>BSBM01000506.1:8652500-9852500 GCA_027924585.1 Larix kaempferi
GTCCGTTTTCGGCTTTCGCCTCGCGGTTTTTTGCCCGATAGTCGCGCGACTCATCGCGACCTCACGGCCTTTTTCCGCGCGGCGCGCTGCGGCTTCGCGGCCATTTTACGTGCTGCACATCGCGGCTTCGCGGCAATTTGCCGCGCTGCACATCGCGACTGTGTGACGAAAACCCGCACTGCACATCGTGGCTTCGCGGCCGAAACACGTGCTGCCCATCGCGACTGTGTGACCGGTTTCCGCGCTGCACATCGCGGCTGAAACCCGTGCGGCCCATCGCGGCTGTTTTCCCGAAACCCGTGATGCAAGTTTTTTCAATTCAGCCAATTTTTTAAAAATTATTTTTTGTTGTATTTTCTTCCCATTTAGCATATTTTACAGTATTAAAATTCCTGCATTTTTATAGCCATATAAATCTTTTACTATTTAGAATGCTCCTTTAAAAAGTCTTTTTACAAAATTTTCAGAAATTGAAAGAGAGATTTTTCTGCATTCTAGCTAGATCAAGGTTTTCAAGCATTTACATTTCAAAAATGCCTTTATTTTTTGCAAAACTGGAAGCATCTTTTCTTTCATTTGTAAAATCGCCCAAGCGAGGCAAATCAATTTCAGTTTAAATACCACACTTGCACCCACTCAGCCACATAATTTAAACTGAGCCTTCAAATTTACCTTAAACTCAACCAACTTTTAACCCCACTTGGGGAGCACTTAAAAGAATTTTGTAGTTAGGTAGAATTGAGGGGATAGGTGTTCCAATAACACCCCTCAGTTATTACATTTGAGACATAGCAGTTGTCCTCTACGGTACCAAAATCCCTTATAATTTTGACACGGTTATCAACCAATTTATCGGGAAGGCCTCTCCCTTAGGAGGGTTGAAGTAGCCAGACTGGTTCCGGAAGTCTGAGTGGAATACCGCAATCCATTCAGTAACCAAAGGATACCTTTCGAAGTTCTCAGTGTACACCCCCCTGGTGTACAGCGGCGATAGAACCAAACTGCAGATTCACCCAACCGAACGTGTCATGAACGGGGTATCCTAGTTGCCACTCTTTAGGATTGTCTACCCAGTATCCCTCCCGGTAGGGGGATATCTAGCCGTTGATTCAACACTCTATATTGTCTAACTTGGATTTCATCACCTTGCAGAGAATATCGTTTGTCGACTCACAATACTTCTAGTTAGGTGTTTGCATGATACATTACCCACCTTTGGTCTAGTAACACCTCTTTTTTCAAGAAACTATTTGACGTTTGGTATTCTGACCAATTTTGTTGCATCCCTCCACTTATTATAGCACAACTGCTATAATAAGTGCTTTTTGAGGTTGATTTTTGGCCTGAGAGCCTTTATTTTCACTCTTCTTTTTGCACTCTTTGTTGCATTAGGGTTTCGAGTTTTTACATCACCACCTTACCCTGAAAATTTTTATTTCTCACCATTGAGAAGTTTAGACGATCTCGTCGTCTTCAGGGTGAACCCCCTCAGTTCAGTCTACTTGGCTCTCCACATCACCGATGTCGAGCCTTATCCCTTGACTCGACACGTCATCAGCCAAAAATACAGTCATCCGATTTTGACACGCCTCACTTCACATCTGATTCTGAGGCTGAATCCGAAAACCCTACTGAATTATTACCAACCAATCTCATGGCTGGAACACAATACGACCCACTTTTTACCAGTACTATTGGAGATACATCGACAAACCCTACTACTACTGTGCCACCCATGGTAACAACAACCCCATTAGGCATGCCTAATATAGGGGCCATTCCCCCTTTAGGAATGCCCAACACAGGGCCACCACCTGTTATGGGTATGCCCAAAATAGGGGTCACACCTCCTCTCATTACCACAACCCAGATCCCAGGAATTCCTGGCACTATTCCTAACCCCTCTGCAACCCATGTTGCACTTGGGAGCGCTGGCCTTTCCCACACCACATCGGTTGGAGCACACATACCTTCCATACCTAGCATACCCTTAGGGGCCACTGGACCACTACATAATGCTACCATTAACAGTTATGTCCCAGCCACTACATCACACCCCTCGGCCAGTCTACCATTTCTGGCAAGTTTGAATTTGCCAGACTTGGAAAGACTAACTAATGATCCTATTAGACATGACCCCACTTGGCCCCCCATGCCCACAAAGCTTCCCTCGGACATCCCGAAGTTTGAAGGAAAACCTGGGGAAGATCCCCAAAACCACATAATGTCATTTCACCTATGGTGTTCATCTAACTCCATAGTGGATGACTCCATTAGACTAAGACTGTTTCAACGAACGGTCACTAGCTCTGCAGCCAAGTGGTACATTGAACAACCACATGGGACCCACCATACATTTACATCCCTCGCCTCCACTTTCCTTCATTTTTTTCAGCTACCTGTATGCTATGATGCAGGAGTTGAAATACTGTTGTCTTGTAGACAAAACACAGCTACCCACATCACCAACCATATCCATGAGTGGCGTAAGCGTCGTAGCCTCTGCAAGATAAAACTGAACGACCGTATATTTTTGGATTGGTTTCTCAAATCACTCCTACCCCTCATAGCCAAGGATGTAGCTTCTGAACGACCCTAGTCGGAAGAAGAAGCCATTCTAAAAGCTCAGTAGTTTGATCTAATCTACGCCCAGTGTGGCTACCTGTATACCATTTTACCTGACACTCCCCGCGGTGATTCCTCCCGGACTGACGCGCCGGGGGCATCCCACGCCGCCGATGGCATCATTGGACAAGTTGCGTCCCACAACCAACCATTTTCCATTATGCGCAATAATAACGACCCCGATCTTTCGCGGGGCACATCTCACTCTGGAGCTACAACTTCGTATGCTCCCATGGCCCACCCCCACCACACTCATGGACCCCCATGTCCACCACAGTGTTATGGTCATGCACCTTCAGCCTATCCACCTCTGGTTGCACCCCCTACGTATTACCATCAGTAGGCTACACATGCTCCTATTCACTCACAAGCCCCAATGGATTATTTCCCACCACAGGTAGTCCTTGCTGCACCACAACCTCCAATCACTCAGACTTATCCTCCAAACAACAACAACGCTACCCCCGCCAACCAAAACCCTGATCGACCACCGAAACAGGGTAAGAACCCCAATTTACGAACAAACCACCCATGTACCATATGCGGGGTATACGGCCATTATACACACACTTGCCCCCATTTGGGGCGAGCACGCCAACTGTGGTCTGATGACGCCCAACGCCAAGGGCACGCGGCACAACCAGTGCCACCTCCTCAACCGTAACCCATGGTATTACAAAACCCCTTACCAACCCAAGGCGTAGTGAACACTCAGCCGTTGGCTCCCCCTCAAGGCAACGCGCCCCCACAACAACAGATCACTTATGCCGCTCCTGATCAACCCATGTTCGACTCAGGTACCCACCACTTGTTAATGATGTCATCCGCTGATGTCAACCTCCAAACCCGTCGGAACCAATATGGCTCCACCCCTGAAGCCCCTCCCGCCTACAAAAACACTAACGCTCATCCCACTGATCAGATGTTACGTATACCTCTGGTTCCACTCGATGGCACCTCTAAAGCACCTCGCTTCCCACTTCGTCGCATCAACAATAACCCCAATGCTCGCGCTACGTCGAATTACAGCATTGTAGATGACTTAGCCCAGTCTCCCGCAGCCATGTCTGTTTTAGAAGTCTTAAAAAACTGTCCTTCACAGCACAAGACTTCGCTCTCTGCCATTGGTGCTATTGACCCCAATGATTCACAACTGATGGCATTCGATTCGGACCAGTCTAAACCACGCCTGCCCTCCACTTTAGCATTCCAAGTTTCTATTTCCGTTCGGAATCTTGTCATCCATCAGTGCATTATCGATGAAGGTGCCTCTACATGCGTTATGTCCACATTCGTTTAGCAAAATTTGGGATCCCCTACTCTCCAGTAGTCCACCACTGCGTTGCGAGCCTACGACGGCCGTTCGGCTCAACCCCAAGGTCTCTTAACTAATGTCCCTGTCCAGCTGGCTGGTAAAACCGTGCTCATTGACATAGAGGTCATCAATGCCCAACTTGATTATAACCTCTTACTTGGCCGCAGCTACATGTATGCCATGCGGGCGGTTGCCTCATCCGTTTTTCGTACCATGATGTTCCCCCATGACGGACGCATGGTCAAGGTCGACCAACTCACCTATTACGATCCCAATGCCCCCGTCGCACCCGAAAATTTTCTCCCCATGGTTGAAAAACATGTTTGTGGTGCAACTACCTCGTTTGTTTCCTCCGTGCAACCCAGACTTTACTTCGACACGCCGATGACTTCTACATTCCAATCCATTCCACCCCCGTCACCCGCAACCCACGTCTCTGACCTCTGTACTCTTTCCCACAATACACAAACACCCAACAATCAACTGCTCTTGTTACCCAAACCACCATTGGTACCTAGTCACATTGGTGTTACTCCCACCCACACAATCCCCTTCCTATTCCCTCCCTCGGGAGTAGTAAGTGCCCTGGTTATGGCTACCCTCAGCCTCCCTAGGTTAACCTTAGGCTTACCCATGTGGTATATTTCGCCTCCCATTCCCCCGCCGACACCAAATGTCGTCCTACAACCGGTGCAACCCATTGTCACTACTAGTCAACCACCTCCCAGTGTCACTACCCCTTCGTCATCTACGAATCCCCCTCCTCTTATCAAGCACACTGGGGGCAGAGGCCCACAACCATACACTGATGCACCCCCTCCCAAAACAGTTAACCCCCCCCTCCCGCCCCCGTGTTTCGTGCTCCTCCTAAATGCTCGTTGTGTGATGAGTTAGGCCATCCAACTCATCAATGTCCACAGTTACCTGCATTACAGGAACACATGCAAATGCTTGATGATGACCCCAACATCCCGGTTGTCGAACTCGATCCAACCCCTAAGCCTCATGATAAATCACTGCATACCAACCACCCTTGTGCAATATGCGCAATCTACGGCCATTATTCACATCACTGCCCCGATCTCCCAGATTACAGAGCAACACTGTACGAATTGAATAACGTCGACCTAGAGATATCCCCTCTTCACATTGAGGAAATTCATCCCCCACCATCTTCCTCCTCGGAAGAAATCAACACCATTTACATGATTTCCATTGGATACCCCTCTATTCGGTCGGCCCCTTCCGTTGATCCCTTTGACACACATGTTCAACCCTTTCAAATCGACGAGGAAACCACATGTCCACAACATGGGGGTAGGCCCAAAACCTTTCCTACTCATCATCATCGTGATTCTCGTCGAAGATACTGGGGGCATCCACCCCACAAGGGGAGTCCCCCATCATCATATCATCACTTCAGTATGCCACCACGGCCCACAGCCTCATGGTACACCCCCCCTCCAGTAGTTGGTCAATGCCCTCTTGATCCCTCTCTAAGACAGCATCTGCACCGCATTGACACCTCTGAGTTCGGTGAAATAATAGATTACCTCGAACCTGGTATAGGGGGCATGATCAATCATTTTGACCCTACCCCATCACCTCTATCTCAACACCTCAATGAGCCCATCGTTCAAACCAACACATATGTGATCCACAATCACAAACCCCATGCACATCATATGGGGGCAGGTCATTAACCCTGCTCACTTTTTCACATTCGTGATCTCAACCATTTTTTAGGTCACGTGTCACTTGTATATTTGAGTTGATTTGATACACATAGTATTTCGCCCCCACGGGTCATCATTTCTCCCCACCACTACATCCTTGGCTTAGTGGGGTCACCTTCATTTGTAGCCATTTTTTAACCTAGTTATTTCCTTTGACCATTTCGGAGTCCTTATGACCTCCGTTTTTCGCACCATTTGCACCGCAGGATTCATATTTCCATGCTGATGATGATGCTTGAGACCATTTCTCGCTCTCACACCCATAATTTTCGGGCATTTTTTCAAAATGCCACTTATCGCCTCGGTTTCCATGCCACATCGATCGTCCTCCATTTTTTACGAGTCTCATATCGCCGGATTCAGTTTTCCGCGCTCATGATGACGCTTGAGATCATTTCTCGCTCTCACCTCCAGATTTTTTGGGCATTTTTCCCATGCCCCCTCGTTGCCTCGGTTTGCGTGCCACATCGGTCGTCGTCCGTTTTTGACAAGTTTGATATCGTCAGATTCAGTTTTATGCGCTCGTGATGATGCTTGAGATCATTTCTCGCTCTCACCCCATAATTTTTGGGTATTTTTTCAAAATGCCACTCATCACCTCGGTTTGCGTGCCACATTGCCTTTGCCCCTTTTTGACAATATTTATGTCACCAGATTCAGTATTCCGCACTCATGACGATGATTGAGACCTTTTCTCGCTCTCATCAATCCCTTTTTGTTCGGTATAGTTTTACCCCTTTTTCGGGCCGAGCAATTCCTTTTACGAAAAAGGCACTTAGGGAGTTTCTGTTAAGCTCTTTTCTGACTCCTAAAACAATGAAAAGATCGCTGAGCAACCTTGCTTCCTTTCATACTCGCTAAACGTATCTGAAAGGGCGTCTACATGGTATAAGTTTACCCCTTTTCCGGACCTTGTAGACTAATTACGAAAAAGGAATACTCTAGTCACATCGGATAGAAGAGTTCTCCATTTGCATCATTTCATGCTTTTTCGGGCCTTGGAGACTAACTTACGAAAAATAAAACCAATGGAGTCCACTTACCGATTTCAAACTCTCTAAACATGAAAGCGACCATGAGCAATCACCATCCTGGGCTCATAAAAACCCACAGGACGGTACTCACAACCACTGCAGAGTCTTCTTATCGTTTTCAGACTCCTTAAAAATGAAAGCACACATGAGCACGAATAGTCCTGGGCTCGCAAAATCCACAGGACAGTACCATTTCAGAGCACACTTTTATCCCTTCTTGGAGCTCATTAAAACTATGAAGAAGGACCCATAGGTGCTTCTCGGCTCCAGAACAGATCACGTCTACTCATATGGCAGCTTCCCCATTTTGGTCGCCTTTGTTCAGAGTATTCTGCAATATGTCACCCTGAGAACCCCTCGACAGCACCCAACAGCTTGACCCCCCCCCCCTGAGTCAATACATACCCTTCAGTACCTAAAAGCTATGATCCCCACACCTATAAATCAGTTCCCTACGCTGCCAGGTCAACCATGTCATCATGCTCTGAACAAAGAAAGTTTGAGTGTACCCACTCCATGACCCCAGTTACTTCCCATCCCCACAAGTATGACAGTCCTACCATCAGTACTACCACACTTCAGTTCTACACCTCGTGCTCCTATCAAGGAAACATCATTGCCTTGTTAGTTATTGGTCTCCCTCTATCGACGACAACCAAATTTATTCCAGAGGATAGACCTAGAGGTCCCTGTGTCTTGGACTCATCACCATTTACGATGAGTGCCTACGAATCATTTCGAGAAGAGTCCTCAGTGCCTCTCCAAATGGTTGTTTCTCACATGCTCGACTTCAACACCTTGATCGCATCGTTGAGACTCGCACAGGGTATTGGTCCTTTCAGTTATTTGTTCAAGACCCCGGATACCACCCAACTCTTCCACATTTGAGAGTCTACCTATGGATACAACCAGTTACATTTTTTCTATAGATATCCGGGTTGCGCATGGCGACAGTATTCAGATGTACCCCAGTTTTATACTCCCTCGAATATACAGTTACATATACTTCCCAGAGATGGCTCACAGTCATTGAGTCCCTACAGATGTTGGACACCTTCAGTTTCAGCAGTTCATCAACCCTTTTGAGACCTTATTCAGAACGGTTGATGCTTTATTCCAGTGTATCAGTTATTGAGATCAGTCATGTTATGATCATGAGTACATCCCAAAATGATGTCCCCTCTGGACCATTATGATGTACCAGCAGATTTTTTATGTATTTTTCAGGTTCCCCTTCTTGGGACTAATTGTTATGTATATGTCTTGATACGAGCATGGGTATGCCCGCCTCGTCCATTATCAAAGCTTATCCCTCATTCATATTGAGGCCATGTAATATTGTTTATTTTGCAGCTTCAAAGGGCCGAGGATCCAGTCTCCAATCGGTCTCTTCTCTTCCCCAAACCCCAGAAAAAAGACAAAAGAACTATGATGTGTATCGGCCATACGATGAGCCCCTACCCTCACACATCAGGGGGCAATCTGTTAACACCCAAAAAGTGCTCACTAGCTCATTTCCTTATTCACATGACCCATATGTCCACTTTTTCACCATTTAAGCCTCTAAAGCCACCAAAAGACCTTAATACACCCCTTTTTCCACTCAAAATGAATATTTTTCCTCAAAAAGCATAAAAAACCCTCAAAAAGGGTCCAGAATTCCCAAAAATATTCAAAAGGGAATAAAAATATTCAAAATATTCAAAAAAGGAAAAAGGAGGGAAAAGGTACCTAAATCATGTTGGTCAATACCATTGGTTTCCTCAAAACCATAATGGTATTCCCCACCACCAAAAACTATAAAAAGGTGGTAGGGGCTCCTCACTTTCGATCCATCCATCATCCTATCCTCATGCTGTCAAAATCTCTCATGAGCTTTTGACCATTGTAGCTATCTTGGAGAAGAGACCTTTGGAGCTTGGAGCTGCTCACCCTTGGAGCTACTCAACAATCTTCACCACTTGGAGGTATCACCATTGCAAGCACTTGCTTGCCCCTATTCTAAATACAAAATCATTTTTTACATATTGTCAATAGTTTTTCTTTCGATAATATTTCCATTGTTTGCTTATCTATTTCACATAGATCCATGATTAATGTAGTTTAAAGTAGTTTGTTATTTATTTCTATTGAGACTGCTGGTACTAGTTAGCAGGTGCACCATTGCACTAAGCTTGGTTGCAAAACCAAGCCAACAATCACCATCATCATCATCATCAACATCTTCATCAGCATTGTCATCTCCAGGTTCCTCATCAACATCTCCATCATCATCATCTTCTTCTTCATCATCATCATCATCAACAACATCTCCATCATCATCACCATCATCATCATCATCAACAACATCTTCATCATCATCATCATCTTTGTCATCATCAACATCTCCATCATCATCATCTTCTTCATCATCATCATCATCTTCATCACCATCACCATCTTCATCACCATCACCATCATCATCATCAACATCTTCATCATCATTGTCATCTCTAGGTTCCTCATCAACATCTCCATCATCATCATCTTCATCATCATCATCATCTTCTTCTTCATCACCATCACCATCATCATCAACATCTTCATCATCATCACCATCATCATCATCATCATCATATTCATCATCATTGTCATCTCTAGGTTCCTCATCAAAATCTCCATCATCATCATCATCACCTTCATCACCATCATCATCATCATCAACATCTTCATCATCATCACCATCATCATCATCATCATCAACATCTTCATCGTCATTGTCATCTCTAGGTTCCTCATCAACATCTCCATCATCATCATCTTCTTCATCATCATCGTCGTCGTCTTCATCACCATCACCATCATCATCAACATCTTCATCATCATCACCATCATCATCATCATCAACATCTTCATCATCATTGTCATCTCTAGGTTCCTCATCAACATATCCATCATCATCAATATCTTCATCATCATTGTCATCTCTAGGTTCCTCATAAACATCTCCATCATCATCATCTTCATCATCATCATCATCTTCATCACCATCATCATTATCATCAACATCTTTATCATCATCACCATTATCATCATCATCATCATCAACATCTTCATCATCATCACCACCATCATCATCATCATCTTATATCCTCCTTATATCCAAAATTAGGGAAGCTCGATATGATGATGAAGACGATTTAGATGATGCTGATGAAGATGAAGATGATGATCATCATCATATGATGATGATGATGATAATTAAGATGATGATGATGATCATCATCATCATCATCATCCTCGTCATCGTCATCATCCTCCTCTTCATCATCATTGACATCTCTCCCTTCCCCATCAACATCTCCATCATCATCATCTTCTTCATCACCATCATCATCATCCTCATCACCCTCATCATCATCTTCAACATCTTCATCATCATCACCATCATCTTCATCTTCATCAACATCATCATCTCTATCATCTTCATTTGCATCATGATCATCTTCATCGTCATCACCCTCCTCATCCTCATCATCTTGTGCACTTATGCACTTAGGGATTAATGTTTAGAAGAGGGCCTAAAGGCCTTTATGGGGGAGGGATCTAGGAACAAACCGAAACATATCAATTTATTTGACAATAAATGAAGTAAACGTTACCCACCAAACTATTTAACGTTCAACAGGAGCACACATGCGCATCTAGCGCTTGCGTGTCCTTGTTGAGCATAAAATTCAAAAAATAACCTGCTCTCTTCTCCCGCATTTTTTCTCTTATTTCATGCACAGTCCTACAACCATTTGCATCTTGGAGTGAATTCAGACACCATTTGGTGTTTCTTTGACAATTTGGATAGAATACACAAGAGTTGGGGCTCTAGTTGGCTCTTTGGATTGAATACACACCAGTTGGGCTCTATTTGGATCCTTTGATTGGATACACAACAGTTGGACTCTATTTGGATCCTTGGATTGAATTCTCATGCTGCTTGGACACACTTGAACTCTTCTTACATATAGTGGATACATCAAAAGAACATTTTACATTTGAAGCAAAGATAAATCATAATTCTTGAGGTATGGTGACCTCTTCCTCTTGTTAAATGTATTTTAGTCTTCATTCACTTTGTTTGAATTGTATCTATTTTAGTTTTTCTTCATGAATTGTATGATAGATGTATTTTAGTCTTCTAATTAATCTTCAACGTAGACAATAAAAACATCTTACCACAAAAAAACTACAACATGCACCAAGCGATGCTTTGAACCTTTCATGAAGATAATAAAAAAAACTTGCTTGCATCACCACCAATAAGCTTTCATAATCACATAACTCCATCTAGTACACAAACATTTGTTGAATTCCTCATGATTTTAGTACAACAACTCACACAAACACCTAAAGAATCAAACTCAAGTAATCTTTTGGGGTTATTTTCCCTCATCCAAAACATGAAAATGAAGTGAGTAGGAGATTCTCCTTTTGTAGGAAATGTGCTCCTACTAACATCCCATACTACCATCCAATACCATCCAATTGAGTTCCTAGAGGTAATGTTGTTGTTATATCTATGGCATTCTCAATAGCTTTTTAGATTATATGAAAACATTCTCACTAGATGTTGTTGTACATAATCAATTGCTACATCGAGTTTTAATAATCATGCACATCGAGTTTTAATATCTTATTTGTTGTTCATTCTTACAGGGGTGATATTTTTGTTTTGTTAAAAAAAATATTGAATATGGGAATTAGATATAATAATAAAAGAAAGTCTAGAAAGAAGGAGCCGCCCCCTGAAAAGGCCCACGAGATAAGAGAAAAGGCCAGGTTGTACATGGAAAACCGTAGACATCAAGATGTTAGTGCCTTAGATCCATCAACAAGCAACGACTAAGTGGTTGAAGTCAATCAAATCTTGCTTGATGTCGAGCATGAAGGGATGGATGTTGAATAGGTTGTTAATTGGCAACCTCCCCAAGAAGAGCACACTCATGTCAAACACACTCCCTTGCAGGACCAAATTGTGAACGAAGGGCCACAACAAATCGATGACGAGACTCGTACTTCCTTTCCTACTCCCTTGCCTCGACTATCAAGAGTACGACGAAGAACTCCCAGATGTATTCATGTGGATGAAAGTTCATTTTTTGGACTTGAAGGTAAGTTTCCCAAACACACTATTGATTTCCATTGTAACAGGATAATCAAAGAATTTTTTGAATCCAAAACCGATGCAGCAAAATGTCAATTGTTTCTGGCTTTGTTAAAATCACATTGTCTAGATCATGTTAGAAGAATTTTGGGCATAAAGGTAGTTAGAAGTTTAGAGGCCAATGATCATGTTGTTAGAAATCTACAATTTGCATTTAAGTTGATCGGAAAAACTTCTCATACAAAATATTTTAATGCGGCCCGTCGTGTACTGTCGGAATCGATCATAGACAAATCCATAATTCAACGTCGCTTGCTATCACACACATGTAAAATCTTTAAAGTGGATAAAAAGAATCTTCAAAAGTATTATGCTATTAGAGAAAAACTCGAGACACCAGGCCAAAAATATTGTTGGGCATTTGTTGGTAGGTTACCTCATTCAGACATGAAGCTTATTGATGTTGTTAAAGAACTAGTACAAAAGTTTTGGCATGATAACACTAGACCGTCATCGAATCAAAGAGATGTGTTAAAGTTGAGAAAAGGCGTTAAGGTGTGTGAACCCCATGTTGAGTACTTCCTTGACATGACACAAATAGAACTCTACGAGAGGTTCAAGAATGAGCACACACAATTGAACTTGGGCCAAAGGTCCTTTGAAAAATGCAAACCCTGGTATGTTAGAATTTGCATTGATCGCAACACATGTTGCTATTGATATGATGTAGAATTTGAGTACTATTATGATACATATAGACATATATTTTGTGATTTGCATACTAACATTGTGCAGGAATTCCCATCATTACAACCACTGAATGCATCCAAAGAATTTATACATAGCATAATGTGTCCAAGACCTGAAGGACAAAAATATTATAAAAGATCATGTTTATATGGGACATGTTCCAGGTGCCGTGGATTCGCATTATTGAGCCATTGCATCCAGAAACCGAGGAGCATGAATTTGGGAGGATGTCAGTAGAAATGCAGAACTTCAAGTACATAACATATCAAGTAGATAGTGCGAAGGAAAGCAAAAAAATTGCATTGGTGAAGTCACAGGTAATCTAATTTTGCATACTTTCATACTTTACATGTTGAATTTGTACATATATATTCAGATTGCAAATGTCACGTTATATTAATGCCCTTGGTTTTGTGGCACAAGGTGCAAATTTGCGATTTCATGAAGGAATTCTACCAAAAGACGGAGCAGTATCTACAACATGTCCATGTAGCACGATGGCATGATGAACAATACAGAAAATGCAGGGACACCTTTCCCAATGGAAAAATATTGTCGATTGTGGACTTTGCTGAGAAACTACACCCTGCAACCACAAAATGAGATTCAAAGTCAATACTACCATTCAGACCAAGTTATCATAATGGTCCATATCACATATAGGCATGCGCTAGAGAGCAGCAATGACATGAGGATAATATTGAAAGAGACCAACTTCTACATCAGTGACGACAAGTGCCATGACCTGCATTATGTGCAACATTGCTTCAGAATTTTCTATGATCAGCTAAAGGAGAGAGGTATACAGATGGATCATCATTGGATATGGTCAGATGGTTGTGCAAGCTAGTTCAAAAATGCACATATATTCTAGTGGTTGAGTATTTTGCACAAGACTTATGATGTGCTGCATATATGGAACTATTTTGAGATCGGGCATGGAAAGGGAGAGCATGATGGGGCTAGAGCATGTCTCAAAACTGCCCTACGAAGGGAGGTGATGAGGTGCATGTCAAACCCTCATATTCGGGATGCAGAATCCATAGTTCGATGGTGCCTTGCAAAACTGTCAGATCGAACCACGGAGCAGCACAGACCAACAAGTAGAGGACATGTTGTCAGAAATTTCTAGCATGTGGTTGATATAGGTCGATCGCGTTCTTATAGTTGTAGTACTGTGAAGGGAACTCGTGGATTTCATTCAGTTCGAAGCTTAAACAACCCCTTATTTGAAATATGGACATGGAAACTTGCTTGCTTTTGTGGGCCTTGCAGCAGTTGTGAGTGAGATGAGTGTGAATCAATGGATTGGGTTGATGAGTGGGATCATGTATCACTTGCAGTGGACCCACGTGCAGTTGTTGAAACAATCCAGGTAGAGGAAGCCCAATCCTCTATTTCGAATGAGTATGATCATATATCTGATCTTGTACAGCCAGGTAAACATTTTTGCATGCATATCCTGATTCCCTCCTTGTTTTTGTAATTATCCAAGTTATCAAAACACTACTTGTTGGAATATGACCATAAAATGCATTTTTGCAGGACACATCTACGCAGTTGTCGCCCTGACAGACAGTGCAATTGGGACGAATTATTGGTTGGCATGATGCATCCAGGGGAAGAAAACCCTCCTCGCATCATTAACCGATAGTGAAGGCATTACCTTTTCGACTGGCGCGATGGTTGTTCAGGGGGAATATCTTACAGTAGATGGAAAGGGACCAAAGAGAAATGGATACACATACACGGATTATAGACCAAGTTCATGGGTGTATCACTTTACACACTTGATCGTTGGTACAAACATCCAACTGCAAACAATGTCAACGAAGACATCAAATAAGGTACGCTACTTATTACCTCATGCAGAGCACGAGAGGTTGTTCGAGACAATAAAAAACCGAGAGGATCCAGAAGGCCTAATTGATTGAGGTACATAGTATATCCATGTGCTTGTTTATTCATGCATGATTAATGTTATTCATGTTATATAGTTTATTTGATATCGTTATCTTATATCGTTTATTTGATGTTTGAGTTATGATTAAGTTACTATTACAATACATTGATGTTTTACACCAACCACTCCATCTCATTGGTCCCAAGGTCAAGGTTTCTTCGTTTGACCATGTTTAGTGCCATAAAACCCATACTGAGTGCTAAAATACTCCTATTTGCACCCATATAATTTATTGGAGGCTAACCATATCCTTTTCATTTGAGGCTAAACTCCTAGGGTTTCCTCAACAACCCTATAATATCTAGGACATCTAGGAATCCCTCATTGGATTCAACAACAAGCTTATGTTAATCAGTGTCTCCCCACTAGCATGATTATCTTTATTAGGGTTTAAAAACCCTACCCATGTCACGTCACACAAGTACACCACCAGAGAACTCAACTTATAGAATCCAAGTCTACATGTCCATCTTGGTATTTCAATCCTCAAACCCTAGGTCTTATACTCTAGCATCAAACCCTAATATTTTTTTGGTTGGTGATAAGAATGAAATGCTTTATGTTGGGATTGAACTATTTCAATATTTAGGCCTATAACACCTTTGCAACTTCTTCCACTACCATGATCTCATATTTCAATGATGTCAATGTCTTGTGATGATGATATACAAAGGTTGCAGTCATCTCCAAGACCTTAAATTTTCCTTCCAAATAAATATAAATATTTCTTTTTCTTGGAACGTTGGGGTACATGCATGAGCACATGAACATGTTAATATGAGATATCTCATGCAAACCCTAGCCATGTCACATCGCACAAGTACACTACAATATAAGACTATTTCTAGCATCAAAGGCTACATGTACATCTTGGTATTTCAATCCTCAAACCCTAGGTGTTATACTCTAGCATCGCACAAGAGAAATCTCTACAAGAACATCCAATATGTCTATCTTTCCCTTATCTTCTCCACTGGTCGGATTCAATAACAAGCTTATGTCAATCAAGCTCTCGCCACTAGCATGATTCTCTTTATTAGGGTTTACAAACAGTAACCATATCACATTACACAAGTACATGGAAAGACAATGCTATTGATAACACCCAAAATCATGTTAGGCATTAGCTCCATTCTACATGTCTTCTATTAGGGAAATGACGTTAGTGTTAGAACAAGATGCTCAACTTTTGAACTAATTTGTCACTTTCTCAAAATTACTTGGAATTTCCCTTTGTGAGGCCTTTTACTTGGGGTTCCCAATTATCTCACATACTCTTAGACCCTCAACCATGGGCACACAAAAAATCTCAACTCTAGTCTCCGTCGATGGATATCACACACATATAATGTAAATCAATCCTTGGCTTTGCAAGAAATGTGGTCCATCTGGCTTACCCACAATGAATGTATACGTTAGAATATTTTAGCATGCCCTTAGAAAATATTTTATATGAATCACTAAAACAAGTTGTCCAATGCAATACATCTACTTCTCTTCTTCTTATTTAGAAAATGCACCTAGGTTTTCATAAAAAAACCCTAATCATAAACCTCCAAGGGATGTAACAATATAATCTCAAAAGGATCAACCTCAAGCCAAGTTGTCCTCCCTAGACTTCAGATATCCTCCTAGGGGTGTTTTCATGAACCATAGTGAATTCCTCCATGAAGCTAATTACAAATAAAATAGTGTGATATTGATGGTATGAGAAGGAATAAATCCTTATTCTATATATCATTGCAATTGGAGGTCTCCTCTAGTCTCTATTGCAAGGTTTCTGTGGTGATTGGATTCTAAATGAACACTTGGAACTTCCACGGATCTCATGATTTCCATCGAGGTTTCGAGTCCACAACAGGACTCATCATCAGGACAGTGTGTCAAAGAAGAGTTTAGGTGATCTCCAAATGTAGCATTAATATTGAATTGCAAAGGGAGAGTGGTAAATTCACGTAACCCTTGTATACTATCCTCTATATCGCAGATGATGGTTTCTGTGGGGATGCATCTTGGAGCTATGGAAAAATATAGGCCTTTTCTGAGTGTGTTTGCTTCGACCTCGTTAAGTGTGTGTTGGGAGAGGTTGACAACCTTCCTACAGTTGGCTGGTTCAGGTTCAGGTTCTACGTCATTTTTCTTTTGCAGTTTAGTTAGCTTTTTCTGGTGTTTGTTGTTGGCTTCACGTCCTTCACGATCCGCTTTGAGTGCAATGTTGGCATCTACAGCTTTCCATAGCTCGAATTTGATCATGGCAGCAAGTTCAAGGTGGAGTTTGAGGGCATCTTGTGACAGGCGATCTAATTTGCAACGGGTTCTTCTAATTTCTGCCTTCACCAGCGACGTACTCAACTTGTCAAACGCTCTTGTGTTCCATTTACTGCGCATGCGATGGTTGATAACAACAAACGTGGGGGTTAATTCTCTATCTCTGCATTCTTTGAGAAAGATAAGATCAGCCGCTCTCCTTTGAATTTTCACCCTTAGCTTCTCCAATAATAGAATCTGCTGCCAGATTTCCTTTCCGTACAGGGATGTAATCTCTCTCTTTTTTTTTTTTTAGGTGATCTCCAAATGTAGCATTAATATTGAATTGTAGAGGGAGAGTGGTGAATTCACGTAAACCTTGTATACTATCCTCTATATCGCAGATGATGGTTTCTAAGGGGATGCATCTTGGAGCTATGGCAAAATTTAGGCCTTTTTTGAATGTGTTCGCTTCGACCTCGCTAAGTGTGTGTTGGGAGAGGTTGATGACCTTCCTACAGTTGGCTGGTTCAGGTTCAGGTTCTACGTTACTTTTATTTTGCAGTTTAGTTATCTTTTTCTGGTGTTTGTTGCTGGCTTCACGTCCTTCACGATCCGCTTTGAATGCAGCATTGGCATCTGCATCTTTCCATAGGTCAAATTTGATCGTGGCAGCGAGTTCGAGGTGGAGTTTGAGGACGTCTTGTGACAGGCGATCTAATTTGCAATGGGTTCTTCTGATTTCTTCCTTCACCAGCAACGCACTCAACCTATCAAACGCACTTGTGTTCCATTTACTGCGCATGTGATGGTTGATAACAACAAACGTGGGGGTTAAGTATTTGTCTCTGCATTATTTGAGAAAGATAAGATCAACTGCTCTCCTTTGAATTTTCACCCTTAGCTTCTCCAATAACCAGATCTGCTGCCAGATTTCCCTTCCGTAAAGGGATGTAATCTCGAAACGTCGATGGAAATCATGAGATCTGTGGAAGTTCCAAGTGTTCATTCAGTCTCCTCTAGTGTTGACATCCAAAATCATGTTAGGTGTTAGCTCCGCTCTCCATGTTTTTTACTAGGGAAATGGCCCAAGTGTTAGAACAAGATATTAGTAACCTTAGTGATCACAGGTCTTCACAAATAAGAAAGAGAGGTGATCCAAATTTGCTCAAGAGGGCCATTTCTCATCCGAAGGCTCCCAGGCATGCGTGGCCACCGTGGACGCGTCCACAATGTCCACATGCACCTGTGGGAGCCGACAGAATCCAAGTCCACTCACCGGTTTGGGTTCCGTGGCCCAGAGCAAATCCTCAAAGTGTCCCTGAATGACCCTGGGGTGCCCGACAAAAATACCCGTAGCACCAAAATCGTGGCTCCAATCACGAATCCATCGATTCTGATGGATCTAGGACGCCGAGTTTCAGCTAGGGGACCCCCCACATCGTGCCTCGAAGTTCCGGAAATGATGGCAATGTGCCATCTCCGAAGCTAGGGTTTTACTCAGTGAGTTCCATTCCAAATTCGTTCAAGGGGGGAATTTCTCATCCGAACACTCCCGGGCATGCGTGGCCACTGTGGATGTGTCCAAAATGGCCATGTGCACCTGTGGGAGCTGATAGAATCGAAGCTCGCACATCGGTTTGGGTTCTATGGCCCCGGAGCAAATCCTCAAAGTGTCCCTAAATGGCCCTGGGGTGCCCGACAAAAATTACAATAGCACCCAAACCATGGCTTCGGTCGTAAATCCGTCAATTTCGATGGATCCAGGACGCCGGGTTTCAGCTAGGTGTTCCCCTACATCGTGCCTCGAAGTCTCGAAAATGATGCCAATGTGCCATCTCCGGAGCTAGAGTTTTGCTCAGTGAGGGCCATTCCAAATTCTCTCAAGCAGACCATTTCTCATCCGAACGCTCCTAGGCATGCATGGCCACCGTGGATGCATCCACAATGTCCACATGCACCTGTGGGAGTCGATAGAATCCAATTCTGCTCGCCGGTTTGGGTTTCGTGGCCCCAACGCAAATCCTCAAAGTGTCCCTGAATGGCCCCGGGGTGCCCAACGAAAATGCCCATAGAACCCAAACCGTGGCTCCGGTTAGTTGATTCTGATGGATCCAGGATTCTGGGTTTCAACTAGCCCCCCCCCCAGCGTGCCTCCAACCCCCATAAATGGTGTTATTGTGCCATCTCCGGAGCTAGGATTTTGCTCAGTGAAGGCCTTTCAAATATTGCACAAGGGGGTCATTTCTCGTTCGAAGGCTCCCAGGCATGCATGGACACCATAGACACATCCACAATGGCCATATGCAGATGTGGGAGCTGAAGGAATCCAGGTCCGCTTGCTGGTTTGGGTTCTGCGGCCCCAGAGCAAATCCTTAAAGTGTCTCTGAATGGCCCCGGAGTGTCGGACCAAGATGCCCGCAACACCCAAACTGTGGTTCCGATCCAAATCTGTCCATTCCGATGGATTCGGGATGCCAGGTTTCAGCTAGGGGACCCCTCACAGTGTGCCGCCAACCCCCGAAAAGGGTGTTATTATTCCATCTCCGGAGTTAGGGTTTTTCTCATTGAGGGCAATTCCAAATTCGCTCAAGGGGGGCATTTCTCATCCGAAGGCTCCCAGGCGTGCATGGCCACCGTCGACATGTCCACAATGGCCATGTGCACCTGTGGGAGTCAACGAAATCTAAGTCCACTCACCGGTTTGGGTTCATGGCACCGGAGCAAATCCTCAAAGTGTCCTTGAATGTCCTCGGGGTGCCCGACGAAAATACCCGTAGCACCCAAACCGTGGCTCCAATCTAGAATTCGTCGATTCCAATAGATCCAGGATGTCACGTTTTAGCTAGGGGTCTCCCCACACCGTGCCTCGAAGTCTCGGAAGCGGTTCCAATGTGCCATCTCCGAAGCTAGGGTTTTGCTCAGTGAGGGCCATTCCAAATTCGCTCAAGGGGGGCATTTCTCATTCGAAGGCTCCTGGGCATGCGTGGCCACCATGGACATGTCCAAAATGGTTATTATTTCCATTTTGGACATGTGTAGGATGGCCATGCACGCCTGGGATCCTTCGGATGAGAAATGGCCCTCTTTAGCGAATTTGGAATGGCCCTCACTGAGCAAAACCCTAGCTCCGAAGATGGCACATTGGCACCATTTTTGAGACTTCGAGGAATGGTGTGGGGAGTCCGCTAGCTAAAACCCGGCATCCTGGTTCCATTGGAATTGATGGATTCTATATCGGAGCCACGGTTTGGGTCCTACGGGAATTTTCGTCAGGCACCCGAGAGCCATTCAGGGACACTTTGAGGATTTGCTCTAGGGCCACGGAACCCAAACCAGAGAGCGGACCTAGATTCCGTTGGCTCCCACAAGTGCACGTGGCCATTGTGGACACGTCCACGGTGGCCACGCATGCCCGGGAGCCTTCAGATGAGAAATGGCCCCCCTTTAGTAAATTTGGAATGGCCCTCACTGAGCAAGACCGTAGCTCCGGAGATGGCACATTGGCACTGTTTCTGGGGTTTTGAGGCATGATGTGGGGGGTTCCCTAGCTAAAAACTCACATCCTGGATCCATCAGAATCGACGGATTTGCGATCATAGCCATGGTCTGGGTGCTACGGGCATTTTCTTCGGGCACCTCGAGGCCATTCAAGGACACTTTGAGGATTTGCTCTGGGGCCACGGAACCCAAAATGGCAAGCGAACTTGGATTCCGTCAGCTCCCACAGGTGCATATTTCCATTGTGGATGTGACCATGGTGGCCATGCATTCTCGGGAGCCTTCGAATGAAAAATTCCCCCCTTGAGCGAATTTGGAATGGCCCTCACTGAGAAAAACCCTAGCTCTGGAGATGGCACAATAACACCGTTTTCGAGGGTTGGTGGCACACTACGCAGTTTCCCCTAGCTGAAACCCGGTGTCCCGGATTCATCAAAATCGACGGATTCATGACTGGATCCATGGTTTGGGTGCTGCGGGCATCTTGGTCTGGCACCCGGGGCCATTCAAGGACACTTTGAGGAATTGCTTCAGGGGCACGGAAGCCAAACCGGAAAGCGGACTTGGGTTTCGTCCACTCCTGCATGTGTGTATGGCCATTGTGCACATGTCCACGCATGCCTGGGAGCCTTCGGACAAGAAATGACCCCCTTGAGCAATATTTGAAAGGCCTTCACTGAGCAAAACCCTAGCTCCAGAGATGGCACAATAACACCATTTCCGGGGGTTGGAGGCACTCTGTGGGGGGGCCCTATCTGAAACCCAGCATCCCAGATCCATCAGAATCGACGGATTCGTGACTGGAGCCACGGTTTGGGTGCTACGGGAATATTGGTCCGGCACCCCGAGGCCATTCAAGGACACTTTGAGGAATTGCTCCGGGGGAACGAAATTCAAACCAACGAGCGGAATTGGGTTCCGTCAGCTCCCATAGGTGTGTATTTCCATTGTGGACGTGTCCATGGTAGCCACGTACACCGAAGAGCCTTCGAATGAGAAATTCCCCCCTTGAGCGAATTCAGAGTGGCCCTCACTGAGCAAAACCCTAGCTCCAGAGATGGGACAATAACACCATCTCTGGGGGTTGGCGGCATGTAGCGGGGGGGGGCCATAGCTGAAACCTGGCATCCCAGATCCATCGAAATCGACGGATTCACAACCGGAGCCACAGTTTCGGTGCTGTGGGCATCTTGGTATACCACCCTGGGGCCATTCAGGGACACTTTGAGGAATTGCTCCGGGGGAACGGAACCCATACTGGCGAGCGGACTTGGGTTTCGTCCACTCCCCGCACGTGCGTATGGCCATTGTGGACGTGTCCATGGTGGCCTTGCATGCCCGAGATCCTTTGGATGAGAAATGACCCCCTTGAGCAATATTCGAAAGGACTTCACTGAGCAAAACCCTAGCTCCGGAGATGTCACAATAACACCGTTTCTGGTGGTTGGAGGCACGCCGTGTGGGGTCCCCCAGCTGAAAACCAATGTCTCAGATCCATCGGAATCAATGGATTTACGACCGGAGCCACGGTTTGGGTGCTGCGGGCATCCTGTTCCGGCACCCCGGGGCCATTCAGGGACACTTTGAGGAATTGCTTCGGGGGCACGAAACCCAAATCGGCGAGCGAACTTGGGTTCCATCAGCTCCCACACGTGCATAAAGGAGATTTCAAAATACCATATAGGACATGTCTTAGGTTTGTTTGGATCCTATAAAAGAATCTCAAAATTCCACACTCAATTAACTTACATGCTGTAATGTCCCTTGTTAGGAATTTTATTAAAATGGCAATTTTTCACTTTTTTCCCTAGTTAGACCTTTGACTAGTTTTGATCTCTAGGTCCCAAATTTGCCCCAAATGATCCCAAATATTCTGAGAAGGTATATCAATGATATTAGAACATAAATATGTGTTTCAGGGATTCCTTTGGACCTTTAAAATACTTCTGCAAATCCTCTTTCAATTCTGGTCAATGTAGGTAACTTTACTAGTGATTTCCCTTTGACTAGTATTGGTCTCTAGGTCTCAAATTGACTCCAAATGCCTTCAAATATTCACAGAAGGTGTATCAATTATATTAAGAATTGAATATTATTTTAAGGGATGAAATATGGCCACCAAAATACCTCTGTGAACTCTCTTAAGATTCTGGACCAAGTATGCAATTTTACTAGTAATTTGGGGTTCAAATCCCCCTGGGGTAAGTACTGAAAATGGCTTCCCAAATGCCTCCAAACCCACTCAAATTTCTGAAAATAGGTAGGGAATTTATTAAGGTCTCATGTGCACCATTAATTTATTATTACATCTGTTCCAACCCTCTCCCATTCAACTGCAAAAATCACCAATTCGACCCTTGAGGAAATGGCACTATTTCTTCTCCCAATGCAATTAAACTGAGTAAAAATACTTCAAATGCTCAATTACAGTACATGAAACTTGTAAAATAAATCCATGGCAGTCCATTAATCACAAATGCATCATATAATCATCCATTCATTCAAAATCATCAGCATTACATTGATTCACATCAAGCTAGTGGGGAAATGGCACTGTTCTTCATTAAAATTGAGATTTATGCATTTCTACTTGGAATTTCGACCTGAAACTTTCTGGAGATGAAGAAAAGAGTATTTAATTCATATTAAAAAATAAATTTGGCATTAGAATCTCCCCCAAAGAGTACAATAGCTCACCAAAAATGCCCTCCCTCAAGGATCAAGAATATGCCATCAAAACTGGAAATGGTTGAAGGAGTGAGCTGCAATAGAAGAAACCATGAGCTGACATATAGATTACACCTGCAAATAAAGACTCCATTAAAACTCCAAATGAAAGGTCTGAATGGCCTTTCCAATTGCCAACTCGGATGGGAATCTTTCACCCTCGAAATTGGCTAAGGCAAGCAACTAGTCATCCACTAGCTCTCCCTCTTCACAAATGCAATTGCAAATTCTACAAATGATCAAAATCTGCTTCCATTCTTTGTTATAGACATTTATAAAGTTCTAATGTCCTCCATGGGTTGAATTCCTTCCAAGAGACTCATGCCAACTCAAGTTGGGAAGAGATTCCAAAGAACACCACTTGTACAACAATTCCTAGTCTCCCACTTCCACCAAATCACATATGGAAGCATCTTAGCTTCCCTAACACCCTTGAACGCCCTCTTGGAGTCTATTTTTATCCCTGACATGTCATATATGTCATATGTCAGCCTTCAGGTCTTATTTGTGTCATAGGTGTCATAGCATCTTCATCATTGTTGTCATAGAGCTAGGGAATCTAGCCCAAGTGTCTCACTAGCTCCAAATTGCCTCTTCCTCTTCCATGGGAGTTACTCTTCCTCTATATTTCGACCTTGGATGAGTCATGCCAAGAATAATACCTTTTGGACTTCCCCAAGTATGTTACCATTCACCTTGAATTCGAATTGGTGAGAGAATGATGCCAAGTGTAGTGGGGAAATCTAGCCATATGTGGGTCCCACTTCCTCCATGTGTCTTCATGATCAAATGCCACTTTGATTTTCACTTGTATATATTTATTTAGCTCCTTTATTAAATATTTATTCCACTCTAATTTTCAAACATCATTTATTATCCCCATTATTCCAAATCCCAAAGCTTCCACCCCAAACCTAGGAAACCAGTAATTTTCCTCCTTGGCAATTATTTAACCTTTAACATCAATTTTACAAACTCTAATGAATATGGCCAATGTGATTAGGCCATTGTGACCCAATTCCAAATTTGGGACATGACACATGCCTACCTAATATTATAGTGGTAATTCCTCTTTGACAAGACTTTTCCCGCATTTGAATTGCCAATTGTGGATGGCTCATAAGGTTTCAAATTATTAACATTCAATATTAAGAAAATGCGCATTCATATATGGATTTTCCTCAACATTCATATAGCCACCCCATAATAATAGTATTGGTATTCCTTATTAATAGCTACTAGTATATTGCAGTTGACCTAGATAGTTATCATGTGATAGGCACTATAGCTAATGTTGTCGACCAAATCTAATGGTGAAAACCCTAGTTCATAAAACTTAGGTCTAGATAAGAACATGTTGATATTTGCAATGAGAAGCTTAAAATAATAATGCATGCATGGCCATATAAAGTTGTTTGCAACATAAATTTCATGTTTGATATTTTCTTACAATCATGAATTGAGACATGGATCAATTGTAGTGGTCTTGAATTTATGAGTTGAAAGAAAAAAAACACATTAAGACACCTTAGTGCAAGAATATTTACTATACCATATTAATCTTAAAAGATAGTAGAAGAATACATTATTGATCCCATAACTAGTGTAAAGTGGTACATTTATAATCATATGGAGAAATATAAGTGTTCATTGACATGTAATTATCACTTCCCCCCATATTTGACTAATAAATTATTTTAGTGGTTAAGGTGGTCAAAACACTTCCATGCATATGCTATTTTCGTTCCATTAGTTCTTTACAACACCAATACATTAGTTCTTTAGTTCAATGAGATGTTGTATGTGTTTATTTTTCCTCCACCTAGACCAATAGGAACACCATTTATATCTAGGAATTGTCACTACATTGTGAAAAAATATGAGGAAAAATAGAAACATAGTGGACAAGCTTCCAAAAATTCAAGAACCTCATGCATCTCATGTCCTTCTTACCATAATTTTATCATGGGATTCCCAATTACTCTCATATTTGAGACTGGGTGTACTCATACTACTACTCTTAGAACATGATATTAGATCAAACATATAAACAAAATAAAAAAAAACTTATGAAATGTACACAGTGGTTTTTTTAAGCATGATTTATAGTATCCCATCCTTGAAATCTTCTAACAACTCCTGAAAGAATATGCACTTTTTGCATGATTGGTTCAAGTACTAAAACCCATAAACCTTGGGACTGTGGGTGGTGTGTCCATGTCAAGCATGGAAAAACACACATGTGGGATCTTATGGAACTCAATTTTGATGCTTGGTTTAGTTTTTATCCCCTAATGAAAAATCACCAAGTGTCCCTGAAAGGATTTAGGATGTGACCTGCAACTCACCATAAAATGATGATTGTGGCTCGTATCAATGAACCATTGACTCCATTGGGTATTTGATAATGCATTACATCTAGGGGAACCTTTCTCCCATGGTTCCATCACCTAGTGCTTGTATTTTTTATTGATCTCATGAACTAGGGTTTTTCTCAATAAGTGACTATGCACTTTTTCCATGATCAGTTCAAGTACTAAAAACCCTAAATATCAGGACCTTGGGTAGTGTTCCCATGAGAATCGTGGAAAAACACACATGCACCATCTTATAGATTTCAATTTAGATTCCTAGATATGTTTTTATGACCTAATGGCATAATCACCAAGTGTCCTTGAAAGGATTTCGGAGGTGACCTGCAACTCGCCATAAAATGATGATTGTCATTCGGGTCAACAAAACATCAAATCCATTAGGTCTATGATAATGCATTCCATATAAGGGAACCTCTATCCCATGGGTCCATCACCCTATGCTCATCTTGGTCATTGACCTTAGGAACTAGGGTTTTGTTCAATAACTCACTATGCACATTTTGGATGATTGGGTCAAGTACTGAGCCCCTCAACCTTGGGACTATGGGTTGTGTTATCATGTTGCTAATGGCCAAGCACACATGTAGGATCTTATAGAATTCATTTTTTATGCCCTAATGATAGAATCACCAAGTGTCCCTAAAATGCTTTAGTTGGCGGCCTGCAACTTGCCGTAAAATGATAACCGTGGCTCAGATCAACGAACCCTAAACTACGTTGGGTCCATGAC
This sequence comes from Larix kaempferi, assembly GCA_027924585.1. NCBI lineage: Eukaryota > Viridiplantae > Streptophyta > Pinopsida > Pinales > Pinaceae > Larix > Larix kaempferi. The sequence goes on from BSBM01000506.1 coordinate 8,678,641, forward strand.
AATGCATTCCATTAAGAGGAACTTCTCTCCCATGGTTCCATCACCTAATGCTTGTCTTGCTTGATTGATCTTAGGAACTAGGGTGTTTCTATGTAAGTGACTATACACGTTTTTGATGATTTGGTGAAGTATTGAAACCCATTGACCTTTGGAGTGTTCCTGGTGTGTCCATGTCGAGGATGTACAAACACACATGCAGGAGCTTATGAAACTTAATTCCGATGTCTGGTTCAATTTGTATTCCCTAATGACAGAATCACTCATGTGTCCCTTAAAGGATTTAGAAGGAGACCTACAAGTTTCCATAAAATAATGACAGTGGATCATATCGATGACCCAGCAAATCCATTGGGTCCATAACAATGCATTTGATCTAGGGGAACCTCTCTCATGTGGTTCCATTTCCTAATGATCATCTTGCTCATGGATATAAAGAACTAGGGTTTTTCTTAGTAAGTGACTATGCACTTATGCATGATTGGGTCAAGTACTGAAACCCCTTGACCTTGGGACTGTGAGGTCTTCTTCAATGATATGAGAAACTATTTTTTTTCTTAGTTTCTCTTGAAAGGAGAAACTAGGATTAGCCTCATGTGACACGATGTTTGTTTAGAGACAGAATGAGCCATAGAATGACGACCGTGGATCAGATGACAAACTGTCGACTCCGTTGGATTCAGGACATCGAGATAGTGCTAGGGGTGCCCCTCTCCTCTGGTCCCATGGCCCATGTGTCATCTTGTAGGTCCATTTTGGAAATCAGGGTTTTGCTCAGTAAGGGAGTGTGCAATTTTTGCACATTGGGGTCAAATTTGCAAATTCATTGACTGGGCACTTATGGCTAGCGTTCCCAGCTGGAACCTTCCTAGAAACACTTGCAGGACTCCCAGAACCCGGTTTTGTTGCACGGTTGGAATTCTATGCCCCCGGTAGGTATTCAGCAGGTGTCCCTAAAGGCCTTTTGGATGCGAGACATAATGAGCCATAGAATGACCACCGTGGCTCGGATTGACAAACCGTCGACTCCATTGGATTCAGGACATCAAGATAGTTCTAGGGGTGCCCCTCTCCTCTGGTCCCATGGCTCAAATGTCATCTTGTAGGTCCATTTTGGAAACCAAGGTTTTGCTTAGTAAGGGAGTGTGCAATTTTTGCACATTGGGGTCAAATTTGCAAAATCGTCGACCGAGCACTTATGGCTAGCATCCCAGTTGGAACCTTCCTAGACACACTTCCAGGACTCCTTGGAACCCGGTTTTGTTGCATGGTTGGAATTCTATGCCCCCGGTAGGTATCCAATAGGTGTCCCTGAAGGCCTTTTGGATGTGAGACGGAACGAGCCATAAAATGACGGTCGTGGCTCGGATTGACAAACTGTCAACTCCGTTGGATTTGGTAGATCGAGATAGTGCTAGGGGTGCCCCTCTCCTCCGGTTCCATGGCCCAAGTGTCATATTGTAGGTCCATTTTGGAAACTAGGGTTTTGCTTAGTAAGGGAGTGTGCAATTTTTGCACATTGGGGACAAATTTGCAAAATCGTTGACCGGGCACTTATGGCTAGCCTTCCCAGCTAGAACCTTCCTATACACACTTGCAGGACTCCCTGGAACCCGGTTTTGTTGCACAGTTGGAATTCTATGCCCTTGGGTAGGTATCCAGCAGGTGTCCCTGAAGACCTTTTGGATGCGAGACGGAATGAGGCATAGAATGACTATCGTGGCTCGGATCGAAAAACCGTCGATTCCGTTGGATTCAGGACATCGGGATAGTGCTAGGGGTGCCCCTCTCCTCCGATCCCATGGCCCAGGTGTCATCTTGTAGGTCCATTTTGGAAACTAGGGTTTTTCTCAGTAAGGGAGTGTGTAATTTTTGCACATTGGGGTCAAATTTGCAAAATCATCGACCAGACACTTATGGCTAGCGTTCCTATATGGAACCTTCCTAGACACACTTGAAGGACTCCCCAAAACCCGGTTTTGTTGCACAATTGGAATTCTATGCCCCCGGTAGGTATCCAGCAAGTGTCCCTGAAGGCCTTTTGGATACGAGACGGAACGAGCCATATAATGACGACCGTGGCTCGGATCAACAAATTTCCAAATCCGTTGGATTCAGGACATTTGGATAGTGCTAGGGGTTCCCCTCTCCTCTGGTCCCATGGCCCAAGTTTCATCTTGTAGGTCCTTTTTGGAAACTAGGCTTTTGCTCAGTAAGGGAGTGTGCAATTTTTGCACATTGGGGTCAAATTTGCAAAATCATTGACCAGACACTTATGGCTAGCATTCCCAGCTGGAACCTTCCTAGACACACTTGGAGTACTCCCAGGAACCCGTTTTTGTTGCATGGTTGGAATTCTATGCCCTTGGTAGGTATCCAGCAAGTCTCCCTGAAGGCCTTTTGGATGTGAGACGAAACGAGGCATAGAATGACGACCATGGCTCGGATTGACAAACCGTCGAATCCATTGGATTCAGGACATTGGGATGGTGATAGGGGTGCTCCTCTCCTCCGGTCCCATGGCCCAGGTGTCATCTTGTAGGTCCATTTTGGAAACTAGGGTTTTTCTCAGTATTTCTCTAGAATTTTTGTTGTTTTGCTATTAATATAATTTATGCGGATTATATGTAGTTATTTTTATCAGTACTGATGTATTGCCCAGTATGGATGAGATTGTAACTAGTTTTGGGGGGGGTTTGAAGCTAGATTGGACTTTATGTAAATGTTGTAAATATGCATCTTAGGGCCAAGCCTCGACTAATGAATGGCTAGTCATGTAGATGTTGTAAATGCACTTGTATGAACGATGTGGTACGCTTACCACGATGAAGTCAAAGCTATGAAAATATTAATGTTAGAATTTAATATATAGCAATAAAAGATGGTTGCAAAGACCACAGGATGGGTTGTGATTCCACTGGAGAAGAAACATAGAGGGATCTTATGAGAAATTAATCATCCATTACCATGTTTCATTCTAAGAAATCCCACCTTTTCATCATGTGCCTTCAATAAAGTTCATCCACTTCCTTTAATTGTGAATCCAAACATAAATTCATGTGGAAGTTGGTGAGGAAGTCTACCTTGTGTAGTTATGCAAGCTTGGGCAAAGTAAAATTAGTTTGTAGAAGTGTGAGGAGTACTTCATTCTCCTACCTCATTGGGGATCATTATCCCATAATTCTCCTATTCTCAAGTTCATACTCTCTGCTCCTCATGTTGTATTCTCTATATTTGTTACCCATTAACCAAATTTGAAAATGGCAGAATTAGTAGTATAAAAGAGGAATTTGTAGATGTTGGGGGAGAGAGAGAGGGGTTGTAGATGAACATATTAAAGCTTAGGAAATGTAGAAATTCTTCACTTGTTGGTTGATGTTTCTCATTGGTTGCTTAGGAAACAAGTTGTATTATTTATCTAGTTATTTTCTAAAATAATTTATTGGATTTGATTGTTTATACCTATACTAAAGACCATTGTAAGGGAACAATATCCCTAAGGGATTATTGAGTAGAGAAAGAGCATATATTCATTGTGTTAAGTAGGGTAGTGGAAGAGAGTGTTATGATTTTTTATGTTTGGATGAGTTGCCTAAAGTACTATGTAATCAGAATATTAACTTAGTTGTGAGATAACTTGTCTTGGATTCAAGTGAACTTGATCTCCGAATAAAAAAATGGTCCTCCCAAAATCACCTTCGTTTTTATTCAAGGTTAAAATTACATATTGTTTGAAATATTGGCCTTAATAATTGTTTTTGTTGCAATAAAAACCCTAAAATGTTGCTCTAGGCTTCATCCAAAATCACCATAACATACATCTGAATCCAAATCATTATACGCATATATAGAACAAAATTCAAACAAAACTATATATAAATCCATGAGATAAAACCATAGTGAAAGAAAAAATCGAACAAATATATAAATTTTCAGGAAAATAATGGAACATGGTTCCCAATGTACATATGATAGCAACTCGTGCCCTATACAAAATCCAACAACTCATGTTGTAGATCCAAAATACATGGCAACTAGTGCCCTATACAAAATCCGACAACTCGTGCCGTAGCTCCAAAATACATGGCAACTCATGCCGTGGATACAAAGTACACGACAACTGGTGCCCAAAGGTGCCACATCATGGCTAATGTAGATAACATGGCATTTCAAGCATTGTGACCACCCTGGTCACTCCCTGGTGCATCTCAAAAATCGATCTTTCTCTTCTTGGAGCTATTGCTACCTCAGGTCTTCTTCTGTCTAGGAGTAGACTATCTCTCCATGCTCTGAAACAAGTGATATAAGGTACCATTAGTTTCAAGCATTTGTAACATTTACCACATTTATAAAATGAATGTACAATTCAAATCTTAAATAACTCACCGTTGATGTGAGTGGGAGACGAGAAGCAGGTGTCTTGGATCTATTGAGCCTCTCAATAATTCCACCCAACAACATTTACGACAATCATTTCATTGAAAATAATAATTGCTTAAATTAATTTTGGTTAATGCATCAAAACATTTTCATAAATTAACTTGATTCTCACCGTGAACAACCCACAAAATGGGGGTGGCTGAGATTCTGGGCTAGTAGGTGGAGCAGTTGGCTGGACAACCTGCTCTGATGTAGTCATGGGAGGGGGCACATATGTAGATGGAGGAACTATGGGTGCGACCATAGTAGACACATGTGAAGATGATGGAATAGTAGTTTCCACAATAGTGGCGGGAATTGGAGATGATGTGGTGGAAGAGGACATGGTGGTATGGGGTGGATGAGGACATTGTGGACGATAAAGCCCTACCGGATGTACAATAGGGGGTATCGACACAAAAGGGATAAGGGCGATGTTGAGGTATGGTGAATGGGAGGTCGGTCCTGGATAGAGGGAGGAGGATGGATATAAGGGAGGTTGTGGACGAAAGGGAGAAGCTGGATGGAAGGGGGGGCATGGAAAAATGGGGTAGGATGGATAAACAGGGGGGGCATGGATGAATGGGGGAGAATGGACGAATGGGGAGGATGGATGGAGGGGGGGGGTATGGACAGAGAGGGGAGGGTGGATGGAAGGGAGGGGGTGGACAGAGGGAGGGGTTTGGATGAAGGCGAGGGGGGAAACTCATGGGAGAGGGTGGAAACATGGGACTAAAGTGGCCTACAGCTGTTGGTGGCCCTTGCATACAAATTTATAATATCATAGTTTAGTAAATAAAAAACAAATTAAACCATAGTATGTCGCAACATTTCAAATTAAAAGCCTGCTTTTAACTACACATTGTACCTTTGTATATGGTGATCTGCCGACCCCTTGTGGAGATGGATGGTCATCGTACTACGTACATACTTGTGGACACCAAAACGAATGCACGTTATAAACATATTAAACCAGTAATTATTCAGTCAATCAAAATATTAAAAAATATTGTACGAACTATCATGTATGTCATAAATATAAATACATAAAAATAGAAATGCCATAAGTAATAACAATATTGTGTGGGGTTCTGAAAATACCTCTGTGTGAGGTGCCGCAGTCTCAGTTGCAGTTGCCATTGCTGCATCCAGGTTGGGAGATGTTGCGTTCTCCCATGATGGTGTCTCAAATATAAATAGATGTACATTGAAATAATAGTTTATGTCAAGCACAAATACTTTAAAAATTATCAAGTGATGATTGAAAACACATTAAAAAAAGTGCTAACCTGCTCCATATAGCAACCCTTGATCGGGCCAGGGAAAGTGTGCCCACAATGGGGACAAAGATGTAACATTGTCCCCGTGGAACTGCAAGGCCCAACATGGATACCACCGGTAACAGGTCTATCCTGACTCTTTCGGGAAGGGCCTTCACCTGCGTCTTTATCAGGGTCAGCCTGTCTCTCCACTGTAGTAGCTGCTACAAAGGTAGTGTGTCTAAGCAGTCCACGTGCAACACTCCTCATTGCGTCCTCGATATGGTCAATTTTGTGGGGTAACTGAGGCAAATGGGGAGAAGGGTTGGGCTCGTGCCTAAGAGCTGGTGGCCCTCTCAGTGGTTTCCTCCTAGCAGTAGGTCGATCTTGGGCAGAGCCACGCCCAACAACCTGGAACTCGGTTATGTCAAAATAGTTGACATGTAAACCGAGGGAAAACTCAGCCCACAGTTGCTGAAGGAAGTACCATGGAACCTCCCTATTATTGCAGGGGGGTTTATCATAAACTATGAACCACCTTTGCATCCAATTGTCCCTCCATGGTTGGAAATGACACCAATCCATGCAAACATGTGGTTTTTTAATGTCTTGTGTTTTTTGTGTTCTTGGATTGGTGAACATACTGTACAATTGGGCCTTTGTAATATTCAAATCTTTTATTTCCTCCTTGGAAATTCCGGTGGAATAATACTCCCTCCACAGGGGCTTCACTAGAAGGCAATATAATATCACATTCGTTCATATTGGGGGTATTAAATAAGCTTGAAAACCTAAAAATTATATTGCTTATATATAAGGGGGAAACGGGGTTTATTTATTTAATGTAATAATACAAAATATGTTGGGGTCTTTTTTATATGGTCGGGATGACAAATAGATGAGAAATGGGGATGGTATCACATCCGGATGAGAAATCACGTGGTGAAAGCAGAGAAATCAGGGGTTGAGGCAGGTTTCATGTGGGTTTCGTGGTGGAGAAATCGCATCCAAGGGTTTCGGGATTACCAGTACGTGGAGAAATCATGGCCAGGGTTTCGTGGTGGGGAAATCGCGACCAGGTTTTCGTGGTGGAGAAATCGCGGCCAACAGTTTCGTGTGGGTTTCGTGGTGGAGGAATCGCGGCCAGGGCTGAGCTCAAGCAGGAGACATAATCTTCTTAAATTATATCCGCCATGGAACTTGCCTGCCTCCCGAAACAGGGGACCAAGATGATACCGGCTATAACAAATGCATTGTTCCCTATGACATGAATCTTATCACAGGTCCCATCTATTCTTTGAAATGTTTTTTCTCTGGTTTTCTGTTGATTCCTTGATTTGTATTTACTTGGGTTCTTTTGATTTGTATCTATTTGCAATGGCATATAATTATAGGCACATTTAGCCAAATCAACTTTATCATAGAAATATCCTTTATTGCTTCTTGTCTAGCAATAGATTAGACTATTATGGTCTATCCATAGATCGGTGAGTGTTTTCTACAATTAGTCCAGGTGGTTTGATTTTCAGTGCATTTCGATCAGGTTTTAGCTGAGAAGTGCGGGGATAGGAATGTTGATACCTTGACGAAGATTGAGAATGCCTCTTATCACCATGATGACGATGCAAATATGGATAATATGGGGATGGTGAGGGTTTTGGTTCATGTTGGTGTATAATACTAGACGAGAGAAATTGTGTAGGTTCTATTCCAGGTGTATTGATCTATAGTAGTAGAAGAAACAAATGGTGCAGGTTTTTGTTCCTACAATTCAATAGTGGTAGAAGAATCAAGGTGACTATCATCTATTGATGTAGTCAAGATAAAAAAAGCCTTCGCTCACTTGTGATATCGCAGGATGAATAGGAATGATAATATTATGTCCATACATACCAACCCCACCGTTTGTCGAATCCATTTTCTAACGTAATCTGAAAACTATGGTTTTAGTATGCTGCCCAAAAACACCAATGTTAGGAGAAGATTTACTCATGAGTAGAAAATAAGGAGAATTTGCATCAGAAGAACAAGAACTCTGTGTCAAATAAAAATATCCTCCTGCAATTTGTCAAGTTTGTCTCACTTCTCTTTTAATTCATCTCAGATTGTTTGTTTCATATCATTAATCCAAAGTTTGAATTATAAACTAGTTCATATTACTTCTTAAAAGTAGTAGGGATAAAACTTTGTAATTTTCTAATGCGATTCTCTAATTGGCCTTTGTTACCTCTTGATAAAATTACTTCTTGTTTAATTTTTTGATTGAGTTGTCACAAGCATTGAATAGATTTGTCCTTCTCGGCCCACTATAGTAGCAAGAGATCATAGTCATATCCTTCATCTCAAATCAAGTGTCTAATATTGTCCATATAAAATGAGGTAACCTCCTCACAAAGCTAGGTATTAGTGTCCTGCAATGAAGTAACTTCTTGAGAAATATTGACATTAGTATTCGATAATAAAGCATTCAAATCACGAAGTTTGGATTTACTGTCCTGCAGAAGTAACTTCATCAAGAATTTTCCCATTAGCATCTTGCAGTGAAATAACCTCATCATGAAGTTTTGTATTAGTATCATGTAGTTAAGTTATCTTCTCATGATGTATTTGAAGGAATAAATCTTTTTCTTCAATGCATTTTCAAAGAAGCAATTCTTCTTCCACTTGTATACGTCTCCATTTCGAAGGGCTTATAAAATTGGGCAATGCGAGCATGCTCGAATAATATTTCATTTCAGGTGCACTTTAAAGACCTTCTGCAAACTCTTTCCTTACTATAACTTTCTGGTTCAGGCTGGTAAAGAAAGACATCGGGATTTAATGAAACCAACGCATGACCTACCTTATCCAAGAGGTCCTCTTGTCTTCATTATTTGGCCTGCTTGTATTATCAATTTTTAGCATGCCTTCTAGGAGGGTGGGATATTACTACGTAAAGAAGACTGGCATGTAGCACCCTGACAACATTAATTCATGCTATGCCTGCCCGGTCATCAAAACCAACCATAGTGGAAGAAAACAAAAAAGCATGGACTATGTTTAAAAAATTAGAAAAGAAATAACAAACCCTAACATACACATGACTTTCACTTTAACAGGAGGAAGACAAGTCGGGTCTAAGGAGGATTGAGATTCAAAATTTAAAATGGGAGGTTGCATCTCTTGGGAGAGTCAAGCCAAGAAATACACCCACAAGAAAATCACGCTCCGCAATCAACCTGGGGAGATTCAAGCCGAGGACTATCTGTTTTTAAAAAGTTGTGTATTTTGCTTTAAGTGTTAGACTTCTTAGGCTGAAGTTTAGATGTGATCATTTTTTGGAGGGTAGACATCCAAGCCATATTGGATGCCCTTGGGTTTATTTTCTTGATGAAATTTCATCCTATTTGGAAGCATGTTAATGAAAATTCATTTTCTAGCAAAACAAGAAAAAACTATATTTAACAAATAAAAACACTTCATAGTACAGCATAGACAGGAAGGTGGAACTGCCCTATATTAGCAAAGAAAATTACGTGAATTGAGAAAACATCTTCTATAGGCATAAGAAAAGGTTTTTCAAGAACGCGTTTTGGGTCTGGGACTCTGGAATGTACTTGTTAGCTCTCCAGGAAACTACCTAGGGTTATAAGCTAGGTATGCCTGGTAACTTAAGAATTCAATGATTTTTTGTGTCTTTAAAAAAAAAAGGGTGGATCAATGGGATGACTAAATCAGAGTACAGTATTCAGACATTCAGCATGTAAACAGATGAAACAGTGCCCTCAAGAATCGATTGATCAGCATATAACATCAAAGGTGGATGAAGAAAACATGTAACCAAACCAGTACAAAGTAGGGCTCGAGAGACATTCAAGAAACTGGAATCAAGCTGTGAGCTAAACAATGTAAAGAGAACATTCACATTCAAAGCTAGACAACACTGATACAGTGAAAGAGAAAATGAAAACTGATATCGAAGCTGAAGGAAACCTGTGATCTATATTAGCATAGGAAAACCGAATACAGTAGCCAATTATTCCATCCAAAATCGAACCCTCCACAATGACTTGGTTCTCAGGCTTTATAGCCTTTACACAGTAATTCTCAGATCCTAAAAACGTGGATCTGGCTGAGCTAACTGAAACATCAAACTAAAAAAGTAAATGCAAAGAGAAAGGATTGATTCCTTGAATCAAGGGACTTGATGATGTGTCAATCTTCTTCAAAACTCGGTGGTCGATGAAGTGCAGCAGCCTCCCAAGGCTCGGTGATCTTAGCTGGGCGCAGAGACAGTCAAGAAGCTGATGTGGCAATCAATCCCTTAGAGCCATCCCTCATTTCAAGGTGAAAGTCATTTAAAATATGCCCCTGATTGAAAATTCGCCCAATAACCTTTAGATATGGATAATATAATTCATAATACGTCTCTTAAGACTGGCCTTGTGCTTTATCCTCGAACAAAAATGATATCTGTGCAAAAATACGAAAATCTGCCAAAAACAGACTTTCGGCAGCTAACAGTGCTGCCAATTTCATGACTTATCTGCCGAAAGCTGGCTTTTCGGTAGCTAATGAGTGTTGTAGAAACCCGCCTAAGCTGCCGAAAGCCTGTAGAATTCCAAAAAAAAACTGCCTTCAGCAAAAATCGATTTTCTCCACCGTCCGATGTCCATTTTGGCTGTTCAAATAGTCGATTTTGATCTACAGAACCTAATCTATCCACTGGTGCTTTCAGATTTGAATTTGGAGTTCGGGAAGGCCGTCAAAATCGCCCCGCAAGATCACGTGGTTTCAGCAGAAAATTCCTCCAATTTTCTGTTACAGGTCTGTGTTATTAACGTTTTGCCGAGCTCCTCTTAAATCGAATCAGAGGGTTAGCTACCTTTTCAGTTGATTAGAGATACCCTTCCTTTGGAGTCTCAGTTATTTGTTGAAAGAAGGAGTTCGTTTATGATTCCTGATTTGTAGCTGAAGATTTTAACTGTCAGTCATAGAGCTGGATGATGACCTGTCACTGCAACCAAGATTTGAGCAGACTCCAGCTTGTGAAAGCGAGACTCAGCAGATTGTGACATGAGAGAATATCTTGTAGCAGACAAAAAAGGAACCTCTTACTGAAATCATGGAGTTTAAATCAAAAGTTGACTCCTCCTTTTCCACTGAGTTTTACCCTGCTGAGAACCTCCTGCGGACTAATGTTGCGCTCTATTCTTCCTTTCGGCGGCTCTATTCTTCCTTTCGGTGGCTTAAACACAGGCTCGCTTGATGTGGGACTGAATACGGACCCAATCCTTTAATTTTGCTTGTAAAAACCTTTTCGGCAGCTTATGTCTTTTCTGTTAACGCCTTTAGCTGCCGAAAATGGGCCCTTTCGGCAGCTAACTGGCTTCCTGCAAAACAGTGTTAGCTGCCGAAACCTGTTTTTTTTCGAAATTTGAAACCCAAGACTCATAGAAATAAGAAATTTTACCCATTCTGTCACCCAAAATGATGGTGGTCAATTTGGGAGATAACATCTGGCTCCTACTCGGGGATGGAATCCTCCAAGTGAGGTTCCGAAGAACAAGTAGTTCCAGTAGCCTTTAGCATTGGGCATGGAGTCATTAAGTCTTTAACACTGATCCCTCTGCAAACCTGTAGCTTACATGCAGCCTGCTCTGCTTATTCAATAACAACTGAAAACTTATCTACGTGCTCATGAAAAGAGCTTATTCTCCTATCTACTCCTACACTAACTAATAGGAGCAGCATGATCAAGTAACACTGGATTTCCAATGCATCCATGTCAGATTGTGATTTACAGGCATCATGCTGAATCTTGATCCCAACAATAATAAATACCATATCATGCAGAAGAAAGGTTCGAACAGATGATCAAAGCAATCACCTGCTAACAGAAATATCCTTGGATTTATGCTGCTCATAGAATCTAAAGAATCAGCAATAGGATCATGAAAAACATGATGAAATACCTCTTGAAGCTGCTGCTGCAACTGACTGTGTTGTAACTGCTCTTCATTTCCTTCACCGAACTCATTGATGAATGTAGATTGCTGGATCTTTACTGGAGGAACATATACGATAGGTTGCTGATCTGGACTGTTCAGTTCCTCACCACCATCATTCTCTTCATTAATGCTGAAATCTGCCTTTGTCTGCAAGTCTGGAAGATGTGGGCTGCTTATAACACATGCTGCTGCAACATCAAAACATTCGGGATCATGGTTCACCTGTTCTAGCTGAAGATTGGACAGCTCCTGCAAATCTAGAAATTGTAAGCTATCCTCTTTAAACTCTACAAATCTGAAAATGTCACTTGCTGGTATGTCATTCTGCTCAACGTCTTCAAACTTTTCAGAGGGAACAATCTCATCTTCAAGACAAGATACATCAGTAAGTGCATTTGATATGATGTCAAAAGCATCATTAAGGTTATCCTGAGGTGAATCAATGACCTCCGGATCATGGTGAAGAGTATTTTCTTCAGCTGCATACTCTTCCTGAAGATCTACTTTTGAAAGATCAAACTCATGGCAACACTCAGGATAAAGAAGATCAGCTGAGAATATATCTTTACAAAACACATGAAAAGCAGCATGAAAATCTGCTAAAGAACTGATACTTGCATTAGGCAAAGACCGATACCAATCACGGGCAATCCCTTCTAATGAACAACAGAAGAGTCGGATCTGAACATCCTCATGCACTACCTGCAACCGGTGCATGTAGTCATGAAAGTCCAGCAAATGTTCAGCTGGCACTTCCCCCTCTTCTCCTCGAAATCTAGGAAGACTGTTCTCCCAGTCATCTCTAGCAGGCACTTGATTAGGAAAACAAGCAATGCTTGAAAAATCACAGAACGCATACCTCTTGGCTAAGATTCTGTTCATGTCATCGCAGTGGAATCACCAACAGATTCTGAACAATGGAGTCGCCACTGAGTTCATCCTTCATGGAGTCGCCAGATAGATGATTATAACCAGTAAGTGTCTACCCCTTGTCTATCATCAAAGAGTAGATCTGTGTCGTTCTCCCAGGAAGATCAACTTCTCACTCCTCTCCCCGGCAACGGCGCCAATTTGTTAGCTCTCCAGGAAACTACCTAGGGTTATAAGCTAGGTATGCCTGGTAACTTAAGAATTCAATGATTTTTTGTGTCTTTAAAAAAAGAAGGGTGGATCAATGGGATGACTAAATCAGAGTACAGTATTCAAACATTCAGCATGTAAACAGATGAAACAGTGCCCTCAAGAATCGATTGATCAGCATATAACATCAAAGGTGGATGAAGAAAACATGTAACCAAACCAGTACAAAGTAGGGCTCGAGAGACATTCAAGAAACTGGAATCAAGCTGTGAGCTAAACAATGTAAAGAGAACATTCACATTCAAAGCTAGACAACACTGATACAGTGAAAGAGAAAATGAAAACTGATATCGAAGCTGAAGGAAACCTGTGATCTATATTAGCATAGGAAAACCGAATACAGTAGCCAATTATTCCATCCAAAATCGAACCCTCCACAATGACTTGGTTCTCAGGCTTTATAGCCTTTACACAGTAATTCTCAGATCCTAAAAACGTGGATCTGGCTGAGCTAACTGAAACATCAAACTAAAAAAGTAAATGCAAAGAGAAAGGATTGATTCCTTGAATCAAGGGACTTGATGATGTGTCAATCTTCTTCAAAACTCGGTGGTCGATGAAGTGCAGCAGCCTCCCAAGGCTCGGTGATCTTAGTTGGGCGCAGAGACAGTCAAGAAGCTGATGTGGCAATCAATCCCTTAGAGCCATCCCTCATTTCAAGGTGAAAGTCATTTAAAATATGCCCCTGATTGAAAATTCGCCCAATAACCTTTAGATATGGATAATATAATTCATAATACGTCTCTTAAGACTGGCCTTGTGCTTTATCCTCGAACAAAAATGATATCTGTGCAAAAATACGAAAATCTGCCAAAAACAGACTTTCGGCAGCTAACAGTGCTGCCAATTTCATGACTTATCTGCCGAAAGCTGGCTTTTCGGCAGCTAATGAGTGTTGTAGAAACCCGCCTAAGCTGCCGAAAGCCTGTAGAATTCCAAAAAAAAACTGCCTTCAGCAAAAATCGATTTTCTCCACCGTCCGATGTCCATTTTGGCTGTTCAAATAGTCGATTTTGATCTACAGAACCTAAGCTATCCACTGGTGCTTTCAGATTTGAATTTGGAGTTCGGGAAGGCCGTCAAAATCGCCCCGCAAGATCACGTGGTTTCAGCAGAAAATTCCTCCAATTTTCTGTTACAGGTCTGTGTTATTAACGTTTTTCCGAGCTCCTCTTAAATCGAATCAGAGGGTTAGCTACCTTTTCAGTTGATTAGAGATACCCTTCCTTTGGAGTCTCAGTTATTTGTTGAAAGAAGGAGTTCGTTTATGATTCCTGATTTGTAGCTGAAGATTTTAACTGTCAGTCATAGAGCTGGATGATGACCTGTCACTGCAACCAAGATTTGAGCAGACTCCAGCTTGTGAAAGCGAGACTCAGCAGATTGTGACATGAGAGAATATCTTGTAGCAGACAAAAAAGGAACCTCTTACTGAAATCATGGAGTTTAAATCAAAAGTTGACTCCTCCTTTTCCACTGAGTTTTACCCTGCTGAGAACCTCCTGCGGACTAATGTTGCGCTCTATTCTTCCTTTCGGCGGCTTAAACACAGGCTCGCTTGATGTGGGACTGAATACAGACCCAATCCTTTAATTTTGCTTGTAAAAACCTTTTCGGCAGCTTATGTCTTTTCTGTTAATGCCTTTAGCTGCCGAAAATGGGCCCTTTCAGCAGCTAACTGGCTTCCTGCAAAACAGTGTTAGCTGCCGAAACCTGTTTTTTTCGAAATTTGAAACCCAGGACTCATAGAAATAAGAAATTTTACCCATTCTGTCACCCAAAATGATGGTGGTCAATTTGGGAGATAACAGTACTCATCCACTGCTTCCATCAACTTCAAAACAATTTTCTTTCCTATTTCATCATTGGTACCCTGCAAAGCTAATAATGCAGAACTCCTCACAATAGGGATCTCATCACCCGGGATCAATGTTCACTTAAATGCTACAGTAATTAAACCAATATCTTCTATCGAATCCACAATCCATTAATTGGATTTGTGAACTAAGGAACCCAATTTAGACATAAATAACTGACTGAATTTTTTATATATTTATATCCAGTCAATCTGCAAGGTCTTGATGATCTAGAGCCAATGGTAAGCTTCAAATAAACTCTATTCATCAGAAACATGGGAAAAAATCCTTAGATTCAGAAACTAGATAGACATTAATTGTCGGACACCTGCTCTTTCCAATCACTTCTTAACAACAAACTAGTTTCTTGCAGAGACTCAACTCAGGTCAACGATGGTTCCCTACTTCATCAGATCCTGATTTCATTGCTTTTATTTGTAGATGATGTGGTATTGTTGGCCTCCACCCTAGAGTAGTTAGAGAGGCAATTTGATACTTTCAATCCATTTTGCAGTCTTCAACAGTTGACAGCCAATGTTGGAAAAACATGTATCATGATCTTTAATACCACTTTTTATACTTAGGATTGCAATTAACTGGGCCCCCCTTCAGTTTAAAACAGTTCTTCCATTTGCAGGCAATTAATGTGTCCATTTTTTGGCAATAAAGGGAAGCATGATGGGAAAGAAAATTCTACTGTCTCCTAGGGGATAATTCAAAAAAATTCAACGGGGAATTTTGCAGTATAAATATTACACTGATGAAGAAGGTCGTGGGAGCCAATCTGGCATGGTAATTGATAACCCCCCACATGGATTGGTGAAATAAAATCCTGATTGAAAAAAAATGCATCACTTCAGACCCTCTAAGCTTTCTTAATGGTAGTTTCATTAATTCCCAGGGCTCAAGTGCTTGAAAAACCATCTCAAATGCCTTTTGTATGATCAAAGATGGGATCTCCTGGAACAAGAGCCTTTTACAATGGAAAGACATCTGACGCTCAGCAATGTAATGGATTTCTTCAAGGGGCATCAAATATCTCAGAGATCTAATTATTTGGGATGCTGAGTAGGGAAATAAGTGGATGGAATGCAAAAAAATACACTAGAGATTGCATGGAAGATGAAATTAGAATCAAGTATATCAGGAAGATCAAGTAAGCAGCTAATTCATTTTATGATTTTATTAGAATATTTATGATCTGGATTTGTGTGGGAACGAAACAAAATATAGCATATAAAGAATCATATACAAAGATATATATTCACATACACAGATATATGGCAAGAAACACAGCGATATAGTAAACACATATTCTATTAAGTATTGGAAATAGAACAGATTGTAAATACAACAGCTGGAATGGTGGTAGCTATCTCTGAGAAGAGATGTGGCCGCTATGCTCATTCATGCCAAGATGAATACAAAGAGAGGCCGAGAGGGCCTATTTATCATAAGCATGAGGGAAAGAATCCCAAACATCCAAAAACCTAACCCTAGAAGATGAACCGTCATAAAGTTTGTGGCCCCAAGGTGGTTAGTCGAACAGTCAACTTCCCGGGGTCATAAATTTTGCATACAATCTCTGTTTGAGGCGCTCGGTAGCCCATTGGAAAGATCTATCTGAGGAATACGCTAAGGAACCTAAAATGGATGGGCTCCATCGAACCAATATTTCCCAAAAAACTTCGTTTAGGGCCTCAAAACAGCCCCAGAAGTTTGGGACTCGAAAAACTGTAGAAAAATTACTAGAAAATTGGCAAAATGGGAAACTGTTTTGAGCCAGTGGAATAGGTGGGTGGCCACCGATATCCATCTGGATCAATCCTCCCCCCTTAGGAAGCAATGGTCTCCATTTTGTCAAATCCCCTATCATATGTCGAACTGTGTGTTGAGTTGAGCTCCTGGTGCGGCGTTTGTTGAAGCGAAAAGGTTGCCTTTCTTCGAAATCTTCAGAGGGTTGTAATTGTTGTTGGATGCACTGGGGCTGTTCAATAGTTTTGGTTGTTGTGGTATCCTTGGTCTGCACTGATGTGAATGGTTTCTTTTTGGAGGAGTACCTTGAATGTGTGGACTTGCACTGTAGAGGTACTCGAATAGGAAATGCGGCACTGAATTTGTGTTCTTCTTGTTTCTGCTGAGTAGAGGGATAATGTACAAAGGTTGTGGATGTCTCTATGATATGATGTTCTCCTTCAGTGGACATTGCGAATAGGGAAAATTTTCCATTGTGGGATATTATCTTCCTGCCCTGCTTGGTTGGGGTAGGTGAAACTGTCTCTGGTATCCGATAGAGTTGTCCTCCCAAAGTGACAATGACACTGTGAGGTCGTGATTCATATACAGCATGACTCTTCCACATATATGGCTATCCTAAAAGAACATCACATACTTCAAGTGGGGCCACATCACACAATACCTCATCTTTGAAGGGCTTGATTCCATATGGTAGGCGACATTGGTGACTGACGCGGATCCCTCATCCTTGGCTTAGCCATCCAATGGTGTATGGTTGTGGGTGTGGTGTTATTGGTAGCTCCAATCTCTTGATGAATTCTGCAGAGATCAGGTTCTTCTAGCTACCGCTGTCCACAACAAAGTGCAGGGGAATTCCCTTCACCCACATCTATGAGTGGAAAAGGCGCTCCTCTGCCTCCGACTCTTCAGGTTCCTCTAGTTGAATCTGTTTGGTGGTGACAACGGCACTGGGTTCGGCATCAATGATCTGCTTCCCTTTTTGCGCGGTTGTGAAATTATGTTCTGAGGTAGAATCAGAACTGGGATCTGATTCTGAAGCTTTGATCTCAGCCACCAATGACTGTTTTGAGCGACATTCATCAGTGTTGTTCCAGGGGATTTTGTGGAACTCACACCCCTTCTTGGTGTCCTTATTTATCTTTTTGTTACCCTTCTTCACTTGTGGTTGGGACTAGTTGTCCTTTCCCTGCCCCGTGTTCTGCGAGCCAGGGTTTCCCTTGCCCTGCTTCTGCGCAGGTCTGAAGTCACACTTGTTCTTTTGCTGAAATTTCTGCTCAATTTTGATAACATACCGATAGGCAGATCCAAGTGAAGAGATGTCTAGGAAATCCATCTCTGTTCATATGTACCGGTGTAGGCCACTACGATATTTCAGTACTAGGTGTTGTTCGGAGTCCTTGATACCTAGCTTTGTGTGCAAGGTATGAAATTTGTTGGTGTACTCCGACACCGTTTGGTCCCTCTCTTGGTGCAGGATGGTCCATTTTGTGTACTGGTCATCATAGTTTCCAACAGGGTAATATTGTTCCTTGACGGCATCTATAAAAGAGGCCCAAGTGGGATTAACATATTCAAACAATCCAGACTCGTCTGATGAGTTTTGCTCACAATAAGTTTCCCATCAATTTTTGACATGGGGAGCAGCCTTGAGCAACGCAAAGACGATCTTTTCCCTGTCGAAAAAATTATGGACAGAGAAATACCCTTCTAGTAGATTCAACCATTTATCTATGATATCGGCATCGATCTAGCCTTCAAATAAAGGGATATCAAAGTTAACTTGTACCTTGAAGGGAGTCGCATCTCTGAAACAACTACTTGTCGAAGGTGTATCTGTTGTCGTCGGCATGCGCCGAAGGATCTGGGCGAAATTATCCATCATCTCATTCCTCTGTTGCGCGAGGGCTTCCTCGAGAAACAACTTGATAGGATCTCCAGCTCTGTCGTCTCTCTTTTCGTCCGCCATGGGAGGCCGTTTGGGGCAGTGAGAGTGATCTTCCCTAAGTGAAACTAGTTCGAGACCCAACTCTCTGTATCCTTACCTCGTCGGGGACATGCACCGAGAAACAATCGAAGAGCAGATTGCTCTGATACCACTGATCCGGATTTGTGTGGGAATGAAACAAAAGATAGCATCTACAGAATCATATACAAAGATATATATTCACACACACAGATATATGGAAAGAAACATAGCGATACAGTAAACACATATTCTATTAAGTATTGGAAATAGAACAGACTGTAAATACAATAGCTGGAATGGTGGTAGCTATCTCTGAGAAGAGATGTGGCTGCTATGCTCATTCATGCCAAGATGAATAAAAAGAGAGGCCAAGAGGGCCTATTTATCATAAGCATGAGGGAAAGAATCCCAAACATCCAAAAACCTAACCCTAGAAGATGAACCGTCATAAAGTTTGTGGCCCCAAGGTGGTTAGTCAAACAGTCAACTTCTCGGGGTCATAACTTTTGCATATGATCTCCGTTTGGGGCGCTCGGCAGCCTGCTGGAAAGATCTATCTGAGGAATAGGCTCTGTCAGACCAATATTTCCCAAAAATGTCATTTAGGGCCTCAAAACGGCCCGGAAGTTTGAGACTCGAAAAACTGTAGAAAAATTACTAGAAAATTGGCAAAATGGGAAACTATTTTGAGCCAGTGGAATAGGTGGGTGGCCACCGATATCCATCTGGATCAATTTACTATGAAAATTACATAGGATTGGGTCAAACTCCAAAAATAAACAGGAAATGTTGAATTTCATTCCAAAAATCCTTCAGGAAGATGATAATTCATTATTGTGTAGGCCATTGTGAGTGAAAGGAGAGCTCATAATTCATGAGTTTCATGTATACAATGCAATTGGCCTAGAAATAATTCAAATAAACCTTTACGGATACTTTTGGCATATCAATAAGGAAGATTTGCTAGAAGTCATAAAATACGTATGGAAAGTCAAGTCAAATATTGTTATGTGCGCTCTGTGATCGCTCTGGTACTGGCAACTCTGTTCTTCTTTCTAGCTCGACAACCTGCTCTCGGGGTGTTTCCTTCCTACTGATACCTTCCTGCATATAGCTATCGAATATGAGATAAGGTGCTGCATTAGATCTCGAAGATCATTGCAGGGATGGTTCGAAATCAAAGATCATTGAGGGATGGTTCTCCTCTCTCTCTATTCGATGGTTAAAAGTATAATATCAACTATGGATGCTCTTCCTGGACTCAATAAGATCTCTTTATCTCGTATATGGGGGTCAACGATGTAGGTTCTAGGTCCGCCCAAACCCCTGTTTGTCCCCTATGGTGTAATTAAGAGTTGGAATTGCCAAAGGTTTTACGTCTCATCCACGACCTATAGACCATCTTAATTTTTAATCCTCCATTCGTTTATGCCTCCAAGGATACCCACCCCTGATTGTTTCTTCCATTTTCTACAATTCCTTCCACACATGCAGGATCAAATTTCCTAGTTGCATTTTTGGCACTCGTCTCCTTGTTTATAACATATCCAAATTATTTTACTCTGAAGAAAAGACAAACAAAAGCATCCACAAAACATGACAAAAACCAAAATGAGGGAAGTATTAATACTTAGTTTGTTTCATCATCAGCATCATCTCTATTTCGTGGAAAAAGTGCTTGTAACCCTTGTTTGGAGCATATGCACTTAGTCACCCATGTCTACACATAATCTATTTGGTTTATTGCATATCCCATATCCCAATTAACTCCATCGTTGTGATTGCTGAGATTTATTTGGTGATATTTCAATTCCTGTGCTGAGTGAATATGTGGCAAGAAACATTGCGAATCAGTCATCCCTCTGCACCTTTCCACTACCAAATAGACTTATCTCTAAAACTGGGCCGAATTGGAGGGTTAAAAGACAATTCTAGGCATGAACAGCCCGATGAAAAGTGATTAACAGCCACCAACAATAGGTTTGGAGGAATGCTGGGTTGAATTTAAGGGTTGAAATTACATTAAGAAACAATTCTGGGCATGGATATTGACACAAAGAGCAGACCTGGGCACTCCAACAACCTCAATCCTTCATTCTGGGCACAAATAAGGGTTTTTTTAATCTCCCAATCAGTAGCTTACAACAGTATTATCAATTTTGGGTGCTTTCTCTCCACAAAAATGGTGTAAACAGAACTAAAAAAGCAGATCTGAGTTAATTTCAGACCCTAAAAACCAAGTCTGGGTGCGATTTAAGTCATTCTAGGAAGCTCTATGAGCTCTTTTCATGATGAAATCTCATCTCTTCCAAGTTGAAGTAATTATGGGCACATATTTAACCCCAAACAACAGACCTTTTTGAAGTTCTGGGCATAAATAACAACGAGCATCCCTAAAACCATGAATTCTGGATAAGCAACAACAATTTTGGGCATGAAGACAGCCTTAACATATAGGCCTTCCAATTGTATTCCAAGCTTTCCATCATCACTCTAAGAATTTGAGGTTGTCCATAACCAAACTAGGTCCCTTGGGTTTTAACATATGTTTATATATCAAAAAATGCAATTAGTTGCTTTATGATGTTTACAAAACTGAATAAGGAAAAAAAATCATCACAACAATACTTTAGAATCTTTCACTCGCACAATTTCAAAGTTCGGTCAACTATGGTGATGGGCACTTTCAGTCTATTTCTTTAGCTATAAATTCTTGAGTTTAACTATTTGTGATATTAGGTACATATTTGTTCTAAGGTGAGGCCCTAATTTGTGCATATTATATTACTGAATATGCAATAGTTGTGGTCATAAGAAATAAAATCTCTATGTGATTCACAGAAATATAAGGAATGGACCTTGTTTCTCATCCACCTTTGTCTCATCTCTTATAAGGGATGAAACCAATACCTTTCTTACCTTCATAGTGCATTGATGTCTTATCAATTTCCTTCAATTTGGCTTCTACTTCTTCATAAGTACAAGTTTTTCCTAATTTTTCTTTTCAAACACTCTTTTTCTTGACTACAACATTCTCTTCTTTGCGTGGTCGAAGTAAGACTAGTTTACATGTATTTTCTTGTTTCATGGACATTAGTTCATTCTCCTCTTGTGAACAACTTGTTTGCATTGGCTTGAGGCTACTCTAACATTTTAGCACTGGAAAAAAGAAGTTAGAAACAAATTTACTGGTCTTGAATATACCAGGTGTTTATGAGTGTTGTACATGAGGAAAAATGGATGAATGGAATGGAGCTTAGCATATATTATTCATGGTTTGATCTAGTTGTTTCTGTTTTACCTGGGCTTGTTCTTGATGGATTTATTTACTTGAGGGCCAATCCAGACACATGCCATAGATGTTTGCTGTTGCAAAAAAGAGCAGAAGAAAATAGCGTGTCACTGGATTATTTGAGAGGTTTGCATGAAAAGCATGAGAACTGGCTCTTCCCTGCTCAATGTGGAAATCATGGGTTGTTTTCTGTGATCCAATTACCTCTTGATATTGATAGGTCTCTACACCTTGAGATCAGGGACCGCACATTTCTTTTGCAAGGAGAACATGTACATGCCAGTATTCAGAAAGTAAGCCAAATACTGCTCTATGTAATATTCATAACCAGTTTGGGTTCTAACGCTGCTATATAGTTTATGATTCTAATTGACTGCTTCTAATGCAAACATGTCAACTTCAAGTTCCAGCCTTAGTGTTGGATTGTGAGCCGAACATTGACTTCAGCAGAGACATTGAATCAAAGCAAGGGTAAGAATTTATTTCACTGATTTGGTTTTTACACATACATTATGGAATAACATATTTGACATAAGAAAAACAGTCTTTTGACCTATTTAGGAATTGAATTGGTTGACTACCCTAATGAATGCAAGTGCCTTTAAATTGTTTCTCTACTGGTTACTATTAATAGACATGGCACTAACTTTCAATTCTATTTTCAAATTTATATAGTAGGATGGTTTATCTTTAGATGGTTACAAATGGCATTGGGTGGTTTGAATCAAGGTTTCAATTACTCTTGTGAAGTTGTTTCGCGTACTATATTGTTGAAGTTTTACTAATGGGATTGTGAAGGCATAGGCTCAAGATCACTTCTTTGATGTGATCACCAATGCAACTGGTCTAATCGTTGCTATCTTGTAAGCACTCTATATTGGTGGATAGATCCTGCTAGATCAATTGTGGTAAGTAGTTCTTTGACCTTTTGCTTTATAGTTCATATTTTGCACATGTTATTCTTATTTTTTGTTGTTGTGCACCATGAGATAGGAGGGAAAAGTATGTCTCTTCTTCAAGATGATTCATTGTTTCCTCAATTCACAATGGGATATAGATTCCCTTGACATGAACAATGTTGAAAGAGATTTGCTTGCAAAGTTACTTATATATCTCTGCGACAAAAAGCCAAATTTGTTGAGTCATGAGCAACTCTTAACAAGGTTAGTATACAATTCTAAACAAATTTTCAATGACTTTAGTAGCTCTAGAATCTGATACTGAGACTTACTGAGTCTCACAAAATTCAATATATAGCAGTTTCACTAAACAAGTGGAGAGTACTCTGTTTCTCCTTTCTAGTGATATACTAGTGTCTTTATTCCTCTAGATGGACACTAGAACTCTTCTCTTATCGTAGTTATATGTATGACCTGTACTCAGGATCGATTCTCTGGTTCCTTCATCCATGTGCACACAAGAGTCAAAATGACAGTGAAATGGATAATGAAACTCTACTACTCAATATGCCTATGAATGCCAAGTATGTATCTTTGTATGATGTCAAGAGGAATGAAACCCTGGCGGACAGCTTAACATTTTGCCGACCTCACCAGTGAACTACCACCCTGTTGGCCAATATCGGATGCTTTTTAAGTGGACAAAGTACTTAAACATATGAGTGTGTTTTGTTATTTGATATAATGCTAGTCAGAGTACAAGTCGTTGTGTCCTCTGCCATATGGTAAAACCACGAACTATGGTGTTATCTCTGCAGTGTTGAATTGATTGTAGCTCTTATGTATTTTCTTTTACAATCAATGCAGATGAATGCTGGTAATTATATGCAGAAACTATCATCATAATAGCTGAGTTCATAAAGTGTTGTGTTGTTTGGTTTCCAAGAATTCTTGGGGGCCATAAATATGCATATTAGTTAGAGTGGATATCAAAGTTAACATAGCTTGCCCCTGATTAAATGAGAATTTGTAGTCTTTGCTTCTGAAATTTAGGCCTTTAAATGTTCATATAGATTTATTTTTTCTTGTTGTAACTTGTAATTGCATCAACTCTAATAAATTGTCATCTTTTATACATAGTTACTAATGGTAATGGGTTGAATTATGAATATCTCCATCATAAAGCATATCACATAGAATCAAACCCCTGCAATCTTTTTGAATTGCTCCATATAATACTTGCCAATTGGAAATTTGTATTTATTTGGATACTATTATTCTTTTGTGTGGGATTTTTTTGTATGTCCTTTCCATTGTTGAATATCTTATTGTTAGAAAATTTGAAGGATTATTTTTAGTGAGAGTCCCTTTATCTGCACCATCTGGTTGATGGTGAGATTGTCACTTGAGTTTCACACCCCTAGAATGTTGATATAAATAATGATGTTGATAATATAATTACATAGATTGTATCTTAGAAATAATCACAATGGCAACCTAAATCCCTGTGATGAACCTATTCACACAAGGCAGTGGCTTATAGAGCACATATTTTACTTCCAAAGGTGGAAAGTTGTAGTTGTATTTCATTTAGGTTGGTATTGAAATTATAGAACCCCGTATGTGTTCCTCCAACAATAGGATGTTGGAGCTATAATTTTTTAAGTTTTACCAATGGCACCTAGCTTGTATCTTTTGATGCAATTTTGGAGCACTTTTCCTCTTTACAAAAATAGAATCAAAGAGTTGTATGTCCAATTGCATTTACAACACATAATTGTGATCTGTAAAAAGCAATAAAACATGTCTATTTTTGCATGTTTGTGGCTCCAGGAGAGTGCTTTACCCATCACACCATAGTGGATTTGTGGGGTTTGTATTTAGCAACATATTTTATCTTGATAGCCATTTTGGGGTCACACTTTCCCCTTGCATGCACCCTAGATTTTGAAAAGAGGAGACCCGGTTATTGTGGTTGTTTTTTTATTCTGAGACCATGCTGCTACCCTACATAGATCTTTGTGTTTTGTTGACTAGGACCATTAAAACCCACTGCACTACTTATCCTTCTAAAGGAAAATCATAATGGTTGACTTAAGACTATGCTAACCAACCATGAGGACTACTCGTTAAGCTAACAATCACTTTCTCATATTAGGCAATGGATTTTTGGTCGCATCTTCAATGTTCAACAAATTATGAGCTTTTAGATCAGAGCTCACTGATGATTCCAAAGTCCAGTCTGTCAATGAAAATGAAAATGTATAGGTTAAAATAACCATATTAGTGATTTTATTAATCCCTAATTTCGAGAACATATGTTTCAAAAAAGTTGACCTGATTGAGATTATTGAATTCAACAAACTAAATGCTTAAGGTCTTGATAACATAGACAGTAACTCGGAAACTCTTTCCAGTACACAATATCCAATAATTCTACTTCCTGGATATTTAAATTGTTCTAATGCTACCAGTCTTGAAGCAGAAAAACTTTCTTACATTTTTCACAGTTGCAACCTTATTTCAACAAAAATTTTAGAAAGAACTCATCAATGGATCATAAATTTTACTGTGTATGTAGGAAAATGCTTGTGGCTTAGGCATATTAGTTGTGTTTTATTAAAGAGGACATCCGAACTACAACTCAAGTGGATGATGTGTGTCCCTAAACACATAAACACAATTCTATACATCATACCTGCAGTGGCCCTAAATGCCAAATAAGAGTACCTATCCTAATTTATACGTTGAGATAACATCCTTGTTTAAAGTACCTACTTTGGCAATAAAATGACTTTGACATTAGTATAGTTTGTGATTGGGAATAGTTTGGAACCAACATATGTTATCAAGTTTGTTGGTAGCAGGGAGCAGGAGTAGGAGATGGAAGTAGGAACAAGAGAAGGAGTAGGAAGCACAATTTTCAAAAGCTTCCAGGAGTGGAGATTTTTGGGAGCATTTTTTATATAATATATATTTTGATACATATAAATTCAAAAAAACAGTAAAATGTTGAATTAGTTGTAGAAAAGATGAAAACATATATTTCATTTAACAAATGGAATAATAATGAATCATTAAAGCGTCAACCATTTGGTACACATATAAGAACAATCATATAGTAGTTATAACATTGTCATCAAACGAAACCATAACATCAACCTTCAAGTTCCAACATATAACAATTGTCATCAACAAATGTAACAGATAACATCAACCATGAACTGAAACAGAGTATCATATTCATTGCCAAATAGTTTTAATATGCAGTCAACAATTAAAAGTTCAAGCTTAAATTGGCATATAACGTTTACAAAATAGGACATCATTGTTAACATTGAATTTACCCTTGGAGAATGTTGGACTTCTCCCTAGTCCATCCTAGTTGTTCGACATCGACAATTCATGAACACGTTCTTAGTCGGTTCTATGGCCATGATCCTTTACACCAAAGCTATTAGATTTCAATTCCAAAGTTTCAGTTACATTACAGAGTTTGAATTTAAGAGATCAGTGTTTCCAGGGGGACGGTACAGGATTTTGCTATTTTTAGAAAGTTTTCAGTGGTTCTGTCTATATTTGCTCATTATGGAAAAAATCAGTTTTGCTCAAATTCCTATGTTTGTGGAGGTCACTGCTATTTTAAACAAGTGACATGTGGCATATTTTGATGGTTTAGTGTATTTCTCTTTCGTTCGGTGCAGTTCTATTTGCTGGAGTCCTGAAAACTGTTGTCTACTGAATTTTGGATGGATGTGAAATTCTATTTTCCTCAAATGAGGTTTGATGAGGTTGGAACCTATCTCAAAGATCCTGAAATAATTAATGATTTTATTAAAAAATTAAGTAAAAGGGTAGACCATTTGTTCATATTACAACCCTAAAAAATGACGAACAACAACCTTTTCCAATTATGGGCATGCCTTAGTCCCCAAGCATCCCTTAAACAATATTTATGGGCACACAAACAATGGTAGATAAGACTATTTATCAGATAACATGTATATACTATCTGAATTCCTTTATGGTGTGCATGTTTCCTATGATGATGACTGATGTAGGATCATTTGACAAATGTCAATGAAACTTGAACGATGACTTCTCTCAATTGGTAAAATATCCTTAGTATAGCTAGCGTGCTAGTTTATGGGAATTATATTGATTTTTCCTTATCGATAATGAAGCTTCAAGGAGACCTTGTCTGATGTGAGGCAACCTGATTAGTATATCCAATGTGCCAGTTTAGGACAGTTAAGTTAGTATTTCCTTATTCTCATTATATGTTAGTTTATCTTCTTTTTCCATTTGTCTACTTGAGATGAGCACAAGATGAGTTTCCTTGAGATCACTCATCCAAGTAGAGCTCCTACCTTCTATGGGTGTTTCATGTATCATTGTAATCATTATTTTGAGGTGAAAGAGAGGAAATTAGCTTGATGTATATAATTGATAGTTGTTGGTTTGTGATTGTGGAATTCTTACTTTTCATATTTATAGTCTATCACTTGTTGGATAGATCCAAGATTCAGATATGCAATGTCTGCACTCTTCATCTATACTCCCATGCTTTTAGTTTTTGGAAATCAAAATATTTGGTTGATGTTTTTTAATTTTTTAAGTTTCATCTGTAAAGTAAAATCTTTGAGTGAAGACTAGAGAGCTGTTACCATGAATTAAAATTAACAAGTTTGTCTATATTATTGGAAAATGTATTGTCTCCACAAGAATTTTTTTATCAGTTTCTCAGTTTCTAGTTTACTGTATATTTCATTATTTCTTGAGTATATTTTCTCCACATTTTGCAGAGACACTCTAAAGTGTCCACCTTTTGATATTTTCTTTTTCAGGAACCCGAGACATGGAAGGATTCAACATTGTCCAATATTATGCATTTGACTGAAGAAGCACAGCTTAACAAAACAAAATTACAGAGATGGCTTGATGAATTTGAACAACGTTACAACCAGGCCATTCTGGTGGTATCAACTGTAGTGGCTCTTTTTGGGCCATTTGTATTCAAATGGCCATTTATAAGTACTCCAGGTTAGTAAGCAACATATATGGCCCATGTTGGAAGGTGCCATATGCATGTATTGACTAGAATATCCCATAAGAAAAGCGATTCACAAATTTAAATTTTTTTTAGAGTGTATATTATTGCAGCATACAAATTCTGAGAATTTCATGACATACAAGTTAGAGTTCGGGATGCACAATGAAATTGTACCTAGTAATTGCCACCCTAATCCATGTCCTGATCTTCATAATCTTCATCAACATCACCCTCATAGATTAATTTATAGATATGGATTTTGGATATTTAGATGTCTCCTTTACAAATAACTTATTAGGATTTAGTTACTATATAGAAAGGATTAGTTCCTCTGGTTTTAAAGTTTTCTTCTTTGAGGAAATGGAGTTGAATTTTTGTTATCAGAAAGCTCCAAAGTCCATTCTCCCATCCTATTCCATCTTTGGAAATATTTGGAAACTTCTAGGAGAGTTATCAGAAAGCTCCAAAGTCCATTCTCCCATCCAATTTCCATCTTTGGAAAGACATTAGAGCACTTCAATTTCATAAAGTATGTCCTCCAGTTTTGGTTGCTCCTTGAGCATATTAGAAATTGCACAGCGTGATTGCTATTATGCAAATCAGTACTTGGTTAACTTAGAAGAATGCTTCCTCATTTTATAAAACAACTAGAGTGCATTGCTATTCATCGTTTCATTTCAATTTTTTTTTCAATGTAGGTGGTGAACCTGGATTCCATACTATGAGCTCTTGCAACTGACCAATGTTTGGTCGACCAACTATTAACTATGCTTCTAATTCCATCATACTTCCCCTCCAAAGTGCCAGTATCTGAGGCATGCAATCGTTTCATTACTCTGGTAAAACGATCTCCCCTCGCAGCAACAAGGTTTTGTGAATATGACCTGTCTGAAGGGGTTCCTCCAAAATATCTCATTGAATTAGTAAAAGTCTTAATTTGTCTTCTCATGATACCGACAGATTTAGATACCAAGGAAAAAGAAGGCATCTTGCTTGCGGTTAGAAATCTTTGTTGCAGCTTAGCAAACAACCAGTCATGCAAGATAGCCCTTTGTGAGTTATTTTCATCTGATAACTTCAATTGCATGTTAAGTTATGCTAGTACTCCATCAACTTACACAGCTATATTGAAGATTGCATCAATTATTCCACCCAAAGACATATCAGAAGTTGTTAAACATTGTGCCCAACTTATCATGGACTATAGCGTTGTTCTTCAGAATAAAACAAAACGGGAAGAATTTAGAGCAGCTCATAAGTTAATACTTGCATGGGGCAGGTTTGATGATCTCCTAGAAAAATTTTCAAAACTTCTCCAGAATGCCTCAAATATTGTTTTTTCTGGCAACGTTGCAAGTGAAGTGAATAGGTCAAAACAAGACAGATCACATAAATCACAGAGGAAAACTAAATGGCCAGTAAAAATGTCCACGAAATGGAATATGATGAAAGGGAGAGACCAATCTCATCAATCTGGCAAGGACCATAATGAAGAAATTCTTACCATTGCCATAGCAGCTGCATGGAAGGTAGAGAACTTACTTGCAGAGGAGGACACTTGAAAGGCCTTATTAGCATCTTCAAAGTTAGAACATCTTTCTTCTAGCCTCAAACTTACTGTTCAAATGACTTTTCATCTGCATTCCGACTTTTTTGACTGCATGGTTGTGTCACCTCTTCAATCATATATGGCTCTAACAATGCATGCAGCTCTTCAATGGAGCTTTCTCAAAGGTGCAAAATATTCTTCCAGCAAAACCAAGAATAAAGATTCAGGCACTTCAGTTGGTTCATCTCCTATAAATGTTAATTATATATTTTACTTGTATTGTTTATTAATTTTATTTTCAAGAAGCTCTATGTTTGTCATGGCAAATTGATGAAACCCATAATTTCAATTGTTGTGGACTCATCACTCATGTATTAGTTATTTTGAGTACTTTAGAATAAGATTCAAGGACTGCCTTCTCTGTAGCTACAACCAAAGAGTTGAAATCATCATAGACAACTAAAAGGAATTTTTGTCACCTTTGGTCACTAGACATGTAATTTTTTGAATTCCTTAAAACAAAATACATGTGTAGGGGTATTCCATTCTTCTTCTAGAATCTAATCCTATTTCTTCTCTTTGACTAGTACCTCACTAGGGACTATAAAACATTATTGACAACTGTCTCTACACGTCTGGTGAGAAATTGGTTCATTCTCCATATGCAACAACAACCATACATCTATACAGGGACCATTATGGTTCTAGTGGCCAACTCTGGCCCCTCTATAGGGATAGCCTACATCTCTCAGACGCACAAGCTTGTCCCCTCTTTCAGTGTACTCTATTTTGTACATACCTTAGATTTTAGAAACAAGGTTGTAGTATGTACACATAAAGAACAATCAATGCTAGTCAAGATAGAAGGATGCTTAAGTTCGTGCACTGAATTTTCATGTGGTAGAGTGGGCATCATCTATCAACTTTCTAGGTGCATTTACTTGCAGTTGTCTACTGGTCTGTCTGCAGCTCCTTTACTACCATGTTTACTTTCCCACAACTCTGGAATTTACTATCACTTGTATAACTTGAATATGACGAAGCAATGTTTCCATGGCCAAAGACTCATGTATAACTTAGAAATTGTCATATGGAATTGTGATCTATTCTGTGGGATCTTGTTATGTATGAATTTGTATGAGGGTGAATTATAGAAAATTCTGTCACCAACCATGCTTGACATTAGCCTTACCCTGCCTTATGAGTCTATACTATATAGAGCTAAAAGCTAATTGATGATATAGAACATATTTCTATTATGGTGTCTTGAATTTCGAAATTATTGTGTATGTAGATCTAACCATTAGTTTTTTCTGGTTTGATCTAATCTCAAGATATGCAGTGTTGACACTAATGAGTTTTCATACAGTGCTTTATTTAAGCAGATCTGCTGACAGTTAACCTATTCTTCAGTTATTAGCTGTAGGAATCAATTCTTTGAGTGCAGATTTGCTCACCATATCTTCTAGGCCATCTACATCTGCAGCATCAATTCCATCAGCATCTGAGTGTCCCCAAGCCTCCCCAAAATTGAGGCACCTCATCCCCAAGCATCTCTAGGTGTCCCCAAAATCAGGGCACCCCGTCCCCTCTTTGAGTCTTGAGTTAAACTCGTGGTAAATTTAATACATTTCAAGATTACCCGATGAGAAGCAGTTATTTGCAAATTTGAAAGATTCTTTGATTGACCAATAATATATTTGGTAATATGTTTTTATCTTCTACATTATTTACTTACTGTGCATGTATGAGATGGTGTTGTGGCCTGAGCTCTTCTGCAATAAGCCTATAACTTTAAAGTATTGTTTACTATTTAATTTTTTAATGAGTAAATGGCTGGGATGCTAAACATGATTCATTGTCTGTACCGATCTTAGGTCTTTACAAAGGTGGAGTTTGGAAGATTCATGTGGAATTACGTGTTGGTTATCCATACTCATCACCATCAATTGGTTTTGTGAATAAGATCTACCATCCCAATGTTGATGAGGCATAAGTACCCACTCCAAATGAGTGAAATACTTTTTAATTGTGTTACTTCACATAGCTAATTCATTTTAATTTAGTCATCAATTTCAATTGTGTTGGTTCAGGTTTGATCTTTGGATTTTGTTTGGGGTCACATATTGAAGAAAGGATTCTACCGGGATTTTGCAAAGGAGCTTTTGCAAATTCTTCCAGGATTTTAGTTGGGCATTAGTTTCCACCAATCTCTCTTCTTGTTGCACTCCCACTTCTTATTTCTCCAATTTGGCTTCCCCTGTTTCACCATTAGAAGAACTTCAAGATAGTTCATTTAGCGTCAGACTGACCCTTGCCACAACTAATGGACATTCCTGTGGCATTCTCAGTCAATAGCCAAATGCAGAGCATATCCCCATCCCATTTATGTGTCCTCAGTATGCAGGGGATGCATCCTCATGAACTCTAGTGATTTTGTAGAAAGCATATTAACTAATTGGGTGCACTCACCAAAGATCATATGGCTCTACTAGATTGGTTGTCCCTACTCTTCCCCGCCTTCTTGGATTCCAATGAAGGATTTAAGAGCTTTAGAAATTTTCGGGGTGATATTTAGTGTCTTTAGTTGTATTTAGTGTCTTGGAGTTGTAGAGGTCCACATCTAAGACATATCTAAATTGTTGTGTTTTACTTATCCCATATTCACTTGTTTGTATACCATGAAGGTATCTAAGCCCCTAAGGTTCCTTGGGAGGCTCTAAGACTCCAGGGCCTGTTATAGGCCCTCGATAGGCCTTGGGGGCTTGAATACCCAACCACTCGTGCCTATTATAGGCCTTGGGAGGTTTAGTCAAGCCCCCGGTATCATGCCAATATACTAGGTAGATATATAAAGGGGTATAAAAAATGTAAGTGAAAAATGGATACATACAATATATAGGGAAAATAGGGGTTTTTTTTAAATTGGGAAGGCATATTGGGAGGGGGTTAAAAAAAATGATTTTTGGAGGTATTTTCTAATATTCGATGAAATTGGGGGTATTGTTTCATATGCCACAAACGAATGTGCTATGGTAGGCTGTCATTGAGTGAAGCCCACGTGACTCTCGCATCCTAGCTCTATATTCTCTCATGTCAGTCAATTGGCGATGTGCATGGATGATGGAGTCAATTGAGCTCTCAATTGAGGTGGCAAGGGACACTCGAGATGGTTCCCCTATGTTTCTTAGTTCTCAAGTATGCACTCTCATCTCATTTACAGAATGGTTCAAGTCATCTTGGTCAAAATTTTGTTGGGGGTTTTGATTTTCTTAGGCATTTGCATTTTGTTGAGGGTTTTCATTGGTTCCACCAAACTCCATGTTAACATTGTGTTCATTCATTGTGTGGGTTTACACTCTGCAATTGAAAAATTCTTTATTATTTTAATAATTTGGGGATTATTACAAATTTAATAAACAAACAAAAATGAAGGAAATGACAAAAACAATGAATAAAATGACAAAATCAATGAATAAAATGAAAAAAACAATGGCATTTACCTATCCAATGCAATTGGTGGATGGACGAAGGTGGTTCTTTGAGTAAAAATGGTGCACTTGGGTTGTTGCAGCTCTGCGCACGCTGGTTGTTCATGTTCGATCGGAAATGGAAAGAATGAAAAGAAATCATTTTTTTTAAACCTTAACAGGGCGCGTGCGCGTATTTTTCCGCGCACATGCCCCGATTCAGTACCGAACCTAATGGCGCGTGCACACTACCTTAGGTGCATGCGCGCTCTTGTTTTTTCCCCGCTAGCGCGGCCTCGTTGCAACAATTTTGGGGAGCAACTTTGTGCGCTCGCCCTGGTATCCTCTTGATAGTGCACATGCCAAAGCTCCACTACTACATTTTTGGCCTTTATGGGGGGTTTTCTTCCTCCCCCAAAAGTGACCTACGGGGGGGGGTTGGCTTTGGGGGCGGTTTTGGAAAAACCACCCCTAAAGGCACCGACGTTAAAATTTTTTCCCTTTAAGGGTGGTTTTTGACGAGATTGGAATAGCCCCTAAAAGTGACTTTTGGGGGTGGTTTGTGACCCCCCTCGTAGAGGTCTACGGAGGAGCTTTTAAACCCCCCTCGTAGACCCCTTCATAGAGACCTACGAGGGTGGTTTTGAACCCCCTTCATAGAGACCTACGAGGGCAGTTGTGAACCCCCCTCATAAGCCCCCTCATACAAACCTACAAGGGAGGTTTGGAACCCCCCTCGTAGAGGACTATAGGGGCGGTTTCAAACCCCCCTCGTAGAGGCCTATAGGGGTGGTTGTGAACCCCCCTCGTATAGTCCTATAGGGGCAGTTTGGAACCCCCCTTGTAGAGGCATATAGGGGTAGTTTAGAAGCCCCCTCGTAGAGGCCTATAGAGGTGGTTTGGAACCCCCCTCGTAGATGCCTATAGGGGCGGTTTGTAACCCTCTCGTAGATTCCTATAGGGGCGGTTTGGAACCCCCCTCGTAGAGGCCTACAGAGGCGGTTTGAACCCCCCTCATAGTGACATATGAAGGAAGTTTAGACTCCCTCTCGTAGCAACATACAAATATGGTTTGAAACCCCCTCTATAGCCATAATAAATCATAATAAAATATATTTTATTAAAAATACCTATATTGCAATATCAATAGGGCATAGAGGAATCGAACCACCAACCTCCTGCTTGTAAGGCAAGCAATCTTCCATTGAGCTAGAACGCTTTCAGAATTGGGGAGAGGAGAATATGAACACCAATATTGCATCATTTGTAATTCTAAGAAAAGACAATAATAAAACACACCAATACACATCAGGAGATGAAAACCAACTTCTATGGTAAAGACATGGATACAATATGAATTGAGAGAGAGGACTCCACTTGAGGGGGTTCTCAGGCTTGTATTGGTTCTCATAGAAGATTCTTTGGCAAAACTGGAATGCAGAAAGTGGTGAGAAATCCCATTGATCTCTCTAGATATGAATTGGAGGTCTACGATACTGAGACTATTGAACCGGGGAGCAGTCCAAAGCTTGATGTCCTTTGGAGTTTTGAGCAAAACGAAAGTTTATTGCATACTTATAAATGAGCACCAGTTGATGCAAGAAGAGAAGAGATGTAATACAGTAACAATAAAAAATTATGTAGAAAGAAGGAGAAGTATCCCACCGTCCAACTACTAGAGTACCCACCATTCTTCCAAAGAAGAGCAAAGGGGGAGAATGTTTGTCTTGACCAACTAATGCAGAAATTGTAGGAGGAAAGACTGTCATACTATAAAGGAGGTAAATCACTATGTATGTAAAATTTTCCAACACAAAAGTAGATTCTCTTAGAGATCCCCTTGTATTTTACATTAACTGAAGAAAAGAAGAGATAAATGCCTTCTTTCCTATCGATTTTCCCAATTTGGTTACTAGGGTAAATCTGTGTGTTCATTGGTATAGGCGGGTTTTGTTCTCCCTACAATTTAATGCTGATTAATATACAATAGTATTAATAAGTAAAGGAACAATAGCAATGATTTGCATAGAAGAAACATAATGCAGACACATGGAACAATAGAAGAAAAATGAGAATCTATGTTTATGAATTGTATCTGCCATATGATGAGTGATTAAAGATCGGGGATGATTATGTAAAATGTCATGAATAAATTTAAACATAGATTATAGCAAATCCAACAAGGTTTTTATGAAAAAAATTTGTTATTTATTTTCAAGTAAAACCCATACCTGTAACACAAAAATCTGAATGTGAAAAATACCTGGGGATTGATGAAGGCAACACAGAACTGCCCACATTGAAAAAGCTCATTCACATTCTGAAGGAAAATATTGTCTACATCAAGCATAATAATATGGTTTTTTATGAAAACAGTTTGTTATTTATTTTCAAGTAAAACCCATACATGTAATGTGAAAAATACCTGGGTATTGATGAAGGAGGCGCAAAACTGCCCACATTGAAAAAGCTCATTCGCATTCTGAAGGAAAATATTGTCTGCATCAAGAATAATAATACGGTTTTTATGAAAATAGTTTGTTATTTATTTTCAAGTAAAAGTACCAAGGTATGATTGATCATCATGTCTTATTGGACCATGAAATAATTAAACCTCTGTTGCATTTGGAAAGCATTAAACCATTGTTTCATCCTTGAAGCCATCTGTTCAATGTTTATTCCTTGACCATGAGTAGAGTCGTTGCATTGTCTTTAGAGTTTCATTGACTCAGTTGCCAATAGGAACTGGTATATGTACCTTGCCTACTGCACTTCAGAGGCCATTGCATGGTTCACCCACCCCATCGAGATGAGTGCAATGTTGGTTCTTAGGTGTATCTTGTTTCATATAGTTAGTTGGCATATCGTAATCTATAGACCACCTTCCCCTATTCAAGTACTCATTAGATGCTTGTAGCTTCCTCCTACCTAACAAGCAAGAGATGAACAAGATTCTCGAGGAGGATATTTACAGACAATATATCAAGGCCACTTGGTTTTCCCCTCCAAGGTGGTTGAAGCCTAAGATGGCCTTTTATGTGTCATGCTTCATGGACCAAAGGAATGGCCTCATCAGTTGGCCCCCTTACACGCTCTACAATTGGATGCATGGGTTCAGGATCCCCTTAGCCCAGTTCTGGGTGGGCTCTAGCCAGCATTGAGTGTAAGATGAACATCAGATTCCATGGGTGGAAAGATTATGTCAGATCTACAACAGACAAGAGACTGAGACAAAGGAGAACTTTGTACTCAGATGACCCCAATATTATGAGATATGTGGATAGCACTACTGTTCATTCAAAAATCTCATAACTCCTATTATAACTAAATCTGCACAGACAGATCCACCGAGTAACTATAGGCAAACCAACCCTTAGTCACTGTTGGATGCCTCTCCGTTCAGACTGGTGCTTGCCCAGTCCTAATAGGGTGTACGTTGCCATCAATCCAATAAATCTACATAGAATCCAGGTTGATTAGCACACACACAAGGATAAATTCTTACTTAGATTAATGATGGTTGGGACCAGATGCCTAGAACAGTATATCTATTAACAACAAGTGAAGAATAATATAATGGAAATTATATGTGCCTTAGGTGAATCAAAAACCAAAATAAGTCCATCAAGATAACAAAACATTGCAGGACATCTGACAACTATAGAGTCAATAGATTTCAAAAACCAAAAATAAGGCATAGTAGAATCAAATCCAATATTACTCAAGAGGTCGCATTACAC
This sequence comes from Larix kaempferi, assembly GCA_027924585.1. Classification (NCBI taxonomy): domain Eukaryota; kingdom Viridiplantae; phylum Streptophyta; class Pinopsida; order Pinales; family Pinaceae; genus Larix; species Larix kaempferi. The sequence continues at coordinate 8,715,029 of BSBM01000506.1, forward strand.
AATAGTGGCAACACAATGTTGGCTGCAATAGCTCCGCAAGCATGTAATGGAGGAAGCAAATCTTCAGAACGGGTGGGTGAAGAAGTGATGAACTCTTTTCTGCTACAAACTGCTCATAAAAAAAAACTGTACAACCCATCAACGCCTCTCAAGCCTATACATGTAGAGCTGAGATTCTCAAAGCTAATTTTCCCTAACTACTGGAGAAAAAGGAAAGAAAACATAATAAGGCTAAAGGCCCTGCATGTGTACCAAGTGCATCACCTTGCTAATTAGGGTGACCTTTTGTGTTGTTTTCCAAAAACAAAAAGGAGATGTGATTCTATCCTCCAAACTTTTCCTCAACCCCTAAATCATAACATGCCAGGAACTCTCTTAAAAACCGTTGTTGGTTAACTTATCTCCACTTCTAGAAATTCACCTAACCCTGTTGTAGCTACTATTTACTTATTTCACCCACAAGGACTTCCCAAATATATCTTCAAACAGTAACCTAATCTCCACAATTCACTACATATCCATCTATTATTGCAAGTGGAATCCTACAGGTTCATCCCTATTGACATCACCAATCTGTCCTCTTTCTTAAACACAGTAAAGAAACTGCCCAAACCATCTCTCTTCAGCACAGGATACAACAATCAATTCATTTTAAATTCTGCCAGCAATGACCCATTCCAGCACTAATATTGTGCTAATTCAACTATCTTAGGCGTACCCTCTTGGTGATTAACTTCCACTTGTACTTGTTATTGGTAAATCAGTCAACAATCTCTCTTAAAACAATTGGAAAATTTGCCAAATTTAACATTTTCACTCACTGATTTAAGTGGCATGAACCAAACCCTGTTTTTCCTCATCCACAATGAACTATGTGACTGGATATAGCAGCTGAAGAAACTATGCCAATCACACTCCAATCAGCTCTGATTCTTTGTGCGATAACAATCTTAGAGTCTGTTCATGTAAAATGCATCCACCAAATTTCTAGGTGGTTGATTTAAACACCTAGTCACATGTTGTAAATGTTGTAGTAAATGTGCCAGGTGTGGACTTGATAATATTCAACTTTTTAACTAGTGGTTATCAAATCCATTATTGACAAAACTGAATCTTAAGCAAAAAGACACAAAAAATAGTAAATACCTTTGAGATCCCTCCAAGCTTGTGTAGCAATCAACCATGGCATCCTTCTGGATCTGTCTTGGCCCTATGCAACACATCTAGTGGAAGAGTCTTTGCAATGCCTCTGCAACAGATGTGCCCTTGTAGTTATAAACTTATATCTAATATATTTTTTGTTTTCACTGTAAACCTTCTTGTTATCTGTGTCTGATCTGCGTGGGTGTCTAGGGTTCAATCTCTTTCTCTTCAGCAATAACATCTGCATAGTGCTCACAACATACAAAATAATATCACCTAGTCAAGAAAACATTGTGTGCTTGAAATAGTTTGATTTGCAAGTCTGGGGCATATAGGTGTAGGTACTTGTACCAGAAAGATTAGTTGGACTCTAGGGAACCAAAAGCCACATATTATTCCATTTTGGAAGATATGAGATACCATAATGACTTGGGTATGATAGACAAAAGCATTGTTAGAATTGTAAACACTGTTGACATTTTTTAATAGAGAATATGTAACCAATCTTTGAAACTCCACTTGTGATGGTTCGAGATACTATAACATTTAACACATTCATCTTATTGTTTTCTACAATAATTCAACACTTCATACTCAGGCCTATCATTTATATTTAAATTTAAACACGTTAAAGGGGAAACTTGTGTGCCCAAAGTGTGGTGGGGGAGAAAAACTGAATTTCAATGTAGTTGTTATGCATTGAGAGATGGAGCAAATACATAGTTGGGGTCTAGAGAAATCGAATCAATTTTGTGACAATGCAGACATAGATGGAAACATTCCAAGAGAAGCATGAAAAATTGCAAAGTCTATTTAGTGACATGAACTTAAAGCTAAGGACATGAAGATCCCATACTTCTATCCGATGTCTTTCATCATTGGATATGAAAGCATGAAACAGAATATCTGGCTTAAGAATTGAAAAAATGGAACAAAGAAAATGGTTGGGAAGACACATATGATTGTCTTTTTGCTTAAGATTCAGTTCTGTCAATAATGGATTTGATAACCACTGGTTAAAAAGTTAAATATTATCAACTCCACACCTGGAATGTCATAACATAATTGCAATTACTGCAGAGGAACATGGGAAGTGGTAGAAGGCACTGAGTAGAAAACAACACAATAAGCCAAGCTTGTTGAATAGAAGATTAAGAATAACAACTCCAAGGATAAGTCTATAATTGGATTAGGCATATATGATACATAACTACATCATTTAGACTTTTCAAAGAGTTCTAAAGATATATGGTATGAACTCAATAGGGCATTTGGATCAAAAGCACACAATGCTAAATTTAATTTAAAACAAATATAATTCAGGTTTAGGATGGCCAGTAGTGAGAGCCGGTCCAGTCACAAGCATGTCAAGGTCAATACTCTCACAATTAGTAGAAAGAGGGACAAAATTTGAAGATGATGCAAAGGTAATGTTGTACAATAGTTTACCCAAGTTAGAGTACCATTGTTTTTAATATTTTACACTTGGTTAATTACCTAGAATATGGCTTCTTCTTATGGCTTAATATCATAAATACATTATTCTGGGGGCTGAAAGGTATAGTAAGTCTGAATTATTGAGATTTTATGACCATTGATTTGAATGAAGAAAAAAAGAGTGAGGGAATTCATCTAGCCCATGAAAAATATGGTCTAATTCTAGGAAAATCTATCATATTGTCACCTAGAAATGAACAACAGTCATTGTACCTCAGAAAAATGTAACATACAACCCTGTTTCTGGCCCATTTTGACCTTCTAAAGTAGTAAGCAACATCATTACAAGATCTTGGCAAACTTGTGCAGAAAAACAACAATACAACAATAAAAAAGGCATTATTTCCAAGTCTGGGCACATTCTGAGTAGCCTGTGTAGTGGTTTTCTGTAGCTTCAGTCCTAAAAGGGGTCTTCTTGTGGTAAAAGGTGCCAAATAGCTGGATAAATGAGCAAATATGATGACATCCTGTAGCATCTTGACAATGATAAGGGTTTGTTGCATCATTTATAGTCCATTTGAGCAAACTTGTGCAGCAAACAACTTTTAAGAGGATTTATTTAGCCATGGGGTGTCTCTTATGAACTATATGCCTTATTCTTAGACAATGCTCAACTCTCTTGGAAATTTGGTAGGGCGATCAGCCTTTGGAGGTAATCTTGCAAACTTTTTAGGGCACTTTTGGAGGTCATTTTGCAGGTTTTGGATCCTTTTAGTGCAACCATCCCACTTTGATGATATTGTATACCATACTTGGAGGGGTTGCTTCCCTTTGGAGCTTCCTTTTTTGCACCAAGAGATTCCTTGGAGGATGCATTCATGGCTCTGTTTGAGGTAGAGACCAACATTAGAAGGGTTTATATGTCTCATATTTAGGGCATTTTTGGAAGTTGTTCCACATTTGGAGGGGCATATTTGTTATTATTGGAGCATCTTTTTAAAAGAGAGGTTAGAAAAATATTAGTAAGTCCTCATCAGCTGAACCGACAAAGTCCATTTATAAGTATGATGACTTCAACAACAACACTTTCTGATTTGCTTCAATAAGAATTTCTTCTTGTAATTTCATTACATTTCTTCTGATTATTTTCATGTTGTGTGCACAAATACATGGTTGGCAAATTTTAAATTCGGAGGCTATCAAATTTCTCTAAATCCTCACCAGCTGAATTGGTTGAGCCCACTAATCAGGACAATGACATCAACAACACTACTTTCCAATTTGCAGAAAGTGAGATTTAGATACTCACAATGGGTGCGGTTGCACTCATCACCTTGAAAAGTCAGGGGATTCTTAGCCACAACCTCAACTAGAAGAAACCTCAAAGAAATGTATATATAATTATGAATCTTGAATGTATGTCTCTTATCAGAAAATTTCCATACAAAGGATTCACATGTTTTACATTACATTCAATGATGGCATCATAATGAAAAAATTATGGTTGAATATGTGTGTCCTAGATCCGAATTTCGATGTTATTTAATATATAAAAAATTCTTGGATATGCTTGGTCAAATTTAAGGATTATCAAATTGTCCATTCGTGGCATTAAATTCTAGTGTTGGATTTAGTTTAATAGCATAATGAATTAGCCATTCTACTTTTAAGCTATGTAATGGAGGCAGTCACCACTCTATTTTCATCTCTATAAAACATTTGATGACATGAGGCACAGACTTAAATTATGTAGTACATTTCATATTAGAGTTTGTTACAAGTTATATCTGTAGAATGGTGGACCCAAATTAAATAGTAATGGTCAACCCTAATGACAAGTTCTATGTGTAGAATGGTAGACCCAAATTAAATAGTAATGGTCAACCCTAATTAAAAATAGTTAGTATAGTATGCAGTGATAAAAGTGGATCATATTGTTAATTCTTATTTTTTGGTTGATGCATTCCAATAACCATTTTTCTCTATAAGCATTATAATGGGTCAATGGACATATATAGTTATGAGTTAGGATATACAAGAGCATCTTTCTTAAGACTGAGTGAGAAGTAGAAAATAGAAAGAGTGAAAAGACGGATTTTATTCGCATCCCACATGGAACAAAGGAAAAAAATTTGGAACAACAACCAAGGGTTAATTAAAATCGTGTTGCGAGAAAACAGTGATCACATCTGCACAGTTCTATGAGGTTTTGGGTAGTAACACAGAATGATAGATCTGTTAAAGTGTGAACCTAAAATACAAAGGGCTACAAGATCAAATCTATTCTCCCATAATTTCTTAAGGCTATATGTGGTTTCCAAAATTAGAATTCAAGCAAGTACATAATGCAAAGTTAAGAGTCAGCCACAAACTCCAAAGTTTATGATTGTTGCTATATTAGTTCTGAATCTGCATAAAATGTAATAGCAGAAGTTGAAAATTATGAAGACAATACATGCAATGACGAACCACATATACAAAATAAAAGGCCTTAAACCACTCTAAATTTGGCCATTGCCATATAATGTATGTCACTTCCTTGATGTGACACACACATGATACAATCTGACAATATGCTTGAAGAGGACAACCATCATGTTAAAGCATCGAAACAATAAGAAACACAACAGAGTTCAAGATTGTAATACATGGATTTCAACCTAGGTACAACAAATAGAGGAACAGCTTGAAGGACATAGTAACCTTAAAACTAGTGCTTCTAAATTAAAACAAAGAAATATAGGAGGTAGGACAAAAAACATGAAAATCTGAGGAAAGAAAAGTCTCGGGAATATTCATTCAAGCTGCAACCTACAGGTAAATCCATAGATCAAAGAGAACATAATGGAGGAAAATAGCAGAATTAGTAAACACCTGAGCTTCTGTCACAATGGCACCTCTGACAAGCTTATCCAATGGATAAACTCTAGTAATGGAAATAGTTCCAATTGGCAAAATGATGTGTTAAAACTTGAAAGAGGAAAGCCGGTAATACGCACATCACATATGCAAATTCAGGAGCAGCCCTCAAGTGGGCCTTATTTGAAGCCAAAAAGCCTTAGTCCAGTTATCTACACTTGTTTAGGATCTTACTTTTCTTCATTGCTACAAGAGAGCCACTAGTGGATTCATGGTGCACTCACCTATGCTGGTAGGTAAAACTATCATGTTTACAGGTACACAGTAGCAATATGTTTCCTTAATCTGGGTCCTCCTACGAGACTACCTTACAACATTTAGCTAGATATTGACTCATGCAAATATCACAAAAGGGATTTCCATCTGAAAACATACAAGGAATAAAAGCTAATGGTACTACTCCAACAGATGAGTTTGTAAGGGTGGCATGATGTCCGATGAGAGGTTGTAATATTGGAAATCTTACGAGTTGTATAAAGAAGAAAAGGTAAATATGTTCAAGATTGGAATCTAATGAACGTGCTATAAAATTATCTACAAGCACAATACACTAGTCCTTTTAAGATATTAATATTTTAAGGCAATTCCATCCTACAAGGACTTCACAAATTTCCAGGCATCCAAATGGAATCTACTTGCCGCATTTGTTCATTAGTAAACTACAATGCTCCCATATTAGAGAAGGAAAAAGGTTTCCATGATAATATTGGAAGACATGTCACAACAGAAGAGAATAGCAGTAAACATTCCTAGACACTTCAAAAGACAAGGTGAAATCAAGAGTAATAAGTTTTACATCTATATATATATATATATATATAAGCAAAATAACAAATATTTAAAAAATAAAAACTCTATACATCTAGTTGAAGCGTGCATGTGTACTTTAAAAGTAACTGCCTTGTAATCCATTCATCAAGTGTACTTTGATGAACAAAATCAGAGCACACTAGTAGCTTTGTCCACACTAGAACATAATATTTGACAAGTCGTTCAATTTCCAGCTTATTCAGCTAACTATATGAACTTATGGTGACCTATATAATTAAAATTAAAATTGATCCCATCCATATAGAAGCATACCTTCTTTGAGCAGCTTTGTGTAGAAGGGAGGAAACCTCGTTCCAATTGGTGACATCTACTATGGTAAGGTCTGACACAAAACTGTTTCCATTTTGGTCATGTTTAATAGTATATTGCTTTACTGGAGTACCATTGTCAGAACGAGGTCCGTCTGCACCACCAAATTTAGTGGTACCCAAAAGATCTTGGATTGTTTCATTGTATATCTCCAGCATGGATGCCTGAAAATAAGGAAGATGTAAAGAAATTTGGTGTCAAATGAAACTTGCATCTACCACATCTTGCTTCTAAATAAATCCAAACAAACAAAAGGATTTTCTTTAAGTGTATTCAATAGCACATTAGGAATGGAATTTGAGCAGTCCACCTGCATTCTGAAGCTCCATACTTGGGAAGAAATTGCTTGGATGGTTTTGAAAATCTGCTCCAAAGATCTTGGTATAAGTTCTTTGTGCTCAAGAAAATCTGGTTTACCAAGCATCGTGTAAGTTTTCCCAGAGCTCATTTGTCCATAGGCAAAGATGCAAACCTGCGAAATGCATTGAAGAACATATTATCAGTAGAAATACAATATATTGTATGGGCATGCCCTACTGAAGTGTCCCAAACAGATAGCATTTGCAGACATAAAGTGGCTTAAAACAAAGTAGGCACACAATGGAATTCTGGGATTAAAACAATAAAACATCAGACATAAAACCCTAGCATAAAAATAGTATTTGTTCTTTGCATTCCGCTCTTTGATGACAATCTCATGCACCATAGCTCATAGACCTTATATTGTCCATGCCATTCATTCAATGTGCATTCATCAGAAACACTCAACCCTTATTGTCAAGATCATCATGTCCTCATGTCAGTATTTATGTTCATTACTTGGAACTTTTATCATAAGGAAAATCTTCATTATAACAGAAAACACCTTAAACAAATAAATACAAGAGAAATGACAGTTTTCAATTCAACAGCAAATGAGAGAAAGGCTCGATTGAATTTGGAGAGAAAACTCAGAACAGCAACAGCAGGCAGGGAAAGTGGCTAAAAGGCCACCTCTCATACGTCAATTTGGAGGTGTGAGGACTGTTAATGAACAATGTATTGTCTAAGGACTTAGTCAACCTCTCAGATGCTTTGACTGAAAAAAAAACAAATGCTTAATGTTATGGAATGTGCAATGGAAAACCACAGGAGGGTGAATTCCCTTTGAAAAATGGTCCGATAGATCCTTATTCAAAGGGGCAGAAAGAGAATAAATCCGAGCTATATGATGATCAAAATATGAATCCCATTCCAAGGAGAACAGGAAGAGCTTCAATGTGTACAACAACTCAAAGTACATCAATAGTTCCACTCGCTACAAGAAGATTAACCATGGTCGCTTTTCCAGTCATAAGGAATGAGGGGGTAATGGATGTGAACACATCATCTTCTCAAACAAATGAGGATGAACAAGCTAATAGAAAAGAGTCTTTTACTGCTAATAGCAAAGAGACTTTTACTGCTAATAAGGACCCTGTCTTGTTTCCAACTGCCACTCCTGTTAGCTTAAGGGGGCTAAGGAATGCTAATAAACTTAACAGATTGTGACAAAGTATAAACAAGAAAGTTCACTTCAATTCTCCTTTTCTCAAAGGGCCAAATGATGGCACAACTGCTCCTTCTTCAACTTCCAGGGGGGAGAAGATTCCACCAATTGATACCACTAGAGTTAGGCATGCAAACTCCATGAGAGCCTAGGGAAGGATTTCTGGGACATGTAATATATCCACTCAAAGAGTCTTGTGTGCAAATAGAGGTGGTTTAAAGCCAATAGTGCAACTGAGAGAAAAAGAAAGGGTATGGATCACATCATATTCGCGTTGGAATTGGAAGTAGAATCCCCATCCCACTAGTAGCAAATACATCTATTTGAATTTCGGGAGAATTTCGCCAGAAAAAACCAGTTGTGCATATTCCTTTCTATGAGACGGCATGAAAGGAATGGAACGATAGAGCCCAAAGGGGATTCACTGATGTATTCATAGACATCGAGATTGAATAAGCAGTAGGGCTCGAAATAAACCTCAGGATCTCTAATTGGCTTGAGGGAAAGGCTAGTTGCATGTTCGGGTATCCCATACACATGTTGGCCCTGTGAAAAGAAATGTCAAGGCTAATAGATTGGGGACGATAGGGTTTGGAATCAATATAACTACGAAACTACTCATCCCAATTCTCTTCATCATTCTTATTTCTAAACCACTCAAAATGAAAAGGCCCTTTTCTATTAAACGAGATGAGACATTTATTCTTACCTCTTCTTGCATATATTTCCAGCGGATGATGCTGCAGCATGTCCTCATAGCCAATGGTGAGATAAACAGATGAAACCCCATCCTTCTCATGCTAGATTCTCTATATCCATAGGCGCCTATCCTCAAAATCTTCGACTGAGACGTTCTTGCAGCTCGTATCTGGGTTCCAAATTGAGTTACGTTGCTTTCTTCTTCCATGAAGATGACAGGGGAAGAGAATTTTGACAAAATTTGGTGGACATGGAGAGTTTGGCATTTTTGTGTTTTGGGAGGCAATTTTGACAAAATTTGGTGGACATGGAGAGTTTGGCATTTTTTTGTTTTGGGAGGCAATTTTGACAAAATTTGGCACCCACCCACATTTTAGGATTTTTGTGTTTTGAGTTTAATGAAATCAGGTTTTTTCAAAATTTTAATATAAATAAACTTTAGTGGATAGCTTTTGTATTTCTATTTTTGATGCACATTTCTCTCATGCATCATTAGCTAGTTCCATGTTTAGTTCATTTCTCTCATGTATCATTAGCTAGTTCCATGTTTAGTTCATTTCTCTCATGTATTATTAGCTAGTTCCATGTTTAGTTCATTAAAAAAGTGTTGATTGGGGACTTGGTTTATATCATATGGTTGACAAGCATGCTATTGGAGTATTTCAACGGTGTCCGTCCTTTTCAGAGTATGTGACATACCTAAGGTGGTTTCTTAATTGTTGGCGAGCTAAATAAGATTGATTTCCATTAGTGCATTGAATACCATGCATAACCACTCCTACACCTATAGAGAAAGGTATTGGATAATGTTGAAGCTCCATTATCATTCTTCGATGATCAACAATTGATATTACTAATTTTGAGCCAACTGGAAAATGAGAAATCTACTAGTGCCTACATCTAGTTGATTGTTTTATCTAGAGGTTGATATTATCATTTGATTCCATTGGTGTCCTGACTTCAGTGGAATATATTCCATCTATTCATCTTGGTGTTATTCTTCTTTCTCTTGTTCCTCTTTCTTCTATGTTTTACTTTCATCAATGGACTAGTTCGCCATGCAAGAAGGGTATTTCTTGGGATATTGATCATGCTCTCCTATAGTCACTTGCAACTTCTATATGGACAAATATTGTTTCAAATATGCCTCTATACTATATTTCTTAATATATGGATCCATCATATGTTTCTAATGTTTTTCTTCTCTAGATGTGTCCCACTAATCCATTATGTTTTTTTTCCAATTGGGACGAAAATAGGTGATTTTTCCTTGGTGAGATGTGCAATGTATCCTTATGACATATACTAAATTTGTAAAAGAGGGACACTATGAGATATTGTTTCGAGACGTATTGATGGTGGATGATGGGTGGTCCTAAATTCTGGTGAAAATTTTGTTGAAGGTTGTGGAAACTATGTCCTTGGCTTTTTTGTTATTGGGATTTTCTTTAACATGTACTGATGCAGAGCCGGGTAATTTATTGTCCTGATGTTGCATAGGTGAAGATACCATCATAGTTACATCAATATTTTGCAAAGTGATTGTCTCTTTCCATCTATAATTATTATAAATATGTGTTTGTAAGCCATCATTAACGCAACTAATGCAGGTGAACAATCAGCTAATTTACTATCCTAATGTTGCATGCATGAAGGTGTCATCACGCCTTAAAATGCTCTACATGTAGAATTGGGAAAAGGTCAACAAATTTGTTGGCCATTGAGAAATTAGTAATTGGTTGACAACAAAATAGTTAAACACCGAGATAATTACATCACAATTATTTTTGTTATCCCTTGATGTGTCAAATAGATTCGGAGTTAAAATGGATCTACGATGGTGGCTAGAAAGTTCATATGAATCCCCTCGTTCTCATTTGGATTGTGATCTTAATGATGCAATCTTATCAGTATGCCCTCTTTCCACTTCTTACCATTATTTCTCAATAACATGTGAGATGGAAGGATCTATTCTAGATTATCTAAGGTTGAACATTTTAAGGTGCATGGTGGAATATTCTAAGGTTTATAGAGCATACATCCAAACTTTTCCCTCGAATCATTGTTCAAGTAGTTAACATTTTGTTTTTTTCCATGTATTCCTAGAAACATATGAGATGTATCAACTGAAATTATAATCCTCTTGGTCATTTTCCTTTGTAGCATATCATTGAATCTAATTATTGGTTGGTGCATGATCTTTTAAACCATAGGCTTTTGGTCTTGCTCCTAAATTTTGTTATCATTTTACTATATCTAACTTTTAACATATCATTATGCTAGGAACCAAAGTTGTGACATGTGCACATGTGATACATGTCATATATGATGCAACCTCGTTGTGTGTAGCAATTATTTATTATCATATGTGGCAATTATTCATCCTTTTCTTTTGAAGATGCAACTTTTCAAGAGAAATTACCTCCCCATGTCAAGATTTAGTAATATGTATGCATGTTTTTTTCTATAGATGTGGTAGCCATTTCTAATGTTCCCTAACTAGAATGGAACCCTAATTCTCCATCACCCATCATTTCCATGGTAGTCCTATATCTTACCATCAAAATTTGATAGGGTAGAAACTTAAATGAAGCATTTCAAATTTGATAATAATAGAGCCATTTTTCCATTGTAAACATTATGTTGTTACTGTTGTCAAACTTTTTGTTGAAAACCAATTATACTCTTTTCCCTATATTATTTTTCCTTTTCATTTTTCTTCATCCTCAATAAAAGAAAAAGACCTTATTTGATCCTTCAATCTGAAATTTAGATAACATGTTCAAGGGTTGATTTAGAGTCTTAGGATTACTAAGTTACTAGCTTGAGCTAAGGTTCATGGGTTAGTGTCTTAGGTTACATAAGTGGGTTATAGTGGGCTAGGGATTTTAAGGGTTTGAGGGTTGTAGGTTTTTCTTTACCCCCATCCTTCATAAAATACTCCATCTAAATGGAAAATATAGGAAATACTCCCCTTGCAAAAATTCAAGTTCCCTTATCCCAGGTTATCAAAGCAAAATCTAAAGTAAGAGGGAATAAGCCAATGAAAGGGCTATGAAATGCAAATAAATGAAATGTCAAAGAAGGAAAAAGAAAAGAGAGCGCAAAAAAGAGGCACAAGGATGGATAGCCCATGACAATGCTTCCTTTAAAGCCACACATGTAGAAGCAACATCATAAACCCTAAATTTTGAAATTTAAGGGTAAACCTATCACACTCAATTGCTATAATGGTTAATTTGCAAAGACCTCTTTCTTTCTGATGGAATATTGGTCAATACTGAGAGGGGGGGGTGAATCAGTATTGTTAATTTTTTTTCTTTTTAACCACTTAAAAAAAATATGGAAACAACAAAACACAGATTTTATCGTGGAACCCCAAATGGGTAAACCACCAAAGATTTTCTATTATTTGCAAAATTTCTTTGTACACGTTACAATAGAATTCGATTGGCACCAACCAATCAGGATGCACCCACACCCTTAATTCACCAGCACCAACTGGTAGGAGGCTACGACCCCCTGTTTAGTCAGCGACGATAGACAATGAAGCAACAACTCCCTTTCGCAGGCACCAACCTGCCCTAGCACCACCCTGTCACCCTTAAGATATTAAGTCTCCACACGCTTCTAGGACTGCATCGCTTCCTTTGGCCTTACTTCTTCTTCAAGTACTGAGATGAATAATCGAGAGACACTCTTCAACTAATGTTTGTTTTCGAAATATATATTTCTCCAAAAGTCATGTGTATTTTTGAAACAACACACCTTTTCAAAACAACACACCTCCAAAAAAATGATATTATATTAAAAATCATTTTTTATTTTTAATATATAACTATATATATTATTGTTTTAATTAACCATTAAAAATGACTTTATATTAAAATCATTTTTTTATTATTAAAACTAAACACATATTTAATTCATTTAAAACTTTTAATTAATTAAAACTTTGTGTTTTACGAATTCATATCTTCATGTTCACAAATGCAAGCCACGTCTGATGACTCTTATGCCACATCGACGCCACATCTTCTACATCGATGCTTCATGGTATGCCACGTTCGCAACACATCCATGCCATGTCGTTATCCTCATCAATATCCTCGTCAATTGGAGTTTTCCACGTGTACCAAAAGGATAGGGGGCCTGATAGGTCGTCCCGGGTGCCGAGCTGGTGATCTTCTCGTGGAGTCCATACACCCAGCACCCCCACCTATCCTTTGCACTACACCTCAAAAGAGTAAGGGAGGACCGGCATTTATAAAGACATACATGTCTATTTGCACAACCAGTGTGGGACTAAATCCCAAACCAAAGACTAATCGCAACCGTTGATCATACAATCGGACGGTGTTTGAGTCTCGCTTACAATTTTGTGCACAACTGAGCAACTAGTTCTGTCTGACACGCACTAAACTCTGCCATATCTAACCTCCATTCTTAGCCTTTCTCCCCTCAGGCTTGTACTCTACAATATAGTCTTCCAAAATTTCATAAGTAGATAAGAACCTTTGCGCATCAGGAATCTCCACCATGACATATCAACGAAGGAGGCTAGCCAAATCAGTATACAGAACACTGAACAAAAAGGATTGAGTTGTGATTTCTCATAATGCTCAAATCGGAGGTCCTGCATAAGTTGAAGCAAATAGTACTGCACTTGGTAACGAGTGATGCGAACACTTCTGTGAAGAGACTAAGTGATGGGACCCATATACCCTGATTTCTCTATAAGTGAATCATTTGTCTTCGTTTTTGTCCAACCTGCTTCTGCAGCAACTTTGGGAAAATAAGTTGCTCTGCGTCTTGTATTTTCTAGATCAATAAACTCGATGTCAATGCCATGCTTTCCAACCTCCCAATCTAAATAACTGGTTGCAGCCTCATAATCTATCAGGACAGATACTATGCATTCTAGGTATGGAATTTCCCTGGCCGCTGTAGCTGGGAAGCGATCATCTGCTAGGGAACTTTCAAGCACGAGTTCATTCATCCCGTCAAAGAGACCCATTGCTTCCAATGTGCCAATGCATCCTCTCAGAAGAAGCTCGCCATCAACTAGTATTTTCCATGTGACAAACATTGCATGTTGTCCATCGTCAAAGGTAGGAGGAGGGATAGGATCGCAAATATAATAGGCCACTGAAGTGTCGAAGCAGTACGCCACCATTTCTTTGCTTGCATACAACATCTCGAATCACTCTTATTGGATGGATTCTTCTCCACGAATTTGCCTTTCCCAAAACTCTAGGGTTTCAAAGATGAAGGCTATATGCAAACTTTAACAAAAAAAGGCTGTAGTTTTCAGGTCACCAGAGTTATGCAGGGATTGTTTTCTCTTATTAAATACGTTGAACTTATGCCCATTTCCAATAGAGGAAGATGGAAAAGAATTGTCAAAGTTTATAACAGAGCTGGTCTTGAGTTTTCCATGCCTTTGTCTATTATCTTCTGCAGCTTCAGCTGTGAAGCCATTATTCTATACATCAGCAGAAGAAGCATGTTTTGAATGTTTGTCTTCATTTTCACTTCTCATCTATCTTGTTTTCCATCAATGACTATTACTGGGATATGTCTTTCCACAATCATCGGTTCACCAAATGTCACCAATCCTCCATTCATATATTGAGATCAATGCCAACAAATCTATCTGCCATATTGCCAACACTTTCCCTAAGTTCACATTCACTTTATTCACCCTCACTTACTTTAAGAATCTAGGCTATGCAACTTAAATTAGGGCTTTCAGGTGTAATAAGGACTTTAAAAGGGTCACAACAATGTTAGACTAGATGAGTAAAGATTAATTAAGACATTGATTTGTTAGAAGGATCTAATTGTAAAATAAATTTCATGTATTATTTTCATAAATGAGAACATTTCCTAAGTTATATGTTTCCTTTAACCTTAAGCACTAGAACATTTATTCATATACACATGCTATAACACTTGAAGTGGTATATTTTGATGGCTACTAGGTCGATTATGTGGAGAGCTACACTTAGTACACATACATTTGGACATTTCCTAGCATCTGGATGAGGTCGTCCCCCTTATTCATGATGGAGAGCCCCCTCCTTGGCATGTGTGAGATGAGTTAGGCCTATTTTTACCTTATAAAATCACTCACTTATGGACCACTTCTTCAACGCTTGGATCGATTAGAGCATTATTGGACAATTGGAACCATTTTTTTAGAGAGTCAACCCATAGATGTGGACCTTGGGACAAGTTGTTGATGATTTTGAGGAGAGCACTCTAGGGTTTGACCCTAGATTTGACTTTAGGGTTTGACTCTAGGGTATTCCCCACCAAGAGTGAATGATTGATATGCCAACGATGCCAAATGAAAATTACTAATGTAGATACCCTGTACACCATCCATGTGCCATCCATGTCATTGTAGCAATGGTTTCTTATCCATCATGCATAGCAAGCTTTAGCTCATAGGTAAACCTTATAGTAACAACTATGGAAAAACTTTGGATAGACAACCAAGAGCTAAACCATGAACAAGTGAGGGTGCAAACAGACGAGGACAAGGATTCTAGCACCTCTACATAGTGTTATTTCAGTGGGAGAAAACAGATGCCTAAGTTCCCAACCCCTATAAACCTCACCGAAGGACAATCTTCAAAACTCGGCCTAAGAAAAAACCAAGAAACCCACAAACCTAAGACTAAGGAGGAAAAAGAGAGAGCTCCCACCTTAGGCATAGTAGAAATATTAAAATAATACATAAAAGAAGATTGAGAAAAATCATTTACACTTTGGGTTTTGGAATCACCACTGATAATCAAGCATATGCCGTAGTATTATGAGGTCTATGTGATGGACTCGAGCCCAACACAGAGTTAGGGGTCATTTATGGGTAATTATGGGTAAATGAAGGGTAATTAGGGACTTATTACTGATAATTTAGGGGTAATATGTGGTCAATAATGGGTAATTAAGGTTCATTTAGGGGTAATTGTTGGGTCATGAGTTGTGGTAATCAAGGGTTAATAAGGGTGAAATATGGGGTAACTAGGGGTTAATTAGTGGTAATTAGGGGTCAATTATGGGTTAACTAGGGATAATTTATGGTAATTGTGGGTCAATGGTGGGTAAGTAGGGGCCATTTAATCTCAAGGGCTTAGATAAACCAATAGGTTCCCATCATCTTGGGCATTTAGTTAGGTTAATTTCCTCCTCCCCATTGGTCACTTTGGTCTCCACAATACTATTGTGCTTGGTCTATGCCTTGCTATAGGTATGCTTGAAGGGTCAAGTAAGGATGGAATAGTTGAACCTAACTTAGGAGGAAGAGGTATCACAAACCTTGAAATGGACACCATATTCTTATTGTAGGCCAACAATTCCCTATGCAAAAACGTATATGATGGATTGATGCCCACAAATAGCCCATGAGCCCTAGAGGAAAATGTTATGGCTTCAAACTCTATATTTTGACCTTGGATTGTATCTAAAGTCATGATAACCATCCTAAATGTGCCAACCTCAAAATGGACATTATATCTTGATCAAATGAAAATTATCTCTTTGTAGGACCTTTGTGGTGTCCAAGGGACACAAGGATGTCTCACGAGCCCCATAGACAAATACCCTACATTTGGCATACGGGAAACAAGAGTCATATCTAGTGTTCTAAAATTCAAAATGAGCACTATATCCCACTTCCAGGCCAAATGTTCCTTATGGAGGGCCAATATGGTGGTTTGGGACCACACACATGGACCATGAGCTCCATAGTAAAATGCTATAGTGTAAGGTCCTAGATTTTTCATTATACCATGGAATGGTCCTCAAGATCCATCCCTACTCTACCCCTCCTCAACGTGGTGTCGATATCTCAAATGTAGGCCAAGGATTCCCTACATAGGAATTATGCAATGATGTGAGTTTCTATGCAAAGAACATGATCCCCATAGACAAATGTTCTATCCCAACAACATGGGTTTTGGTATCAAACCATGGATTAGTGACCAAGAAGCATCCATGATGTGACAAGCCTCAAAATGGACACCATATCCATGTCATGGGGAAAATATGGGCTAGGGACTCATGGATGGCTTATGTAGAACTTGAAAGTCACATGTTATGGACTAAAACTTTGAATATTCACCCTCGAACATGACTTGGGTTGTGAGAACCATCCTTGGTGTACTAAACCTTCAAATGTGAGACCACATCTCACTCACATACCAAATATTTCATATGCGTCCAACCTATGTTGTGGCTTAAGGCCCCACACATGGCATGTAAGGCTTAGAGATAGATTCCATAGACATAGAACCTAGGTTTTGAATGAGATCTAGGATCTACTTCAAACACTTATCCAAAACCATGCACACTTCTAAAAGAATTACAATTGGAAATCAACCATGGCATCAAATGCCTCCAACACATCGACAACTGAGCTATTATTATTGGGATTATGAAAAGAACGCCTAAGCTCACACCAGTCATACAGTATAGACCAGCAAGCCAACTTGGACACCTACAAGATGAATTCGGTTTCATTTCCTTTGCTCACATGATTCAACACACCTTAATGAAAGGGCAGACAAGCACAAAAAAATGGCAACCAAGTTGAACACTAGACATAGTAGTCTTTCATTACAATTAGAAACACTTGAATGACTCTTGATCAGTTTTATTTCTTTTTTTTTATCATCATTTGAGTTTGTTTCCCCTGACAGGAATCCCGGCGATGGAAATGGGTAATTATTCAATGAAAACTACTGTGGAGGAGGAAATAGAAGTCCTTAAGAAAAAATTTGGTAGGCGGAATCAGGCATTGAGAGCCTTGCAACAACAATAGGGATTTAAAAGGGTACAAGAGGAGGTGTGGAAATGCAAATCAGACTCCTAGCCTAAAAAAAGGAAAGAAGATATCAAACAGGACATCAAACATGTCTGGGATAACATAGAATACCATAAAGGTTGCAAAACTCATGGAATGGTCAAGTGAAGACAATAAAAATTGGACAACTTTTCATGAAGCCAAATCAGGCAGACCCTTCAAGTACCATGCTCCTCGACATGAGAGCATAAGGGACTTGCTAAAGCTCATTATGGGACTTCAAATTGATTTCCAAAGGCCTACTAAGTCCTTCCGTTGAACCAAAAGGAGAAGACAAGTGAGGCAAACAATGGGGAAGAGTTAAGGATACCTCCTCCACCATGGGAACCTCCTTTGAGGAATGGATCCAATTTCAAACCCGCCTACACTTGAAACGACCCCAACCCAAACAGGAGCATCTCACTTTGTAAGATCCCAGAATTCGAAAAAAGAAGAAGAAATCAAAGAGAGCTTATCAAAGATAGTCTTGCCACAATTTTAAGACTCCTCATCTAGATGAAGGGAGGGTAACCTAAAAGAGTAATGATCCTCGAGCACTTCCACACCACCACGAATGACAATAATGTCCCATACCTTTACCATAGAGGTTACATGAGGTCAAACTCGATTGAGCTACAGTAAGTGTTCACTTCGGGATATATGCGTCCCCTTCATATCCATTGAAACCCCTACAATTTCCTTGTTTCCTTTACCTTCCAGTCCCATTGAGTTGTCTATCTCTAGAGATCCTAACCTCCTTCAATTATTTAGCTTGTATCTTCTTCATGTGAAAGGTTCCCTTCTGAAATAATGTTGTTTGCAAGAGAAGGATGGAATCTATGAATCCTAAGACTGAAGGCACATCATTAGTGGTCCTTGGGGTCTTTCAATATTACACAGGCCACCCTCCTCCAACAAAGTTTCCTTAGAATTTATGCTCAAAGGTTCTCCTTCCATTGGATTAATCATTTTCTCCGTACTCGAGCCATCTAAATACGAAAATCCATCATATTTTCTCCTCCAAACCTACTTGCTAAAGGTCCTATTGCAATGTTCCACCACTTTACCACAAGCATGGAAATGGGAACATTGATAGGGGAGGCTGGATTAATCCAATTACTGAAAATAGATCGCGTTCCCCACCTCGATTTCAATACAATCTTCCAAACCCTCTGATATATCCAACTGTACTACTACCTTAGCAATAGTTTGAAGGGAGAAATATTTATATGAGGGATCCATTAATACTGCATGCCCTAAAAAATTCCCCAAATCCATCAAAAAATTATCATGCCATAGTTCAATAGGTAGGCCACCCATATCATAATTTTGTGTTGAAATTTGGTTGAGCTTTGATCTTTATTTCTTTTAAATGCAGAGACTTGAAGTAATGAGACAATTTACTCCATGAAATTCATACAACCATAACACAAGATATACCCTAGGGAAAATCCTCAAAATTATGTGAACAAAAACCCCAACAATTATTCTCAGTATGATATAATGGATAGCCGAGAATGCTTTCTTTTACAACATAGCAGATTGCTTTCGAAAGATATGAGATCACCAAACTTCTTGGTGAAGATACGGAAGCAATATACAAGAGAGTTCAATCGAATGTGTGCCCAACACAACAAGAACACGCACGACCAATACCCTGCACAAAGAGAAGTGGCTTGCTTCAATGAAGAAGAGAAATCGCTACACATTGGATTCAACAATCCTATATATCATATTTATACATTATTCTCTTCTATTTTTAACTTCTAACTTCAGGATAAACTCGCCCTCAAATCGGATGTATCAATCTTACATGGAGTGGTCCGCCCCACTTCTCATGCAGTGCTACATCTCACTGAACTGTCACTTAGGATGAAATCGTCTCTTAATTGAAATCTTTCCCACTTAGTTAAGTGGCTAACTTAAGTGTCAACATGCAAGTGTCACAAATCACGTGTCATCTTTTAGTTTAACATAAGTGTCGTTATGCAATAACACTTAGTTAACTAGATATTCTGTGTTGTCACTTAGTTAAATCTCTTTAATTGAAGTGTCGTCTTTTAGTTTAACTAAAGTGGAAATACTTTAGTTAACTAGTCCCTTTTATTTAACACCTAGTTAACTGAAATCATGTTGATTGATTTACTTGAAGTGACCACTGTGAGGTCTTTAGTTAACTAAAACATAATAATCTTTAACTGAAGCATTGATACGTACTGAAGCTTTATAACTGAAGCTTTAATAATTCGAGTTCTCTTTAATTAGTTGAAGTGTCTGCATGTGAAATTTTGAATTATCTTGATCTCTATGCTTTATCTTTTATTTCTTTATCTCTTACTGCATGGTCAATATGTTATAACTTCAATCATCCATCACATTACATTATACTAAGAAGAATTATTGGATGTTGTGATCCTATTTTATTATTCCGAACCAAATGATCATATGCTAAAGTAGTTCACTTTAGAGGTGATCAATCTCTAAAGGAGACTTAATAGAAATCTGGTGATCATGGTTAATAATATATCACACAACATTAAATGTTTTTAACAAGTAAAGCATGACCTTTATACGGAAGGTCCACCTCTATACGAGAGGTCCATCTCATGGATACCTTTATACAGAAGGTTCACCTCTATACGGGAGGTCCATCTCATGGATACCTTTATACAGAAGGTTCACATGATAATCATGACTTGATACACACAAGTTCGGAGCCTTATCCAACAAGAATTTACAACATAATTACTTTGATCAATTACCTCTATATGGGAGGAATAACCTTTACATGGAAGGAAATCAAAGAGCCCACCTCTATACGGGAGGATCAATCTTTGATACACAATATTGGTTTGGAGAATGTCTCCTACTGCTGTATATTTAACACTCCCTCTCAGCGAGGGAGGCATTCTCTGCCATACTGAGCTTGTCTCAGAAGTACCTGAACTTTGTCACCGATAGAGGATTTGTTAACACATGTGCAATCTGCTCATCGGTAACAATGTACTGAAATTTCACTGTACCTTTCTGGACCATGTCTCGGATGAAGTGATACTTCATTTCAATGTGCCTTGACTTGTCATGAAAGACTGGGTTTTCAGAAAGCTTGATGCAACTTTGATTGTCACACCTAATAACAGTAGGCTCAAGATTTTAACCGAACAACCTTGCAAGTAGCTTAAAAGTTCAGTTCTCATGACTTTTAGGGGGGGGCTCCAACAAACCGCCTCCAAAAGCTCAATTCTCATGACTTTTAAGGGGGGTGCCAAAAAACCACCTCCAAAAGTTCAATTCTCATGAGTTTTAAGGGGGATTAAAAAAAAACCGCCTCCAAAAGTTCAATTCTCATGACTTTTAGTGGGGGTTTTGACAAACCGCCCCCACAAGTTATGAGAATTGAGCTATTAGGGAGGGGGTTCAAACAACCGCCTCCAAAAGTTCAATTCTCATGACTTTTAATGGGGG
The DNA here is from genome assembly GCA_027924585.1 of Larix kaempferi. Lineage (NCBI taxonomy): Eukaryota > Viridiplantae > Streptophyta > Pinopsida > Pinales > Pinaceae > Larix > Larix kaempferi. Next base: position 8,736,211 of record BSBM01000506.1, read on the forward strand.
TTCCAAACAAACCGCCTCCCAAAGTTCAATTTTCATGACTTTTAGGGGGGGTTTTGACAAACCACCCCCAAAAGTTATGAGAATTGGGCTTTTAGGGGGGGTTTCAAACAACCGCTTCCAAAAGTTTAATTCTCATGACTTTGAAGGGGGGTTAAAAAAAAACAGCCTCCAAAAGTTTAATTCTCATGACTTTTAGGGGGGGTTTTGACAAACCACCCCTAAAAGTTATGAGAAATGGGATTTTAGGGGGGGTTTCAAAAACCGTCTCCTAAAGTTCAATTCTCATGACTTTTAAGGGGGGTTCCAGAAAAACCGCCTCCAAAAGTTCAATTCTCATGACTTTTAGGGGGGGTTTTGACAAACTGCCCCCAAAAATTATGAGAATTGGGCTTTTAGGGGGGGTTTTCCAAAAACCGCCCCCAAAAGTCCAATTTCCATGACTTTTAGGGGCGGTTTTAAAAGACCGCCTCCAAAGGTCTGAAAAAACTTTTAGGAGGGGGTTTACCAAGACCCCCACAAACCAAAACCGCCCCTAAAGGGCTATTTTGTTGTAGTGCCCATTTCCATGATTTGCAAAAATCAATACTCCATGTCCATACTCACCTCATAGTATTGTAGTGTGCAGTAATTTATATCTTTTACTCTTATATGTAAACATCTCATTCCTTGCCCACTATGATGTATTCAAATTAACTCAATATGACAAATTAGGGAACAATCTAACACACTCCATCTTTTATCTCATATTCTATTCTCTAGAATTTTGGGAAATCCAAAGAAGAGTAGATTTTATGGTAGCCACTAAATTCTTCTAAGAATCACTAAAACATAGAAGGAAAGGCCTTTTTTGAAGATATGCATCATGTTGTTCATTGATAGGATTATGATGAAAATGTATATTTTGAAAATAAAAATGCCGAAGGGCCTAGTTTGTTGAAAGACATTTGTGATACTTGTCATATCTTTTATTCATTGTAACATGCCAAAACTGGAAAATTGATGATTAATGTTGTCTATACCAAATGGCTACAATACCCTCATTACATATCTCATAAATGGATTGTCATGGTGAAGAGATAAAACATGATGAATGTAAAACAAAAAATTCCAAACATGTGCAGCACGGATATGAGTACGTGGTGTAGGGATTATTCCCATTTCGACATAGCTTCAAAACAATTTCTCACCTAGATTGTTTGTATCAGGTTTTTAAAATGATATTTTTATTATTTTTTTTGCATTTTGACATTGCCTTTTTTACATTGTAATGTTAAACTTTATTTTAGATTCATTATCATATTTTAAATTATTTTCAACAATGATTCGTGTCAATTTGTTTTCTGTTATTGCCTGTTATTGCCTATTTTTAACCGGACTAAAACATTTTTTCTCTAAGAAGATGATACTTCTATGATTATATTTACGAAATTAGTAACACGTTTCTAGTATATCTAGCTTGGGGGCTATTAGATATACCCTTGAGAGATTGTTGTTCCCATAGTTAACGAAAACAAAAGGCTTTGACGCTCCTTATCTTCTTAGCATAACAATCACTACTTGTGCTTTTAAGATTTGGATAGGATAGTCTTATTATTATGATTAATTTATGAGGCGTGGCCTAATTTAATCATGATCATGAGTAGCTAATTAATGGTCCGGTCCATGAATTTCTCAGCTCGCGGATCCAAAATACCGCCAAACCAAGCAGTTGCGTCAATCCTATGCAGACATATGTCGTGAGCACTACAGATATTCTGATATCGATATTAGATTTTAAGATCTGAAGCACAAGCAATCATGTTCCAATTTAATAAGTTGGATATGGAATTACTTGTGGATCTAAATATGTCATGTTGCATGAATATTTTATATTTTCTGGAATTCGCAGCTATTTCAAAAAAAGCATTAAAGAATATATAGCACAACAATGTGCACAACTATGCTCAGTAATGAAATAAATTAATGGTTTATGGTTTATGCTCAGTAATGAAATAAATTAATGGTTTATGGTAATTGAGTGGTTATTTGGGGGAGGAGGCTGTCGGAAGGATATTTACAGCTATCTGGTGTAATGGCACTTAAGATTGTGCTCTAGTATATAGTTGGGTGCATTATTCATTCAGGGTGGACTCCATAGAAGTCACTCAGTATTGAATCCGAGTTATTGCACAAGTGTGAGAATATCAGGAAACAACAGGCCTCCTGTTGTGAATGTCGGTGCTCTTTTTTCATTTATTTCTGCAATTGGGAAAATGGAAAAGACGACTATAGAATTGGCGGTGAAAAATGTGAACAACAATCATACTCTGCTTAACAAGACAAAGAATGACGCTAAATGCAATGTATTCACAGGAACTGCGAAAGGTTAGATTAAACTAAATTTTTTCTTTTATTTTGACCTATATTATTTTTTATTTGCAATAGTTGTTGACAGCCCAGATTCGTATTGGGATTACTCTCTACTAATTAATGGTATGGTAAGAAATGTTTGAATCCTAATTATTATGAACTCTAAAGTATCATTCACTGGAACTCTATCTCATATTAGACCAGATGTGAGATGCAAAAATTTATCTTCACCAAACATTCTAATTTATCTTCACCAAACATACCAGAAATTGGAGTGTGAATCACGATGAGTAACTCAGATAGAGGTCTTTAGTACGATAAATAGGCATAAAGCAAGACTGCTAAACCCACCCAGCCCAAAATATTGGATTCTTCTAACCACATAGATTTATCAAAGATATTTTCTTGCTAAACAACAATTAGAAATTTAGAAGTACAAAAACCAAGATTGTAACAATTATGATCAGCCCTTTGGCATGTACATGTAAATCGATTTTTTAATGTAATATGATGCAATTTTATTTTAAAAAAGAACTTATCAAGAAAATTAGATAAAATAGAATAGTTTACGAAGAGGTTTACTCCATAGTAGCATAATTCGTCCGAATTGAATTTTCCTGCATGGAAGATAGAATTCGAAATTTGAACAAAATTCGACATGGTAGCATTGTGCAATCAATTCTGGAATCTGGAAGACAGATTAGGTTCAGCCTACGTGACTGCACAGTTCATTGTGGGAACATGATAAGTTTTGGAATATCATAAGTGTCAGGGTTAACATTGACTCGGGAATGAGCAGGGATGTAAGTGGTTTCGGGCACCCGGTTTTGGTAGACCGTGGTTTCTTGCTAGTTGTATTTGCATGTAAAGAAGTTGGAATCCTCCATTGTAAGGTGTCAATGTGAGCAGGAGAGATTCTCTTGGCCGCCTTGGCCTAATTTGGTCAGGGACCAATAATAGATATATTATTGAAGGATGGTTTTTCCTACCGAGTTTTCCAGGATATGTTGGGAAACATATCATGAAATATATATGAAAAAGATAAGGAGAGACATGAAGACGAACATGGCAGAAAAGGCATCACATTAATGAGCTATTAAGTTGTCTTGCATATGCACAAAGATGTACATATAGATTACAAAAAGACCATAGCTGTCATGTAAACGTATAACAGTTAGGTTAAATTAATTAACTATGAATAATCTTTAACATTCCCCTTTAATCATAAGTTTGTTAGCCCCTAAAAAACTGCCACTACTTGACAATCAACAATGTGTCAAGCAAATTCAGAGAGTACAAAACTCAAGAAGGTCAACCACAAATGGCTGAAAATATCTCTGAAACAAAATCTAGCAGAAGGTGAAGACTTCTACTAAGTTGTATGGTTTGAAGTTGACCATAAACTAATGGTTTTAAGTTGACCATTAAACTATCCCAACAGAGAAACAATTGTATATGTTATCTGAAAATGTAAACAAGAAGAACCTCATGTTTTCTGCTTAATTGGTGGTTTTTGGATGACCGCTAACCAAGAGGTGATTTTAGGATGACCACTAACCATGTCGACAACGATGAGGCGGTTTTAGGATTACCACTAACCATATCAACAACAATGAGGCGGTTTTAGGATTACCACTAACCATATCAACAAAAATGAGGCGGTTTTAGGATTACCACTAACCATATCAATCAATTTGTATGTTCAGGAACAAGGCTGCATATTTGTTTCAATTTGTATGTTCAGGAACAAGGATGCATACTTGTTTCCCATTTGATGATATGTTCACAGGATTTAAACCAAACTTGGAACATGACTTTGATATATTCCCCCCTGTTAGTGACAAGTTATCAACTGCAAAAACTCCATTCGACTGTTGAAATCTCTGAACATAAACAGGTTCAGGTTACTTAGTCCTTCATCCACAAACTTTTGAAAATTCTGAAATGTGTACTTTTCTTTTGTTGCATGTCTTCTTTCACACATTTATAATAATCTAACTCAATAATAGAAAATTTAAACTCAAAAGGGTGTTGGGTTCAACCAATAATGCACCCAATTACAATCATACATCAATTCAACATACTAAAGATACTTACGATAGTAAGTACGTACCAAAAAGCTTGCAAAAACACAGAATGCAAGTCATAAAAATCTGAACATGCACAAGTTCAGAAAAAAGGTGTTGAATTGTTCTTTTAAATCTAGATGCTGGAAACTTTGTTTTGATTTCTCTTGCAGTGGCTACAATTTTCAATTTGGCGGCAATATCTTTAATCTGTGCTCAATAATGTTGCAAAAATTGCTACTTGTTGCAAATTTGGTGTTAACACCACGTTAACACAATAAACTGACTCACATGATTATAAGTTTGTTGAAAGTATAAATGTTGTTCCTTCAAAGATGGCATTCTCTAAGCCTTTCTAAAATCTCATTCTCCAATCTGGCATATTATATCACTGCAAAATGCCCTCTTGCTCTATGGCAGGTTTTGTTATCTTCTACCATGGGCTTTCTGATGAGCCGCATTTGCTTCCTCAATAGCAGGCTCCTCTTCCCAGTGGATTGGAAGCTTTCCCTACGTGTGAGCACTTGCATAAATAATATCACATCTTCTTCAAATAAATTGTTCACAAGTCTAGTATTCTTCACAAGCTGACGATCGATTTCACATCACCGTGGATCTCTTTTAGGTTTTTCTTCACACAAAATCGTTTTTCTTTACGCAGGGGGCAGTTATAGAAAATAATGGCTCTATATAACACATATAATAACTGCTAAAATGACTGGGCTCTAACATTTTCACATTTACCGACGGTAGGCCTAGCTATGGCATTATGGCACTATTCTGATAAAAAACGAATTTCTTTCTTCACAGCAGCGGTGACTTCTCTCCAGACTGTGAATCCACCCGAATCCCTCTCCCTGTCTTTCTCCAATGGATATGCAGATCATTTTCTGCTCCTCTGATAGCGGGCTTCCTCCTTTCATGTCCAGGCCTTTAGACCCTCCGCTTTGATACCACTATTGGGCAACATATCATGAAATATATATGAAAAAGATAAGGAGAGACATGAAAACTAACATGGCAGAAAATGCATCACATTAATGAACTATTAAGCTGTCTTGCATATACACAAAGATGTACATATATATTACAAAAAGACCATAATTGTCACATAACCTTATAACAGTTAGGTTAAGCTAACTAGCTATGATTAATTTTTAAGAGGATAATCAGAGTGTTGTTATTTATATTTATTTTCTCTTGCATGTTTTATTTCCTAACAGTGGTATCAAAGCTTGTGTGTAAATGAGGCTGCCTGCAGGTGTATTTATATTTATTTTCTCTTGCATGTTTTATTTCCTAACAGTGGTATCAAAGCTTGTGTGTAAATGAGGCTGCCTGCAGGTGTATGTGCAAAGGAGGTGTATGTGCAAAGGATGAAAAAGGTCAGAACTATTGCTTAGACACTTGGATCTGCGCAGATCAGCTGGTTAAAGTGTAGATCTGTTCATTACGGCAGAGCCACAGGTATAAAATTCTGGCGTGAAAAGGTTGCACCGTGAGCGTGAGGCAAAGTATGAAGTAGAGACTAAGTTGTTGGGCGTGTTTACATATGCCGCTTGATTGTCTGTGCCTTTATTATCATGTGCAAGGACTGGCCGCAGTGCTGTGAAGGGAAGCCGCTAAATGCTGGTTGGAAAGGAGACCTGACAGCAGAAAAAGCTACTCCAAGACAATTTCCTTTGTGCAAGCAATCCAGTGAAGAACATGATCTGGTTGAGGAGTCGCACTCAACCTGAAGGAGGAGGCCCAAGCTGCTCGAGGAAGAGCCGCGTGGAGGGCCAAAACCATCGTCTGCTGCAAATTATATTGGTTCGGTGGAAGCCGCAAAGGATTTGCCGAAAATCAAGTATATCAATTCGTGGCAGAAAAAGCCCGAAGCTGTGGTTTGTGTTCAATGTTGGAATCCGTGGTCTGAGAAGAGAGGACGTCGTGGATGCTGTGTGGAAGACCGCCACAGTGAAGAGCGACCAGATCTGAGGCGTGATGAAGCACAGAGAGGATCAGGTTGTAAATCCACGTTGCTTTTCACGTGGCAAAGGTCACGATTACATGGAGATTCTAGGGATCATCCAGTGATTTCTAGAAAGAGGCAATTCTTGGCATGGGCGTGAGAGAATTGGTCACTCAGCTGGCGTGCACAGAAGGAGCCACGGATTTAAAAGATTGAGACGTGGATGCAAGTTCATGTGAAGCGCAGACCTGTTCAGGTAGATGAGACGTTGGAAGGTGGAGCTACCAGAGAAAAAAGGTGTGAGTCAAGCCACTAATCACTTGGCTATAAAGGAAAGATGTTGTTATCTGCAGGAGTGTTGTGTAGAGAGAAGACCGCCACCACACTGTTTAAAGCTATCGTTCTGAGCTCGACTCGAAGGAGATATCTATGTATTAAATGTTCCATCTCGCCATAGAGTGAGAACTATCTACTATGTGTAGATATTAAATCCTGCACATAATGGATTTCTCTAGCTCCTGAATCTGTATGAGGAGGTCGCCAAGAAGGCTCATGCTGTATGCTTTCCTGAACACTATCCTGACGAGAGCGAAATAGATGCAATAGTGTTGAAGAAAGGAAGGTAGCCGTCTGATTTAAAAACACAGATCTCTGTTGAAAGATGCGTGTGTGGATGTAATGGCAGAGGAATGGAGGCGCATGAAGGATTGCAACGTAGATTGCTGTTGAGAAGAAAGCACGCAGATCTATTTTGGAGACTGTAGCTGGATAAAGTCATTTGGAGCTTCCACGAGAGGAGAGTTGTGCAGTGCGTAGTTTGTAAAAAGGTAAAATTGAACTCTTCAAAGGAGCAACAATTGATTAATGCACTGGAAAGACCAGCTGGTTAATGCAGTGGAAAGATAGCATTGTGATGAAGTGAGCACACATAAGTTGAATCAATTTGCGAGAAAAGCATTTAATGTTTTTGTAATTGAGTTAAAATTATCGAGCAAGTGTTGTAAGGGGTGTATGATCTGTTGTTCCTGACACCAAGTTAGAGTCGATTCCTTATGTTTTAGGCTTACATGTATTGGAGTAGGTGTGTCCCTCTTATGTGCAGGAGAGGGTGTGGGTGTGGCAATAAGTTGTGGAATGAACCACTTGGGTAGCTACAAGGTGGTAGGTGTGTACTCTAGGCTAGCTTGATGTGGAATCGCACAGGTTGTTGAGTCTTGGATTAAAGGGGGAATGTGAGATGGACCAATTTATGCTCAAGGAAGAGTTTAATATGTTGATGAACCACTTAGGAGAAAAGGATTCCAAGAGAACTGGTAGTTACAACGGTTGAGCATCCATGTATTCCAGTAGATGGATTCCTTTTTATATGGACAACAATGATGAATTCTTTGCAAGTACAAAAGGCTTGTGGAAATGCAACACATGAAGGGCAAGTCAATGAGAGAGAAATGAGAGTTGAAAGAAGCAAAATGAGGTGACAATGTGTAATCTACATGTAAATGGGATTCCTGAGTACTCTATTTGTTTATGGGGGGTTAGATCTGAACCAATTTCCCAAGTCAAGTTTAAAGGGGGGATTGTTAGGATTAACCTTGACTCCGGAATGAGCAAGGATGTAAGTGGTTAGGGCACACGATTTTGGTAGCCCGTGGTTTCTTGCTAGTTGTATGTGCATGTAAAGAACCCTATTTATAGGGTTGGAATGCTCCATTGTAAGGTGCCAATGTGAGCAAGAGAGATGCTCTTGGCTAATTTGGCCAAGGACCAATAATAGATCTATTATTGAAGACTGATTTTTCCCTAAAGAATTTTCAAGGATAATCATGGCGTTGCTATTTTGTTTGTTGTTATTTATATTTATTTTCTCTTACATGTTTTATTGCCTAACGATAAGATCATATTTATATTTATTTAAGTTTTCCTAGTCCATAATTGGTTGTGCCTGCATAGTGCCGAGTCTTATCATTCTTAAGGTTTTATGGATTGAATTATTGTTTAATGAATTACCGCTTTCTTTTTCCTTAGTGTGAATCCTACATGTTTAAGCGGTCATTATGGTTAGTATGAGTTTAGGTTAGTTTTTAATTAAATATTATATTTTAAATTTTACTATTTAAGTTAGTTTTTACTTTTAGATTTTAGATTTTATGATTTAGGTTAAGTTTCAAATTTGATAGTTTAAATTTTATAAATTTTTTATAATAGATTTATTTTACAATATGAAGATTAGGTTTTATAATTTATGTTAATTTTTATATTATATTTATTTTATAATATAAATATAGTTAGGTTATAACCTTTAGAATATATATTAGAAATTTGGAATATATGTTATGTTTTAAATTTGGAAAATGTTTCAAATTGTTTTTAATGAAAAATACATGTTATATTAAAATATTAATATATTTTAATAGTTTATTTATAATTTGGAAAATATGTTTCTTAATGTATAAGTAACATACTTCCGTATTTTGTTTGTAATAGGTTTTTTTTTTCCATATATTCATACTTGAATTATGCTACTATAGTTTAATCAAACTCTATTGATATAGAGACAACAAAACTAACATTTACCAAATACATGCTAGTCTCAAACAAATCAAAGTAGCAATCTATTTCTATTTCCATATAATTTTTTACTAAACAAAAATTAAAGATAAAAAAAATCAAAACACATAGATCAACAACAGATTCCCAACAGATTCAAAGGAGTGCATTCATGCAACCATCTCGGTCAAAATGGAAATGAAGACAAGAAGTCATCCCTAAAATTAAAATTTAAAATAACACATTGTGGAATCCATCCTAAAACAAAGCAATTCCTGCGGGTTTATCTGACACTAACTAAAGTTTATCAAATTAACCAAATTAAAAATAATAACAAGTAACCAAATTTATTAATCATAGATAAGAACATCGTATTAATATACCTGTTATCAAATTCATAATAGAATCTACTACAACTTTTCAATAAATATTTATTTAAAATATTACCTTTGAATAAAAAAATTCAATAAATTAACATACGTTACAACAAAGTCATAAAAATTCATATTGAAATAAATCATAAAACTTTATAAAATTAATTAACTCCTTAAAGTTATTAAATAAAAATTTACATTAAAATAAAAAGAATGAATAAATATAAATGTATATTATAAGGAAAGGAAAAAAGAAAAATTAAAATTTTAAATATTTTGAATCGACTACTTAACTACTAAAAAAGGAGAACAAATTTATAATACAAAGTTTAAATAAACAAACTAATTACTTATATATATATATGATTTAATCATTTTTAAAAATTAATTCTAAGATATATATTTTCATTCTTAATACAATATTTTTGAAACCACTATAATTTATTAATAATAATTTTTATATGTACTTATTCATATAGTAATAATAATATTATTCATTTTTCATATATTAATTATTTAATTTTGATTTTTATAATGGTAATAAGAAAAATAATTTTCATTCTTATAATTTTAAACCATAATTTATTTATTTATAATTAATATAGAATTTAAATTATAATTTTAATATTATTTTTTAATATATTTTTGGTTTTATTTGAACTTATATTGAAAATATTTATTTATTTATTTATTTTTAGATTTGCGAAAACAATTATTAATCTCTTAATTGAAAATTTATAATATTTTTAATAAAATCCATTTACTATTAATTTATTAAAATTTAAGTGAATGTAAATTAATGTACATAAAAAACATACTTAGACCCAAAAACCAAGGTGCCTGCTTACAAATGAATTTATGAAAAAACTCATCACACAAAGCATTATATGATTCTTATGGCATTATCACTTGTTAGTCTCCTAAAATATTTTCATTTTATGATATTTTATGAAAGTTGACATTCATTCTTACATTTTGCATGACTTTTTCCTAGGCATTTTCTATATTTGATATATATGTTCTACGAATTGATTGTTGGATTGAAATCTTACTATTTTTACTTTATTATATAATATGTCCAACTATTTCCTTGGTGTTTCATCATTATCTATACCATTTATTTATATATCACACAATCATTAAGCCACAATCATGATTTCTTCATTCATATTCATATAAGTTGAAGATTTAGAGGTCGAATTAGAGACATTAGAGACATGCCATGTCTAACATTGTCAAGTCTCCATTACCACTCACCCACTATAAAGGGTATCCTCCACCAGGAGGTTACTTTTTCTTCTTCACACTAATTATTTTGTTACATGATCTCACACAATTTTCATTTTCATGATAATACTTCTAATGTTGAAGCCTCATGTAAAAGAGAGGATCCAAAGGACCCATATATACAAATTCCCAAGTTGATTCCTCATACTTTGAACACAAACTGCAATATACTTTAACACTTATTTTTTCAATTATTGAGAAAAAAAAGTTAATGGTAACAATGGGTAAGATGCATACAAATTAGGGCTAGTCAATTTAACTTCTTTGATTTTCCTATACATTTTAGGTTGTATGTGAACTATTTTCTCTTTTAGGTTGTATGCTCCATGTTGTTTTGGGATATTTCTTGCTTATTTTTATAATGGATGACTGTGATAAATCTATAAACTTGCATATCAAGTTCACTTGCTTATTTAAATCTCGTAACTATAAAATAACATTGTCTAAATGAGTGACACTATGGTAGCTGTTTTTCCATTAAATCTCTCAAAAACCATTATTTTTTTAATCAACTAAACAAAACATGGCCATAAACATAATTTTAAAATTAAATTAAGGACTAGGTGCTTTGCAGCTATTTCTCTTGTTTATTAATTGAATTCAAGGATACGGGGTATTTCTTATCAACATATTAGGGTTCGTTAAAAGTATAGGTTAAAGTATAAATGTTTTATGTTTTTAATGGTTTTTTTATTTACTTAGTATAAAGGGATATTAGTTATTCTAATTTGAAATTAGACAAACATTATTTTAAAAAGGAAATATTAAAATTTATATATATGATATAGTTGTGTACAAATAATTACTAAAATCGTTATTTTAAAGTGATTAATCATTTTAATTAAGATTTGAGTTTTTTTTTAAATTAATAATTTTAGATTAAATATTCGTTCCTTTAGAAAAAAAATCCCTCGAACTTGAACTTAAACATTGATTAGAACACTTAAATATCCCTACATCATCCCTAATAACATTTAGAACTAACTACATCTACCAAATCCTTTAACCTCATCCCCAATCACATTCAAAACTACATCTATCAAAGTCCTCAAGTAGGGAATTGTAAGATCAACATTGTTCACTTTAACCCCACCTTGTGGTCCTAATGTGTGGCTTACATGTTGGAAGTAGTAATTTTTGCCCTTTTTTACAGTGGCTACCACTTTTTATTAATTTAACCAATTGTTCACATCTACCATTTGAGTCAACCATAAACAATGCAAAGGTTAGTTTCCCAGCCAAGTTTTCTTCAACAACAAACCTTAAGGTTATCACATATGGTCATCCATCACATATAGCTACCCCATATATATTTTCTTGGTCCACCATCATGTCTACCACACTTTATAATATTAATAAAGTGTCAAGCTACTATTAATATTGGGAAGCAAGAGAGGAAGGGATGACATTTACTACAATATCTCAAGTTAAACATTTTAATAGTCTTCAATTTCAACATCCCTTTTCATATGATCGATATGAAAAGATGGAAAAAGTATCAGGTGTGGCTATTCGAAAAGCTGAACAAGATATATTGAGATTGATTACTTTGTAATTTATTTCTAATTGATTGTACAGATCCTCTTTCTCTCTCGCTATTCACATGTTTCATCAATCAAAATTGTTATTCATCTTATTTCTCATTTAGATTTTGAAGTTTCATTTTGCATACTTCATATATATAATCATGATCATCTACAACATTAATGTGGCCTCCTCGAACTGCAACCATCCTAGATCCATCTAAACTCTGGATCTACCATGTGTAGGGAGGGATCAAATCGCTCGAGGTGAAAACCTATCCAAGAAGAGAGTGACATTAAAAAAGGTTTCCACCAAGAGGGATTTGATCCCTCTTCGCACATGGTATATCCAAAGTTTAGATGGATCTAGGCTGGTTGCATCAAGATGTGCTCTACAACCTTGCATGGGGGAGATGTTGTCACGTAATGTATTGTTATGCACAAAAAAAAATCAAAATTAAAGTAAATAAATTGTTGTAAAGGCTTAATTAAAATAAAAATAAAAAAACAAAATGAAAATTAAATTGATGTTGTCTTAATTGAAAAACAAATTGAAATTAAATTGATGTCGACTTAAATAAAATAAAAATAAATAAATTGATGAAACACGTCGGTTGAATCCCCCCTCCCACACACACCATCATTTAAATAATGAACCACAATGAGATTGTCTGAGGGTAGAAGTCGCTTGTATATTTCTTGTCAACATATATTTCACATATGACTCAACCAAAATGGAGTGAGTTAAAAGTGGATACACGTTTTTTTTTAATGAAACAATTTTTCATCTGATTTTACTTATTCTTTTATAAGTCTAACCATCTAGGTTTTTTTCAAATACAAGTCAAAACTATTAAAGATAAATTTCCATATCAAAATTCTCATCAATTAAATAGAACCATACCTTATAATAAAATTCTTATTAGATTTTAAAAATAAAATTTGTATGTATCCACTATTTAACTTACTCTCAACAAAAAAATTCAAACTTATTATACACACACACACATACACCAGGTTGTTAATTGGGTCTAGTCCTAGTGATTATGGGATGGAGTGTTATTCTCTCCACCTAGGATTTATTTCTATAAATGACATGTTGAGCTCATATTGAGTATAGTGTTGTAATGACTTTGAATCATGTTGTTGATTTTTCCTTGTGCCATGAAGAATATACGGTTTACCTTGGGTACCATCCTTGAAATGATGGAAAGTGCCTGGGGTTTCCTTGAGATAATTACCTAGAAAAAGGAATACACCAAGTTACCCATAAAGTATCATATATTTATATGGTAAAGTTTCCGATATCACCACTCAAATCTTGTAACATGCACATAATACTCGGAATTTGTTTTTCCTTCACATTCATATATCACTTACACCCTATTCCATGACATAGTTGCTTAAGTTGTATGGATCTCTTGAAAAATTCCCTGTAGAACACATAGATGCCCATGTTTTTTTTTGTCTTTTAATCAATACTCTTCAATGATGTCATCCTTAATGATCCCTTGTATGTTGAATATTGAGCCCGTAACCTAGTTTTATCACCTTCTCAAAGCATTATCTCCTTTTTCTAGCAAGTTGTAAGCCTCTAGTCATTCAAGCAATCTCTCACCTATGTCACCAATGCAATTATCATTTCATCTCTGTGGGGTATTATATTCATTTCCAAAATATTTTCTAAGATAATTTATAAAAATAGAAATAGAAATAAAAATGATATCATATTTTTTCTTTTTTTCTTTTAAGTTTTAGGAGAATTAGTAATTGGTTTACAATACTTGGGAAAGACCTAGGTTCAAATTAACTTGCTACCACTATAAACCATAGGTTAGATGCAACAATCTACAAACTACACCAACTCCAGTATTAACCTAGGGATGAGATGTACAACCTTGGGTTGCCTACTCTTTTAGCTAAGGCACAACATGGCAATGTTTGATTTGGGATTTGAACCCAAATGGGTAGAGTACAAAACTTTCCTTCCTACCAATCGAGCTATGTACTCCTAGACCATATCGTGCATATTAGTACAATCCTATATACATGTTTTCTATAATATTATACTTTGGTATTAGTATCACAAGTATCCTTCATCACCCAAGGGTTGATTTCAAAATCATCCTTCAAAACAATTTAGTATCCACATTTGACATGTCAATCAACCACAAACCATATCATAATTGGTTTCAAAACAACATTTACTTCAACCATGAACCAAGCTTAATCATTCATGACCAACCCATCATCACAACATCCAACTCATATAAATATGGTTCTATAACAAACATTTTGATAAAAGTTGTCTCTTGCTCAACCCTCACACATTGCTGCCACATAAACCTAATTTACATACATTTTTGTATGTGAGTAATATAAATTAAATTGGTTTAGGCTTATAGGTAAGATAGTTCACCTAACTTCCTTTGATCCTTTGGTGATTTAAGAGGTTATAAGTTGAATACCACAACACATTGAGCTAGCTAAAACTACCTAACAACATGGAGGTTTCTCAGTCCCAAAAAATGATACAACCTCGATATGAACTTACTGCTCCATTATTTCTAAATTAATTGAAAATGATTAATCACAACTCTTCATAAACTAATATATATATATATATATATATATATATATATATATATATATATATAGTTTCACAAACATGTTTTTAAAAAACATTAAACTTATTATCTAGATCCCATGGACTTCTATACTGTAATATCCCCACTTTCGATCCTCATACTGCATTAAATCATATTATGTAAAATGATGTAAATATGCTAGTATGGATTCCTAGTGTGTAGCTCAAGGCCAAAACCCAACTAGTAAATGGTTAGGAATGTATAATGTAAATATTTCTATATGGGCCATGTGATTGGCTTGTCACGATGACTCAAAAGAAATGTAAATATTATGTTCGAAATAATAAAATGGCCCAAGATGGTTGTGTAAAGAGCACTATATGGGATATTATTCCATTAGTGGGGAAGGGGAAAGGGGCCTGTGAGAGATTAAATCATCTTTTCCCAAGTGTTGTCCTTAGAACTCATCCATTTGTTTCCATGTGCTTTAAATGAGCCAATTACTTCCTTTTGACTTATTAAATCCAATCATTGAATGCATGTGTGAGATTGATAGGAAAAATCTTCTCATGTAGGTATGGAAGCATGGGATGAATATATACTTCTATGACAATTGTAGGAGTCCTTACTTCTATGGTCAGAAGTAATGATAGATGTCTTTTCACCAATCCTCTAATCTCCTTTGGAGTCTATCACCCATTTTCCATGCATATTTTTATAATATGTAGATTTTTCATGTTGTTTTCTCCATAGCTGATAACCAAACTGTAAAATTAACTAGAAATCTACATTTTGAAGAGGAAATTGTAGACATTAGAGTGAAGATTATGGCTCTAGGGGAGCATAGAGGATGGGAAAGATAGAAACCTTTACCCACTATTTATTTACTGCTCCAGGATGCTTGAGAAGCCATGAATTCATCTTATAGGAGGTTCTCTAAAATCATACAATAGGTTGGTCTTCCGACACACACAAAATTTCACTTTGAGGGTTGGGTACTCTAAGGGTCTATTGAGCAGAGAAAGAGCAGGCCTTTATTGTGTTGTGTGGGGTAGTGGAAAAGAGTTCCATGGCTAGGAAGGTTGAGTGAGATGCTTATAGTGCTCAGTGGTGAGTAGATTGGTTAAGTAGGAGAGCAAATGGGTTTTGTGTTGAGAGAGAGAAACTTGTAGGTGTTTTCTTCGCCTTGGTGTGCTCATAGCCTAGCTTGGGGGTGGTATATGCTGTTGATACCTATGGTTGGGTAACAAATTTCTCTTAGATAGCTTGTTGCTTGGATCTTATTAAAAGATAAGTATTCTATTTGCTTATGAAAGTGAAATGATTCTATTTACTTCATGTTATAAATATGCTTGTTTATGCATGATATGTGTGTAAATAGAGTTTTAATTTTCTTTTGTTTTACGTTCATACATATGCACATGCATTTCTTAGTTTATGTTTCCCATGGGTAGCTTAAATTAGCTATGAATTCTAACAAGGTCCTATGGGGCGAAATTTAGAAACATGAATTTTGTATTTACCCCCTCCTATAGTTGGAATGATGGACGCGGCCACTACAAAGTAGTATTAGAGATCTTGGTGCAACAACGGGGTTGTATGGGTTGGATTCAATAATTATAGGAAAAAATGGAGTTTACACAAGAAGTGTTTGATGAAATGATTCTATAAAAATTGTGGTTTTAGTTATTAGATGGTGTTTTAACATAGTGCATTGATTAAATCATGTCCTATCATTAGTAATGGTAGATTAATATGTGGAAAATTTGTGTGGAATTTCAAATTTGGTGAAAATCACAGCTCCGTTAACTATTAGAAAGTTCAATGCCAAATTGTTGCTTCCTATCCCCAATGGAGAGTTAAAAGATGATCTCATGATTGAGATCAATGTTGGCTTAATAGATCATTAGATCTTTCCCATCCACACAACTGTGTTCTAATGGGACAATTCATTGCACAAATGACCCAGATGAACTTGAGCATCTTCCACCATTAGATTGGCACCATTCACACAAATCAAAGTACATAATCCTTCACATAGATACCTTTTCCACCAACGACCCAGATTAAATCGGAAAGATGGGATATTTAAATCCTGACCATTCATGAAAGTGGATGTTATCAAAACTTATCACGAGGGCTCATGCCATGAACAACCCAAATTAAATCATGTAGGTGAGATTGGTGAATCTTGTCCATTTGTGCACATAAACATGATGGAGGCACAATAAAGGGGGTCACCACCAATGATTGGGATTGAGTCGAGAAAGTTGGAGCAAGCGATCTTGACCATTCACGTAATGGACAGAGGAAAAAGTGACAGATAAAGTGGCCTACCATGAATGATCCATTACATTTTTGGATCTGAGATCGTGATATCTAGACCATTTGTGGGATTCCTTCCAGTAGGGTTAAGAAATTGTGGCATGGGAAAATTCAAGGATCCTAATGACATTGACAAGGGTCAAAACGAAATATGGCATGGAATAACTAGAGGCTTCCATGTATGATCCAAGTGGGAATGGTGCCACGTCACCACCTTCCATGTGACATGCCACATAATCAATATAAAAATTATTATTTTAAAAAGGTATGGATCCATTTTCTTGTTCTAGGAATAACATGAGCAATTTTAATTAGTTTTTGACAAAAAAATTGGGATTGGATTAGTAGTAATGAGGGATACAAAATGTCAGTGAAGGTGGATTTCTCAATTAGCTCAAAAGATTCCAAAAATTGGGGATTAGTGTTGTTTGAAGACCCTGATCACAAATCCAAACATAAGCCCTATTTAGGATGAAAATTGGACAATATAGTCCATGACTAGGCACGCAGAAACACTTTTGTGCCTTTGAAAAAAATCTCAATAAATTGGAATGGGGATTCAAAAAAATGCCAAAATTCACTATTCCAGGGCACTTTTGGGGATTTTGAAAATCTTGCAGGAGGAAAAAGTGACCCAAAAACTCAGAACTGAATTTTTTTGTGATTTCAACATTTTACCTACTCATCAATAAAAACAACTTTTATTAGAGAATTTTTTCCTAGAAATGCTCAGTTAGGGAGATAGTAGTTTTTGGAAAATAATCCAAGTCTGGAAAAAGTGCAAAAAGTAAAAGTAGTCAACGCTAGAAAATTATAGAAATTGACTAGGGCATTGGATCAGAGATATGAAAGTTGATCAATAATCCTTGTCAAGAGTATTATCAACACCCATAATTTTTTTTCCCTATATTTTCTTCTACAATTGGTTGAAGTTGGTCTCTGAAACTAAATGCACATATAATAAAAGAGCATAATTGGGGAGAAATTGGTAATTTTGAAAGGCTATAACTTTTATCTCAAAGATCAAAACTGGGCATGGTTGTAGTGTTTGGAAAAATTATCCATATGGAAACAAATGTGCATGATTAGATTCTCGAGAAGTGCTTCAAATATTCCTAAAATTGAATAGGAAAGAGCTTGTAGCCTTGATTTGGCAAAAACTGTCAATAATAATGGGTATATTTTAGAATGCATGAAAATTGATTTTATAATATTCTGAGGATGTAATGCAGCTAAGAAGTGTGCTTATATGGACACTTTTACAGATACAATACCATATCAAGGAAAATTATGGGTCTTCATCCAAAGTAGCGTGATTAGAATGCCTTTGGTCTTGGTTGGGCCAAGAAGACTATCACCATGGCTGATGCACATGATCCTTATGCAGTTGAAACAAATGCCATAGGAGAAAATATACACGCTGAAAATGCAAAAAAAAATCCCATGCCTATAGAAACCAAGTAACTGATCCTCCATATATTGTAGAGACCACGGGAAGTCTAAGAGTGGAGTTACAAATTTGTAGAGTAGATAATGAAAGGTTGATTAAATCCCACAAAGAAAAGAATCATATTAATGTAGCCATGCTTTAAAGCTTGATAGAAATTCAAAGGAAGATGTACCATGGGCATAACTCATGCATTGATGATAAGAGTATCTCAAGGAGACATTCTCACAAGAGTTCCCTTAGATTAAAAATAATTATTAGAGATAGGACATATACACCTAATTTTTTTTCTAGTGAGTCATCTGCCTCTAAGGACTCCACCAACCATTCAAGTTCTTCATCTCAAAGAACAAGAGGAAAAGGAATTTTGGGGTTAAGCTCAAATGGAGAATTTTGGAAGTCTAAACTGCCTATTTTTTATGGTGAAGTGAAATATAGGAAAGAAGCTGAGGCTTGGATTCTTCGGATGAGGAAGTGTTTCCAAGTCCATGGCTACTCTGGAAACATGAATGAAGCAGTGGCCAAATTTAATTTAAATGGAAGAGCATCAATATGGTGGGATAGCCTTAGACAAGTCAAGAGGATCAATGAAAATGAGATTGTTCGGAAGCAGTTCAAGAAGTACTTCCAACAAAAGTACCTCTCTGATAAGTACTATGATGATAAAATCAAGGAGATCCATGAGTTATAGTTGAGAAAAATTACCATGGATGAGTATGCAAATAAATTCTTGCATCTGCTAAGGTATGTTAAATATATCATAGATGATAAGGTGAAAATATAACGTTTTCTAAGTGGACTACCTCACTCATACAAGGACCAAATTGAGTTTGATGAGACTATTTAAATTTCGTCATTCATTCAAAGAAAGAGGTAGGTTTCATAATCATGTAGATAAATGGTGAGCTTATTTTTTTATTAATTTGTATACATGTTTATAAAAAACGTATAGTATAATGTATTTTTGTTAGCAATCCTCATTGCTATCACCAACAATAAATAAATTTTATCCTTCATTCAAAGAAACGGGTATATTTCATTCACATTGATTGAATTCAAGGGGATAAGTCTCCTTTGAGAAGTACCATGTTGAGAGGAACAACTATTGCCTGCACTTGATCACTCCTTGTATAGCATTTGATCAATTCCTTAGATTTGCTCTTGAGTAGATTAAGTGGTACAAGGTGAGATTCTAGCATGATGAATTACATAAAGGTCAACCCCATCATAATACAATGCAAATTGTAAGACATCATATAATGGTGGATTCCTATAATAAACAATTTTAAACTGAATTTCAATTATTATAACCCTACAGTTGTGATATATTTAGCCATTAAATTCTATGGATTGCCAAAATTTTAATAATTTGGAAGTGAATTTTATGACTAGTTTGAATTTTTATGGTTTGTAAAGCTGAAGGATGTTGTGAATATGAGAGATATGATTTCATGCAAGGAAAATGTCTCTTTTGACTAGGTATTTACTCCTTTTGTAGAATTCCACTAATTGATCTAGTGTAATCTCTCATATTTCTTAGGAAGTCTAAAAGAGGAAAAAAAGAGGTTTGGACTTTATAAGATTGTCAAAGGTTTTGTCCATGAAGGTTCCATATTGGATCCATTGGCCAAATCCTCTCATAGATTTTGTGTTTTGCACATATGTTATCAGGGATTCTTCTTTTGTCCTATTGTTTTTTGACATTGATTTCATTTGTCAATATGAAGAAAATAATTTATGAACCTATCAATATGGGATTATAATATTGATGATTTTCAGACGCCTACTAGAGGTATGTAAATAGAGCATCCTCATATTGAATCAAAAGTATCAATTGATATATAATTTGTTTTTATGGTGTGCGTTTTCTAGTCTTCGCATTCAATATGCAAAATCTAGTGTTGGGTTGATAAATTAATTGGTTGCCTATAGTTTCAAATTTTGGTAATAAAATTCTACATTCTGCATAATAGACTCTTCTGCATAATCGAAAACCATGTTTAGTTATTCGACCATCTTTTGGCACATCACGTTTATAGTTGCATCAGTGCCGAGAAGCACAACAAGCACTGGTGCGTGATGTGATTCTAGATGCATCGATCCAACCACAAACCAAAACCATTTTTAAATTATTCAACCATGTTTATTTATATTTGAAATAATTGTAAAGTCTCTGGTGCAATAATTCTTTAATAGTGCAATAGTAGCAGCGCTCTGTATATTTAAAAGCACCGCTAGTAGTGATTCACGTTTTCCTGGGTGGACCAATTTTGAAATTCATCATTTAATGAAAACACATTTTACAACATATTCTAATTCATATTATTAATATGCACACATCGTAGTATTTTTTTTAAACTTGTAAAATGCACCGACCCCGCTTTTAAAAAATATCACATCACCATACACCTTCCTATTTTTACTAATGGCCCCACTGGTCCCGGTGCATTAATAACTAGCATGCGCACCATGGGTGAGGTAACCACATGTATATCACGCTTCGAGAAGCCATGCTTATTGACACACTATTTTTAGAATTATATTTATGTTAATCATTTTAAAAAATAAATTTTTTGTGTCTTTAGTGCGTTACTTATCTAGTAATGCACCATCAGCGGTGTGCTCTAGATAGAAAAGCACCACAAGCGGTGCTTGACTATGTTTTAGGCACGCCGCTATGAAAATTTATGTTTTTTGAGAACTTTTTTATTTTTTCATATTAATAAATAAAATGATCATTTGATTATTATTTTTTTAATGTTTTATAGGTACATGTACGTGTCAATGTATGATATTGATGGAATTTATATGTGAATCAAATACTTCACTAAAGGGAGTAACAGTAGCAACAGGCAAGAGTGGATCTGTACAACATCGTACAGGTGTGGGAGGCGAGACAGAGGGAAAGAAACTTGTACTCTTGACCTATTACCGATCAGACACGAGACCTATTGAGGGTTGTCGGCCTCCTAAATTTTATTAGCAGGCTACACCCTTTAGGAGAACCTAGGTCTCTTGATGCAGTTGATCATTAGTTGGGATGAATGTAGAAAGGCCTTTCCGATTTGTCTTGATCTATGGTTTCAACCCACATAAGAGGACATTTACTTCATCACTAAGATATCCAAGAGAGGGGAGGATTTTCCCCAGTTCCCTAATGTTCCAGTTGGTGTCACAATGGAGGATTCGTTCGTTCAGTCCGTTTGTCCATTTGTGGATGATAGGAAGCGCTGAAATTTAATTTTGTATATAGCCCCTTAAATAAGGCTTTCCAAAAGTTATTGTTAATTTTGTATCTCTGTCAGAGATGACTATTTTTCAGTTTTCCATGCAATGAGAATATTTCCTTCATGACGATATCTGCAATATTAATAGCTTTAAAAGTTGATTTCACTGGGATAAAGTGAATCTCCTTGCTCAATCTATCAACTATCACCATGATAGAATCATACTGTCTATTATTTTTAGTTATCCCAGTTATAAAATCCATACTTATAATCTCCCACTTCCATTATGGAAAGGGTAAGGGTTGTTGGGTGCCTATGTTCTGTCTTAACCTGTTGACATTCTAAACACTTAGCTAGGTATTCTACTACTTTACCCTTCATATGTGACCAATAATAATCATTCTTTAACATCGTTATCATTTCCTGATAACTTGGATGCCTTGAATATGGATTTTTATGTAGTTGATTTAGGATTAATAGCTTGATTTCTTCAGATTTCGGTACATACAACCTGTTTTTATAAATAACAACCCATTATTTCCAATAGAAAAATTTTGATTTTTCATTTTCAACTGGTTTTCCTTTCAATTCTTTCTTAATTTTTAAGCGTTCTTCATCTTTTATTACCGTAGATTTAATCTTATCTTCCAAATCTCATTCATAGCTGGTAACATTTGTCGTATAGATCAGATCTACACGTCTACTTAAAGTATCTATGACTTTGTTTTCTTTCCCTTTTATGTGTTTAATTTGAAGTTCATATTCGCTCAGGAAGGATAGCCACGTTGCTTGATATGCATTCATATTTTGTTGATCAAATAAATACTTTAGGCTTAAGTTATCAGTCATTAATACAATTTTTCTTCCTATAAGATAATGTCTCCACATCTTTAAGCCATGAATTATGGTTGCCAACTCCAAATCATGAGTTGCATAATTTCATTTGTGATGTTTTAATTTTCTCGATTCATAACTTATTACGTGATTACCTTGAAGTAGAACTCCTCCTATTCCCTCTTTACTTGCATCTATGCATACAACAAATCTTTGTTAGGATCTTCTATGTTCAATATAGGAGCGGTTGTAAGTGAGTGCTTAAGTTTGTCGAAGCTTGCTTGACATTTATCGGTCCAAATAAAATTATTTTCCTCTTTTTGTAAAGAAGTTATAGGATAAGCAATCCTTGAGAAACCTTATATAAATTGACGATAGTAGCTAGTTATTCCCATGAATAATCAAACTTCTGACAAATCTCTAAGAATAGGCCATTCCATAATAACCTTTATTTTGTTGGGATCTACTACTATATCATCATTAGAGATCACATGTCCTAGATAATGCACCTTATCTTGATAGAATTCACATTTACTATAATTTGCATACAATTGTTTCTCTCTTAATATATGAAGTGCAATTCTTAGATGCTCTTCATGTTCTTCTTAATTTTTAGAGTAGATTAAAATGTCATTGATATAAACTAACAAAAACTTATCTAAGTGTGTGACGAAAATATTGTTCATTAAGCACATGAATGAGGCTGGTGCATTTTTCAATCCAAATGGAATTACCACAAATTCGTAATGCCCATACCTGGTTCTAAAAGAAGTTTTATAAATATATGCATCCTTAATTCTTACTTGGTGATATCCGGATCGTAAATCGAACTTGGAAAATAACATCACATCTCGTACTTGATAAAAAATATCGTCTATTCGAGGTAGTGGATATTTATTCTTTATCGTCATTTTATTTAACGGTATATAGTCTATAGATAACCTTAATGTTTCATATTTCTTTTTAATGAATAGCACCAGGGCTCCCCACGGGGACACACTGGGACTTATATACTTTTTGTCTAGCAGCTCTTTTAGTTGCATTTTTAATTATGTCAATTCTAGGATATTCATACTATAGGGTGCTTTTGAGGTTGGTACCGCTCTGAGTACAAGATCTATACAAAAGTTAATTTCCCTCCTAGGGAGTAGTCCAGGAATTTCTTCTAGAAACACATCTTGAAATTCTTGCAACATCGGTGTTAGAACAATCTCACCATCATATACATGCCATGGACCTTCATGCTGTTCTACCTTGTGTTATTTGACCTTCTAGTGCTTAGTCTGGTGCCTTGGACTATAGTTTGTCCACATTTGACCACTTAGACTAGTGATATATCCATGAATCCTTGTTTGTCCATTTATCCACTCATTTCCACCATTTTAGGAGTCAGTGCGCCCCACTATCTTTCATTTATGTGGGATTTATTTCATTTCCTTGTTTTAAGGAGATGAAGTGTGCCCTCTTAATTATTTGGTCAACTTGTGCATTAATGGCCATTACTTAGCCAACTACTCACCTCATGCACCCCCATAATGGTACCTTTCACACTATTTTGACTAGCCTAACCTCCTCATGGTCCATTTATGTTCATTGAACCTCATTATGGCCCAATCTATGAGCTACACTTGGCCTCATGTCATTGATGGGTGAATTGGTCCAATCTAAGCCTCAATATTATGAGCTACTCAACTTGCCACTAAGCCTCTCAATTGTGTCTCTTGAGAGCATCTATATATTGTACTCATGTTAATGAATAATATCAGAGTGGAATTCTTCCCACTTGAGTTATTTTCCTCTAGTGTTTTGTTCAATCTTTCTTCTCTATTCTTGCTATCTCTTTGAGCAAATAATTATAAGTGAAGTTGTTTTTGCTATCTAGATCTAGGTTAGATTGTCACGTGTATCATAACCTAATGTTGTGATTGTTGTGCAATCTAAATTCTAATATGGTATCAAAGCTAGTCTGATGCAAAACAATTTCCATAGTTGCTTCCAGTTACTACCTTTGGTCATTTGGTTTCCCCTTTTGGCCTTTCTCTGACATGCTGTTGAAGTAAGGAATTTCGAAGAGTGTTGTTTGTAGGTACATGAAGAAATGGCAGAAGACTCAACAAATGATCCAGTTCAACTTTTTTCCTCCGTGGCTTCCTCTATTTTCCATGAAGTTGTTTTTCATGAAGATAATATACGAGTTGTTGCCATAAATATTGTTGAAGAGAAGTCCTTCCATCTCTCATCATTATCCGTCCATTCTTCTATTGATTCTGCAAGTGTGTGAAAGAGTGATCCCTTGGATGTTATGGAAGAAGGATCAAATCTTGGAGTTGTAGCATTCGCTCTCCTTGGATCTATGCTTCTTATGTATTCCTATATGATTGATAGCACTGATTTTCAGAGTTGCATAGAATATGGAGAAGCCTTAGCCATCACATTGGCACACTTGGGACTCTTGTTCCTCTTTGTTGGAGCTGATTACAACCACGGGGGTTCACTTAGTGAACTTGTTACATAGCACGATCGTTCGCATGATATTAAAGAACATCCCTAATTTCACTAAATATTGGAAAATGCCTTCTAAAATTGTATTTTTGATCCCCCCTCCCAATATGCCTTATGCCTTTCCAATTAAGAAAACCCCTAGTTTCACCATATATTGTAGGTATCAATTTTTATTACCCCATTTTTAATACCTCCTTTATATCATATTATCAAGTTGTAACAAACAAGGGCCCTAACACATCTTAGTATAAGCAAACATGATGCTAAATAAAATAATAGTATAATGCTAATAATGATCCCACCAAGATTGCAGGGGTGACTGATCAATTTGTATCATTGGATAGTGGAAGACCTAATGAAATAGTATCGGGGAAGGGAAAATGCGTAAAAGGAAAACCAATCAAGAGATCAACATAACAAAGAATGTAAAAGCCTGATAATCCAGTAGTAGTGCAATGCTTAGAAAAGATTATAATTGCAGATGTTTCACACCACATCCTGCTAATCTACCAATTTTATATCATGTAAATACAAGTATAGCCATAGAGAGCTCATGTTTTCTATAGCTTAATAAATTAAAGTCCATAAATATGCAAAATTGAAACCCTTTCGTAGATGGACTCCCCTACCTTCCTATCAAAACAAACATCATTGATGTTTGAATCCAAATGAACATAGAAAAATTCCTCTTATTTTCCAATAACACCATATGATCATGTGCATAGCTTGGATTTGGGTCATTCACAAGATGCAATTAATTGCCTCCACTTCCTCTACATTTATTCTCACAATAAAGGGAATTAACAACATTTAGTTACCTTTTCTTGGGTTATATCTAGTTTTTTTTATTTTTACTGGAGTGGGAAAAATATTCGTTGTTAGGTTTCAAGCATGCAATAGTTATAAATATACATAGATGGTGAAACTTATATGGTACCATTTCAAGGAAACGATAACACATAGGGTATGTAAATAAGGATTTAGATTTTCACCTATGTTAATGTCAGTTCCAATACAATATTAAGACGGATGCCTTGTATATAAGAATTCAAATTGCAATTATTGATGTGCTAGATATAACTCAATCTAACAACTATTCCTAACTGGAAATGTGGAAATGTTAAAGAATAATACAAAAAAGTTGAAAGAAATAATTAATCAAGAAAGATTGATCTAACTTTTCTTGGTTCCATTGAGCCAAGAAATATTGATCTCACTTTTCTTGATTGTTTTGGAGCAAGGTTTGATTGAATCTCAAAACCCACCTAAACCCCAACCTAAAAAATGACTAGTTAGATCTTTTACTCGAATGCCTACAAAAAATACAATACAATTGTTCAACTCCGGAATTCCTGATTAGCTACATACATTAAATTAAATATGAAAGACAATATAAAATCAATTCAAACCAATCCTAAATAATGTATTAAATGATTATTTCTCAAGACCAATAATCCAAAGAGACTTCCATCGATATTATCATTGGTACACTATTATTCGATTTATGCAAAACTTACGATTATAAGCAATATCAAATAAAATGGAGGGTCTGTTAGGAACCCATGTCAAGCCTTCTATCTACTTTGTTAGTATATTGTTGTTGGATTCATATGCTTTGTAAGTCGTCCTGTAGTAATTGTTGATCCATAGTTTGTATTATTATTGTTGGACGCATATGCTTTGTAAGTCGTCCCGTAGTAATTGTTGATCCATATTTTGTATAGGCCCATGGTTTGTATTGACACATGGTATTGACCCATAGTATTGGCACCTAGACTTAGTATATAAGTTTGTGTTGAGACCAATGAAGGCACCGTGAAGTTATTTGTATTGAGCTTGCTCAAAGGAGGTTGCCCCCTCGAAGTCGCCTACGATCAATAAATGTGATTCTGAGTTTTGATAATTCTTCTATCTCGTGTATTTTGACTAATCAAGTGTTGCAGGTTCTTCACCTCTAGTATCAGAGCACTTTCTTGGGCTCGTTGGGTGAAATTTATGCCCAAATTTTTTTTCGCATCTATTATAGCTTTGGATCTGGGAATAATCCCTATCCGCTTAACTGTGGGAAGTACTTGGGCATAAACCCTAAAACTCATTGTGAGTAGTACCACAGGAACCCCGAAGTAGCTGGCCCATTGAGAGGACCTACCAGTGAAAAGGGCAACGACCCCTACCTGATTGACTAGTTCCCACCCGTGAGGTAAACCAAGAGTTGTCGTTTGTGGAAAAGCAATTATCAGTTTTACCTGAGCCATGGAGTGAGGGGTATTTCCTCAATACGCAAGCCGTCAGATAGCATTGGTGGCCGAGTGAAATCTTTAAACTGTTAGGAAGCCGCACATACCTGGGGTCCATATCTATTTTCAGCTGAACTGTTGCCGATCACTTCCGCGTCGTTTCAGATCCATTCTAAAATCCATTCCAGATCCAGTTGTTTTCGATCCATTCGGCGTCATTTCAGATCCATTCGGCGTCATTTCAGATCCATTTGTTGCCAATCACTTCTGTGTCGTTGCAGATCCATTTGTTTCTGCTCCCTTCTGTGTCGTAGCAGATCCATTCTGGAAAAAAAAAAAGAGTATAAAATTCTGTTTTTTGGCCATATCTCCCTTGTTTTCACCCGGTTTCCCTTGAAACTTCTCTGAAACCCCTATCATCTCATTCTGCATATTTCATTCCTGAGGACCCTATCCCAAATTCCAAAACAAAAACACTAGTATAAAATTATGTTTTTTGGCCATATCTCCCTTGTTTTCACTCTGTTTCCCTTGAAACTTCTCTGACACCCCTGTCATCCCATTTTGCATATTTCATTCCTGAGGACCCTATCCCAAATTCCACTCCCCAAAGCTCGAAATCTCACATTTGTCTATTTTTAGGGTTTGCCATAACTTCTTCGAATTTCACCCAATCGGCTTCAAATTTTACCACAGAGTTCCTTTCCTAATTCTGCTTCTTTGTCCCTCTCTGCCAAATTTTCTCATTCTTTCACCCCACTTCTGAAATCATCATTTTCTACTTCCCTATCCATCAGAAAGTGTCCAAAACCTATTCAAACCCCAATTACCCATCTGAGTTTTTCCCAAATCTAAATTTCTCTTTACTAAATAAGTTTTTGTTTGTGTTTTTCTATCCATTCCCAAAAAAGAAAAGAAAAAAAAACTCATTGTTATGGTTGTCACCCGCACAGGAGCAAAAACCATGGAGGAAGCACTTGCAGCTATCCAAACCAAACTCCAAGATCTGGATGAAAAATTTCTCAGCCTCCATCTTCAGCATTCAACCATGAGCAATAACCGACAGCAAGAATCTTCTGCAGCTAATGGGTTCTCTTCTTCTAGCAAGTTCCGTGGTCCGAAGCTTGAATTTCCTTGCTTCAATGGTACTCATCCGACTGGATGGATCTATCATGCAGAACAATATTTCAGTCTGCATAATACTTTTGATTTCCAAAAATTTCCACTTGCATCCTTTCATTTGGAACAAGAAGCCCTTCAATGGTACCATTGCTACATCAAGGCGCATGACAAGCCAAAATGGACAGATTTTCGCCAACTCCTTTTGCAACAATTTGGTCCTAGTGCTTTTGATGACTTCACCGGAGCACTCACTAAACTTCGTCAAAGTGGCACTGTGAGAGAATATCAGACAGAATTTGAGAAACTAGCCAATTACACAAAAGGATTGTGATGTCATGGGGAGATCTAGATCATGGTCTACCTCCACAGATGTGTCAAATCATAAACCAATAGTGTCACAATTGGAATTTGTGCATTGTAAAATGTACTGTCCCTTAAAATTCAACCATACGTGGACGGATGAACCTGATTTTTGTGAGTTGGTTAAAGAGAGATGGATTTATTATTCTCATATTGTTCATTTGCCTCCGATGTTGAGGTTGGTGAAGATACTTAGGCTACTTAAAAATGATGTCGCAAAATGGGAAAAAGAAAAGGTGGCAAACAAAATTGATTTGCTATGGATTGAATCTGAGATTAAGGAGTTGTTTTTCCTGTTGGATGATGACATTTTTTCTTCCTCTAGAAAAGATCAATTGATTAGTCTTGAAATTCGAAGGGAAAATATTCTGAAGCGGGATGAATAAACTTGGAGTCTTAAAATCCAAGCTATTTGGTTATCACAAGGGGATAATAACACAATTTTTTTCCATAATTATGCAAACCAGAGAAGAATTAATAATGCTATTTGGGACTTGAGGGACCTGAATGGTGAAATATTGAATGATCATAAGTCTTTAGAGGATGCATTTGTCTTCTATTTCAAGGATATTTATTAGTAGGGTAATGTTTCTAACTTATCATATTAGTTGAAGGTTATGCAACATTTTCCTAGATTCTTTAGCTATGAGAAAGGCCTTAAGATTGGGGATGTTGTTACAATAGAAGAGGTTAAAAATGTTTTTAAAAAGTTTGCTAAGGAAAAGAGCCCCAACCTAGACGGATGGATTGTTGATTTTTTTCTGCATTTCTTTGATCTTGTTGGACTCGGATTTAGTAGAATCTATGGTAGAATCTAGGAGATTGGGGTATGTTCCTGGAAACATGAATGCTAGCTTCATAGCCTTAATTACCAAAAGAGACAAACCTTAATATTTCAATGAATACAGGCCCATTTCATTATACAATTTAATCTATAAGGTTATCACTAAGATCATCTCCAACAGAATCAAACCAATTATGGCTGAGAATATTTCCATATAATAGTTTGGATTTCTTTCTAACAAAAAATACTTGATGTGGTGGGTGTGGCTCAAGAATGCCTTCATTCTGTCAAAACTAAATATATTCAAGCATTTATTCTCAAAATAAACATAATCAAAGATTATGATCGTGTTGAGTGGTTGTTTCTAAAAAATTTCCTTATCCAGATTGGTCTCCCAGTTGAAGTCACTAATTGGATTATGGCATGCATTTCATCTGCAATTTTTGACATACTCATAAATGGTTATCCTACTTCTTTTTTTAAATGTAGTCATTGATTAAGGTAGGGACGCCCTCTTTCTCCACTACTATTCCTTTTAGTTATTGAATGGCTTAGCATATCAATAGACAATGCCAAGAAAGAAAATAAGATTAAAGTAATAAAAATCTCTCATTCAGTCTTCACATCTCCCACTTGTTATGTAGATGATGTATTGATTTTTGTGAGGGGTTCTGTTCCTGAATGGGAATTTTATCTTTCTATAATTAACACTTTCTGTGCAGCATCCAGGATGGTTGTCAGTGCTCAAAAGTCAATGTTTTTGTATAACTTCTCTAACTTAGGGATTTGTGATCACATATCTCAATTATTCCCATATCAGATGACAAAGTTGGAAGAAGGGTTTAAATACCTGGGCTACTACCTTAATCGAAATCCTATAAGGATGAGGACTAGAATTAGTTGGTGCAAGAAGTAGAGAAGAGAATAAGTAATTGAACTTTCAAATGGTTGTCTATTGGGCATAGGCTTATATTGGTAAAGTTCGTTTTAGAAAGCATTCACGCATATTGGACTTCTTTGGTTATGATCCTAGTATCTGTTATCAACAACATTACGAAGAGAATTTTCCATTTCTTATGGGAAGGGAAGCTGGACTCTACAAACTTTCACCCAACTACATGGGAGATTATTGCCTTGCCAAAGAAAAAGGGTGGATGGGGATTGAAACATCTTGATTGGTTTTGTTCTGCTTTAAGTATTAAAAGTATGTGGAGGGGAATATTCAGGGATGGAATGTGGAGCAAAGTGCTAAAATCAAAATACATTAAGCGTTTATTGGCTACTCAGTGGATTCGCTCTCCAACAAAGACCTTTTCTAATGCTTGAATTATTTGTAGGGGCTTAAACAAATCATATCCAAAGCTTGGTGAGTGGATCAACTAGAAAATAGGGAGAGGAACACAAATTTTTGTTGGCATTGATCCCTTCATTGTGATGATGGTCATTTCAGGCTATTTGATGTTTTTTTGTTAGAAATTCATAAAATAAATATTCAGGTTATGGCACAGGTCAAAAGGTAGGTATGTTCAGATGCTAACTCTTCCTATTGTAAGATGATAGCTTGGTATGGGATTGGAAGGGCGCAAATGGGGTATTAACAACAAAAAAGGATAATGAATCTATCTCTGTTGACATGGTGATGTCTCCTAAATGGTGGGAAAAATATTTATGGAAATGGAGAATTAGTTTAAAAGTCAAATGCTTTTTATGGCTATGACTTGGAAATAAGATCCTTACATGGGATAACCTCCTTAAGCGAGGTTTTTTTGGTTGAACCAAGGATTTGTGTGTTATGTAAGGTACTAAGAGGAATTAATTTCCCACTTAATTACTCAGTGCTCCTTTATGAGATCCATTTGGGATGATTTAAGCAGGCTGTTAAATATACAGGATGATTGGGAATCATCAAATTTTCAGGACTGTATGTATCGATGGCTCCATAGAAAAGTTAAATATAAGGAGTTACCCCTTTCACTGTTTGGGAGATTTGGAAAGCTAGAAACAAAAACATTTTTGAAGAGATAAACCATTCATTTTTCTCTATTTGCTCAAGGATTATCAATTTTTTCTTTGAACAACTCAAGGTGAAGAGACAAAAAAGGGTTAGGGTCATTAATCAGCCTCAACTGGATGATCATATATCTTCAGGGTACTTTGATGGTGCAGCAAAGGATGGTTTATGTGGGGCTGGTATGGTCCTAATGATAAAAATGGATCACTTTATATACACGAGGATGGGCGTAGGATATGGAACAAATACAAAATATGAACTTATTTCTCTATGGGGATTCCTTTGGTTTATTCAAAAGCGAGGCATTTTTACTGTTCATATTACAGGTAACTCCAAAGTTGTGATCAATTGGGTTGCGAAAGATACTATGTTATAGGTGCTACAACTTGATCATTGGGCTCAAAGAGTGATGGAATTGAAAAAAAAAATTCATATATCACTTTCACTGAATATATTTTGGGAGCTAAACAGTAAGGCTGATTGGCTCTCAAAAATGGTTGTAGGAGAAATGGATTGTATTTTACATTTTGAGAAGGTCATTGAGGGATGTATGGTTGATTCTGGGACAATAGGTGTCTTTTAGAATGTCTAGGATTTTAGATAGTTCAATGGAGATGTTATGTATGTAAAAACTGATTAAAGACATGTCTTGAAATGTTTGTTGGTGTAGGGAGATATCATTACCGAATTTCTTGCTTTTTGAGAATAGTCTATGTAACTTTGATTTCGTTATTGAATAACAAGTTACAATTATTTTTATTGAAAAAAACTTGGTGTGGAGTCAATTTTGTATGAAGTTGACAACTCGGTGTGGAGTCAATTTTGTATGCCTTATTTTTCCAAGATCATTATGGATGCTTATCATTATGGATCTTTTAAGGATTATAGAATTTTTTGTTAAATCTAATTATGAAATTCATTTTCCATTTTTAGACCGATAGGTGTTAGAATAACACCTATCGGTGTAACTCTCTCCAATTTTGATCTGGGATGGAGGTATATCTCCACGAATCTCAGATTGCGTGAAGATAAACCAAGTGTAGTGTCCAGATTGATTTTATGGTCACATTAATTCCAATTAAACAATTATATTAAAAAAAAGAATATAAAAAATAACTGGTAGTTGATGCATGGATAACAGATAGTTCATAGCAAACAACCAGATTAACTAGAAGAATGGAGCATATTGATGTTCATCGACCACATGTTAAGTGGTTGTGCTAGTGATAATCCTTTCTTTGTTATCAAATTGTTATTAAATAAGACATTAAATTTATTTTAAATAAATACTCATGATGAAAATGATGGTCTATTTATATGATCCTATTATAGTATATGTGAGCTAGTGATCTAGTTCTTGTACCCTTATATGAAGGTCCAGGTTTTATTTTTCCATTATAAAACCAGCCTAGATCCAAATCCTAGGCTCTATCAAGCGCCAAGAGGGATCAAATCTCCCGTGGTGCAAACTTCTCCTTGAATAACTCCTTGAGTGCAATACCTGAGCCACCTAATCCTAAGCTCTAAAGTCTCTAGTTTAAGTCTCATATTTACTTTTTACTTTGTATTATTCTTTTTTGTTTATGGCCGACATAATATTTATTACTTTTTACTTTGTATTATTATTTTTTGTTTACTTTGTATTATTATTTTTTGTTTACTTAGTATTATTTTGTTAATGGACAAACACTCTAAAGTCTCATATTTACTTTTTACTTTGCATTAAAAGTAAAAAGTAAAGTCTCTAGTTTAAGTCTCAAATTTACTTTTTACTTTGTATGATTCTTTTTTGTTTATGGCCGACATAATATTTACCACCTAATCCTAAGCTCTAAAGTCTCTAGTTTAAGTCTCATATTTATTTTTCACTTTGTATTATTATTTTTTGTTTAGGGCAGACATAATATTTATTACTTTTTACTTTGTATTATTTTTTTTGTTTACTTTGTATTATTTTGTTACTCGACAAACACTCGACTCACAAGATCTCCCCCATACTGAGCTGTAGAGTGCCTCTCGTCGCAACAAGGATAACATATATGCTTTGGAATTACCTTATTAGTAGAGTTTTTTTTATTGTTCTCTTTTGCATTACTTTAAACATAAAAAATTTCAAATTTAAATGGTTTTATTGGTGCATAATTATATGTATATTTACACCGATAGGTGTTTATGTCTAATAACATCCAACCACACAAAATTATGTTGTCAACGTCGTCATAAACAACACAAAATTACATGGAGATCGTGCGTGCACCAGCAGGATCTTCCACTTTCATTTAGATCTTCAGCATTCAATTCAATTACAAATTTGCAGAAATTACAGACTCTCGTGGATCGACTTCGAACTGCAAAGTTCATCACCACATTCTCAAACTTGTGCCTGAACACAATGTCTTGGGTCCTTTTAGTTTTCACAACTTCCCGAAGGCATGAAGCTACTCACAGGCTCCTGGGAGTCCCAAGATATGCTCACTAGCACACCCTTACACACAAACTCTTTTTACAGAACGAGTCTCAGTTTTCTGATGTGATGTTATACCATGAAGGAAACTCGCAGAGCATACTTCCTTCGGCTCTCACACAACCTAGACACTTGCAGAGCGGACTACTTGCTCATGCGACTCCTACTTGCAAAGCGGACTACTTGCTCATGCGACTCAAGACTCCAAGCTCGAATGGATCAAATGAACCTCAAGCCTCTTATTTATAGCTTCTAAGACGGTGAACCGGTAATCCAAAACACACACTAGCCGGTTCAAAAGCTAGATTCCCGGGGACATGGTGGGACCACACCATGTTTATCTCGTCCCTCTGAGGCTCAGCCATACGGGGACCCGGTACTACGACTCTGACTGACTGACAATCACTAACAAAAGAAGATTCTATGTGGCCGACATATAGGGCCTACTTACACCAGACATTATTACAATTCTTCGGGTGCAAGCATCCCGGAATGAAAACAAACAAGCGGCTAAAACATGGCCGACAGAATATTACAACTGGGAAGCCCCACTACGGCTTCCTTACAAAGTAAATATGTACAAGACTCTTAATCACATGTATATCGTACCATAAAGCTTCATTCCCATGAAGGGAACCTTTCACGGTGTATCTTAGCCTGATGCGCATACACAACGGATTCCATCACTGTCATCTCCACCTGGAACACCCCCGCACACACAATCTAGCACGCCTTCATTGTACAGGTTCTCTTCCAGCTCATGCTTTGCCAGGTCATCTTCCCAGTTATATGGCTGTTGAGATTTCGGATGACGCCAATATTCATTTTCTGGAAATTCTACGTCCATATCTGGGTACAATAATTCTCCAAAACATTGTTCAACATCGGAGCCTTTTAGAGCTTCATTTGGACCAAAGATAAATTCAGAGGCAAATAGTGACTCAACTCTGTAGTTTAGTGGCAAAGTCCTGCGGTGAATTTTAGTGTCTAACCGATTACCATTAATGTCTCTTTTGATAAACTTTTGGGTAATGGTCATGACATGTTCTAATCGAGTAGAGCGACCACCATGGTGTCGCAACAAAAATTTGAACCACTGATTATGCTGGTCAGCGGCCTGCATATCAGCTTCAAGATGCAAGATGAAATTGGCTCTTCTCTGTAGCCAATCTTTCCTCGGACAAAACTTATCCAGGAAGACTTCCGTCCACCCAGACCACTTTTTGTTTCTCATATTACCTAGGTCAGCGCAGATCACTATGGAGGTCTACTCTCTGCAAAATTGCAAAATTAAATTGTAGGTTGTCCAGGTTAGATTACCTTCACCCAGATCCACGTACCAAACAATTCCTTCTTTCTCCTCATTGCAATCAACCCATATTTCTCTGCACTTTCTCAGCTTCTCTTCTGCATTTTGAAAGCCATTAAAAGCTTTCTTCTCCCAGCGCTCCAGTATCTGCAACTTGCATGGGCTGGCCTGAATTTCTTTGATGAGGGTCAAGCTGAGGTACTTTTTTGGTTGCTGGCGATCTGCATAGTCCAGCAACTCTTTGCGCTCTTCTGCAGAAATGCTTTTATCCCAAGGCTTCAAAAATAATGCATCTTTTGGCACCTGCATTTCTTCTTCAGTCATAGGGGCTTTGCCCTTATCTCTGGAACCTGATCCTGATCCTGCTGAAAACATGTTTAGACTTGGGGCTTTAGTCTGCACAATTTTGCGCGTTAACATGTCAGCAAGGCAATTAAGTTAGCCGGGTTTATAAACAATATCATAATCAAAATTACTTAACCAAATAAACCATTTTAAGATTCGGCTACTATTTTCAACCATGAGATTCTCATTTTTGAATATGCCTGGCATGATTTTCAGATCAGTTCTAATTGTAAACCTGACTGGTTTCAGATACAAAATAAAATGATTGACAGTTTTCTTTACAGCCAAAATTTCTTTATGACTGTTGGGATAATTCAATTCAGCGCCTTTAAAGGAACCAGATGCATATCCGCAGATCTCTTCTTTACCATCCAGTTCTTCTAGTAAAACACCACCCCATGTGGTATTTGATGCATCTGTTTCAATAATCAATTTTCCAACTCCCTGTGGAAGACTGAGAGCTGGTAGCTGCTTTACTCTAGCTTTAATCTTCTGAACTGCTAGAGTCATTTCTTCAGACCATGGAATCGGCTTCTTTTTCAATCTTTGCTGCAAACAATGGATATCAGCAGCTTGTCCTTTGTAGAATGGTCTGATATAATTTAAACAGCCAAGAAACCTTTGCAATTGGGTTTTCTCTAGTATTTTATTAGGAAAGTGCTCAAAAGACTGTAACACATGATTGTGCAACACTACCTGACCACCTTTTATGTGCAAACCCAAAAACTCAATATCAGTTCTGCCAATTTCCATTTTTGACTCGGACAGAACTAAACCGTGCTTAAAAACAAGATCATAAAACTGCTGCAAGTGTTTTAGATGTTCTTGCAAATTCTTTGAACAAATAAGTATGTCATCAATAAACACTGCTAACCATTGGATATCTCTAAATATATCCTCCATCCTTTTCTGAAACTCTGAGGGAGCATTATTAATGCCAAAAGGGAGGACTTTCCATTGATACTGACCATGGGGAACAACGAATGCAGTTTTATATCTATGCTTAGCCTCTATCCCAATTTGGTAAAACCCTGATTTTAAATCAAACTTACTAAAGATAGAACAACCTGTAATATTTTGCAGTAAGCTTGCTTTATCAGGCAAAGGATACCTGATCTTTTGCAAAATAGCATTCAAGGGTTTGAAATTGACTACCAACCTTGGTTTCCCTCTTTTCTGTTCAGAATGTTTATTCACAACAAATGCTCTACATGCCCAAGGACTTTTAGAGGGCTCTATCAGTCCTTTCTTTAATAGATCTTGAATTTCCTTTGAACAGAATTCACGCTCTGAGGGACTCATTAGTCTGGCTGAGGCTTTCATGGGTTTAATCTTCTGCAATGGATCAAAGGGAAGAGAAACGAAATATTTCTCTCTTGTCCAGAAAGCATTTGGGCTTTCAGAACAACAATCTGTTTTAATTTTCTCTGTGATCCCTGCAAGGAATTTCTCACTGTGTACCTCTGCATATGAGATACATCTTTCCATCTTATTCAAGGAACCTTTGGATTGTTCAGGAGGACGCTCAACAATAGGCTTACACCTCTGTACAAATTTATGACTCAATGGTAAAGAAACAGACTGTCCATCAACTGTACAAGAAAATACCATTTTCTGGGTATCAAATGAGAAGGGACTGACCTTTAACAAAAATTCAGAACCTAATACACAATCCTCACGGACTGCATCTAAACGAAATAGAGAAACAGAACTTTTTACATCTGACAGGGCAATAGGGAAATCTTTGAATTTACTAGTAAGATACACTGGTGATGCTTGAATTGTTGAACCAAATTCTTTTGTCTTTTCCCAGTAAAATGATGGTATGGCATTACCTTTAGCAGGATTAAACTGACATCCTGAATCTATGAGACATTGGATCAGATAGGACTTAAATTCATCAGGACAGAATTCTAAGGTAATGAATAGTTTTGGGCCAGACAATGCACCTAACAGACTTATACTCTGAGACTGTGGGGAAGGAGATCTTTCAAGGGAAGAGTCTGGAGATTCTTCTTTTACTTCAGGATTACCACAAACTCTTGCAATCTCTTTGGAAAGCTCTTCATCAGAAGATTGGTCTTTCTCCTGAATTAAGACAATTAAAGCATTCTTTATTTCATCAGCTTCTTTAAGCAATGCTTTGATCTGAGATTGTTTTTCCTTCAACTTTATTCTCAACAACTTTTCTCTGTCTGTTCTGTGAGACTGTTTATTAGCATGACTTCTTGGGTACTCTTGGTAAAGCTCTACTGGATTAAAAGCTACAGTAGAAACCTTTTCTTTTCCTTTTGCTGCTGTCAAAGCTTGCAGTTGGGCTTGCAAGGCTTTCTTTTCATCTCTGAGTTCAGTTCTCTCAACATGTCTATACACTGGAATGGAAGATAATTGCAAATCAATTGAAGCTATCTTTTTCTCAATCTGAAATGGAGAAATAGAACTGGAAAACATGTACAAACTGAAATCAAACTCAGGTAACTCAAACCCCCCTAAATGTGGCGCATGGTCGGAATCAGACTCGAATGAGGATGAAGATGAAGACTGACCACATTTAGCTAATGCGGGATGTTCTTCTTCGGACTCTGTACAGGAAGAAGACGTTGATTCGGAATCAGGCAAATAGATAACTTCATCAAAAGGGTTAGGAGAAGAATTGGAAACTTTGTACAGATCCCACCATGCTGGGTCTAATGATGTGCAGAGGGCTGCAAGCCTGGGGCGAGACTTCTTGTCTGGACATTTGCTTGCCCAGTGACCAGTTTTTCCACAAATAAAACATGTGTCTCCCTTACCTTTCTCTTTTCTTCTCTTCACAAATCTTTTAGGAGAATACTTATGTTTCTTGGAGTGCCTTTTGGATCTATAATCCTTATACTTAGATTTGTGCTTATAGGGGCGATCTGGATGATATCTCGATTCAGAAGTATAAAACTTCTTCTTCTTTTTCTTGCCTTCACAGTGGCAACCTCCTTTGCCAAAGTGACCACGGTTATGAGCACCACACCCCCAATCGGGCATTCTTGCAACATCTTTGCAGAAAGATGTTGAAAACATTTTTTGATGCCTTTTAAAATCTTTACTTACTCTCTTATCTAGACAATGCTCTTGCCACGTTTCAAGAATGTGATTGTGCAATTGTGCTAGAGAGAGAGATCTTAGCTCTACCTTCTTATCTTTAAGAGCTTGTTCCACATCATCTGGAACATGACCAGGGTAGCTCCTCAAATAATGCTTTAGGTAGGCTGGATTTCCTGATTTTCCTAAAGAAATTAACAATTTTTGCATATAGCAGAAATACTCTTCTGCTTTACTAAGATCACATAAACGGGCAGACATAAACAGTGAGGCAAGGTGATCATAGTCTTCTGCATCTTCGGGACCATAAAATTCTCTGCCAAGCGCAGAGATAATCTGCTCATCTGCATCATTTGCAGATAACAGCTCATTTCTAGTCTCATGTGGCAACCACCGCCACCACTCATAAGCCAGCGATTAATTGAGCACCAATCATTTGACCAGTGAGATTGTGATCTTGCTGCTTTTTATACAATATCCAATGTGTTAATAACTGAATAGCATTTTTTATCTCTTCTCGAGATTGACACTGGATGTTTAACACAGGCTGCTCAGGCATTCGAGTGATCAAATTATTCATAGAGTTGATACCAAAGTTAAAAACTTTTGGAGGATTTGACACAACAGCATGTGCATCAGGCATATGGGTATCAAACTCTTCTTCATGAAACCTGGGGGCTTCTATTCTTCTACGGTTAGAAGATTCTTCCATCATGTTCAAGTATCCTATAAACTTTGGATCCAGAACAGGTCTGTAACTTTTGAAAGCATCGATCCATTCCTCAATATCTTGTTTAATGGCATCACTTTCTCCAAAGTCCCACTCGGGCTTTTCATCATCTGGAATGGCATTAAATTGACCTAGAGAAGCTGACTTGGTGTGACCTTTTTTAGCAAGCTTTAACACATGATCAGGAACTATATATTCTTTCTTCTTAAGTTCCTGTATTCTGTTACTTTGATCTGCTAAAACTGCTATTCTTCTTTGAAGCTTATCAGAAGCTTCTGCTACTTCTCTCTCTATTTGGGTAGTGTCATGAAGCATATGATCTAGGAGTTCAAGCTTCGTGATAACCTTATCTAACTGTTGTTTTTGGACAGAACAGCTATGCTTGAGGAGTAGAATATCATTAGCCATATCATCAAGGTTTCTTGCAGTATGGACTTGCTGCAAGTTACTCCAGTTGGCTAGTTTTACTTCATCTGACACACACTGGTCAGAGACTGAAGACTTGAAAGGAAAAAACTCTCTTCGAGTTGTACCATCTTGAGAGTACTGTCTGAATGAAGACTCAGGAAGATTTCTTCCAGGATAGAAAGACTTTTGGCCTTGCGGGTTTGTTGTTTCTGCAGAGGCACCAGATCTAGGAAGGGCAGAAAACATACCGAGACTAGGAAACTCATGCAGTGATTTTTGTTTTTCTTTTTGTAATAATTTTGTTTTTATTTTTCTACGTGCAGGGCAATCTGCATGCTGACCTCTATGTTCATATTCAGAAAGACCGGAAAAAGGTTCAGTATTTGCAGAAGGATTTTGTACAGAAGCAGAGGACTCAGCTAACGACTTTTTAGCTAGTTGATCCGACATAGCTTGACGCTTAGCATTTTGATAGGATGACATGGAAGTAGATCTGATCAGAGGAGGACCAAATCTGGGAATAGGCTCTTCTTGGGATGACCTGAAAGAACATGATGCTTCATCATAGACAAGGGGTTTTGGATTCATTGTAGCAGCAACTCGTTCCCTATGTCTTAACTCAGTGTATTTCATTTCCCAAGACTGTGGATATTGAATTCCAGTCCAGTTGAAAGTTATTGGGGTCGCATTTTTGGATTTGGAATTGGGTTGTTCCACCACGCTGCAGTCTGCAGAGCTCTGATGGACATGAGACCTTAACTGGGGAAGGGTATCGTTCCCAAAACGGACACAAACACCTCCCTTTAACTGGATAATGCGGGATCCATTCTACATGTCAAAGCCTTTGGGCAAAATATATGCTTTAAGAATATTATAAATGTGTGGATCATCTAAACTAACAGAAAACTTAGGATATATGGTTCCGAATGCAGGACCATCATGTAATGGTGCAGTGAAACCTCCTATAACAGCATCGGAGTACTTATTATGACGGGTATCTACAACATAGCATAATGAAGAAACAGCAAGACGAGGGCGTACTAATGGACCGAGACCAAGTTTTACAGCACCGAAGTGTGCATATTTAAAATTTTGTGACTTAGCCCAATCTATTTGATCTTTGTCAAGCAGAGTAATATGAATTGGTTCTTGATTGTCAGTGAACGCTACATCTATACTTGACACTTTAATTTGGGTGACTGAATAGAAATTCCACCATTTGAGTCTGTATACATCTCTAGGGAGAATCTAAGGCAATTGCCAGTGTTCACTGGGGTTCTGGTCATTTATTGTTATGTATGAAGCATCCTCTCCTGAGGTGGAGGGTTTGAATGATTGATTTCTACGTTCTGCTAAAGAAACTTCTGTGTCATTGGCTGATTCACACTCTATATGGGTCAGCTAAACAGTATCCATTATGGGATCCATTTTTGATAAAAGGTGAGGGCTAACTGTCTTCGGGCAACTTGTAGACTTACTCCCCTAACTCCAACGGGCCTTACCGCTACGATTTCCGAACGACTCTTACACCTTATGGTCCTACAATTTCCTCAACGGTCATTTCCATAGTCTACTGGACACTTTTGTTCTTCTTAGAGTGTTTTTAGAAAATAGATCAACCATAAACTTTTGAAACACAGAGATGATATTGCAGCAGAATAGAAATCATACATAAAGAAAGTTCAAGTTCATTTGTTACCAGAATAATCGCATCAAACAGAAATTGACAAATGCTCTGGCTCTGATACCAACTATGCCAGGATCTTCCACTTTCATTCAGATCTTCAGCATTCAATTCAATTACAAATTTGCAGAAATTACAGACTCTCGTGGATCGACTTCGGACTGCGAAGTTCGCCAACCGGATATTCGTATCAAATCCTATGCCACCCACCCGCCCGTTTTCCCTGCACGGCCCCGCTAAAGTTCATTTCATATGCACGAGTTTTTGGTTTTCGTCACCGTACGAGATTTCATTTGGCGTGCGTTTGTGGTGAGTTTCATCTCGTGTGCTGCGTGTCAATTTGTGATGAATTTGAGCCGAATTTCACGTGCATTCGGTCCGTTTCGTTTTGTGATTTTCTTCCGACTGTTAAAAAGATCTGTTAAAGCAGAGATAAGTGTCGTTGTGGTATAAGTTGAAGAATAAGAAATACAAGTGTAAGTCATGAATTTTTCTTTATGATCACAATTTATAAAATGCATTGAAATTTTAACTTTTATTATTCAGTACATTCCTCACCGTACGATATGTCGTCACCGTGTGATTATGTTCTGACTGTAAAAAGGATCTGTTAAAGCAGAGATAAAGTGATGAATTTGTCTTTATCATCACAAGTGTCGTTGTGGTATAAGGTGAAATACAAGTGTAAAGTGATGAATTTTTCTTTATCATCACAATTTATAAAATGCATTGAAATTTTAACTTGTATTATTCAGTACATTCCTCCCGTACGATATTTCGTCACCGTGTGATCGTGTTCCCACTGTAAAAAGGATCTGTTAAAGCAGAGATAATGTGGTGAATTTGTCTTTATCATCACAAGTGTCGTTGTGGTATAAGGTGAAGAATAAGAAATACAAGTGTAAAGTCATGAATTTTAATTTTCATTATTCAATACATGTTTCCAACTACCCTACCACACTTTTCCTAAACCAACGCCATTATGATGCATCATCCTTCTTTATCATTTCAAGATATAAAATGGATGTTATTAAACATTACAATTTGACAACACCCAATGTTGTCACCATAGTATACTTTATGATGTTATCGTAATGTAAAAACTAGTTGGCAATGTGCTAGTCAAAGGATTGTATAGTGCCGTATACTTAAGCTTAGCAAATTTATAATAATTATGTCAAATTCAATGTAAAATTAGGGTGGATAGTTGAGATGCTAGTGTGATGACACACTCTCACACTCTTTAGTTCTATTTAACATATTTTATTTCATTGGCTCGTGATAAGGTCATTCTTTACCAAATGGGGGGTGGATAGTTGAGATTTACCAAATGGGGGTGGATAGTTGACATGCTAGTGTGATGACACAGTTCTATTTAATATATTTTATTTCATTGCTTATGATTGGTCATTGTTTACTAAATTGGTATTTGCAGTCAAATATTTTACCAAATATAATGGTTATACTTTAACAATAATTGCACCTAGGTGGGAAGGACAACAATCATTCCTCCCAATCACTCAAGTTATAATTAATGGATAAACAATTAGAAATAAACAATTATAAAAAAATAAATATAAAAAATAATTGGTAGTTGATGCATGGATAACTGGTAACTCATGCGGTAACTCATGCATGGATAACATGTAGGGACATAAAGACATTTACAAGTAAAAGATAACTTGTTCATGGTACTTAACTTGTGACTTGTGTTCACGGATCACAAGTTAAGTGGTTGTGCTAGTATTATCGAAATCTCTATCATATACTAATGCAAATCATAGTAGCATAATTCAAATATGAATACGAAAACAAAAAATTCTAGTACTGAAAAAATAAAAAAATATCTATTGCTTATACATTAAAAAAAATATTTTTCAAATTTAAAAAAATTTAAAAATATAAATAAACTATATCTATATTTATACAATATATCTAATATAAAAGTTAATCTAAATTATAAAACCTATATCTTTACATTATAAAATAAATTTAATATAATATTTTTATCAAATTTAAACTTTAATTTTTTATAAAATAAATCTAATCTAAAAATAAAAAACTAACTTAAATAATAAAATCTAAAATCTAATATATAAAAAAAAACTAAATCAACAAAACTAATACTATATAAACCTAACCTAAATAATAAAATTTAAAATCTAATATATAAAATAAAAAACTAAACTAAATCAACAAACTAATACTCTAAATTTTAAAGAGGAAGAGTATAATCTAAATTATAAAACCTATATTTTTATATTATAAAATAAATTTAATATAAACTTTTTATAAATTTTAAACTTTATTTTTTTATAAAATTAATCTAATTTAAAAATAAAAAACTAACCTAAATAATAAAATTTAAAACTTTATATATAAAATAAAAAAATAAGCTAAGAGTCCATTGGTTGCAACTTGGGTGGTTGGGAGGAAAGATTGTTGCCCTCTTCACCCAAGTTCAATTATTGTAAGTGACATGATGCTCTTCTTGAACCCCATTGTAATCCCATTGTAATGATTGTATTTCAAACTTTCCTTGATTCATTTGAAATAGTAAAACAAAATGATCTATCAAAAAAATGCTAAATATAAAACAATTTAAACCACAATTATCAAGACTTAGGCATCGGTGAATTCTCCTGATCGTTATCCAAAACGGTTTTCCCTTCACTCCAACTCCATTTCTGACTCTTAATTTATTTGTAA
The DNA here is from genome assembly GCA_027924585.1 of Larix kaempferi. Taxonomy (NCBI): domain Eukaryota; kingdom Viridiplantae; phylum Streptophyta; class Pinopsida; order Pinales; family Pinaceae; genus Larix; species Larix kaempferi. The sequence continues at coordinate 8,780,472 of BSBM01000506.1, forward strand.
CTTGATATGTTATGTCTTCAGTATTCTTGACCGGCGAATGTAGGCTGCTGTCTTTACTGTTGACAATTTTTTGATTGGTTTCTTTGAACGTGGACGGCATTATAGAAAAGAAGTTGGTGACACTTCCAAAAAATATGATTCGATCGGCCGTGGAACGCATGTAAATTTCAAGCGGCCCCGGCACGCATATGATTTCGATCAGCAAAGGAAAGGCTTGGTGATTGGCGTCAGCTGTTTTGTTAGGATTTTCATTGCAGCTTTCAAATCTGCGATCTGAGAGAAAGAGGAGGAGATTAATAATGTCGGGCAGGTGAGGGGACTTGGCAATCGACTGAGCGCGAGGAGTTTAATAATGGCGGGCAGGTGACTTGGCAATCGACTGAGCAACCTGTTTCTGCTTGGACTTCTCGTTATAAGCACTGGTAAATCTCAGTGGCTTTGTTTCTTTTTGTGGAAGTCCGTCGTTGCATATATATAGAAGACTTTATACAGTTTGTCCGTAAAAGAAGCACTGGTAAATTTGAGTGGCTTTGTTTCTTTTTGTGGAAGTCCGTCGTCGCATATATATATAGAAGACTTTTTACAGTTTGTCCGTAAAAGAAAACATTTTCATTAGACTGCCCATGAAAATAGAAACAAATATGTCTGCTCTTGCTCTTGTAGCGGTTTCGTTTTTGGAAGTCAGTTGTTGCATATATATAAAAGATTTTATACAGTTTGTCCGCCCATGAAAGTTTAAAGCGTAAAAGAAAACATAATCATGAGACTGTCCATGAAAATAGAAACCAATATGTCTGTTCTTGTTCTTGTAGTTTTTTTTTCATCTAAAAAACAGTAATTTGCTATTCATTACATATAACTTACAGAAAGACACACAAGTATAAAGTTACATATGACTTACAGAAAGACACAAGTATTCAGAAAACCTTCGACAGGCGAGCCTGGAGTTTACGCTGGAGGATGTTTTGTCAATGGAAAACCTTCGACATAACAAGTCCAGCAAATCCTGTTGACTTTGAAGTCTTCCAACGGCGATTCCATGTAGTTTCCACTGCCCTATGTCTAGAAGAGATGTGGTAGCATGGAATGCAATGATTGCAGGGTGCGTCCACATGGTTGAAGCGAAAGAGAGATGTTGCTGCAAACACAACACAGAGATGGAGATGTTGCTGCAAACTATGACATAGAGATGTTGCTGCAATTATTGAGATCTCTGAAAGCTCTGAAGATTCTGCAAACATATATTGGTGTGAAGTTTCTATTTGGAGGAGGAGAAAATGGTGTTAGTTTTGTCCTAAATATTGGAAAGAAGGCAGCAAGTATTGTTGCCTCCAAAATAGGCATATATTTCGTTGTTTGACATGAACAATCCATCTCTCAATAGGCATATATTTCGCTGTTTGACATGAACAATCTATCCCTTAGAGATCTGATTTCTGTCTTGCAGCCTGCAGTTGTGTTAATTACAATCTGGCTTAACAAAAATTGAAAATTTTCTCAACTTGCTGTGACATTTCCTATGATCACTTTATTAATTTTCTCAAGTTTTACTATGATTTAAATTTTGTTTACAATGGAATAATGATTTTAAGGGTTTTATCCAATTTTGAATTAATTTGGATAATTAAAAATTTGATCATAGTTTATTTTGAATTGATGAAAATTTTAACTCCAAGATACAAGATGAGATTTAGATAATTAATTTTTTTTACAAAATTAAATAACTACATCATAAATGTATTTTCATAACACTTTGTCATTATCTAAATATAATCTTAATTTATTTTTAACTAAAATTATTTTCTATTTATTAATCATAAATTAATTTACTAGTAATTGCCTTTAATGGTGCAATGGATACCATGAGAAAATATTGTATTTTAAATGCAATCTTAATTATGGTAAGGAATTGGGGGCTATTGGTGGGGTCAAGTGGTTTTCACTCTCCCTACCAGGGATCAAACCCTATTGAGACATTGGCTTGTTGCGATAAGGATCAAATGGTAGGCGACCCAGGTTATCGAGGTTTTGGTTATGGGTAAAATTGACTTTTGACATGGTAACTTTTAACAAGTAAATTGTAGCTTTGCAACTCTGTTCCAAAAAACCCTAGTTTGTTTTTTCAAGCTTGTCTTTGATGGCCCTCCCATACGTAAATTCAGAAGGGAAATATATGGATTGTTCATGTCAAACAATGAAATACATGCCTATTTTGGAGGCAACAATATTTGTTGCCTTCTTTCCAATATTTGGGACAAAACCAGCACCATTTTCTCCTCCTCCAAATAGAAACTTCACACCAATATATGTTTGCGGAATCTTCAGAGCTCTCAATAGTTGCAGCAACATCTCTATGTCATTGTTGTGTTTGACATTCCCTGCGGAGAGGGTTCACTGCCTTTCAAAACCTTAGGTCGAATCTGGTTCTACCTATCCACAGTTCAAGTCAAGGACAGGCGAGCCTGGAGTTTACACTGGAAGATGTTTTGTCAATGGAAAACCTTCGACATAGCAAGTCCAGCAAAGCCTGTTGACTTTCAAGTCTTCCAACGGCGATTCCATGTAGTTTCCGCTGCCCTATGTCTAGAAAAGATGTGGTAGAATGGAATGCAATGATTGCAGGGTGCGTCCACATGGTTGAAGCGAAAGAAATACGACCCTAATGGTTGAAGCTGTGCGTGAACACTAAAAGCCACGGGAGAGTAATGACCACGCTATGTAATAACCACTGCAGGCACACCATTGGAGTGTTAAACCGGTCCCTACAAACTCTAGTATAAATGAAAGGCGAGATTCATTGTTTTGTCATGAGAAAAAGGGGAAGAAAATTGCGGTGAAGCTGGAAGTTAAGTCCAATTTCGGGAGGCATAAGAGAGAAGATCAGAATGTTGAGGATGATCTGATTTGGGGATAGTCAAGAGAATTACATGAATTTATGGTTGATTTTGTTAAATCTTGAAGGAGCACCTGTAGATGCAAAAAGAGGATATTGTTGGTGTTGAAGGTGAGGAAGATAGACTCGAGGATAGGAGCAGAAGACAAACATTCTATGTTCATATAGTTGCAGCAAAAGACTTTGTGTGAATCGGGGAAAGCTTGCAGCAAACAGATCACACCCACAGTGAGCACCGGTTTCGGTTCAAACCCTACTGTTGTAGTAAAAGCTAATAAGTCGTGAAACCCGAGCATATTAAATGGTTAGTTACAAACCTGAAACCTGTAGAGGTTAGAGTCACAGTCGTTGATGAGGTTTCAGTCGTTGAGGAGACTCCAGCCACAAACTTCATGAACTTAGAGCCGTGAGCTTCAGCTGTGATCGTCAGAATTACAGTAAAGGCTAAAACTGAGCATAAACGGAGCCGTGAAGGGGGAGGGGCCGGAGCGGAGGGGCCGCGGAGCAGAGCATAGTTTTTTAGTTTTTTGAGCCGAAGGAGGGGAAAAGTGCCGGGAAAAGGGCTCCCGGATTTTTTTTAAAATCTCCGACCCGGGCTCCACCGTGATCATAAACCTGATCAATGAAGTCAAAAGCTTCTCGCTTGAACGTACAAGCGAGATAAACTCAGCCAAATTTAAACTCGTCCCAGCCCTTCCCGTCCTAGAAGTGTTAGGAAAACATTACCTATCAAAACAAAATTGAGTTAACTTGGAATCATGTAATCAATGCCGGTCGGGAAAGTCGAGAAAGACCAAGGACGAGGGTCCATGAATCATCACAGTCTATCGGGCCAAAAATACGTCGTCATAAACAACACAAAATTACGGCCCAAAATTACATGGAGATCGGGCGTGCGTCAGCATGGCCAATCCGCCAAATTCATATGCACGAGTTTTTGGTTTTCGTCACCGTACGAGATTTCATTTGGCGTGCGTTTGTGGTGAGTTTCATGTCGTGTGCTGTGTGTCAATTTGGGATGAATTTGAGCCGAATTTCACGTGCGTTCGGTCCGTTTCGTTTTGTGATTTTGTTCCGACTCTAAAAAGGATCTGTTAAAGCATAGATAAGCTTTAGGCGTGTCGTTGTGGTATACGGTGAAGAATAAGAAATACAAGTGTAAAGTCATGAATTTTAACTTTCATTATTCAATACATGCTTCCAACTACCCTACCACACTTTTCCTAAACCAACGCCAATATGCTGCATCATTCTTCTTTACCGTTTCAAGATATAAAATGGATGTTATTAAACATTGCAATTTGACAACACTCAATGTTGTCACCATAGTATACTTTATGATTAAGATCCATTCTCGTAATGTAAAAATCAGTTGGCAATGTGCTAGTCTATGGATTGTATAGTGCCTTATACTTGAGCTTAGCAAATTTATAATAATTATGTCAAATTCAATGTATATGGCTTTGCCACAAATTCTATTTAACATATTTTATTTAATTGCTTATGATCATTCATTGTTTACTAAATTGGGGTGGATAGTTGAGATGCTAGTGTGATGACGCACTCTTTAGTTTTATTTAACATATTTTATTTCATTGTTCATGATAGGTCATTGTTTACTAATCAGGTTACAGTCAATGAATTGGTAACTCATGTGGTACCTCATGCATGGATAACATGTAGGGATATAAAAGACATTTATAAGTAAAAGATAACTTGTTCATGGTACTTAATTTGTAATGTGTGTTCACCGACCACAAGTTAAGTAGTTGTACTAGTATTATCCAAATCTCTATCATATGCTAATGCAAATCATGGTAACATAATTCAAGTACAAATACAAATTCGAATATAATTCCATAACTAAAAATTACAAAAACAAATTGCTTATACATTAAAAAAAACATATTTTTAGAATTTTAGAAAATTTAAAATATAAATAAAATAAATCTAATATAAAAATTAAACTAAATTCTAAAACCTATATCTTTACATTATAAAATAAATTTAATATATAAAATAAAAAACTAAACTAAATCAACAAAACTAATACTCTATAAAAAAAAAAAACTAACTTAAATAATAAAATTTAAAATCTAATAAATAAAATATAAAACTAAACTAAATCAACAAAACTAATACTCTAAAATTTAAAGAGTAAGAGTATAATCTAAATTATAAATTATAAAACCTATATTTTCATATTATAAAATAAATTTAATATAAATTTTTTATAAACTTTAAACTTTAATTTTTATAAAATTAATCTAATTTAAAAATAAAAAACTAAATAATAAAATTTAAAACCTTATATATAAAATAAAAAACTAAGTTAAGAGTTCATTATTTGTAGCTTGGGTGTTTATTGGTTGTTTGGGTGATTGGGAAGAAAGATTGCTGCCCTCCTCACCCAGGTTCAATTCTTGTAAGTGACTTGATACTCTTATTGAGCCAAAACAAAAATAGTCTATCAAAAAATGCTCTTAATCAAAAAATGCTCTTATCAAAACCTGGGCATCGGTCTTAATTTATTTGTAACTTTATATGTTATGTCTTCAGTATTATTGACCGGCGAATGTAGGCTGCTGTCTTTACTGTTAACCATAAATTTTTGATTGGGTTCTTTGAACGTGGACGGCATTATAGAAAACAAGTTGGTGACACTTCCAAAAATATGATTCGATCGGCCGTGGCACGCATATAAATTTCAAGCGGCCCCGGCACGCATATGATTTCAATCAGCAAAGGAAAGGCTTGGTGATTCGCTTCGGATGTTTTGTTAGGATTTTCATTGGAGCTTTCAAATCTGCGATCTTAGAAAGAGGAGGAGATTAATAGTGTCGGGCAGGGGACTTGGCAATCGACTGAGCGCGAGGAGTTTAATAATGGCGGGCAAGGGACTTGGCAATCGACTGAGCACCCTGTTTCTGCTTGGACTTCTCGTCATAAGCACTGGTAAATCTCAGTGGTTTTGTTTCTTTTTGTGGAAGTCCGTCGTTGCATATATATAGAAGACTTTATACAGTTTGTCCGTAAAAGAAGCACTGGTAAATCTGAGTGGCTTTGTATCTTTTTGTGGAAGTCCGTCGTTGCATATATATAGAAGACTTTATACCGTTTGTCCGTAAAAGAAAACATTTTCACGAGACTGCCATGAAAATAGAAACAAATATGTCTAGTGCTCTTGCTTTTATAGCTGTTTCGTTTTTGGAAGTCCGTAGTTGCATATATATATAAGATTTTATACAGTTTGTCCGCTCCTGAAAGTTTAAAGCGTAAAAGAAAACATAATCATGAGACTGTCCATGAAAATAGAAACCAATATGTCTGTTCTTGTTCTTGTTCTTTTTTTTTCAGCTAACAAAAACAGTAATTTGCTATTCATTACATATAACTTACAGAAAGACACACAAGTATAAAGTTACATATGACTGACAGAAAGACACAAGTATTCAGAAAACCTTTTACAGGCTGAAGTAGTACATGCCAAGCCAACAGAAACAAAAAAAAAACATAACATTCAACCTGCTGCAAAGTACTTTTGACATACAAAGAATACATAGAAAGAAGATAGTGCAATACCAAAGATTGCACTAACAAGATACTGAAACCAGAGGCACTTAAAACAACAGTGACCGAGCCTTGCTCAATCAGAGAACCAGCTTCAAACTCATAAAAAAATAAGTCCATCCATAAAAAAAGAAAAGTCCATCCATAGGTCCAGTAGCTCTTTTAGAAAGACTATCAGCTTTTTTATTTAACTGCCTATATAGAGAAAAAGAGATGATAGAAAATTGACTTTTAAGCTACACTGAACGATTAGCAACTCAGTCAATAATAATTTTAGAACCACTTATCATCTAGATGTTATTAATGCCTTTCTAGTAAGCAAATTACAGTAAACCCTAAAGAGCAAGAAGTTCACCTCTTGTATTAAACCCTAAAGAATAAAAAGTTTAACTCTTGTATTAGAGCGTCTGCCACAACCCATTATGAGCTGAAAAAAATGACTGTTGCTGTAATGGAGTACCATCCCAACTCCACAATTACCTCCATTTTCAGCTCCATCAAAGTATCCAAAACACCTAAGCATGGACTCATCAAAAGTAGGCATAATTCGCTCCTTTATAAGTTTTTTTTCCTCTTCTGTTCTAGTAGTTGTTTCTCTCACCCTATTATGATGATGTCTCAGGCACATGCAAGGGGAGGCCGGTGATCAGGGATAAAAACATTCACGTACACTCTTCCGTTGAAGCCGCTGTATGTTCAGCTTTATGCAGCAATCCATATTCTTCCTTTGCAGCGCAACCCGAACCCCACGTCTCAAAACCGCCGCCGCCGCCGCCGGAAAGAAAAAAACGCTCAAAACCGCCGCCGCCGCCGCCGCATGAAAGAAAAAAACGCCCGTGAAATCGCTTAGAAGAAGATTTTGTTTATTAAGTTATGACAGTTATGATGGTTTGGCCGCTTACATAAACCAAAATTGTAATTTGTGTAATTGTAAGTTGTTGCGAGTGAGTATGGTTTGATTTATAGTTTGTGTAATTGTAAGTTGTTGCGAGTGAGTATAGTTTGATTTGTGTAATTATAAGTTTTTATATTGTGGCTATAATTTATATTTTTACATTGTTAGGTGTTTATATCTTAGATTTTAAGGTGAATTAGAGTTTATGTTTTTTCTAAATGGTAATATGAAATAAATAATGAATATAAAATTAATTAGTAATTATGTTAAAATAACTGGTAACCCATGCATAAATAATACTAATTTTTTATGTATCACATAAATTAAAGTTAGAATCATTGTTACTTGTCTGTTTACTTCGTAATGTCTTGCAACCTGCTATGGTTCTCCCTGGAGCGGTAGTTTACCAAAATGACCAGAAAGTATGAATCATGGCACCTGTCCAGAAAGCGTTGCAGGGAATGCTTCTTCACTATTGGAAGATATGATATTGAAACCATTCTGAAAACGCATGATGAGGAATCAATATTAGGGAAATTTGTAGAACTAACTAATTTGGATTTTAGCGTTAGTTTAACTGTTTATATAATATGGCAAGTTATTGATGTAATGATGGACTTAGTCGTAACTGTGTACACCTCGCAACCAGCAGGTAAGGAAGTCAGTCTACTTTGCGGTTTATCCATAATCTCTAAATCCGCGATCCTCGGATCGTTTTCTTGTTTTTTCTATTCATGGATTTTTTTATTAGCTTTATGATACTTTCGCTTTCTTGTTTTTTATATTCATGGATTCTTTTTTACTTTATGACACCTTAATGTTTTACTTTGGAATCTTATCCTTTATTTTTTTCATCGTCTTCAAATAACAATAACTTAATGTTTTACTTTGGAATCTTATCCTTTATTTTTTTCATCATCTTCAAATAACAATAACAAAATCAATTCATATTATATCCAATATAAAGAATTATAAATATATTGAATATGAAAACATTGCAAAGAAAAATATTACATATTCATAAAATTTCAAAATATTATTCAAAAGCATAGTTAATGAAATGGAAAAATGTTATGAAGATATTTATGTGGCGGCCAGTGGCCACCAAGCTCGAAGGACATTTTAAATTTGAAATTGACAATGGCGGTGAGCTGCTAACGAAAAAAGGAGGTTTAAAGTGAAAGTGACAACGATCCGAACGAAGAAAAGAGGCCGTCAGTATTACGCCATAAACGACAAAGTCGATCCCTCAAACATGCATGTGTTACATCTGGCCATTAAGTTACATAGGCCGTGTAATGGGTTAGTGAGCTCCGGTCTAAAAGTATATGTCCCACAAAATTCCAGTGTCATTTTCTCATTCACTATTTCTTTTGTTACTGTGCATACAAATGGGCCGTTGCCTTTCGAGAATACACTTTCCGGTTCCGTATACTTCTATTTATTTCTATTTTACTCCTATTTTTGATTGGAAGGTTTTAACTTTTAAGTAACCAAAGAGTACATACCGTTATAATAGTTGTGGGTAAAAGTAAATATCTCAGATACCGTTATAATTCTTTTGGGTAAAAGTAAATATCCAAGTTAGATCATGGAGATTTATTGAGGATCAACCTTTTTGGCAGTAACGTTAACCATAGAGAGGACAAACATGTTAAGAAGACAAAACAATAAGGACAAACATGATTGACCTTTTGGTAGTAACCATATGAAAATGGTATTTGAAATTTGATAGGGAGGATGAAAGCAACGACCTAGCCTAAACCCAATGATACTTAATGTTACCTATGTTTAAATATGAAAATGGGATTAGTTTATTTATCATACCATTTGTACTTATGTTTAAATATGGAAATCTCATTTTTTCTCTCAATTACCTAAAATAAACCCAATTAGTACGGTATTGTTCATCCTTGTTACTTATATTTTAAATATGAAAATATTATCTCATCTCAAAGGGTACTTATATTTTAAATATGAAAATATTATCTCATCTCAAAGGCCATAGCTAAATGCATAGAGCTTTTTTTTTTCCGCGGAAAATGCTAACACCTGCTATTCAGATTTACAATCATTACATAGAAAGTCGGCTCCCAAGGAGCAAGTGTCACAAAACAAGATTTGAAACCGGGTGGGGAGGATAACAACATTCCTCCCAACCACCCGATCTACACTCAATTGACAAATGCATAGAGCTTATAACTAGGATCAATACTATTCTTATATAAATAGACCTTTTTACTAAAAACCAAAGCTCATAAGCATGATAAATACCATTCTTATATACATAGACCTTTTTACTAAAACCAATACCATGTATATAATTGTGAAAAGTTTACTAGGAATAAAAAAATAATTATCTGTATAGAACTCACAACCAAGAAATTGCCTAACTTCAACCTCATTATAATGTGCCTCAAAGTTTTCACATTACCAATTAGTGTTTTAGCCCCTAATCCATGGAGCACATGCACACTTGTTAATCCTTTTCTTAGTAATAGGTGAACAACCAAGAAATTGCCTAGCCTCATTATAATATGCTTGAAAGTTTTCCCATTACCAATTAGTGGTTTAGCCCCTAATCCATGGAGCAGATGCACACTTGTTAATCCTTTTCTTAATAACATGTGAACTTTTGGATCTTACCCATTTAAGGCATCCTAACACAAATCTAAAGTCGGTACTTAATTAGAGCTTCCTCCACTTTGACCTTGTGATTCTTCTCTCCTCCTACCTCAGCTTGGAAGACCTGGATTTTTTATCGGAAGGAGCCTCCTTAGCTTATAGGTTCCTACATAATGGTTTTTAGCATAAGGACATCATGTGGGAAGGATATTCCACCTCCTAGGGGTCCATCTTCCACCACCTTGGATCCTAAGGCATGTACACTTCTATTCCCTTAGAGAAATAAAAAAATGTTCATCCTATTTCATTGGGTTAATCACTTGTCTATTGATTTTTTTTGGTAGAGAAGGTAACAAATATCATGTATATTATACTAAAGGAATATTAGGTGGAGAAAGAATGTGAGTATCTCAAAGACACACTTGGCAAGTTGATAGGAATACCAAATGCTTGTTCTTTCCTCCCCATGAATTCCAAGAGACTACCTTGTTCATATTCCAAGAATCCATTTCATTCTATCATTATTCTGGTTTATTTTGGGTTTTTCTTATTTTAGGTTTTTTTCAAGACAACAATAAAATAAAATCATAGTAGAATGCAAATGCCTTGGTTTACAAGTGTATAATGTGTGTATGGGCATAAATGATGCAAGGGAATCCATCCTAAGACCGACCGACATTGATAGGCAATGAGAAGTCAATTGGAAGCAGGACAATGACCTTCCAGGTGAAGGAAAAAGGGCAAGTGTGTGAAGCCCAAAATGGTCGAATCGGAGAAGAACAATCGACGGAGATGGTCGACGAGGACTGGTCGAATTAGAGGTCAAGAAGAGTGATAGTGTGAGTTGCTGGATCAGGTTGAAGACCTTCATGGATAAGGCAGGGTCAGTTGAACCCAATTGCTCGTGAAGGAGTCCATAAATAGTCTTGAATGGAAAATCAAGTCGCAGTTGAAGCAAGAATCTAGTTGGAGGACTAGGTGAGCCGGTGGAAACGCTGACGTAGATGATGCCAAATACATCGAGGTGGTCGAAGGAAGAGACGATGAAGACTAGAAGGGTAGAAGGAATAAACAATTGATTCATTGAATTAGTTGGATGCAAGAAGAAGATCGACCAAAGGAATGGTCAAGCGAGGAGAAAGCATCTAGAGGACAAGTTGATAGCCTTAAGGAAGGAACAAAGGGTGTGAGTTGAGCTCGAGGGAAGAGACAGCATAGGAGAAAGAAGCTAGCCAATTCGTGGTCGAGGTAAGAACTAGTTGAGTACTGGTTAGGGAGAAATGGAGTAGTCGACAAGGGAAAAGGTCGACATAGCATGAAGGCGACTAATTTGCAGTCAAGGTAGGGATCAACTGCATTTGGTCAGGAAAGAAGAAAAGAACAATCGCTAAATGAATGTGACTAATGGAAAGGAAATGAGAGTATAAGTCACTATAGAAGTGTCGACAAGAGGATGGCCAACACAGTTAGTTAGTTATAAGCCAACAAGAGAGAGTGTAGTTCAGTCAAAGTGAATGCCAACGGAATGTAGGAGGACGAGTCGAAGTGGTCGACGATAGGTTGAGACGACAGGTGAAGGAAAATTAAGAGTAGATCGAATGGAAGCTAAAGAAAGGTCAAGTTTGAAGTTGACCCAGATGATAGAAAAGTCAGTATATTGGGCCGACAGCAGGAGCGTTGCAGCAGACGACTAAGAAAGGAGTCAACTAGTTCTGGTCATGAGCTGACTGACAAGAACGCCAAGGAGTAGAGGCACATCACAGAGTAGTTGAGACATTCATAGTAGAGTAATGGTGGTAGGTGAGAACACCAAATGGCACTTCGCACTGAGGATGATTCCATAGGAAGCTAGATGCTTCTAGAAGTTTCCTAAGTGGAAAAATGAGGCATTAAAGAAATTGTATAAATAGAGATCGAGGTTGAGGAAATAGGGGAGCCTCTTCAGTGATTTCTAGTTTCCTCCCCGAAGTGGAGATGATCTATTATACACCATGTGGCTAAGTTTCATTGTAATAGAATAGGTCGATAGAGACATAAGGGACTTCACCCTTGTTGTAAACTAAACCATGTAATTTTCTTTCAGTTATTAATCGAAGCCATAATTCTTGGCATCTCCATCTTTCTATGTTCGTCGCGTTCATCAGTTGGTATCAGAGTTGTGCGACTTTGAAATGCAGGTAAGTACTGACCCACCTTCATTAGTTGGTATCAGAGCAGGAAGTTAATCCTGCGTGGTGAGTCTAGTTGCAATTGGACGAGGGAGGGAAACTCTAATTGCGGTTGGGTAGAGTTGTAGAGGGCGTGGAAGAGACCCAGTTGTGATTGGGTTGAGGGCACAACTCCAGCTGTGGTTGGGTAGAGCTGAGGACTAGTGAAGGGGATGAAGGGATAGCCCCCATAGGAGGTGGGGTAGAGTTATCCAGAACCAAGTTGTAGAGAAGGATCAATTTGTGGGGTTAAGGAAACTGTAGCTCCATAGTTGTGGTTGTCCGTAGATTTGTAGATAGAGGAACTGAGGATCGGTAACGTGGAAGAACACCAACAATGGAATGCTTAGTGTTATACCCTAGGAAGAGGAGGAAAACCTAATTGAATTCTAGGAGATTGAACAGCAAAACAGAGCTTTATGCGAGCTCAAAGAGGACAGCAGTTCCAACGAATAGGCTAGGTAGAACTGTTGAATAAAGGAAAAAGAGAGACGATCTCAGTCGAGGAGTCTAGAAGAATTTTGCTCAAAATAAAAGTGTAGATGTGAAGAAGATGCATAAAGAAGTGGACTTGAGAAATATTTGCGATGCACTGAGGGAGACAGTGCTCAAAGTGGAAGCATTGGAGGCCACAAAAGGACTTGGAGAACCTTTCGGCCAAGACAAGTTGATGAAGACCCTGATGACATGGGAGAGAATCCTCATGGTCGAGGAGACTAACGAGATACGAGAATGGATCGAGGAGAGATTGGAAGTGCTAAGTAGAGCACAAGTCGATGGTTGTAGAGAGGAGTCTGCAAAAGAAGAAGAGTCCACTGAAGACTCAATAGAGGAGGATGAAGAATGCTCCCTATAGGAGGTAAATATGCTAGAAGATGTCCCTGAGAGGACACAGCTAGAAGAGGAAGAAAATGCCGAAGAAATGGTCAAGTTATCATGGCCAAAGGTGGAAACAGGGGAGTCGATCGAGGATCCATAGGAGTAGTCACCCAAGGAGACTGTCGATGAAGCAGAGGAGCAGTCGGATGAGAATATCACCGATGAGATGGAATTGCATTCAGATGAAAGGACTACTGAGAAAGGAATGATTCCAGTCAAGGAAGAGACCGATGAGGTTAAGGAGGGGACGACCTTCTTATACGAGGGTCTGAAGTGAGAGACAAGGTTGTCGATGAATTTTTCAATGTGAATGCCGATGATATTGAGGCCGAAAGCGGTAGGAATGTTGCCACTAGCGTAGACGAAGATGGTGGAGTAGCCACTATGGAAGAAGGAAGGACAACGGAGATTCTACCAATGAACCTCGTAGAGGAAAAAAATTTGATTGATAAGTTGAAGGAATATCTGTGCATGGGTGCAAAGGAAGGGGTTGACAAGAGTGCCAAGAAGAGCCTGAATGAGGAAGCAAACGACGTGGGCTAGAGTCGATGTCCATGGTTGGAGGAGGTGGAGAAGCAAGTCATGGAAAGGCTTGTAGTGGAAGGTGATTCTGTGACAACAATAGTAAGTCTGATGTAGACTAAGGAGGAACTTGCAGTCAAGCTGTAAGTTGTTGAGTTCATGTTGACAAGGGAAGTGGGTAGAGAATCCCAAAAGAAAGTTGGGGCATTTGATGAGATGATGAAGAGGTTGTCAAGAAAAAGAAACACCCCAAACAAATTAACTCTTGGTACGAGTCTGTTGAACAAGTTGTCGCACCAAATGATGTCAACTGTAAGGGTCGAATGAAACTGGTGGGTTTTAGGATGGTTGGGTATGAATCCGACAAAGGTAGGAAGAAAAAGGATGAGGAGCACTGACTTGAAGGCCATCCATGAGACTAGAACCATACATGGGTTGTGGATGAAGAAGACAGTTAGCTGAAAAAAATGTTTGAGTGGAGTTGTGTGCTTCACCAGGATTGGAAAAAGGAGTGGATACTGTCAAGTCTGGAGCAGAAATGATTGTGGTTGTGGAGCCTAATCTTCTTAATTCAGATATGTTGTTGTTTCAGCCGTGTTTGTACCCCATTTTTATATGATATTCAGGTGCACTGCACACTCATCCCAGCAGGGGGGTGTGGGGGAAGCGCCCCTGAGAAAGGGGGTTCGAGGGTGAAGCCCCTGAAAGAAATGTTATGGGTTTTTTGTTGGCCAACAGTTTATGGGCCCATTGTATTGGGTAGCCCATAGTATTTTCCCATGGTAATTCCCTTTAAAAGGAATACATTGTAATATGACTATGTAATGTATTGTAGCATTGTAAAGATCTATGTGATTGTGTAAGAGAGCTAAGAGAGATTGAAGAGGAAGTTGTAGAGGATGTGCTGCATGTTGTATTCCTTCATTTGTTGGATGGTATAATAATAAAAGGACTGGCAATTTCTCCGTGGACATAGCCCAGATTTGGTGAACCAAGTTATATTGGTGTTTCTCTTGTAATGTGTTTATGTCATTTATATTTGCATCTTGTTTATTGTTATTTCTCTGCGATCCTGTTTTTCTAACAATTGGTATCATAGCCAAAGGTTTATTTGGCATATAAACTCGCATGAAATAAGGGCTCCTGGTTCGAGTGGGAGCAATGGAAGAAGAAGGAAAGTTTAAGGTCAAGAAATTTAATGGCCAAAACCACCAGTTATGGAAAATGCAAATGGAGGACTATCTATATCAGAAGGATCTATTCCTACTGTTGGGAGGAAAAGAAAAACAACCGACGAATATGAAGGACGAAGAATGGGAGGTTCTTGACAGAAAGGAACTAGGAACAATACGACTATGCATGGCTTCATCAATGGATTTCAATATTTCAAAAGAAAATACAATAGAGGGTCTGATGAGCGCATTGGGTAAGCTGTATGAAAAACCCTCGGCATCCAACAAGGTATTTCTAATGAAGCGTTTATTTAATATGAAGATGTCAGAAGATGGATCCGTTGTTGATCGTTTAAATGAATTTAATACGATTACAAATCAGATAAGCTATGTAAAAGTGAACTTTGAAGATGAGGTTAGGGCTCTTCTAATCTTGTACTCATTGCCAGAAAGATGGAATGCCTTGGTCATGGTTGTAAGTAACTATGTCTCTGGTTCAAACACTTTGAAATTTGATGATGTTGTTGGTGATATTATTAGAGAGGAAATGCAAAGGAAAAGAACATATGAGACATAAGGTAATGCATTGACCATGGAGAGCAGGGGAAGACAAAGGGAGAGAGGAAAGATCCCAGGTAATCGCACCAAGTCTACAAAAGGCGGATCCAAGTACAGACTAGGAAAGATAGAGTGTTGGAACTGTGGAAATACAGGACATCGGAAAAAAGACTGCAAATCTCTAAAGAAGAAAGGAGATGGACAGTAGGAGACTACTCAGGAAGCAAATGTAGCAGGTGATGTGTTACAATATTCCTTGATTCTTCCATTAGATAATACTAGTGATTACTAGGTAGTAGATTCATGGGCTTCATGCCATGCTACACCCCATATGAAATTTTTTCATGAAAATGTTCCAGGAGATTTTGGACATGTTTTATTGGGTGATGATGAGCCATGTAAAATTGTTGGAATGGGTAAGGTACAGAAAACATTAAAGAATGGAACTGAATGGTTGTCGAAATATGTAAGGCATATTCCTTATGAAAGGAAATATGATCTCAATAGGGCAGTTGGGAGATGGTGGTTGTTTATCTACATTTGGAGAAACGTGGTGGAAGATCACTAAAGGATCGATGGTGATAGAAAAAGGAGACATGATAGGTAAGTTGTATTTATGTCCTCATAATACTGACTATTCTATCTCTTTAGCTTCCACATGAACATATACAACATTGTGGCATCATAGGCTTGGCCACATGAGTGCGAAGGGGATGCATATTCCCCACTCAAGAAAGTTGCTGCCAGATCTGAAGCATGTAAGTTTGAATTCCGTGAGAAATGTGTTTATGGAAAACAGAAGAGAATCATATTTCTCAGGGTTGGGAAATAGAAGAAGAGTGAAAAGTTAAAGCTTGTACATACAAATGTATGGGGATCAGATCAGGTACAATCTCCTGGTGGATCTCATTATTATGTTAATTTTATTGATGATGCAACTAGAAAAACTTGGATTTATTACATTATACAGAAATATGATGTGTTTTCTACTTTTAAGAAATGGAAAGCTTTGGTTGAGAATGAGACTAGAAAAAGGTTGAAGTGTCTCATATCTGATAATGGAGGTGAGTATTGCGGCAAGGAATTTGATATTTAATGTTTATACCATTGGATTCGTAGAGAGAAGACAGTCTCAGGAACACCACAAGAAAATGGTGTGTCAAAAATGATGAATATGACAATCATGGAGCATGCAAGGTGTATGAGATTGCATGCAGGGTTTCCCTTGCAGTTTTGGGAAGATGATGTAGATACTGTTATTTACTTAATAAACAAAGGGCCTTCAAGTGCTTTGGATGGTGGGATTCCAGAGGAGGCATGGACAGGTAAAAAGGTAAACTACTCATTTCTGATAACTTTTCGTTGTGAAGCATTTGTCCATATTGATAAAGAAAATAGAACAAAGCTTGAGGCTAAATCCAAGAAATGTACCTTTATTGGATACGAGGTTGATGATTTTGGTTATCGTTTATGGGATTTTGAAAGTAATAAAATAATTAGAAGTAGAGATGTGGTATTCAATGAAAAGTTCATGTATAAAGATCATTTGCAGGGAAAGAAACGGGAAAAGGAAAACACAGAGTACACAGTGCTTGATGAAATAAAAGAAAATAAAGTTCCAAAGGTGCCAAAAAATAAGAACAACAGCAGGTACCTAAAACTCCTACAAGTGTTAGAAGATCTACCAAGTTAAGTAGACCCCCTAACCGATAGTCTCCTTCAATGTATTATTTATTGATGACTGATTTTGGTGAGCCGTAATGTTATGAAGAAGCAATGCAGGTGGAAACTAGAAAGAAGTGGGAGCAAGGCATGAATGAGGAGATGGACTCATTGGTAAGAAACCAAACTTGGGATTTGGTTCAATTGCTTGTAGGTAAAAGAGCATTGCAGAACAAATTGGTTTACAGGTTGAAGCAAGAATATGGAGGCAAGAAGCAATACAATGCCAGACTTGTTGTAAAGGGGTTTGCACAGAAGATAGGCATATATTTTGATGAAATATTTTCTCCTATTGTTAAAATGAATTCAATTAGGACTATTTTAAGTCTATTGGCGGTAGAAGATTTGCATATTGAACAGTTAGATGTAAAAACAACCTTTCTCCATGGGGATTTGGAGGAAGGGACTTATATGCAGCAGCCACAAGGGTATGAGGTCAAAGGGAACGAGAATTTAGTATGCAGGTTGACGAATAGCTTGTATGGATTAAAGCAAGCTCCAAGGAAGTGGTATTTGAAATTTGACAGGTTTATGATAGAACAAGGTTATAGTAGATGTCATTCTGACCATTGTGTTTATTTCAAGAGGCTAGATAATGGAAGATATATTATCTTGTTATTGTATGTGGATGGCATGCTTGTTGTAGGGTCTAACATGCAAGATACAAATGTGCTCAAGAGGAAGTTAGCTAATTCATTTGCGATGAAGAATTTGGGTGTTGCAAAGCAAATCCTTGGTATGAGAATAACAAGAAACTGAAAAAATTGAAAATTGACATTGTCTCAAGGTGAGTACATAGAAAAGATGTTGGAGAGGTTTAGAATGCAGAATGAAAAATCATCTAGTACACCTTTGTCCATCCATTTAAAACTAAGTAAGGATATGTGTCCCAAGACACAGGAAGAGATAGATTACATGTCCAAGGTTCCCTATTCATCAACAGTTGGCAACTTGATGTATGCCATGGTGTGCACAAGACCAGATATTGCACATGCAGTGGGAGTTGTGAGCAGGTATATGAACAATACATGTAAAGAATATTGGAAAGCAGTACAATTGTTCTCCGGAAGTTGAGAGGTACTACCACTCATGCATTATGTTTTGGAGGTTCCGACATTGTTCTACATGGATATGTTGATGCAGATATGGTAGGTGATAAAGATAGTAGGAGGAGCCCCACAAGGTATGTGTTTACTATAGGTGGAACAGTAGTAAGTGGGATTTCGAAGTTGCAAAAGGTTGTTTCAATTTCAACAACAGAAGAAGAGTATGTTGTTGCTACATAGGCTAGTCAGTGAGCACCACAGGCTAGATGAGACAGAAGAAGAGTAATAAGTAGGAGGATAGCAGGTTTTATAGTGACATCCAAAGTGCCATTCATATTGCAAAGAACTCAACTTTCCATTCTAAGACTAAACATATACTGTTGAAGTACCATTTCATACGGTCTGTTGTAGAAGATGAATTGTTGAAGCTAGAAAAGATACACACTAGCCAAAATCCTGCAGACATGTTGAAAAAGGTAGTAACCATATAGAAACTAAGTTCCTGCTCGGTTTTAGTTGGCCTTCTAGCATGAAGGTGAAGATGAAATTTTTTCCAGATCCAAGGTTTAGAGCATAGTCCAGCAAGTGCAGTGATGGTGGAGTTGTTGTGATCAGTCTCCAAGTGGGAGATTGTTGGTTGTGGAGCCTGATCTTCTTAATTCATAGATGTTGTTGTTTTAGTCGTTTTTGTAACCCATTTTTATATGATATGCAGGTGGACTATACACTCATCCTAGCGGGGGTTGTCGGGGGGAATCGTCCCCCCACGGGGGTCCGAGGGCCAGCGGACCCCTTGCGGGGGTTCTGAGGCGAAGCCCTCGAAAGAAATTTTATGGGTTGTTTTGTTGGCCAACCATTTACAGGCCCAAGGTATTGGGCAGTCCATAGTATTTTCCCATGGTAATTCCCTTTAAAAGGACGACATTGTAATACGACTATGTAATGTATTGTAGCATTGTAAAGATCTCTTTGATTGTGTAAGAGAGACTTAGAGAGATTGCAGAGGAAGTTGCAACGGATGTGTTGCAGGTTGTATCCATTCATTTGTTGGATAGTATAACAATAAAAGGACTAGAAATTTATCTGTGGATGTAGCCTAGATTGGGTGAACCACGTTATATTGGTGTCTCTCTTGTATTGGATTTATGTGATTTATATTTGTATCTTGTTTATTGTTATTGCTCTACAATCCTTTTTTTCTAACAATGATGGCATGGTCTAGGCCATGAAGACGATTCCAAGGAAGGAGAAATGGATGAAAGATAAAGTGGATGGGATAGTTCATATATGGTACCAAGTGTGGCATCGATGCCGATGAAAGAGGAAAAGGGTGAAGCCTAGATGGAATACCAGAACTGAGGGTGTAGTTCTTTTCGTACCCCGACGGTCTAATGCAGGGGTATCTATCCCTAATACCAATCGACGATGATATGAAATGAGAAGTCGACTGGAAGGGGGATGATGACCTTCCAGGTGAAGGAAAAATGGAAAGTGTGCGAAGCCCAAAACGGTCGGATTGGAGAAGAATAGTTGACGGAGATGGTTGACAAGTACTAGTCGATTTAAAGACCAGGAAGAGTGGCAATGTGATTTGTTGGATTAGTTTGAATACCTTCATGGATAAGTCAGGGGAAGTCGAACCCAATTGATCATGAGGGAGACCATAAATAGACTTGCATGGAAAATCAAGTTGCAGTCGCAGCGAGAATCTAGTTGGAGGACTAGGTGAATCGGTGGAAAAGGACATAGATGATTTCGACTACATCAAGGTGTTCGAAGGAGGAGATGAAGAAGACCATAAGGGTAGAATGAATCAATAGTTGAGTCATTGAATTGGTTGGACGTAAGAAGAAGATTGACCAGAGGAATAGTCGAGCGAGTATAAAGCGTTTGGAGGACAAGTTGATAGCCTTAAGGATGGAAAAAACGCGATGAGTTGAGTTTGAGGGAAGAGATGAAATAGGAGAAAGAAGCAAACCAACTGGTGGTTAAGGTAAGAACCATTCAAGTACTGGTCAAGGAGAAGTGGAGCAGTCGACAAGGGAAAAGGTCGACGTAGCATGAAGGAAGTTGAGTTGTGGTCAAGGTAGGGACCACCTACAGTTGGTCAGGAAAGAAGAAAAGACCAGTTGATGGACGAACGCGAATGAGGGAAAGGATCTGAGAGTAGAAGTCACAGTAGAAGTTTCGACAAGAGGATGGTCGACACACTTGGATGGTTATAAGCCAATATGTCAGTTGATTACAGTTGTGTATTTGGTAAAGATAAGTGCTTTATCTCATGTTTATTTGATTGATTTGGATATGATTTGATTTATTTATGGATGCACATGAAATGTTTTATGAAATTTATGAGCTATTTGTGGAATAAATTTCTCATGGAATTCAATCTATTTATGTAAGTAAATTTTGTGAAGGAATTGGAAACTAGTTTTTGGGATTTTGTGCACAAAATGTTTGAGGAAGTGATTCTTTGGAAAGTATTCTTTAGAACTGATACTTATGCCCCTGTTCATTATATAATGTGTATTTTTTTGGTACAGTAGCCTTGGAATGGTTTAAGACACTTCTCTTTGATGCTTCTACCTTTTATTCAAAAATTAGTTATTCGATTGGATTGTTTTGCATAGTTTGGAGACTTGGAACATGAAGTGTTTGTAAAAATGTATGAGTGTTCTTTTTATGCTTATTTATAATAAATACACTTGAATTTTTTTTATAATGTGAGAGTAAATCTGCTTGATAGTGTTTGGGAAATGTCTACCGAAATTCTAGATCAATTTCCAATTAGGCTAGCTCCTTCAATGGAATTGTTTTCAGTAGATTTGTGACTTTGCATATGAAGTGTTTGACAAAAATTTTGAATGAGATATACATATTTTATGACTGATCAAACATGTTATTTATATTTTGAATGGAATTTGAATGATTCTATGAGCTATGGATTTAATTATTCTAGCTATTCCTAGAATTACTAGTCAATTCGTAACAGTAGAATTAGCTAGTTTTTTTAATTATTTAATGGACTGTATATGGGTGGAAAGATCCATCCATATGAATGTAGGTGAACCCTGCTACTCTTTCCATGAGATACAATATTCATACATTTTTCTTTATTTGGAATTTGGAAATTTAAATTGGAAACTAGGTGCATTGCGGTGAAAACTGATAACTAGTTGTGTATTGAAATCTTTGTTTTCGTAAAAATGGAATGCTACAGCCATGTACTCTATTTATAACATTTTATTGTGTTTTATGTGGCTACTTATCAGGTGCAATCCTTTACTTATGGATGCATTGCATTTTGGTTCAATTATTTAGACTCAATTCCTTGCGGTGAATGTTAACTAGTTTCATTGGAGTTGATGGAAAATATCACCTTATGTGCAATTGAAATGATCTGAAAATAAACCTTTAATTGGTTGTAGGTGCATAGTTAAATATGTTGTTAATGGATGTAGGATTTATTTTGGGTTTAATGGCATGGTTACAAGTTTATTTTATGCAAGACTAGCTACTTATAGTGCAAAACTAGTTAACTAGTCTTGTGGACTCTCTTTCGTAATTACCATGATTAATTATTGTAATTTTGGTAATTAGACCTTATTTACATGTAATTATATTTTATTAATCCATTGGGATTGATAATCTATGGTTAATTGTTAAACAATTGGATTTGTGATAAATTTCGTCATTTGCGCACTAAGTGTCGTAAGTAACACCTTAATTGCTAGTTAACTGTGATTAAGAATAATTAGCCTTTAGAACTGGTTATCATATTTTATATGGCTTGTAATGAAGGTTTGATGATGTTATATGATGTGAAGAATCATTCCCATCCCTTATATCATATGTTGGATCTATAAATAAACTTATATTAAATTATTGTTAATTATTGGATTTTGTGTTGCAATTAATTTTGGAAATAGAAATTAAATGTTTATGGTTTATCCATTGAACTAAAAATAAAGTCATTTGCCTCAGAGAGCTAATGATATGTACCTTAGACTGTCTAATATCCCTGGGGTACATTACAAATATTTTGTCAAGAAGACTTTGGGTGTTGGTACCTTGTAGGCCTTTCCTATGTGGGCAAGATGGAAGGAAGCAAATCATTTTCCGACAGCACTTGCAATGATACGAGATTTAACATATACAGAGGAGAGTGTTGGTTGTGGAGCCTGATCTCCAATATTCAGAGATATTGTTGTTTAGCCATGTTTGTACCCTAGTTTTATATGTTATGCAGGTGGACTGTATAGTCACCCCAGTGGGGGAGTGTTGGGGGGAATTGCCCCCCCACAAGGTTCCAGGGGAGATCATCCCCTCTGGCAGGGGGGTCCGGGGGCCAGCGAGGGTTCGGGGACAGCAACCCCGAGAAAGGGGGTTCGGAGGCGCAGCCCCCGAAATAAATTTTTGGGTTGTTTCGCCAGCAGATTACGGGCCCATGGTTTTGGGTAACCCGTGGTATTTTCCCATGGTATTTCCCCTTTAAAAGAAAGACATTGTAATATGGATAGGGTTGATGCATTAGGTATTGTGTATTGTAAAGATCTCTGAGATTGTGTAAGAGATACTGAGAGAGTGTGAAGAGGAAGTTGCAGCGGCTATGCTGCGAGTTGTATCCCAACACTTTGTTGGATGGTATAATAATAAGGACTGACAATTCCTGTGTGGACGTAGCCCCATCTTGGGTGAACCGCGGTATATTGGTGTCTCTCTTGTAATGTGTCTATGTGATTATATTTGCATCTTGTTTATTGTTATTGCTCTGCAATCCTATTTTTCTAACAGGGAGAATATACCCTATCACTTCAACACATGGAAAAAATTCTGGGCACACAGCATCCTTATGAATACTAGACTTCTTGATATTTTGGTATATCAAATCTTCTTCAATTATCAATTCTTGTATGTTTTGATCCATGATAAAATGGTAGAGTTCACCCCACTTGAACTTAGAGGCTACTCCTTTGGTAGATTTAATATCACCAAATTGGACTTCTAGTGCCATTTCTAGAGTATCCTCATCGTCTGAATCCAATACCACTTTAGCAGTATGCTTAGGAGCCATCTTCGACATTTCTGGATCCTGTGAAGCAAAGGAGGCATCATTTTGTGGCATATATGCCATTAAAACTTTTAAACTAAATGTAATGAAAGCAACAAGGAAATTATAAAGAAAACTTCAATAAACAGTGTTTTTAAAGCTTGAATATGCAATCTTCTGTTAATGTAAATGATGTTAAATCCGTCCTTAAGGTGATCTTGAATTTCATTGCCCAAAAATTGAAAACAGCGCGCGCTGCAAAAGCTAGTGTTTAAAGTATTTGAACAAACACATATGGAAAATGAATCGGAGAGATAGGGTTCAAACAGTTCTTTCTTCACATTACTCCAATGACGATGGGAATAAATTTGGAATTTTAATGGGTTTTATCCAGTCGAGGAAAGAGAAGAAACTAAAAAAAATGGTTAAAACTAACCACCAATCACGTACCCTCTTTTTGAGACACAATCTTCTAAAGACAAGTGGAAATACACTTTAGAATAAGACAAAATTCTTACCTAGATAGATGATGGATGTATCGTTGAGTCTACAGTTGAATTGGTAGGGATTGTTTTCCATGTGGCACGAGGAACACAACAACAGTGAGGAAACAAGGTTTGAGCTCGCAAACGAGATTCTAGCTCCTAATATAAATAGTTCCACAAACCTTAATCTGGATTAAACTCTATCAATGGGGTTTGGATGTTAGAAATGCTTTCCACAACTCAAGCTTGCTTTACAAATGACCTCAAACAATTGAAATCTTCTCTTTAAAAGGTTAAAAAAAAACAAATCGGTGTTAAAACATAATCACCTCCCAATACTTTTTGGAGGATATTCACAATCTTTTGTGACTGTGATTCGACATTGGAATCATATGATGGCCGACCTGTATCAACGTTAATCCTCAATTTTCACCGATATGGTTCAGCAAAGAACCCAGTCGGCCTCCTAAAATCATCACTACCGAAATTTCAACGAAGAGTTCAAACATTATGTGACATGTTCGAGGAAGAATACATTTCTTTGCCGAACATTTTCGAAGAAGAGGAATAAAAAGACACCAATACATTTCATAGAAAAAAACCACCAATTCGGCGAACAAAATCCCTTCTCCAATCTCCTTTCTAAAATTTGACGAGGCTTGGTCCTTGCCCAAAATTTTCTAAGTTAATAGCTTGGTGATGAGTAGGAAAGAGACGACACATCGGGTGGTATTAATGATTTCTACCTACACTTCGGTGCAAAATTAAAAACTACTCTAACCTGTTTCAGAGAGTTTTACACAAGTTGAGCGATGCTTCGGCGGAAAACAAGAATATGCTCTGATGTTTCGTGGAGTTTTAAATAAGTCATTGAAACAATAAAAGGGGCTAAAATTGATTTTTTTTCTAAATAACACTCTTCCCCGCAACCAAATTCAAGCAATACTAGTTTCAGTTTATGGAAAAAAAACTAAAAGAGTGAATCAAGCAAAACTTGGATTCAAAAAAAAAGGGAGCGACCCCATATTTTCTTGAAACATTAGGGGGGGTGATTGCGGCTGCAACAATTGGCAACTAACTGGGAAAAATATGATCCCTGAAAACAAAAAATACTCTTTAGTGAATGATTATTTTAGGTAGGGTGAGAAATTTCTTCTACTTATCTGAAACTTCCAATTGCAAGAGTCATGACATCATTGAGCTATGTTGTATTGAGAACAATTCTAGTTTTAAATGAGGACAATTATCACATTGATCCAATATTATATTAGTGTTTTGAGTGATAGGGAAACTTATTTAGGACTTCATAGCTACTCTCTCGACGCCAATTTATGAGGTTCATTTACCAAACCTGTCTTTCTGTAGTAACTAGATAAGACACCACAGGGTAAGTAACAAAACCTAGCAGATGTATATGTTTGTTCTGCATTCCTATATCAGATGCTTTTCTTTGATGCATTAGCATTCTTTGATGCTTGAGCAACTTTGATATATAGTTCCATTTTATCTTCAAAGGCGAAATTCTAGGATCTTCCATCCATAGTGTCCTTTTTGTGGGCGATCAATATTTTATTTGGCTTATCATACCCACATACGGAGAAGAGCCTCCTTTGAATGTTATTAGAAGTATCCTCTTGGCCTTCTTTGAACATATGACTTTGAATGTTCATGTCTTTGTTTAATTCTTCAAATATCCATCTTTAATATTTGTGGATGTTTGCATTGAGAAACAACTGACTCTATTTGGGCAATTTAAGCATTAATATTTTGGAATAGGATCATTTTGATTTTCCTTACATATGCAAGATTTTTATTCCTTTCCATGGGTCGGCCATAGTATATAGCTTCAAAACAAGGTTATTTATATGTTTAGGTGAGTGGAGCCTCAAGAAAGTAACTTAGAAGTCTTTATCCCAACAAAATATATACGATTTAGTTCATTTCAGTTTGAATATGATCATGTGATAATCTTCCCAACTAACAGAATAATAAGATAAGATAGATAGGTTGAAATCCTTAGAATAATAGTGCTTGAAACTACACCATTGACTCTTTCAATAAGAAAAAACTTTTAATCTTTGAAATATTTCTCAAACCTCCTAAATTCTAAAAGATCATTTGGTTGAAGAGTTATTACATTAATAATAACAAGATTGCAGTTTCCCATTTAGCACTCTGATTGTTGGACTGACTTTTATCCAAGAGTTGAAAATCAAAGAAATAACACTTGGTTTTAAACAAATAACAACTAGGCTAAAATAAATTCACAAAACAACAAGGGAAATTTTTTATTTATGTACAAAATTGGTTTTCCTAAAACTAAGAAAAGTACTGCTTCAAAGCTTGGTTGTTTACAGGAAGAGTTTCCACTTCCCCTTCTAAATTTTGTAATCTATATGTTCTTGGGCCAAATTTCTCATCATAGTGTAATGGCCAATCCATAAATGTTGGAATTTGGTATGCTTACCATTTTCTTCGTGGGTTTGATCCCACTTTAGGACTAGGTCATCCACCTCAAACTCATTCTTTCGTACCTTCCAGTGGTCAAACCATCTCTTGATATTGCATTGATGTGAAATAAACTTGTTTCTATCATTCTCTCGATCCTCTTCAAGTTTAAGCAAGGTATTAATTATTACTTGCATAATATGACTGTTGGATCCCCTAGAGGCTTGGGATAGCTAGAGTGAGGGTAAAAGAATGTTAGGAGGAAGAATAGCCTCTTTTCCATAAACTAAAGTATATGGGGAAACTCCTAAAGCATTATTCGGAGTGACCCTGTCATCCCATAAAGCATTAGGAAGAGAAACATGCCAATTTATTTGATTCTCTATTACAGTTTTCTTAAGTATCCAGATTAGGTTCTTGTTCGTGGACTTTGCTAACCCATTCCCTTGTGGATAATAATTCAATTTAATTCCCTTTTCCATAGAAAATTCACTTAATTTCAGATAAGAGAAATATGAATCATTATAAAAAACTAAAGAAAATCGAACACCAAACGTGGTTATGATATTATATTGCATAAATTTGATGACAACATCTTCGTTGACTTTTCATAGAGTAACAACTTCAGTCCAACATGTAAACTAATCTGTAGCTATGAGAATATACCAATGGTGTAATGATGAGTTTGGATTAATTTCCCCGATGATATCCAAGCGCCATTGCTCGAATGGTTCTGAAATTCTTACTAGCTGCAATGGTGTTGCTAGTTTCGCTAGTCTTCCAGCACTCTTTTGGCACACAACACACTTCCGGGCATAATCATGAGCATCTTTGAAAATAGTGGGCCAATGATACCTTTATCTAAGGATCTTATGAGTAGTAGTATCTCCAGAATAATGTCCTCCATCAGGCCTGTCATGCAATTATTTTAGTACCTTCCATACATCTTCTTTTTCTAAGCATATCAGAAATACTCCATCATAATTCTTTCAGAACAACACTCCATTGATTACTTGATTTGCTATTTATTTCAATCAAAGAGCCCTTCTTTGCTATGAATTCCAATGTTTTGGAACATACCCATGCTATAAATAATGTACCAAATCATGGTACCAAGAATCAGGTGCGGTATAAATGGAACAAACTTCAAGTAAATTCATTTCAGCTTCATTATTCCATCCATTGACTTCTTCTATTGGATTTTCACAAATCAATTTGCATAACCCTTGGCCTTTGACAATGGTAGCAGGACTAAATTCCAAATCATATTATTGTAGTGTAGTGACCCAATTCCCGCATCTTTCTCCTTATTCTTTCTATACAAATAATTATCTGATGGTTGGGTGGGGTACTATGACCTTGGTTCTATTTTTAAGAATATAGGGTTTGAACTATTTTATAGCTTTAAGTACAACGTAAGCTTGTTTTTCTACATCCAGATAGTTTAGTTCAACCCCTTGTAATCTAGTGATCATTAATGATATTGGATATTCATGCCCTTGCTCTCATTTTTGAGTGAGCACTACTGTAAGGGAATGATCTGACACAAATGTATAAACAATAATAAAATTATTGAATTTTGGACTGCTTAAAGATGGTGCGTGAGAAATTGCAGTCGTAATATCAATAAAGGAATTATTTTCTACCTTAGTCCATTTAAATTGTATGTCTTGTTTAACCATTTGTTGCAAAGGTTTTACAATCTGTGTGAAATCTGACACAAACCTTCGAACAAAGTTTGTTTTTCCCATGAATGATTGCATAGATTTCTTATTAAGGGGCATGGGAATCTAAAATATAGCTTGTATCCTCTCAGTGTCAATTGAGATCCCAATTTTTGAAATGATGTTTCCTACTAATCTCCCTTCCAAAACAACAAATACACTTTCCTTAGGGTTAAGGGAAATCCCATATTTTCTACATCGATCAAACATTTGTTTTATATGGTGAAAATGGAATTACCTATTCTTGGAGAAAACTATGACATCATCAAAATAAACAACTACACGGTGGTGGATTAATCCTCGAAAAGCGATGTCCATGGCCCTTTGGAATGTGGATCCAACATTCATAAGGTAGAATGGCATTCTTCTATAAGCAAATGTTCCCCATTTTGTTATGAATGTGGTCTTGATACGATCTTCTTCGATCACTAATACTTGATTATATCCAGAAAATACATCTAATAAGGAGAACATTTTTTTTATCCTGAAACAAGATATAATATCCATTCCATGGGTGGAACTAGATAATTGTCTTTATCGTATGCCCTATTCAAGTTCTGAAATCCACACATAATCTTATTTCTCCATATTTCTTATGTACCGACACTAGATTTTATACCCATTATGAATGTTTGACTTCAAAGATGATTTTAGCATCCATTAGTTTCTTTAATTCCTTTTGAATGAGGGGTTCTAACATGGGATGTACTTTCCAAAGTTTATGTTGAAATGGTTTAGCCCCTTGTTTGATAGGAATAACATGTTGTATAATGCTAGTATCATATGTTTTCAATTCATCATAGTTCCAAGCAAATACATGTTTCTATTGTTGAAATAATTTGATGAACTTGTGCCTTTCACCAAGTGAACAACATGTGCCAAGATTAACATACTTTGGTTAATTTTCAGTGCCCAAATTCACCAACTCATATTGCATTGAAGAGTTCTTGGTTTTAATATTTACTGACTTTCTTAATCTATGTTGCAAATCAAATAGTTTCTCTAAAATGCATACTCCTTTGGGAATAAAATTTCCTTTAAACTGATTTTCATCCATATTCTACAGATTTGATTGATGTTCTATCTCATCAATAATTGATCATTTAAATGTGTCTTCATCAGTTAACAAGTCAATAATCTATCTATCATCATCAAACACTCTCCAATTTGTCACACTTTCTGGGGCATACAGTCTAAAAAGCAATTCAATAGAGAATTTGTCATTAAGAGGAACTAAAAAAGAAGCAGTAGTAGCTAGTAAATCAACAGTGGTATTCTTAGATCTTGGAATGGATTTAATATTTATTAAAGGAATACAAAATTGAAATTAAATTCCATACCTCTTCCTGGTATCCTTTTAAATGTGGAGATAAACAATGAATAGTGTTCCTAAGTTGCCTGACAATTATTTTTGAATCATCAAAAACATTTAATTTTGTAATATTCAATTCAATAGCCTTTTTGAGTCCCTGAATCATAGCCTCATACTCAACAGTGTTATTGGTGCAATCAAATTCTAATCTACAGGAGAAAAAAAATTATTCCTACGAGGATCGACAAGGACACAACCTATCCCTTATCCCTTCTGTGTATTGGAGCCATCAAAATACAAAGTCCAAAAATTAGATCCTACCCTATCAAAGTTAGCATCTACATCTACATTAGTGACTAGTTCTACTATGTTACATTCATTATCATCAGTCCGTGAGAATTGAAGGAGATCGTACTGTGTGTCTGATCCAGGACATGTATTTTCATTCTGATAACATCCATATTCTGTCTCTAAGAAATAATTTCCCAATACAAATATGTGAAATTCACTGTTTTGTTTCTTCCTTCCAACTCAGTCACATTGAACTTCATGTGTGGTTCCCTAAGTACCTTAGTTTGATTTTGTTTGTTCTGGTATGGAAACCACAAGTGAGACCAATCAATATCAAAATATCCATTTAGTTTACTTGACCAATCCCTAATTGGTAACAAACCATAATATTTTGGTATGTCGACCACAACAGTATCAATAAATTGACAAACCCTTTGATCACCAGCTAACCTAATTACAACATTCTTCATTTCTCCCACTACTTTGAAATCCGATCTATCAAGTTGAATAATCCTAGAGGGAGAAGGGATGGTTTTTCCATTAATCCTTTTGCAAATCGACAATGGAATAACATTAGATGAAGCTCCAGAATCCACCAAGCAATTGTGTACATTATAATTATAAATTTCGAAAGTAAGCAGAAAAGGAGGAGTCAGAGACTTATATTTACCACCAATGCTAGCTTCATTAATCTCAATTTCTAATTCGATGATATTTGTTGTTTGTATTTTCAAGTAGGGTGGTTTTTTAGTGTGTTGAGGTCAAATTCTTCCAATAATATTTTCCTCTCCTGTGGGAGATTACAAATTTCAAATAAAGATATGTTAGCTTTAGTATTTTTAATATCTTCAATGACATCATACCCCATATTATGGTTTCCTCCAATGTTTCCAACTACAAAAGCATTACTTGATGAAGGGGATGATTCTTTATGATTAGCAAAAGATAATCCTTTTACAACTTCCGAAGGATTAACATATCTCTTTTCTGTCATATTTTGAGTTTCATGTGTTACACTAATTGTTTTGTTTTGAGTCTTGCGAGTGGCGGTACTTATTTTACCTTTTGGGACTAATTCATTTTGATCATCCAATGGTCCTAGACTTCTTAATGCATAAGGGGATACTTGCATGTTATGTATTTCTCGTATTTCTTCCTCATTTTCCAAATCTAGATTTGGTGCCCAGTCCCATAACACAAGTGTGGTTTCTTCATTTTATTCTCTTGCTTCATTTGATTGCAATTTTTCATTTCCATCTTATTCATCTAGGAGTTGTTTGTCCAAAAGTTGATTCATCACCAAATTCATAGAATTAATCCAATGTGGACAAGTCTTGTCCAAATGATGTTCCCAATGGAATGTACAAAAGTGATCCATGCATACTTCATTTAAGTTGAGAACATATGCTTCATTTGTTGGAGGTTTTGGGATTTCTTCTTTTCTTTTGTAGAAAGTTTTAAAAGGTTTCTTCATGGAGGAACTTGCTCCTTTCTTATTTTCCAAATCCACAATTTTATTTGACAATTTATGAACCAATCTGACCACACTTTCTAAATTAGTTGATTGTTCTTCAGTAGGCCTTGTTAACAATAACGATTTCTTGGAAGCAATGGGCTTGGGTTCCATTTTGATTGCGTGCTTAACAATACTATTCATTTTTGTTTCTACTTTCTTAGCATATTCAAAGTTTTTTGTTAAAGTATTTTTACAAGAGCACTTGACAAACATGGATAAATATGGATGTAATGTTGTACTATAATATTCAACTAGAGATTCTTATACAGGTTTAGAAGTAGCACTAAACTTATTCAAGGAATTTGTGTATATTTGATTAAAATCCTGCACTTTCTCTCTTTTATCCATCTTGAGAAACAAAAATTCTTTCATAAGTGATGCTAGTGTTCATTGTTCACCAAATTTACTTAGAAAAACTTTCTCAAAATTGTCCCAATCAGTTATTGAACCATCCTGTAAACTAAAAAAACATGATGAATCTTTAGGTTCAAAAGTGTAAGAGAATAAATGGAATACCACATCTTCATGTTCTACATTTACGATATTTAAATCTAAGTAGAATCTCTTTAAATGGTCATCTACGAAATGCCTTTTCCAGGGAAAATTTAGGTAAAATTTGCTCCGAACGTTTAGGCAAATCATGAAGTGGAGCAGGTAAATTTAAAGGACCTCTATCTCTAAAAGCTAGTGGTTGATTCACATTATGAGCCATAATACGTGGGGGAGACCGTGGAGGTGACTGCGTGTGTTGAGAATAAACTAATTCGGGAGAAGCCTTGGTCTTAACTGATTGATGGGTTTTCGTATGTCTTGCAGAGACATATCAACCAATTCTCCAAATGATTCAACCATAATAGAATCCTTATCTTGTTTAGCTCTTCTCTGAGGAGCACGCCTTCTAGGTAGTTACGGTACTACGGGAAATTCTCCAAGTTTTCTAACATATGATATTGTATATATCCTAAAGTTATCAACTTCTTGGTGTGGTACAACATATAAAGTTTCAATTTGTTCAGTTTCAGGGCTAATATTTTTCGTGTTTAGATTTAGGTATTGAACTTTCAGGGTAGGATGTTTCAAGTGGAGACCCAGAGAAAAAACCTCGATGGAATGGACCTCCTCTACCATCCATACAATGGCTGCCCTCCTTCTAGTGCCAAATATGTGGATTCCTGGAAAAATAGTTGTGTCGACAATAGGGGTTCTCCCCAATGAAAAGTCCCAATTAGACTCTCCACTATTTGGAAAGGGGAACCCATCCGGTTTACAGTCTGTCTACCATATAAGATGCTTTTGTGATAGGTTTATTGGATGCAACTTGATCCACCACTACAACAAAATAGCCCTTTAGGGGAGGTTTTGGCTTGCGGGGGTCTTGGTAAAACCCCCCCAAATTTTTTTTCAGACCTTTGGAGGCGGTCTTTTAAAACCGCCCCTAAAAGTCATGGAAATTGGACTTTTGGGGGCGGTTTTTTTAAATCCGCCCCCAAAAGTCCTGAAAATTTGACTTTTGGGGGCGGTTTTTTGAAACCCCCCCCCAAAATCCCAATTCTCATAACTTTTGGGGGCGGTTTGTCAAAACCCCCCCTAAAAGTCATGAGAATTGAACTTTTGGAGGCGGTTTTGTTGGAACCCCCCTTTAAAAGTCACGAGAATTGAGATTTTGGAGGTGGTTGTTTGAAAACCCCCCCTAAAAGCCCAATTCTCATAACTTTTGGGAGCGGTTTGTCAAAACCCCCCCTAAAATTCATGAGAATTGAACTTGTGGAGGTGGTTTTTTTGGAACCCCCCTTAAAAGTCATGATAATTGAAATTTTGGAGGCGGTTGTTTGAAAACCCCCCCTAAAAGCCCAATTCTCATAACTTTTGAGGGCATTTTGTCAAAACCCTCCCTAAAAGTCATGAGAAATGAACTTTGGGAGGCGGTTTGTTTGGAACCCCCCTTAAAAGTCATGAGAATTGAGCTTTTGGAGGTGGTTGTTTAAAAACCCCCCTTAAAAGCCATGATAATTGAACGTTTGGAGGCGGTTTTGTGAAACCCCCCTTAAAAGAAATGAGAATTGAACTTTTGGAGGCAGTTTATTGAAACCCCCCCTAAAAGTCATTTGAATTGAAATTTTCGGGGAAGTTTTTTGAAACCCCCCTAAAAGTCATTTATGTACGTGGGTTAGGTGTGTCACATGGGTTCAACAATGCATCTCATCAAAACATTGGAGTTAAGCGCACACAAGATATTATAGTGTTAGGAAGGGTGTGCATCATCATTCAACACCATATCCCATTAGAGCTCTACAATTGAGGCAGTCATGTTAGGTTTTTCACATCAAAGATGGTTCTCACACTCCAAATTTCCATGATCCATGGTCAAAATACAAACTCATGTGCCATAACATTATCCTTTATGGCTAATGGGCCATGTGTAGGGCCCTAATCACCACATGATTCCTACACAAGGAATATTTAGCTTGCAAGTGGGTATGATGGCCATTTCAATATTTACAACATCATGGATGGTTATTGAAGCCTAATCCATGGTGTCCATGGTGTTAGATCAAAATTTAGTTTATAATGACTGGTAGTTACCTCAAGGTCTTGTGACCTATGGGCGTTTCTCTGTACCACCACATAGGTCATAGGAAAGGAATATTTAGCTTTTGAGTAACACATTGTAATTTTTTTTAGTATTTTCATGTTGTGGGTGGTTCTAGGAGCCTATGTTATGGTCTAGGGCCAAAATGTAGGTTCTTGGGCAATAAAAATTATTTATTTTGAGACTCATGGGACATGCATAGGGAGTTGAGTCAAGATACATACCCTAGATAGGGAATATTTTGTTTATAGTCTAAGTTCTTGTGTTTATTTTTGCACTAATTTTGGTTTTGATAAAATCCCATACAATGATCATTCAAACCTTGATTTCAAAGTCTTTGATCTAAAACCTTTGTTATAAATAACCCAAGGTCAAGGTTTATAGTGTTAGTGTGTTGATTTGGTGTAGTAGGCGTGTTAGTGATTGGGATAGGGGGTAGTGGGTTAGGGTTAGAGGGACACTGGCTTAAGGGGATATTTTCTACAATTTCATAATGTGGTAGGCTTTGGGGAGTTTTTGGATTAGAAGCGAGGAACCTAAGGGATCAGTGGGTTAGTGGGAAAGGGGTTCTGGTTTTGTTGGTACTGGTGGTTAAGTGGTTTATAAGTTATCATGTTATTCGGTTTGGGTCTATATGTTAAGGTTAGGTACGAGGTGAGGGGTTTAGAGGTTGAAGCTTCCTAGGTGCATGAATTCATTGCATGGATCAAGTGTGCCAATTGCACGAGTCATTTACATGGGTTAGTTGTGTTAGGTCAATGTCTAATTAGTGACATTATTTATGGTGGCCATTTCAATATTTGTAACACAAAGGATGGTTCTCGTGGCCTCGACTATGGCATGTGAACTAAATTTAGGGTCTAATGCCATATTAATTTTCCATGGGGTTGATGGTCCATGCATGTTAACCTAGATTACCACATAAGAATCTCTAGCCTACATGTGAGATCGTCATGATCATCATTGTCACCATCGTCGATGTCATTGTTCTTGCTAGTTTTTCCATGGTTATGTAAACCAATAAACCAACCTTGGTTTAATATTTATAGGTTATGTAAACCAATAGTGGTTTTCATAACCTAAATAATGGTCCATGGTTAATAAATTTACTATATGATTCATGGTCCACGTGTAAGGCCCTACACATAATTACTTTACCTTACAAGCGAGATATTGTGGTCATTTCAATATTTGTAACATTGATGATGGTTCTCGTGGCCTATACCATGGCCTATAAACTAATTTTAGGGCCTAATACCATATTAATTTGCTATGGGGTTGATGGTCCATGCATGTTAACCTAGACTACTACATATGACCTACATATGGAATATCTAGCCTATATGTAACAATTCCCTATGTTGCTCTTGAGTGATGATTAAGGCCTTGCGACATCACATAATCTCTAAAGAGTGAATCTAATTTCAACTACAAGTGGGATATGTTGGTAATTTTTAGATCTATAACACCAAAAATGAAAATTTTCCTGCCAATTTCAACATGCTAGTAATTTTCATTCCATCACCCTTTATTCTCATTGTTTTCCCCTTTTTGTGAAGGGTGACTCAAGTCTCCGCCTCCCATTCCACGTCTAACAAATACTCCATTCTTACACATATACACAACTAAATGGATAAAGTCTTCATGCACTTCTAAAACACCAGAAAACACTAGAAAGTTTGAATTATGAATATATCATGAGATCTTGAGATACTTGTAGACTCACCCACCATTGACTGCTAGGTAGTGGTGATGGGTGAATTTTTTGGCCAACTATGATTACAAGCTATTTCACATAAAATGGGAAGAGAATCAAGTGGCATATGCCTTGAGTTGAAAATGCCATATATATGCAATCTCCCAAGCTTAATAAAATTTAAGGACAATGATAGGAGGTGATCCAATGATGACAAATGTTACCAAGAGGTGTGTGAAGCTCTATTGAGAAATGAGAGTTGGATGGAGAAGGAAGTCAAAAATATGAATAGACACTTGAGTTCAACAACTTTGAAATAGACACTTGATTTCAATCACGAGTTCACACAAATGGACGATGTATCAAAGGTTAGAACATGAGACATGCAACCTTGTGGTGAATGTTGGACCCGGGTCTAGATGGCACTAGACCAGTGTAGTTTCACTAATACCATCCATTGCCTTGATGTTTCTGTTATTGCCTTGGCCATGGGTCATGAGCTTGATCGCATAGAGTAGCATCATCTGCAATTAGAAGCACTGGACTGTAACACTACCTTTTCACCTATGTTTTTTTTTGGGGGGGGGATCGTTTCTCAACCATATACAATACAATCTAAGCATGGAAATAACAAAAATAAATTATATCAAATCAAAACTAGTTTTTTTCCACATAAAATATGTCGATACTTCATATTAAAGTATTAAAATATACATGATCAACATAAACAAAATGTGGTAACGACTCCAAGAACAGCCACATAGAAACAGAGAAATCTCAAAAAGAGCAAATCTCAACCCACATACCCATAATCAGAACTAGTTTGATTACCAAGTTATCCAACCGTAAAAGAAAAATGTCCCTAACTTTAACTAGAAGAGATTATATACATGGCATATGTTATAAGCATAAGATTAAAGAAATATAATCCAAATCACGCTAGGAAAATTCTAGGGATGAATGCAAAAGATACATTAAATGAAATAAAATGAAACATGGATACATTAACATGTATTCATTGTAATAGATCTTGTTCACTAAATACTAACTAAAATAAACTTTGGCCATCAAACAATCATTAAGGCATGGATAGACATGACCACTACCTAAAAGTACCATGCATGACTTTGGAGAAGTATTTATGGAACTATGTATCTAGGTCTTGTGACCTTGGGGCCTTGGACATAGCCAATGAAGGAGACTTGAATCTTGAGCTCTAAAGGAATCCTTTATCCATATAGGGATAAGAAGATTTCCTCCACCAACCATGCATTCCATCTTCAGGGTATCATTGGCCTATGATTGATTATGCCATTTCCATTAGGTATTTTCGAGTAGTATCTACATGTCTTAGGGCATTGTGAATGATGTTTCAAGGAAAATGACCATGCATTTGGCCCTAAATAAACCATTGAGGCATCTAGAGCAATGGACAATGCCTGAAGCACCATGCATGACCTTGCATGGATATTTGTGCCACTATGTATCCATGTCTTGAGGGCTTGGGTTATTCAAGCCTTGGACATGCTCAAGGGAGGAGACATAAACCTATGGCCCTAACAGAATCTTCTAGCCATCCAAGGCTAATAAGAACACCTCAACCAACCTTACATGGCCTCTTGAGGGTATCATTGGCCAATGATTGAGGATATTAATGTTATTATGTGGTTGGTGGAGGAAAAGATCTTTTCCACTGACCGTGTTTAAATCCCTAAGGCCATAATAACTAGATACATAATGCCATGGATACCCCGAAAAAGTCATTTGTGTGGTGCTTTGAGACATTGGTCATGGCTATGTATGTCTCAATTATTTCTGAAGGTCCAAATACATGGTCTTCCTCCTTACAAATTCATTCCCATTGCCTTGATACATGTACATACTAGTCAAAATCACCTAGCGGCACTGAAATCCTCAATCATAGTCCAATGATACCCTCAGAAGACCATGTGTGGTTGGTGGAGTCACCTTTCTTAGCCCTAGATGGATAGAAGATTCCTTTAGGTCTTGAGCTTCATGAGGGTATCATTGTCTAAGATTTTTTCCTCCACCAACCACACATGGTCTCTTAAGGGTATAATTGGACTATGATTGGAGATGTTGGTGCCATTAGGTGGTTTTAAGAAATACACACATGTCTTGGGGTCTTAGGAATGACATTCTATAGAATAGGGTCATTCCTTTGGCCATGAAGAAACTATTTACGCATCCAAATCCATTAATAATGCCATAATTCCACAAAGCACCACACGTGGCTTCATAGTGTGTGAATGGAACTATGCATCCAAGTCATGGGGACTTGTGGCATTGGACATGGTCAAGGGAGGATTCATCAACCTTAGTCCATAAATGAAACTTCTATCCATGTAGGGATAAGAGGGATACTTAAACCAACAACACATGGACTCCTTAGGGTATTATCAGCTTATGATTGATGTTGTTAGTGCAATTATATGGTTTTGAGTATTATCTACGTGTGTTAGGGCCTTGGGAATGATATTCTATGAAATTCAACTATGTTTTTGGCCATACATTAATTCTTGGGGCATTTAGAGAAACGAAGAATGTGTCAAGGAATGGCAGGAGCACTATAAAGGCTAATCTTTTTAATTTTTTGGGGCCATGGAACACAATAATTAATCAAAATTGAAGGTACTAAATGTAAAAGAATCCTTAAAATTACTCATTCTAAACTGGAAAGTAAGGAATACACTGATATTTTCATAGGATGGGTGATATCTCTCCTTATTGTTCTCATGTGGAATGAATAACTAGATTGATTAATGTTTGTCAAGATTGAATAACTAGATTGATAACTGGACTGAATCATTAATGTTTTCCAAGAACGATTACCCATTGCAGGTCAACCACAATTTAATAAAAGTGGCATATCTAGAATGTTGAACTGAGGAAACCATATATAGAATGTTGACCCAGGAAACCACAAGCCTTAGATTGCAAAATCTACCAAATTGCAACAATTATATTGCAGAAAGAAAGGAATACATTGATCTTTGCATAGGATGGAAGATATCTCCCCTTGTTTTTCTTATGTGTAATGAATAACTAGATTGATTAATGTTTTCCAAGACTGACTAACTAGATTGATAATTGGACTAAATCATTAATGTTTTCCAAGAACGATTACCCATTGCAGGTCAACCACAATTTAATAAAAGTGGCATATCTAGAATAGGCTTCCGATTTCTCTTATTCTTTAGTAAATTCTTGTTCAAACATAGCGTCTTCAACTTGGAGACCTCAAGTAACTAGGGTTATAACCTAAAACTAAAAAATGGATCCCGCAGTTTTACCAAATTCTCCTCCACCTAGTACACACACAAATCAAAGCAACATGGCAGAAATAGGAGGTTGACATGTCAAAACATTTTCTCTTGTTTCCTTTCCCCTTAGAGTGAGAAGATTATTGTTGGATATTTTTGTTATGGGTTCTATATAAGTTTAAATTTTGGTAGTTAGGCTCTCTAGATATTTGAACTTGCAGTAATGTCTTGAAGACAATTCCTAGCTCTAGATAGTATTTATTTTGATACTACATGTTTTCCTTGTATTTAGACTTCTAATCTTATTGTATACTATGTGGAGTGAAATCTATGTAATGTCTCGTTGTGGCTCAATTTTGACCAGGTGTTGCATAGAGAAGACCCAGATAGAACGTGCATTCACATAAGGGTGAGACTATCGAATCTTGAGTGTGCAGTTCCACCAAATCTTTAGGAAGTAAAAGAAAAGGAGTTCTCTTATTCATCCTCTACCCCTAGTACCATTGACCCTCTACACATGTCCTTAAAGGAAAAGACCCCTTTTGTAAGAGTGGGTTATAGCTGGAAAATTCTCTAGTATAATAAAATGTTCTTTTGTAACCACTACAGTCACCTATATATATATATATATATATATATATATATATATATATATATATATATATATATATATATATATGAGAGTTTTAGTTGTTATTGTGACATTTGTTAACAATTAGTAGTTGTAATGAGGAGATTTATGAGTTAGGTACTATCCCATGAGTTGTGCACATGAACTAGACTATATTGATAATTCTGATAAGAAGGGAAACTTGTTCTACTTGTTTGTTTTCATTAATGCTGTATCTTGATGATTTATTTGTTGTTATAATTGAGGTGCATGTTGTTAGTTCAATTAGCATAAGTGAATGCGATTAAAGGATAAGTAATGGAATGCACACCCAAACTAAATCTGTAATAATATAAATATTAACCATATGGAAACTATCATATGTGCCTCAGATGAGACCCCTTCCTTTTAGAAATTTTAATATGTTGGCACACTAGACTTCATCAAACTTGTGTTGGACACCCGAACCCAAGAAACCATATCTAGAATGCTAAACCTAGGAAACCATAGGCTTCAGATTGCAAAATTTGTCAAATTGCAACAATTATATTGCAGAAAGCAAGGAATACACTAATCTTTGCATAGGATGGGCGATATCTCCCCTTGTTGTTCTCATGTGCCTTGGAAGTATTCTCTATGGATGCGAATCTTGGAATTAAATGTTAATTTGGATGAACTGGATTTATAAGTTGATTTACTGCTAATACATGCCACACGAGTGATTGATAAGTTCCTAACCATGTAATTAAGTTATACAGAGAATTGCCATAAGTACATCGGAACAATATTAGTCATAGTTGTTCAACATAGCAAGTTTTTTACTTAGTGGTATATTGGTAAGCTATTTTGTTCTAGGGTCTACGAATACTATATACCCACTGAGTTAAGCTGATTAATGAAAGTTATTTGATAACCAACATTGGATCTTGAAAATGAGAGATAAGATAGTCAAGTTATTCTTGATAGTCGCAATGCTTAATTCACATCCTCTTATTTGATTGGTCTGTGTCACAACACTTAATTTGTGTCAATTTGAGCTCTTTATTTACAAAGATCTGAGGCCACACTTCTAACATGTATTGGAGTGCTAGTTGAGAGCAGTAATAAATATTTAATGTGGCACAATGGAGTGTATACCCTAGCAGGTTCTCCACTTATATCTGGTATCTCAATCTATCATTGTTTGTGAGTTATTCCTCCTTGTTGTCCAACCATGTGATTATAGCCTCCTTAATTGCTAACATGGTATCATAACGCTTATGACATTAGCTCCATTTTTTATCAAGACCAAGGTAGCTTTCAACGATATGAAGGTATTTTATCAATGTTACATAAGGACACACGCCCTTGCTCCCATGATGTGCAGGCTACTCCATTTGGGACATTCCCTTTAGATGGAAACACATGAAAACACAAAAGGGGAACATTCCCTCCCTAAATCAAACACTCCCACATCCTTTGTCTCTATCGTGGTTGTGCGAGAAGGGTCGGAAATGTATGGTTGTGTTATTATGTGGAATGGCAAGTGGCATGAGATTGTTGTTGTGTAAGAGGGTTTTATTTTACCTCAAACATTGTGATATTTATGTCCTAAAACCATTAGCTATGTGAGATGTAGACAACTTCAAGTTTGAACCCCTGGGATATGTGTTAGCCAAAGCCTTCAACTTGAGGCTGTGTGTTATTCTCAAGTCTTCAACTTGTGGCTACTAGAGTGTTTAGCAAGTGGGGGAGTTGGATATTAGATAGTGGAGACATTTCCACTAGACAGTGTTAAGTTGGAGACATTGCTGGAGACTTTATTTTTAAGTCCTTTGACATTTAAAATTTTGAATCTTGATATATCAGATTGAGAGTTCATAGTTTTCACTTTATTATGATCATATTTAGTTTTTTCACTTGATATGTGTTGTAAATTTATATGAGTTATCAACTTATCTTCACATTATATCTTTTGATTTTTCAAATTTTTAAATATTATAAGAAATACAATGGTGATAATCTAATTCTAATTTAAATTTTCAGTACTTTAGGCATGGCCTCCTATGTTGAAATCCTTGACCTTCCCTAAAATTTGGGCAGTAAGTCTACATATACCTCAAATGAGTTTTCATGCTCCCATGTCCTAGAAACTTGGTGGAACATTTCATTTTTTGTATGCTAAAGTTTCTTTGTTCATTTGCATGATCTGTCCTACAAATACTCATAATGTCGATAGTTGTCCATATTTATGCTAAGAAAACTCAAGAGTCGGCCTAGGGTGAAGCCAATGAGGTCTGTTTCACTCTGTATGAAGGCCACAAATATCCATGGAAGATAATTTTATACCCAAAATGTCATGAAAACAACAAGACTGCAGAATCAAAGACTTCATTAAAAGACCCATGCAAGTAGGGGGGTAACACTGTCAAAATTAAGGAGCAAATTTAAGGACAATGATAGGAGGTGATCCAATGATGACAAATGTTACCAAGAGGTGTGTGAAGCTCTATTAAGAAATGAGAGTTGGATGGAGAAGGAAGTAAAAAATATGAAGTTTAACATTTAGTTGAAGTGAAGTACTACTGTGAAGAAAACAAATGTATGTGCCAAAGTTAAGAGGGTTAGTGTTCCATGAGACCCATGATGCTTGTATTCACTAGGGTACTTAGGATATCAAAAGACCTACCTAACTCTAAAGATAATCAGGATTAAAGGCATACACCATAGATTATTCTATGGAGAAACTAGATTTATGTGTCAAATTAGACAAACTTAAGAATGTTAGTGTTCCATGAGTCCCATGGTGCCCCTTATTCATTGGAACACTTGGGATATCAAAACACCTACCTAACTATGAAGCAAATGTAATACTAGCCAGGATTAAAATCACATACAAGAGGTCATGTGGCCATGTACCTTGATTTCTATTAGATAAAAATAGACCATCAACACCCAACTAGAAAATTGAATTCCCTAAGCATACATAACATTCCTTAAGAAACAACATTATCCTTTGAGGTTCATGGTCCACACTTGAAGCCCTAGGATATCACACATTAAAGCTCATTTGCTAATTAGAGAATTGATAATTAAAACTCATTTGTGGGTGGAGGGGATAAACTACATACAATTATAGAGTTTTTGCATAAATAAATGACAAAGTTAATGAAGTTTTTCTTTATACATAGTAGTGTTGTAGTCAACATTTTTTATTTAATATATGCATATAAATACAATAGTATAAATCATATAAATCCATTAAAAGTTTCACATTAATTTTTTCATTCTCTTTAGTGATTAAATCCAAAGTTAAAAAAATTATTAGATCATCATAAACCTTAGTTTTATTTTGATTTTCATAGCCATTCTGTCGATCAGCATTAGCAGCTGCACCAATAATATAGAGTTGTTTTCCCCTTGGCAGTTGCTTAGATATGTGAAATTGATTTCTCCAGAGCTACAAAGGGAATTCCCTTTGGTCCTATTCTCGTCTACTATTCCATTTCACAGTAGCTAAAACTCGCTAGAATAATGGTGTTCAAGCTTGAACGAATCAATCCAAACACCATTTCTTAGGTAGACTTCTGCCCTTTTCGCTATTATGTTATAAACTATTCAAAATGGTTCTCAAAATAGGTTTTTACTATGAATAAAGTTCGATTCCCATTGTGTGATTCAATATGTTTGTTTTGATTCTAAGTTGCTTTGTATATTTTGTTGATATCCCAGATTTCGAGGAAACTGAGTCACATGGAGTACAAGGAAAAGTCCGGCTCAAAACCCTTGGCCACACCTACAGAATCTGCAGGTACATTTGTGCCTTCTGTTGAGGGAGAACTTGTTCTGTTGTTTGAAGATGTTGGCATTTCTTTAGCTGCATTTGCAGGAACTTCAAATTATGGCGATTCTAAGAACCAGAGCGAGTTTGGAATTTCTTTTAATTCTATTATAAAATGTATGAACAAATCATGTGTGTGGTAAGTACGAATCACTGCTGATGGTGTTTTTGATGAATACTTAATTCCTTAATTTAATGGCTTGCCTGGTGATACTGGGCCGACTTCAGTTTATAGTCTCCCTCCAGGTTCTGAAATTACTACTAGAAGTAACAAGAGCAAATCTGTAGATGTTGATGGTGGCAAGAGTGTTGTAGATGCTGAGAGTGACAAGTTTTCTTTTGCAGACAGAATGTACACATGATGAAGTTCATCCAGTTCCTTCATCTGTGTTAGAACTGCAAGAACTGCATGCTAATAATGAATTTCCCACTGACACTGGGGCTACGGTATCTTACAGG
Organism: Larix kaempferi; assembly: GCA_027924585.1. Taxonomy (NCBI): domain Eukaryota; kingdom Viridiplantae; phylum Streptophyta; class Pinopsida; order Pinales; family Pinaceae; genus Larix; species Larix kaempferi. The sequence goes on from BSBM01000506.1 coordinate 8,823,846, forward strand.
GTGCTGAACCTACTATTAGAAATGAAGAATTAACGTCTGTAGATGTTGATGTTAAGTTTTATTTCGTAGATGTTCAGCTGGTTGATGTTGGGGATTATGATCACATACAAACTAGTGGGGAGACTCTGTTCCAGGACAGTCAACCTACAATAATTGCTGACATATCTGACAAAGAAGCTGAAAATATATCTGGAAAAGATGGATCCGTTGTGATTGTCGATAATTACTCTGTTGACGTTGCAACCACAAGCAACCATTTATGGTATACAAATACTAACTCTATCTCCAACGTTGTTTCTGATACAAATTTGAGTTCCATTGTTGCAAATCTGGTGAATGATAATCCTCCTGAAAATACTAAATTAACTTCCTAGGTGAAGATATCTCCAATGTCTGAAGATGCAGAATATGTGGCCAATGGGATAATAAACACCCATGCGGTCTCCAGTTCCCCTATTGATGCTGCAGATAATGTGCTTGAGAGATTGGATAACCATGTTGAACAGATCGCTGAGGATGATCCTTTTGTTGGAGATCCCGTTGGCTATGTTTATATTTTTTGGGAGGTTGTTTATGTAGTGTAATAAAAAATAAAAATTATCCCTTCCCTAAAGAAGTGAAAATTTCTTGCTTCGAATAGAAATTGCACTTTGACTACATCTTCAAGTCTGTTGGACAAGTCATCTTGCAATACATATTACATAGTTATAGAAGGCAGGGTCTACTAGTCCATTGCAGAACACATCTCAATAGAGACACACAACTCCTTCAGGATCACCTCTGTATCGGCTGAATAATTGAAAGAGTGACAATATCCCCACACTACCAGAAGAACTAACACAATTGGAGATAAGGAATGCATTCAATACCAATGTGTATTTACGCTGAACTCACAATTTAAAACAGTAAAATTTCCTAGCTCTTCCACTTAATTATAAATACTGGGCTTCTCAAAGACTAACAGGCAAGCCATAATTCTGAAATGATCTGATCTCTCCCCCATGACTGGCGGTGACTATTACTAAGCCCCACGCAGCAGCTGCGGAAGCTCCATACTGAATTTGGATGGTATTACCAAGATGAGTCTTCAGAATGACACAGTGAGAAGTGGGTATCTTCGGCCAGCTTTGTTTTCTTTTTGTAGGAAGCTTCTCCTCAGGGAATGTTGCTGAGCCTTTAGACAAGCTATCGGAGAAAAAAATATGACTTGAATTTAGATTATTTGGGTTTCCAGGAGATGCAGAAAAATCCATAAAGAATCCTGACATGAATCTGAGATACATGTTGAATATCTAGAAATACCATCTTGGCCATTCCTATCTACCAAAATATGTGAACCACATGAATGTGATATTTGAGAAACATGATGCAAACAAGCCTGTGAATCCTTACCCTCGCCACATTCTCTTGAAATAAAGCCATTCTGGCATCCAGAATCCTTACCTTCCCGACCTTCATACTAAAGCTTCATATCGGACTAAGGAATTGCAACTGAAACACCTTGTAATAGAAAGTGCTCATTTGACCAAGAGGATTTTTCATGCCTTGCACCAGAGCTATGAGGGCTCTCATGATTCCAAATATAAACATGTGAATCTACACGTGCACAAATAAATTAAGATGCTAGTAAGCCCAATCCAATGATTTGTCCCTTGGGTGTTGAACTAAGTCACTGGACACGTCCTAACAGGGCCAAGTGCCCCGTGGGCACGTATTGGGTGCGGACACGACCCTCCCACGTGAAGGACACGTGTTTTTTTGTGTCCCGAAATTGCGACACAAAAAACACGTGTCCCCCACGTGGGAGGGTCGTGTCCTGCCTCCACCAAATCTGTTTTCTTAGCTGAGGCCATGACCTAAAATTGCCTGAAGTATTCTTACAGAGATAAATGAAATTTTCAAATATAGCTCTTAAAAGTCTTATAACATTAACACCATAATATTCTGAGCCATAGGATTCATGCAATTGTGTCATAGAATTGCATAGGTGTTTGACATTTTTTAACAAGAAAAAATATTGATTTGGTTTTTCATTTTTGCTGATAGGTGAATCTTACACGTTGTGCTGTGCGTGTGTGTTAAGGTGGGGGCAGATTGATCAATTGGAGTGCCAGACGACGTAGCTTTTAGAAAAATAAACAAAATATCCTTTTTTTTCTTATTTTAACCAAAAGCTCTCAAACTCTGCATTACAAATTTCCTCTGCAAGCTGTGATTTTACCACATTTCACCATGCAAATTTGCTGCTCAAATCTCTGGAGTGAAATTGATTACCTTAGGATGCTTTTCATTTAGTTCGCTATCGTCAGATTGAGTTGCTCAAAGAGAAAGAGGGAATCACTTCATAGAAGCGCCTCACTATTAAAAGAAAAAGCATATTGGTTATAAAATTGTTTTTGATGACTTAATGAGAAATATGGTTCTGACATGCATTTATGTGTCTCATTGTGATTTGTGAATGACAAATGTGTAATCATTAATGTGTTTTGATTCTAATTTCTATTGAATATTTGTAAATGTTCTAGTTTCTAAATTTTATTGGATCTATATGTCTATATTTTTAAATTTTAATATATTTTAAAAATATATATATGTATATAAAACGTGTCCTGATTCCGGGGGTCACCGTGTCCCGTGGGGACACTCGTATTTTGGGGACACTCGTGTCTCGTGTCCTCATTTCAGGTGACTTAGGTGTTGAACTAGGTGAAATTTTTTATTTGAACACAAGAAAAGGGGAAAATCTTTACTAGTTTGGTTTGATTTTCCAAAGAAAGTGCCAATCACTAGGATGGGATGCTTATTGGCTTCCCAGCCTAGTTATTTACTTGAGGATGGAAAAATGATATTGAGTTGAGATACCAAGTAGCCTTCCAGCCCAATGATTTACCTCCTTGTCCCTCTAACTCATTGATTTTCCCTTCTAAATTATACATATATCATCAACAACCAAAGCCAGTTGAACAAAAATCTTCAATCAAGATTAAAAAAATATGTTTTCATTGTTCTTATTGCATGATGCTTGAAGCAAATCCGTCAATAGAATTCAGGATATTGTTAAAATCAGAACGTTTTTCTGGGCATAGAATTAGAGGATCTATAGGTAATCTGGAGCTAAATTTCAATTGCATAAATTTAGTAGACTGGTTAAAGTTGGTGTTCAAGCAATATCCAATTTTAGATGTAGTCTGGTGCAGCTTCCAGGATTTCAGAAGTTCATAATTCCAGGCATATGAAGCTATGCAAGTTTAAAAAAAGAGAGCTTCAAATGGCTAAAATTGATCAAGATATAACTCTTGCATCAGATTTTTCCATCCCTGCACAGTCAGGACTGTTTCATAATATGGTATTTTCATCATAACACAGCCATTTTGATCTTCACAAGTTTCTTAGTCATTTCCATTTATCAGTTTTTGTCATAGTGATGGCAAGGACTAATCAGCATGCATCTGTAGTTGGTTCAGATCACATGAATCTACAAGATGTTGGAGGACATTGCATAATGTCCATAATCCATCATCAATGTTTCAGGATTTCACATTTTCCCTTGGAATAAATTTAAACATGATGGAAAATAAACATCTGCATATGCATAGTTCCATTCCCAGCCTTCACAACCTCATAGGGAAGCCATCAAACCCAACTACAATGAAAACTATTTAGAATTGTTGGGTTGCATAGATAGCTACAAATTTTACCCTTCTAGTTGTGAGATGTTCTGAGACATAAGAACATTGTGGCAGCCACAACTCTTTTCATGCTCATGCAAGGTACTTCTTCAAGCCAAAGTAGGAAGAATTGTCCCATATAATTTGCCTCACATATAACACTGTCGGCCTTGAATTGCCACAAGTACTGACTAGCAAATATTCAAGCAAGTCCCTGCAAATAACATACCGTTGTTCTCTCCCTAACCACTCCTGCAACCATGCAACTCACATAACCATTGTCTTACTCTTACTCTAAAAAGATTGTTGATTGTCACATCTGCAAGATTTTTGCTCTTTAGTTGGTCTAGTACCATGTCAGAGGCCATCACATGCCTTGTTATTATCTTGTTATTATTGATCCTAGAAAAGGATTTTGACAACCAGTTCTTGTTAGGACAAGTAGCTTGTTGCTAGGATGGATTGCTATAGATGGCAGATGTTAACAGTAATGTGTCAGGAATCAGGCATTCACCTTACAGACCATGTGGAATGTCCAAGTAAATGTGCATACCCTGAATCCTGGTTGAATAATAAGAAGGGTATTTCGTATGGAAATAGATTGCAAAGGTAATAGTTTGTATTTATTTGTATAATAGTTGCTCTTAACATCTTAAAGTGATATGGTAAAAGGATTTATTTCTTAGCTTTTATAGAGCATAAAGAACTGCAATTAAATAGCAATGTATGACTTTTTGACATTTATGTTGTACTTCAGTTTTGAGTGGTTATATGCTTGCTTCTTATGTTGCAAAATGTAAATGATTGTTGTAAAGGAAATTACTGCTCTGTAGATCTTAAGTTGTAAATTTGTTAAATTACATAATATTTTAGATCTTTGACCTTTTAAAGAACCAAAATTTGTTTAAGAGGCTACATTATTAACATCTTCTCTTTAGGAAGTTTTCAAAGGACCACGGTTGATTTTAAAAATATGCCGGGAATTTACATGAAAAATTTGAATTCAGAAGGGACTCTAAAAATCCCACATGACAGCCTCTATAGAAGTATGGGCGAGAGAACACCATGCACTCTGATTTTCATTAAACTGGGCAAGATTAGAAGTAAAATGAGGCTTCTGTAAGATTTGGTAATGGGTCTTAATTTTCTAAATTTTTGTCCTGTCTTAGTTTGTCACAATCTTAAAAGTTAAATGTTAATGTGAAACAATTGATTCCTTTAAGGTTCTGTTAAATTGTGTAGTTCCCACAAGTAGAGACCAACAAGGAGTTATTTGATATTTTGGTAGGGATAATCTAAGACTTGATCACGACTTGGAGCTATTTAGACATATTTGCAACTCCAGCCCACAACGGGTATGTATGAACACAGCTAAACTCACAGCATGAGTCAAACTTATCAGTGTATGCGGATGGATCAAGAGAACATGTATGCATTCTCATGGATGACCAACAATTAATAAGGAATCAGGTGCATATTCTTGCTGGCACTCCAGTAACTGCAGTACAACCACTGTTATTCACAGCTCAGATTTCAGATCAAAGTTAGAAATGCTAACTCTGCATACAAAGCATAATGGTATTATTTATCTGTTTGTGACAACTACCTTGCATGTCAAGTCTTCCAGTTTCACAACATTAATTTGTGATTAAGAAAATTTTCCAATAAAAATGAGTCAAATAAACTTATCCAAGTTTTACCAGTATATGTGGATGGATCAAGAGAACACGTGTCCAGCTGTATGGATTACCAACAATCACTTAAGAATCAGGTGCATATTCTTGCTGTCACCCCAGTAACTATAGTACAACCATCGACAGCTCTACTGAGGCAAGGAGATAACTTGCATATTAAAGTTAGTTATGTTAACCCAGCATAAGAAAAACAATGGTATTATTCATCCTACAAGGTGACAATTAGCTTGCATATCACTTCTTCTTGATTCACAACAACAATTGTGACAATTAGATTGCATATCAATTCTTCTGGATTCACAAAAGCAATTTGTGATTAAGAAAAACTTCCTATAAAAATATTAATTTAGTGGATCATACATCCCTTCAAAATCTGCCACAATATTTAAAACTGCTAATTTTAGCTTCATAGTTATGGAGTCCAAAATCTGCTACAATATTTAAAACCACCAAAATATTAGCTTGCATAGTAATGTAGTGGACCACCTCTTTACATCAGATTTCTATCTTAAGCTGCATAGGAAATAGTCAATAATTAGCAACATGTCCAATATTTTTTCAAATTGCAAAGATCTGTACATAAACAAAGACCCTTTTACATATGGATCTAGGTCATATGATTCTCTACACATAAATATCTGGATACCGTACATCTGCCATAGAAACCATAAAAAGCTACATGAGCATGCCACTATACTCCAAAATATGCAAGATGTTGATGATAATTTAGAGCCCTCTGTGGTTCTGCTCTTATTGAGTTCTCGTCAGAGGAAGAGGCCAATGCCATTTCTAAATTGAATCTGATCTATGATGGTGCAGATATGGGGATGAAGCCAAAGTAAGGATGCAATCTATCTCTCAAGGAGAAAGATCATGTTTTCATTGTTTGTTTTGATTGCACTGCAGTATTAGTATATGTGCAAATTTTTTTACTAGTACTTACTTCCCACTACTTTCCAAATAATTCAGTGGCAATAACGGAGTTTCTGCAAGGTTCCCTATAGTCTGCTAGTTGTTCATCTTTCAAGCATTTCTCAGTTCTCTGTATGCATATGCATTTTGCAATGTTTCTATGTTTCTATGGTTTAGCTTGATTGCTTTGTCTGTACTCCAAATGTATTTTCTAAAGAGGAACAACCTTTGGAAGTGGGTTCTATTTACTATTTCTTTTGATTATTAAATTATTCAATCAAGTAATGTTATTGGTGAAAACAATTGCGTTTGACAGGATCAAGGCTTGAGAGTATTAATATATTTGTTAATTCCGCAAAAAACCTTAGTGTAACCCCCCAAACTTATTTTGAAAGTGGTCCTTTTGCAGCTGATGAAGTAACATTTAATGAATCATTGGTTTTTTGTAAACCTTCTTGCTTTTTGTCCAGATCATTCTCTTGCACCTATATTGACTAGCAGTAGGTCCTCAATCAATTATTGCTATTTGGTAAAAATAATGTCTTTTACAGGGTGAAGGCTTGAAAGTTGAGAGCATCACTAAGGTAGTTAATTCTACAAAATACCTTAGCATTGATGCCCCAATTTTTTTTTGAAAGTGGTCCTTTTGAAGCTGATAAAGTAACATGAAACACCTAATGAACCATTGGTTCTAGGAAAGCCTGCTTGCTTTGCTTTTGTGTGGTCCTTCTCTTGTACATTTATTGACCAGCAAGAAGGCCCTTAACGGACACTGTAAGAGTTCCATGTAATAAATAGAAGGGAAAATGAAATCATTGTAATATTTTAAAAATAATTTAAAGTGGTAAGTGAGATTAGTGAGTATGCCATGATAAAGAACAATTTATTATACAAGTGTTTAGCATAACCTGAACAGTTAAAGCTGAATTGATGAACTCAAGATCTAATGATAGTAGGATTAAGAAACATTATATCTTGGATTCTTGTAAGCCACCAGTTGACTTCATAGTTTTATATTCTGAAGATTTTGAAATGTTTTAGATCTTGTTCATTTTTACAATTCAATTATTTGCAATATTCATTGCCATTGTAATGCTTCAGGAAGGATTTTGACGCTAAAAGGAGAGCTTTGCTTGAAGAAATCAACAATGGTCGGTGCCCTACTGGAAACCAATGGAAGAATGATATTTGGTAAGTAGTTGTAAAACCAATGACAAAATGATAGTTTGTAAGTAGTTCTAAAAAATATCTATTTTTGTTCCTATAAGTGTCTATCTGTAATGTTTTTCTATTTTCTCTTCGTCTTATGTTTCAGGGGTGACTCAGTTTTAGAGGATATGTATATATATACAAAGTATCTTCCAGATTTAGAGCCCTATATTACAAATATTTTGTTACTTTTAAGATAGGAGCTTACCCTGCCAAGAGATCAATGAGCTAGAACAACGAGGGGTCAAGGCATTGGGGATCAGAATAGGGGAATGCCATTTCTCTTAGATGGGGATCATATATTGATCAAGAAGAGATGTCTTCTGAGGTAGATATTTTATTTCTTAAACACCATTTCCTGAGGGGTGGAAGGTCTCAATATCAATTTTAGAGGGGATCTCTGAGGATAGAATCCTCTCAGATGCTGACTGAAAGACTCCTTAGGAATCAAATAGTTTTATCCTTTGCTAAGGATGAATTTCAATATTTGTGAACCAGACAGGGAAGGGATATCTTTGAATATGAAGTTCCTTCATGCTCCAAGGTATTCCCTTAAATGATGTGCTTCCAACAGGTCGAATCCCCACTGATCAGACTCCACAAGATCCTGGCTCCCATTCCAACGTGTTTGAGCTTGGGCTTGTTGATACCCAGTCCACCTAGGATGGGTGGGATTGACTCTTTCCATGATATCAAGGGAAATGCCCTTCCCCTCGACTACTTTCCACCCTTCCATAGTATTTTTTTAATCATCCTGCCCATTTTATTTAAGATATCAGTAGGGGCTGACAAGGTTGAGCACAGATAAAATGGGGAGGCTATAGAGGACTTCTTTTATGATCATTTTTCTGGCCCGGGGATCCAGCCATTCAGTGCTCCAGTCTGCTCTTTTCCTTTTATGTTTTTCAATCACATGAAGCTAGTCAGTAGATCTTAGGTTTACCAGGGAAAGAAAGGTTCCTAGATAAGTAATGGATCTCCATTTGCTCTTAGCGCAGAGCTCAAATTTTTTAGCTATTCTATAAAGGGTGACTTCATCAACATTCATGCCATAAATTTGTATTTTCTGTTATTTAATTGACCCCCTGATGCATTCAAGTATTTAGAAATAGAAGGTTTAACTCTTCTAGTCGTAACAGTCTAAGCTCCGCCCTGTAGAAGGGTGGTTCCAGCAACAAATTAGGAATGGCTTATAGGTTTGGTCCCCTGGACCAATTGGATACTCAGAAGCTTTCCATTGTTCTTTCTGCTTCTGGAGCTCTTCCCAACATTTCGCCATAAGGATACATAAATAAGGGGAAAGTGGGAAGCCCGGCCTTAGCTCTTTAGTGCCATTGAAAAACCTCATGGGCCTTCCATTAACTAAGGGAGATACCCATTGAAAATAAATACATCCTTTTAACAAGGATATGAATTCTTTAGCAGAACCAAATACTCCTGAAACTTTGAGAAAAAAATATAATTCGTTCTGTCAAAGGTGTTTGCCATATGTAGCTTTAGGAACCATATTCCTCCTGTTGAAATCTTTTGCTGAGTGGATGGCTTCAGAAACCGCTCTGAGATCAATGGCTTGAGGTGCCATGATATTATCTTGATTAGGTTTTATATGAGACATTGCCAAGTGATATAGGCCTAAACCTTCCCCAGGCAGATGTGTCAATCTCTGTAGGGAATAATGTGAGAAAGGTGATTCAATCCCTCAATATAAAACTTGGTATGAAAAGTGAGTTAATCCCTCAAAATACAAAGCATGGTATGCTTTGTATTTTGATCCCGTGCCTATAACCAAAGAAACTTAGTACTTTGTCTCCAATATTCCTCCTCATTGTGATGGGTTCTAAAAAATTTGAGGCTGGCCTTTTTCTCTTCTTCCACCAAGGCATTGGAATATCCAGCAACATCAATCTGTTTTTGTATTCCTTGAAGGATTTTCTCATAATATTTACTCTCACCAGGATCCTGAACATTTGATTTCATCAATTCGTTAATATCTTTCCTAAGACTTTATATTTTTTGTTCCCATATGAAATCTCCAGAACCCTATAAACCCAAGGGGTAGATCCAGGATGAAGAAACATGTCTCTAAACTGATGATCCTTCAACAAGATTAAACTGAAGTTAAAGGGAAGGAGGCCATAATTTTCAGGCTTCTGATTTCCAAAGTGATAGGCTTATGATTGGAGCCTACTAAAGGTATGATGGAGGAGACTAAATTGAGCCCATCATGCAAGAAAGACTCTTGAATAAGAAACCTATCTAAATACTCAAATCCAGGACCATTTTGCCAATATTAGTCCATGTATTATTTCCTTTCCTGGGTATAATGTCTTGGAAACCAAACTGGAACACCAAATATTCAACAATTTCTCTACAAGGGTCTTGTATCCTAGATCATCCCTTTTATCTTTGTTGTTAAGTATCAAGTTGAAATTTCCCATAATGATTCCATTGAAGAGGGGAGTGGAGGAAAGGAATTATGTTTTGAACATTGTTTTATTTTTCTAGAGGATTATTAGGGCCATACACATGGAAAACTTGAAAGGACTGATTAGAAGAGACTACTTCACAATGTAGAGCTATCCAATGATCAATCTTGACTTTACTCCTCACTTTGATAATAGAAGGTTCACAAAGAATTGCAAGGCCTTCAAGGAACCTTCTTGCTTTCTTATACATATTCATCTACCTCTGTTGAGATATTGATAAAAGTGTAAGTTTCACTTTCAGTCATGACCAACCTTATATTGTATCATTTATTATATTTAAGGCTCAAAAACCCTCTTGGGGAAAGTGACCTACACCTTGAGCTGTGTATATAGTAATATACTGTATATACACCAACTATAGTCACCAAACTCAGAATCGACAATAAATCAACAAGGCTAATGCTTTCAAAAGGATAAAGAGTGTATCAATTTTGATATTGTATCCTACACCCATATGCTAGTCAAAGTAATCTTTCTGTAAGCTTGTATTTGGTATAGTACCCTTACATTGGTTTAATCAATGTTTTCCAATTTTTGTTAGTTTATAATATATATAGTTGTAATTTTAATTGCATATCAATGCCCTTTGGTCATTAGTTCTTTAATTTTTAATGTTCCCAGAAGTTTATAAGGTGTCACTTTCTTAAGCTCATTACTTTGTAGTTCTTTTAATTCTTCATTTTTCTTTTCAATTTATAGTTCACACACCTTTATTCAGATTGTTTGTGGTTAATAATCTTGATTTATGGTTGATTGCTCAAATGTAGGCATGGGCTTTAAGTTAAAGCCGAAGACAATAGGAGGGAAAATGTTGAAATTAACAATTTGGGATACAGGTATGTGGTCAACTTTTGAAATTGAAGCATGGGGATAAAAAAAAAAATGAAGTAATACATTTTTTGCATAATATTAGCTGCATGCTTTACAAGAAAAAGAAAAGAGAAAAACATTCCAACTATCCTTCCCCAATGAAGCCATGTATATATTTTGCAATAAGGGGTTGGCATTTATTTCTTTGTTGACTTTTATGCATGTATGCTTAATGTTTTTCATATTATAAAATATAATTCATTTGCATCATAGTCTTTGTTTTGGAATTTTGGAAGAGATTCCATTACGAGCTAATCTCATGGTTTAAGAATTCACCTTGAATATTTGCTAAGATATAGTATGTGGCATACATTAGGATGACGACAACTATTTTATATTTGAGTGGCTTCATACAATTGAAATGCTTTCTTGAGGGAATTTATGGGCCTTTTGCCAAAGCCTTGCGGACATTTCTAGGCCTTTTCCCAAAGCCTTGCGGGCATTTCTAGGCCTTACTAAATGAAGGTGAGTTCATTAACAATTTTATGATTTCTTGCATTTCCTTTCATTTTCATTGGATTAGTATAATCTTGTAATTCTTTTATGGTTATGGTGTGTAGCAATTTTGAAGTATACCCTGTGGATCTAGTATGTGATAAATGTTAATTATCTGTAAATGAGGGACTTAAATCCTAATTTCTTTACCAACATAAATCCTATGTGAAATTACTTATATAGATTTTTGTGGTTAGACATCTTTGGGGTCTCTTCAAACAGTTCCAAAAGTTAGAAGGAGCTCTAGGCTTATTATGGTAGATTTTTGTGCTTATCAATGTGTTTTGAAAAATAAAATGGATTTTAAGCATGGTTGTCTTTGGATATTATTGCATTTTCTTAGAATTACAAATGATGCAATCTGAGTGTTCATATTCTCCTCTCCACAATTCTGAAAGGGTTCTAGCTCAATGGAAGAGCGCCTTCCTTACAAGCAAGAGGTTGGTGGTTCGATTCCTCCATGCCCTATTGATATTGCAATATTGGTATTTTTAATAAAATATATTTTATTATGATTTACTATGGCTATAGAGGGGGTTTCAAACCATCTTTGTATGTTGTTACGAGGGGGGTTCTAAACCGCCTTCATATGTCATTACGAGGGGGGTTCTAAGCCACCTTCATATGTCACTACGAGGGGAGTTTAGAACCACCCTTGTAGGTACCTACGAGGGGGGTTTGTAACCGCCCCCAAAGGTTTGTAATAAGGAATTTTAGGGGGGGCTATGAACCGCCCCTATAGGTGTCTATGAGAGGAGTTTACAACTACCCCTAAAAGTCACTTTTTTTGGGGGGGCGGGGGAAGAACCAGCCCCAAGGGGGGTTCCAAACCGCCCCTATAAGACTATACGAGAGGGGTTGACAACTGCCCCTATAGGCCTCTACAAGGGGGGTTTGAAACCGCCCCTATAGTCCTCTATGAGGGGGGTTCCAAACCTCCCCTGTAGGTTTGTATGAGGGGGCTTATGAGGGGGGTTCACAACCTCCCTCGTAGGTCTCTATGAAGGGGGTTCAAAACCACCCCTGTAGGTATCTATGAAGGGGTCTACGAGGGGGGTTTAAAATCGCCTCCATAGACCTCTACGAGGGGGGTCACAAACCGCTCCCAAAAGTCACTTTTGGGGGCGGTTCAAATCTCGTAAAAAACTACCCTTAAAGGGAAAAAAAATTAACATCGGTTCCTTTAGGGGCGGTTTTTTCAAACTGCCCCCAAAGCCAAACCCCCCTGCAGGTCACTTTTGGGGGTGGAAGACAACCCCCCCTAAAGGCCAAAAATGTAGTAGTGCACCGTTTAGAGTTTTAAGATTTTGTATGCAATGCATATTACCAATTATAAATGCACATGATTCTACCTATGCTTGTTTGATGGATAGAAAGAGGCCTCACTTAGTGATGCGTGGGTTCTTACCTCTCGTCCTATCACCTCTTTACTATTAGTAAAAAAAGGAGATGTCCTAATTAAATGCAAGATTCCAATCTACTTAACCTATCCTTGCAAGGAGCAAAATTAAGAGGGAGCAATGACTATAAACTGCATCATACACTTCCAGGAGCTAACTACTGAAATAATATTTTTAACAACCACAGGATAAAATCAACACATAGATAACTTGAGCATTGACAATTATTATATACATTACTCACGAATACATAGAAAATTGCATTTTCCATTCACCAACAACAAGATAATTCAAAACTTATAAAGTAATCCAACATGAAAGGAAATATCTTACTACATATCCATGAACAAAAGGAAGAAATAAGTTCTGCACATTAGTCCATATGCTTCAGCACAACATCCCATGTATTCCTTCACCCACAAAGTTGTCGTTCTCATTAGCAAAAAATAGTTTCTTACATATGAGTCTAGTATAATCCTTCACAAGCAAAAAGCCCTTTTTACATCTAATTTTCCCTATTTATCTTTACAAACCCAGTCCTTGGGTGACTTATCACTTAACATTCCTTAGACTTTTTTCCTTTCAAAAATTTTGTCCTTTTGTGAACAAAATAGGTGATCAAAATATCAAAATACAATAAAATATCATACTAAGATGGTGGACCACTATTTGGAGTTTGGATATAATCATTCCAAAGACCACTTTCGTAAGAAATAACATTTCATTATTGAGGTTCTAATAACTTTAAAGCTACTTCATGAATTGGTAAATATTTGACTGGGGCTTTCATTCCGTTAGTTACTGCATTATGGCCATTTACTAAGTAATGTGTCTTCATTGTAGCTTGTCCAATGTGCTCTTGCAAATCTTCTAGAGTGATAGTCTCTAAACTCTTGATAGCAGCAATGTCTTCTTCCTTGATAGTACTCAATTCATCCAAGCATTGCTCCTTTGGTACAAGATTTTCAAATGAGCCAAGGGGAGGTAGATGACACTTTTTGAAAGCTATGGAAATACTCTTGTGAATATCCTCACATTTAGAGATGGAATATCTCACTTCATTCTGCAATTTCTTTTCTTCTTTCTGGAAACTATTCAAAATTTCAAAATATAGCTTGAGTTCAGCTATAGATCTCTTAGGCAAATGTGGAGGGAATTATTTGGTTGTTTTCCTCCAGGGAGTCAGCTTGTTCATCCTATCATAAATTTATGTAATATTTTTCCTCGCAGCAGTGGCTTCCTTATAAATTTGCGTAAGCCTAGGTACCATCCCTTGCACTTCATAGGTCTGTGTTGGAATATTATCCCCATAATTTTTCAGTTTTGCATGCATGCATGCATTCTGCATGCATCCAGTCATCTGCATGCATCTATTCATCATCATGGTGGACCTCCCAGCTCCTAGAGCTTGGTTCTATCTCTCCACATCCTGTCTACAACCCCCATGGGGCCTCCCACCTACCAAAAGCGCCCTTATCCATGACAAGTGCGCCTTTCTCACCTACCACAGCCAGTTAGGCGCCTTTGTCACCTCCCAGTCAGTTATCACTCAGTACTTCCTTGATTTAAGTCTAGATTGACTCCCCCACTGACTGTTTCACTCCGATGGACCTCCAGTGAGACTAGTCTGCCCATTCCGACTCTAGTTAGCTCCTCGTGCGCCCTCCACTGAGCCTCCTTCATTCAGTTAGTGCCTACCTCACTCAGTTAGACTCCTCATGCACCCTCCACTGAGCCTCCTTGATTCAGTTAGTGCCTACCTCACTCAGTTAGACTCAATTGAGTGACTGTTACCATTGATGAATGATATATTGACTGGATTATGACTCCACTATCATCCAAGCCACACTCTGAGTTAGGAATTCGAATGCCCTACTTGGCCTATTCGAATCCTATGTTATGCACCTTATTGTTCTATTGTACTCATTCACTTACATTCTTATTCATTGTATAATACTGAGATATTGTTCTATTCTACTGTGTTTATGAGTGATCATTGAGTGTCTCCTTCTCTTCTTCTTTGCAACATATTTGTGAGTTTGATTGTGAGTTGCTATAGCTGCCATATCCTTACATATTCCTACATGGTATCAGAGCAGGAAGCAACTATTCGAATTGCATCAGTTGCAGCAGCAGCGGTTGCAACATTTCTTTGAGCAGATATCTTTCACTTGTGCACCAGAAGCCTCTAAGTTTCCACAGCAAATCCTGGTGCTATTACTTGATTTCATTGGAGAAATCCAGTGAGGTCTAGCCAGGTGTGAAGGACTTAGTCCATGTGCCAAGTGTCCTTAAGGTAGTGTTCAGTCGAAGTGCAACATTCTCCATCAACACATCTTTTATTGTTTGCAGGTTTATTCACCCGTTCGGAATCTTCTTCAACTATTTGACTTTCTCTGTTAAGATGGATCTAAAGCTTACACCTTCCAACTATGTTGAGTCGAAAGCCAAGATGGATCTCTTCATGAGATCCAAGAGCTTCTCCAGAATACTCAACGGAACGATGGTAGAACCAACCAGTGCAGTTGAAAAGTCCAAGTACTTGGATCGGCTTGATGAAGCAATTGGTCTCCTCCTCTCAATTTCTGATGAACTACACTTTCATGACATCGATCTTACATCTCCGAAAGAGGTGTGGGACAAGCTTGAATCTCTCTTTGGGCCAAAGGATGATATGGTAGCACACAAATTGGAGAATGAGCTCATATGTCTGAGTCCTAGCAGCTTCGATTCTATCAATGCTTTTCTCACGAAGTTCAAAAGCTTGATATCATAGTTGAAAAGATATGAGATAGTGAAGGAAGATAAGCAGCTTATACTTGCCATTCTCTCAAAGTTGGGGGCAAATTTCTCATTTTTTGTCTCTACTTTCCAGTGAGCTAGGTTGTCCATTCCAAGATGGAAGTTTCCCTCATTTGATGATTTCACACAATCTCTTACCCAAGAGGAAGAGAAGTTGATTTCAATGGGAATGATCATACCCAAATTGGATTCAGCCCTTACAGTTGCAGAGAGAGCGAATGGTATAGGAAAGCTAGAGATTCCTGGTGATACAAGGCCTACACACCAGTCAGCTAGAGATTCGTACTCTAAGAAGGCCAAACATTCTCAAAAGGGAAAGGCAGAGTGCACATATTGTCATAGAGCGCCTCATCCTGAGAGTGCTTGCATGTGAAAGGCCATTGATTTGATGGCTAAATTACTTGAAGAAAAAAACCTTCCTGTACCAGCATATGCAAGGAAGAAGGATTCTGATACTGATTCTTCTAGATCCAAAGGCAAAGAAAGTTGTCATGCTCTCACAACAGTTACATCAACTGGTTCTTCTCTAGTCATAGATTCAGGAGCATCTTGCCATATGGCTTGCTCAAAAGATCTCGTCTCTAGTCTCAAAAGCTCTACTGGTCATTCCATTAGTTTGGGAAATAATTTAGTTGTCACATCTCCGGGGATAGGAAGAATTGATGTTGATCATGGTCACTTTTCTGATGTGCTCTATGTTCCTTCTCTTACAGCAAATGTTCTTTCAGTATTTCAACTGACTCATACTGGAGAGCCCAAAAGAGTGATCTTTACTCCACATGAGGTCAAAGTACAATACATGATTTCAGGGGAAGTCATTGCAAAAGGAGTTGCAAATCAAAAGACAAAACTCTATGAGTTTTCACACTTCTTACCTCTATCAAAAGAGTCTGCTCTTCACTCTTCTACTCATGACATGCGAATGCTGGATCCAGATCCACAAGAACCTAAAGATCCAACACCTATTGGTCCATCTCCTATGGACCTCCATTACTCATCTGATCTTGATGAAGACCTCATACATGTTTTGGAAAATCTTCATGGCATCAATGTTTTTGGATATGTTCCTCCTCCGAGTGATGATGAAGATGAGCCAGTTTTACTTACTTCTCCTCATGAGATGTCAAATTCAGAGTTTGCATGTGAGGATGAGCCAATTTTACTTGCTCCTCCACTTGAGATTTCAGATTCAAGGGTTGGATGTGATGATACATCTTCACATGATATTGTAGACAGAGATAAGGGAATGCTAGATACAAATCCACAAGAACCTGAACGTCTAGCAACTAATGAAGGAGATGAGCGAATGGGAGATCCAGATCCACAAGAACCTGAATCTCTCTCACTTATTTTGCCTACTCTTCTTCAGCAAGCATTCACTACTTTCAGATCAGCCAGTTCAGAGTCTCAGCATGGGAGGTTTCACTCTTCCTTCTTTACTAATCCTCTCCTTTGATGGGAAACCACTACTTCCTGATCTGCCAGATCATAATTTTCACATGTAAGGATTCATCCTTGGGAAATTCCTGATCCATTTCGGATGTATAGATCCCTCTTTGAGAAAGGAGGACACTTACCTCCTTAGGGGTGAGAGATTGTATGCTTCCCTGGCATCCTTCAATCTATTTTGAGGGAGGTATTTCTTCCCACTGGGTTTTCCCTCTTTCCTCACTTAGTTTATTTTAGATTGATTGTACGGGGTGACCTTTGGTCTCAGTAACCAGGGCCCTATCTTGCTGTTTTACAAGGTGACCTTTGGTCTTAGTTACCAGGGCCCTACTCTTCAGTTATTTCTCATAGTATAGCTTGTGGGGGGGTGTTGGAATATTCTCCCTATCATTTTTCAGTTTTGCATGCATGCATCCAGTCATCTGCATGCTTCCATTCATCATCATGGTGGACCTCCCAGTTCATAGAGCTTGGTTCTAGCTCTCCACAGCCTGTCTACAGCTCCCAGGGGGCCTCCCACCTACCAAAAATTGCCCTTATCCATGACAAGTGCGCCTTTCTCACCTACCATAGCCTGTTAGGTGCCTTTCTCACCTCCCAGTCAGTTATCACTCAGTCCTTCCTTGATTTAAGGCTAGATTGAGTCCCCCACTAACCGTTTCACTCCAATGGACCTCCAGTGAGACTGGTTTGCTCATTCTAACTCCGGTTAGCTCCTCGTGCACCCTCCACTGAGCCTCCTTCATTCAGTTAGTGCCTACCTCACTCAGTTAGACTCCTCATACGCCCTCCACTAAGCCTCTTTGATTCAGTTAGTGCCTACCTCACTCAGTTAGACTCAGTTGACTGACTGTTACCATTGATTACTGATACATTGACTGGATGATGACTCCACTATCATCCAAGCCACACTCTGAGTTAGGAATTTGAATTCCCTACTTGGCCTATTCGAATCCTATATTATGCAACTTATTGTTCTATTGTACTCATTCACTTACATTCTTATTCATTGTATAATACTGAGATATTGTTCTATTATACTGTGTTTATGAGTGATCATTGAGTGTCTCCTTTTCTTCTTCTTTGCAACATATTTGTGAGTTTGATTGTGAGTTGCTACAGCTTCCAGATCCTTGCATATTTCTACAGTCTGTTTAGTGAGCAATTATTGGGAATGGAACAGTTGTTCATGTAAGGTAGAAGCACATTCATAAAACGGTGTCAAATCTTGCTTATGTTCCTGTGCAGTATTTAATTGATCCACCAGTGATTCTTTTTCTCTGTTAAGCTTTGTTTTATGGCTAGTGGGGGAACTTATTTTGGCCCTACTAGGCATCATATTTGTCTTCCAGGTGGATCGAAGGATGGGCGGTGGTCCTGGTCACATCGACTTAACAATGATGTGACGTCTGGAGATGAAGTATTGCGCTCTACATCAAGTGTTGGTGGTCTTGTCACTCGGAGAGAAGTTTCCCTAGCTCATACTCCCAAAGTGATTAGGGTTTTGGAAAACCCAGGTTTCTAATTTGATTACGCGATCCTTGGCTACGCTCGAGGATGGGACACTAAATTGGGGTTTTCGATGGATTATGGGGTTTCAAAGTAGGTGAGTGAGAAGGTTTCTATTTCTTTTGATCATTCATTTTCCATTCAGGTGGATCTTAGGTCTTCTATCCCACAGGATTTGTGGCTTTTATCATTCGGGTGTTCTCTAGTGAAACCCTCTTGTGATAATGGTGTGTTCGATTATTGCATTCGACCGAAGAGGGTGTTGAAGGGGGACCGGGCTCGAAGATGCCAATATCAGAAGTGTGAAAAGGTAAAGAAAGGGCGATCCCTCTGTTTTCTTGGTAAGGATTCCACCCTTAATATGGTTATTAGCTTGTCTACTCGGGCTCTGTTGGGAAAGTTTGAATTCATCAAAATGACTTGGTTGGAAATTATGGACTGGGTATCGAAAAAATGGAAACCAATTATTAATTATTATCCTAGGGTTACTATGCTTGTAAATGGATGGGTATGTTTCCATTTCCTCATTGAAGAGAGCTTACATAAAATTTATGATCATATGTATTGGGTTATCAGCACATGCTCATTAGTCTTCAGCAAATGACACTCTCGGTTTGACCCTTGGAAAGAAAAACTGAAGCATCGGCACCTCTAGGTTCTTTTGTCAGGGTTTCCTATTCACTGTTGGTCTTTTGAATCTTTTAGGGCAGTGGAAAACTGTATAGGCAGGTTTATTCTTGTTGAAGAATATATTCTTATGGCTTCGAACAAAACGATGCTGAGGTTTTTGGTCATATGGATGTTTCGAAGGGTCTGCGGGAAGAAGTTGAGTTTTTTTGGGTGGATTAATCCTTTCTTTAGCAACTTGATTATTGGAGAGTGCCTTTTTGTTGTATTTGTTGTCGAGATACCAGTTATCTAAGGAACAATTTACCAAAGGATTATGTGGTGGAACATAAGACATCTTTTGATATGTCTTGTTCTTTGGGGGTGTTAAAGGATTTGGATTCAAGTATCAACTTTCCTATTCCCTTCGACTTGGATTCAACCTATAATTTTTTGGGTAAGTGAAAAACCTCTCTTCCCTTGTTATTAAAATTTCTATCCTCTGAAGAAATTTTTGGTTCTTCGCTTTCGGATAGTTCTTTGGCTGATGTTCAGGATAGGGTTTATCCCCCTGTTATCCCTATATCTTCTACTCCTCCTATTATGAATCCCATCGGCCTCTCTGAGTCCACCCCTTCTGGTTCTAGTTCCCAGACTTTGCCTTTTATGATTGGAGGGATATCTATGCAAAAGTTGTCGTTAGTAAACCTGATTAGTAGACTAGTGATAAGGACTGGGAATAATATTGTTTTGGATAGGGGTTTCTCTTCTTCAATATTGGATGTCGAGGGGTCTCCAATTTTTTCATCCAGTGACAGTGAAAAAATAGGTACGGTTTTGATTCCTCATCGGTTAGCTGTACCTCCATGCAATTCGGAAATGCCTTAGTCTTTTCCTATTTTTCTTCTCCCCCGCTTGTTTCTGAGATACCTAAGACCTTGATGGATTACAAATGAGGAATTCGATCTTGGTTTTTTCGGGAAATTATTTTGAGAATCAGGATGTTATTCCCATCTCTTCTATTAGGAATCTAAATGTTACTACTAGTAAGAAAAAAGGAGAAAGGGTAATATGGATGAGGTTAATAAGGATTTCCATTTGGTGGAACATAATAACTTTATCAACCCTAAAGTCAAATCGTTGTTTTCAGCTGGCTTAGAATCGAAATTGTTTTCTACTTCTCCTTATGTTATGGGGGATCTTAGAGCAGGTATGCCCCAGAAGGTGGTTACTTAATGAATCTATTATATTTTAATATCAAAGGGCTCGGTGGCTCCCCCAAAAGAGCTTCTTTTAAACATTTGATGGAGGTGGTAAATTTGGGGGTTGTTTTTCTCCAAGAGACAATGTCCTCTTCTGTGAAGGCTTGTGATTTTTTCTCGAAGATCTATCTAACTTGGAAATGTTGTGGTATTAACACTAGCAAGCAATCTAGTGGCCTTTTGGTTGCTTGGAATCCAATTATTGTTGATTTCAAGCCTTTCTCTACTGTTACAGGTATGCTCATTGAAGGAAAGTTTGGTTTAGATCAAACTATCAGGATTTTAAGAGTTTATGGGTCCTATATGCATAGGAAGTTTTTCTGGGACAATTTTGCTCAAGCTTGGATGTTAAATGATTCTATTTTGATATTAGCTGGTGATCTTAACTTTACTTTTTATTCTGTTGAAATTTGGGGTTCTGGGAATGTGATTGATCCCCTTGCAGAGTATCTCAGGGAAATTTTTGATAATGATAAGATGATCGATGTTTCTCCAAGTGCTCTGGTTCCTACATGGTCAAATGGGCATAATGGGAAGCTAGGTATTGCAAAAAGGATAGACATGTTTTTTTGACAAAGGTCTCTGTAATGTCATGGAGAGATCTAGATCATGGTCTACCTCCACATATGTGTCAGATTATAAACCAATCGTTTCAAAATTGGAACTTGTGCATTGTAAAATGCACTATCCCTTCAAATTCAACCATACTTGGACGGATGAACCTGATTTTTGTGAGTTGTTTTAAGAGAGATGGATTTATTATTCTCATATTGTTCATTTTCCCCCGATGTTGAGGTTGGTGAAGATACTTAGGCTACTTAAAAATGATGTCACAAAATGGGAAAAATAAAAGGTGGCAAACAAAATTGATTTGCTATGGATTGAATATGAGATTAAGGAGTTGTTTGGCATGTTGAATGATGAAAATTTTCTCTTCCTCTAGAAAAGATCAATTGATTAGTCTTGAAATTCGAAGGGAAAAGATTCTGAAGAATGATGAAGAAACTTGGAGTCTTAAAAGGCAAGCTATTTGTTTATCACAAGGGGATAATAACACAATTTGTTTCCATAACTATGCAAACCAGAGAAGAATTAATAATGTTATTTGGGACTTAAGGGACCTAAATGGTGAAATATTGAATGATCAGAAGTCTTTAGAGGATGCATCTTTCTTCTATTTCAAGGATATTTATCAATAGGGTAATGTTTCTAACTTATCATATTAGTTGAAGGTTATGCAACATTTTCCTAGATTCTTTAGCTATGAGGAAGGCCTTAAGATTGGGGATGTTGTTACAACAGAAGAGGTTAAAAATGTTTTTAAAAAGTTTGCTAAGGAAAAGAGCCCCGGCCTAAACGGATGGATTGTTGAGTTTTTTTTCTACATTTCTTTGATCTTGTTGGACTCAAATTTAGTAGAATCTATGGCAGAATCTAGGAGATTGTGGTATGTTTCTGGAAACATGAATGCTACCTTCATAGCCTTAATTCCCAAAAGGGACAAACCTTAATATTTCAATGAATACATGCCCATTTCATTATGCAATTTAATCTATAAAGTTATCACTAAGATCATCTCCAACAGAATCAAACCAACTATGGATAAGAATATTTCCATAGAATAGTTTGGATTTCTTTCTAACAGCAAAATACTTGATGCGGTGGGTGTGGCTCAATAATGCCTTCATTCGGTCAAAACGGCTAAATATATTCAAGCATTTATTCTCAAAATAGACATAATCAAAGCTTATGATCGTGTTGAATGGTCGTTTCTAATATTTGTCCTTCCTTATCCAAATTGGTCTCCCAGTTGAAGTCACTAATTGGATTATGGCATGCATTTCATCTGCAAATTTTGACATACTCATAAATAGTTATCCTAGTTATTTTTTTAAATGTAGTCATGGGTTAAGGTAGGGACGCCCTCTTTCTCCACTACTATTCCTCTTAGTTATTGAATGGCTTAGCATATTAATAGACAATGCAAAGAAAGAAAAGAAGATTAAAGGAATACAAATCTCTCATTCAGTCTTCACATCTCCCACTTGTTATGTAGATGATATATTGATTTTTGTGAGGGTTTCTATTCCTGGATGGGAATTTTATCTTTTTATAATTAAAAATTTCTATGTAGCATCCAGGATGTTTTTCAGTGCTTAGAAGTTAATTTTTTTGTATAACTTCTCTAACTCATGGATTTGTGATCACATATCTCAATTATTCCCATATTAGAT
Organism: Larix kaempferi; assembly: GCA_027924585.1. Lineage (NCBI taxonomy): Eukaryota > Viridiplantae > Streptophyta > Pinopsida > Pinales > Pinaceae > Larix > Larix kaempferi. Next base: position 8,846,442 of record BSBM01000506.1, read on the forward strand.
GAAAAGTTGGAAGAAGGGTTTAAATACCTGGGCTACTACCTTAATCCAAATTGCTATAAGGATGAGGACTAGAATTAGTTGTTGCAAGAATTAGAGAAGAGAATAAGTAATTGGAATTTCAAATGGTTGTCTATTGGGGCTAGGCTTATATTGGTAAAGTTTGTTTTAGAAAGCATTCCTGTGTATTGGATTTCTTTGGTTATGATCGTAGTATCTGTTATCAACAACATTAGGAAGAGAATTTTCCATTTCTTATGGGAAGGTAAGTTGGACTATACAAAATTTTACCTAACTACATGGGATATTATTGCCTTGCCAAAGAAAAAGGGTGGATGGGGATTGAAACATCTTGATTGGTTTTGTTCTGCTTTAAGTACTAAAAGTATGTGGAGGGGAATATTCAAGGAAGGAATGTGGAGCAAAGTTCTAAAATCAAAATAGATTAAGCATTTATTGGCTACTTAGTGGATTCACTCTCCAACAAATACCATTTCTAATGCTTGAATTATTTGTGGGGGATTAACCAAATCATAGCCAAAGCTTGGTGAGTGGATCAACTAGAAAATGGGGAGAGGAACACAAATTTTTGTTGGCATTGATCCCTTCATTGTGATGATGGTCGTTTCAGGCTATTTGATGTTTTGTTGTTAGAAATTCATAACATAAATATTCAGGTTATGGCACAGGTCAAAAGGTAGGTATGTTCAGATGCTAACTCTTCCTATTGGAAGATGATAGCTTGGTATGGGATTGGAAGGGTGAAAATGTAGTATTAACAGCAAAAAAGGATTATGAAGCTATCTCTGTTGACATGGTGATGTCTCCTAAATTGTGGGAAAAATATTTATGGAAATTGAGAATTAGTTTAAAAGTCAAATGCTTTTTATGGCTATGACTTGAAAATAAGATCCTTACATGGGATAACCTCCTTAAGCGAGGTTTTTTTGGTCGAACCAAGGATTTGTGTGTTATGTAAGGTACTAAGAGGAATTAATTTCCCACTTATTTACTCAGTGCTCCTCTATAAAATCCATTTGGGATGATTTAAGCAGGTTGTTAAATATACAAGATGATTGGGAATCTGATGGGGTGTCGGGTCGACCGTAGCCAACTCAACCCTCACCCTTCCAGGATTTGGGTTGACTCGCTAGAATCCGCCCCTGACTTGGCTAGAAACCGAACTAGTCCTTCTTCCATGTAGGCCTGACCTTCCACGCAGGCTCTCCGCAACATTTTGGGGTCTCTTACCTTCGAAACTGACCTTCCGTAATACCCTTGTGGGATCACCCTCTTTCTGCAACCACAACGTCTTCCCGCAAGCTTCCTTCCGCAATACCTCCTCCGCAACAGTCTTTCCGCAATACCTTTTCCGTACATACGGATTTCAAGCTGTGGGGTGCTCTCTAGAATTTCCCGAAAAGTCTTTCCTGCAAAGTTTCTCCGCAACTCTTCGCCGCTAAGCCTTGCACTTCTTCCTTTTGCGGAGCGTTGTCCCATTGTCGATCCTCTGCGGATCTAATCTCAACCGTTGATCGATGATCAAGGCGAGATCCTTCACTTAGGCTTGTGGGAATGTTATTTTTTGCGCAACTTCACTTCGAACAATGCTCCCACGTCATCGATCTTCTACTCGGCTAGATCTGAGCCACTCAACTCAACAAGCTAGATTTACTTAGCTTCCTCTTGATTTCTCGACTGATTGATCATGGAACGATTAACCCAGCTCGACCCTCGTCTGGATATTTGGAAAACTAAACATAACAATAATCCTACTTAAAGAATTTAATGGTGATTGGTCTGCAAACACATTAGGGTTCTTCACTTCACACAGAGATCATATAACCGCAACACAGAGATTCATTCACACAGAAATCAAGTCACAAATGCACACAGCTTTACCTGACATAAACTCAAGCATTCTTAACTCAAATGTACAGAAAGCTATCTTAAACCCACAATTCTTCTACCTTCATCTACAGAATACAGAAAGCATGAAAAATGCATTCCCTACAGAATGAATTGCAATCCTGAGCTGACTAACCAACCCCTAGCTCATTCTACTCTGCCCTACTTATGCATTCGACTCTCTAACAGAAACTCAAACCACTCAACAAACCTAACAACCTAACAGACTCCATGCCGGCGGGTCTGCATCACTACTCAACCGACTTCCTAATCTGGCTTAATCTCCATGCAGGGAGTATCAACTCACTGCTAGTCCTATCTCACCAAAAATAGACAACACATCAGATGGTTACCCATTTTACGATCTCGAATCATTCAAAATGGTTTAAACTGTCCACATCATAACAACTCGCCTCCATACTAACCACAATATGTGACCACATAATCACATTGCTGACTCAGCATCGATGCTCCTGCATCAGACTCCGAAGGTTAAAATTTCTGAACCCCTGTTCAGTAAGTCAGCTATTGAGAAACCCTTGGTTTCCATTCCTTTAGCATCCATCCATGTAGAATCCTCTACAGGATGTCCTTTCCACTTGATCAGGTACTCCAGGTAGTCCCCCTGTCCGGTTCTTCTTGCCACTCTAGTCTCCAAGATATGCTCAACTTCTGAAGGCTGGGCCATAGGCATCTGTTTCAGCCACTGTAGATCTTCCACCTCTGGCACTTGCCCTGTATCATTTTTCACATAGGCATACAAGTCTGCAACATTAAAAATAGGTGATATGCCAATTCCTGTTGGCATTTCCAACTCATAGGCATTTGTTGAAAATTTTCTGAGTATCCTGCAAGGTCCAATCTTCTTCATCTTCAACTTGTTGTACTCTCCTTTTGGAAATCTCTCTTTCCTCAAATGTGCTAAGACTAAGTCTCCCACTTCATAGTTCTTCTCCCTTCTCTTGGAATCTGCTCTAGTCTTGTAACTGTTGTTACTCTGCTGCAATCTTTCCTTAACTTGCTCCTGCAATTCATTGATCCTTGCTGCAAAATCTTCTCCATCTACAATTCTCTTCTCCAATTTACCCAAATCACGAAGTTCACATGCTCCTCTTGGATGCATTCCATATAGCATTTGGAATGGCCTCATCCCTATACTTTTGTTTGGTGAATCATTGTATGCAAACTCGGCTTGGCTCAATACCTTATCCCACTGCTTTGAGCTTTCTCCAATCAGACTTCTCAACATGTTACCTAGACTCCTATTTACTACCTCAGTCTGGCCATCATACTGTAGATGATACGCTGAACTAAAGTTCAACTTAGTTCCCAACTTCTTCCATAAGGTTCTCCAGAAATGACTTGTGAATTTCACATCCCTGTCCGACACAATACTCTTAGGTAAACCATGTAGTTTCACAACTTCATCAAAAAATAAGTTAGCAACGTGTGTGGCATCACTAGTCTTATAGAATGGAACAAAATGCGCCATCTTAGTGAATCTATCCACCACCACAAAACTAGAATCATATCCCTTTTGAGTTTTTGGCAAACCCAAAATGAAATCCATACTCACAGAATCGCAAGGCCTAGTTGGAATAAGCAATGGCTTGTATAAGCTTGTGTTTTGGCTTCTTCCTTTGGCATGCTAACATACCCTACATCTGCTCACAAAATTCTCAACTTCAGATCTCAGCTTTGGCCAAAAGTAAAAATGACTCAACTGACCAAAAGTATTATCACTTCCAAAGTGACCTTCCATTCCTCCATTGTGCTTTTCCTGTATCAAGTTCTCTCTCACGGAACACTTGGGCATACAAATTTTACTGTTCTTAAAGAGTAAACCATGTTGTAACATATACTCAATCCATGACTCTCTGTCTGCTTCTATAGGATTTCTACGAGCTCTATATGCATTCTGAAAATCAATATCAGTCTCATACAAATCTCTTAAGTGCTAAAATCCTAAGACTTGGATCTGATTCTCTTGCACCATCAACTATCTTCTGCTTAAAGCAACAGCTACTTGATTTGATTTCCCACTTATGTGCTTTATCACAAAGGTAAAGTTTTGCATGAACTCAACCCACTTGACATGTTTCTGGTTCAACTTAGGCTGTTGCATGATATACTACAATGCATGGTTATCCGAAAACAAAACAAATTCTCCAGGCATCAGATAATGCCTCCAATGCTTTAATGCTTGAACAATAGCATACAATTCCTTATCATAAGAGGAATATTTCCGTTTTGCCTCATTTAGCTTCTCACTGAAATATGCTATAGGTCTGTCTTCCTGACTGAGTACAGATCCAACTACTACTCCACTGGCATCACACTTCACTTGGAAAGGGTGTTTGAAATCTGGTAACTTCAATACTGGTTGTTCAGTAATATTCTTCTTCAAGAACTGAAAGCTCCTCTCGGCCTCTATTGTCTAGTGGAATGGTTGTTGATCCTTCCTGATGGTCTCCATGATAGGTGCACAAATACCACTGAAATTCTTTATAAACTTTCTATAAAAACTTGCCAATACATGGAAACTTATTACCTAAAAAAGGTTCTGTGGTGAAGGCCAATCAATGATTTCCTTCACTTTTTCTGGATCCATCTTCAATCCATCCTTTCAAATAACAAAACCCAGATATACGAGTTCTGATTTCATAAATGTGCACTTCTTCACATTTACTAGTAACTTTTCCTGTTGTAGCCTTTCTAAGACACATCTCAAATGCTTCAAATGCTCCCTCTCTGATTGATTGAAAATCAGAATATCATCAAGGTAAACTATTACAAACTTACCTATGAAATCTCTCAAGACTTCATTCATCAATCTCATGAAGTGCTTGGTGCATTGGATAGTCCAAATGACATCACCAACCACTCATACAACCCATCATTTGTCTTGAAGGTTGTCTTCCCGCTCATCTCCTTCTCGAATCCTGATATGATGATATCTAATATTCCGATCTAACTTTGAAAAGCATGTTGCCCCACTAAGGCAATCCATCATGTCATCCATCTGTGTAATGGAAATCTGTATCTGATGGTAATCTTGTTAATTGCTCTGGAGTCAGTACACATCCTCCATTCACCATCCTTCTTTGGTGTTAGTACTGCTGGTTTTGCACATGGATTCAGAGTCTTCTGAACCAATCCCTTATCTACCAATCCTTGTACTTGTCTTCTGAATTCTTCATTCTCTTGAGGTGTCAGTCTGTATGCTGCCTTGTTTGGTAAACTTGCTCCAGGAATAAAATCGATATGGTGACTTATATCCCTCTTCGGTGGTAACTCATAGGGAAAATCATCTACCACAATGTCACTAAAATCCCCTAGCATCTCCTGAATCTCCTCAGGTAGATCTATAATGTTAGTCTTTATCACTACCACTCTAGGCTTACATACTACAACATAGCTCAGTTCCTCCTCATCAATCTATTGCAAATATTCTTTCCCTGTCAATATTAGCACTTTAGATGTCTGCTGCTCTGTTGAAATCTCTCCTTGTAAAGGATGAAGAATATGTCTTATCCCATCTTCTACAAAACTATGGCAATTCCTCCTACCATCATGCACTACCTTCTTATCAAATTGCCATGGTCTTCCTAGAAGAATATGGCAAACATCCATGGTCATAACATCACAAATGATCTTGTCCTTATATGAACCGACTTGAAAATCAACTTCACATTGTTCACTTACCAGAATTTGATGTCCTTTATGCAACCATGATACTTTGTATGGAACATAGTGTCTAGTTTTCCTCAAACTCAATTTCTCCACCTTCTCTGTTGAAACAAGGTTTTCAGTGCTCCCACTGTCAATCACCATCTTACAACACTTCCCTTTGACTTTACACATGGTTCTGAATAAATCCTTCCTTTGAACAGGTTCCACTTCCTCCTTCGCTGGTTTCAATAAGATCTTGTTCATCATCAAGGACTCTCCCTTTTCTGGCATGTTCTTGGCCACTGCTTCCTATTCTTGCTGCTGCTCGTTCTGAGCTACATAGGCCCCTCTCTGCCCTACGTTTTCCTTCTCTGGACATTCAAAAGATTTGTGTCCCAACTTGTTACATCTGTAAAATCTGTAGACAGTTTATCTGCCTCTTCCTCTACCTATGTGGTAAGGTCCTCTCTCTCTAGATTTACTTCCAATATATCGGTGCTCATGCTGGTGTGAATTGCTAGACCCTCCTATGTGGGCTGCAAATCCTCCTCTCCCAGATGTCTATCCTCGTCCTTGGGCTGAACCTCTGCCTCTTTGGAAGCTTTGTTTTCTTAACAACTTCTCTTCTACTCTCAAGGCACACTGGTATGCCTCCTCCATTGTCCTAGGTGATATCATACTATCTCATCCTGAATTTCCATTCTCAAACCATCCACATATCTAGCAGTCTTTTCTATTGATTCCTCTACATAGCCTGCCCTTAGGTTTACTTTGTAAAACTCTTCTATATACTCTCTTACAGTTAATAATCTTTGCCTAAGGTTCTACATCTGTCTGTACAATGTCAACTGGTAGTCCTTTGCCAAGAACTTTGCTCTCATCTTAACTACCATCCTATCCCATTTCTTTATCAATGGTTTATTCTTCCTTCTTCTTTCAGCTTGCACACTATCCCACCATAAGGATGCATGTCCTTTCAATCTAGTCACTGCAAACCATGGTTTCTTGTTCTTCTCAACTTCATCATACTCAAAGTATTTGTCTAACTCATTGATCCAATCAATGAGGTGCTCTGCAATGAGACTTCCCTCATAGGTAGGCAACTCAGGTTTCGGCCTCGAAGTTGCTCCAAGAATTGACCGAAAGTATCTCAAATCCGGTGTTTCTCGCATAGGTGCTACTTCATCTCCTTGTTCATCTTCTTCAGGATCACTCACGTCTCCTGCCTCTGGATCTCTTCGTCAACCCATTTCCATAGCTTCCATACGTACTCACATTTCCCTCATTTATTCCATGACTTCGGTATTTGTCGCCAATCATCCTCTACCACGAAATCTTGCTCTTCCCATGTGTGCAACCATGTCTTTTCTGTGTCACCCAAACAATCTATGCTCTGATACCAAAACGGATGGGGTGTCGGGTCGAATGCAGCCAACTCAACCCTCACCCTTCCAAGATCTGGGGTGACTCGCTAGAATCCGCCCCTGACTTGGCTAGACACTAGCCTAGTCCTTCTTCCATGTAGGCCTGACCTTCCACACAGGCTCTCTGTAATGTTCTGGGGTCTCTTCCCTTCGAAACTGACCTTCCGCAATACTCTTGCAGGATCACCCTCTTTCCGCAACCACAACGCCTTCTCGCATGCTTCCTTCCGCAATAGTCTTTCCTGTCACATCCCCACCTTGACCCTATCGCATTGAAATGTAAATGATGCAATATTGTTATAAAAATCATGGTGACGAGCTCAAGGCCAAGGCCCCGCCATCGATTTATTGATACATATGGTTTACGTGCTAGCCAAGCACATTGGAATTTCAACATCATGTAATATGCATTTTAATAAAAATACCCACAACTAGCTATGCAATGCAACAAAGAGATGGGGGCATGATTTTACAAGGAATTGCGAGGGAAATATTCAAACCCTTGAGCCAATCAAGTCAAGCCAAGTGCTAATGAGAGAACCCATCAAACCCTCAACTACCCATGTTGACTTTTGTACACAATCATTGATTTCTCCCAAGAGTTGGTTGAGGAAGTTAATGCCTTGGGGAAAGGGAGGTATGGCTATCCAAAATTCGGGTCTGGGCAAGCCACCCTGCATGGGAAATCACATTTTGCTTCTTGGGCAAGAAAAGAGCCACGAATTTGCCTCCCAAGCCATAACCCATTAAGTAGTTTTGTCTCCCTCACGTTTTTAGGCTACCTGGGCGTTTTTCTGTGGGGATTTTCCTGTGTTTTCCATGATCTTCCAAGATGGAAATGGCGTTTTTGCTTTGGATATCAGTGGGGAAGAGAACAAAACATTTTTGGGTCTTCCTGCAGGTCGTTTTGGCCATTGGAATGCCCATAACCTGTGGGATAAAATCGTTTTTCACCATTACCTTACTCTCTCATGCAACTCTGGCTTGCTGGGCATTTTCCCCTCCTGATTCTTCCTGTGCATCCTTGTTTTCTAGCTGGAAGGGGGCGTTTTTGTGTTGGTCACCAGTGGGAAGGAGAAGGGAACGATTTTGGGTCTTCTTGGAGGTCGTTTTGGCCATTGGAATGGATCATAACCAGTGGGAGAAATCGGTTTAGCTCCCTGGGGTTGAAGTCTAAATTCCACAGCTCGTTGGGGGAGCCAATGTGGACCCTGTTTTGTGAAAGCATTTGTTGTAAATGTGTAACCCTGCCCAATGATCATTTTTGTTATATGTAGGAAGAGTATGTTGGGGTATGGGTAATGGGTAACCCATTATTTTGGCTTGAGCTTGAGAGTAAGCATTCAGGGTTCAAATGCAGCCTGATAAACCTAGCTGTGCACTGGCTTGGCTAAAATGAAATGCTTAATTGGCTGTGTATGAGCTGAATGTCCCCTTTCCTTGTAAGAATCATGCCCAGCTCGGGGGTGGCCTTCAGACGGACTGAGTATATGTTGTCGAAGAGCCTATGGTTGGGTGGAACGTTGCAGCGACATAGCTAGTTGTTCGGGACAATTGCACAATGAAGATAAGTGTTGTTTTTCTATCTATGTATTTACTTCTGCAATGCTTAAATTAATTACTGTCATGATATGTTGAATGCAATGAAGAGGGTGTGGATGAATATGTTTTATTCTGTTGTGTATGTTTAAGTGATTTGCATCTGCATACATCTCTTTCATTGCTAAGAATCTAATGAATGGTCTGAGTTTTATGTAAAAGCCCAGATTTTGGTATTATGTGCCCTTCATTGAATTGGTTAGATGGAGGGTATGTGACATTTCCGCAATACCTTTTCCGCACATATGGATTTTGGGTTGCAGGGTGCTCTCCAGACTTTCCCGAAAAGTATTTCCCGCAAATTTTCTTTGCAACTTTGCCTCCGCAACTCTTCGCCGCTAAGCCTCGCGCTTCTTCCTTTTGCAAGGCGTTGTCCCGCCATCGATCCTCTGCGGATCTAATCTCAACCGTTGATCGATGATCAAGGTGGGATCCTTCACTTAGGCTTGCAGAATGTTATTTTCAACGCAACTTCACTTCGAACAACGCTCCCACATCGTCGATCTTCTGCTCGGCTAGATCTGAGCCGCTCAACTCGACAAGCTAGATTTACTTAGCTTCCTCTTGATTTCTCGGTCGATTGATCATGGAACGATCAACCCAGATTGACCCTCATCTGGATATTTGGAAAACTAAACAAAAACAAGAATCCTACTTAAAGAATTTAATGGTGATTGGTCTGCAAACACATTGGGGTTCTTCACTTCACACAGAGATCATATAACCGCAACATAGAGATTCAGTCAGACAGAAATCAGGTTACAAATGCACACAACTTTACCTGACAGAAAATCAAGCATTCTTAATTCAAATGTACAAAAAGATGTCTTAAACCCACAATTCTTCTACCTTCATCTACAGAATACAGAAAGCATGAAAACTGCATTCCCTACAGAATGAATTACAATCTTGAGCCAACCAACCAACCCCTAGCTCATTCTACTCTGCCCTACTTATGCATTTGGCTCTCTAACATAAAATTGAACCACTCAACAAACATAACAACCTAACAAACTCCATGACAGTGGGTCTGCATCACTACTTAGCCGAATTCCTAATCTGGCTTGATCTCCACGCAGGGAGTATCAACTCACGTCTCCTGCCTTTGGATCTCTTCGTCGACCCATTTCCATAGCTTCCATACGTACTCACATTTCCCTCATTTATTCCATGACTTCGGCATTTGTCGCCAATCATCCTCTACCACGAAATATTGCTCTTCCCATGTGTGCAACCATGTCTCTTCTGTGTCACCCAAACAATCTATGCTCTGATACCAAAATGGATGGGGTGTCGGGTCGACTGTAGCCAACTCAACCCTCACCCTTCCAGGATCTGGGGTGACTCGCTAGAATCCGCCCCTGACTTGGCTAGACACTAGCCTAGTCCTTCTTCCATGTAGGCCTGACCTTCCACGCAGGCTCTCCTCAACGTTTTGGGGTCTCTTCCCTTCAAAACTGACCTTCCGCAATACTCTTGCGGGATCACCCTCTTTTCACAACCACAACGCCTTCTCGCACGCTTCCTTCCGCAATACCTCCTCCGCAATAGTCTTTCCTATCACATCCCCACCTTGACCTTATCGCATTGAAATGTAAATGATGCAATATTGTTATAAAAATCATGGTGACGAGCTCAAGGCCAAGGCCCCGCCATTGATTTATTGATACATATGGTTTACGTGCTAGCCAGGCACATTGGAATTTCAACATCTTGTAATATGCATTTTAATAAAAATACCCACAACTAGCTATGCAATGCAACAAAGAGATGGGGGCATGATTTTACAAGGAATTGGGAGGGAAATATTCAAACCCTTGAGCCAATCAAGTCAAGACAAGTGCTAATGAGAGAACCCATCAAACCCTCAACTACCCATGTTGACTTTTGTACACAATCATTGATTTCTCCCAAGAGTTGGTTGAGGAAGTTAATGCCTTGGGGAAAGGGAGGTATGGCTGTCCAAAATTTGGGTCTGGGCAAGCCACCCTGCATGGGAAATCACATTTTGCTTCTTAGGCAAGAAAAGAGCCATGAATTTTCCTCCCAAGCCATAACCCATCAAGCAGTTTTGTCTCCCTCACGTTTTTAGGCTACTTGGGTGTTTTTCTGTGGGGATTTTCTTGTGTTTTCCATGATCTTCCAAGCTGGAAATGGTATTTTTGCTTTGGATACCAGTGGGGAAGAGAACAAAACATTTTTGGGTCTTCCTGCAGGTCGTTTTGGCCATTGGAATACCCATAACCTATGGGATAAAATCGTTTTTCACCATTACCTTACTCTCTCACGTAGCTTTGGCTTGCTGGGAATTCCCCCCTCCTCATTCTTCCTGTGCATCCTTGTTTTCTAGCTAGAAGGGGGCGTTTTTGTGTTGGTCACCAGTGGGAAGGAGAAGGGAACGATTTTAGGTCTTCCTGGAGGTCGTTTTGGCCATTGGAATGGATCACAACCAGTGGGAGAAATTGATTTAGCTCCCTAGGGTTGAAGTCTAAATTCCACAGCTCAGGTGAGCCACGAATTGGGGGAGCCAATGTGGACCCTGTTTTGTGAAAGCATTTGTTGTAAATGTGTAACCCTGCCCAATGATCATTTTTGCTGTATGTAGGAAGAGTATGTTGGGGTATGGGTAATGGGTAACCCATTGTTTTGGCTTGAGCTTGAGAGTAAGCATTCAGGGTTCAAATGCAGCTTGATAAACCCAGCTGTGCACTGGCTTGGCTGAAATGAAATGCTTAATTGGTTGTGTATGAGCTGAATGTCCCCTTTCCTTGTAAGAATCATGCCCAGCTCAGGGGTGGCCTTTGAACGGACTGATTATATGTCGCCAAAGAGCCTACGGTTGGGTGGAACGTTGCAGCGACATAGCTAGTTGTTCGGGACAATTGCACAATGAAGATAAGTGTTGTTTTTCTGTCTATGTATTTACTTCTACAATGCTTAAATTAATTACTGTCATGATATGTTGAATGCAATGAAGAGGGTGTGGATGAATATGTTTTATTTCGTTGTGCATGTTTAAGTGATTTGCGTCTGCACACATCTCTTTCATTACTAAGAATCTAATGAATGGGCTGAGTTTTATGTGAAAGCCCAAATTTTGGTTTTATGTGCCCTTCATTGAATTGGTTAGATGGAGGGTATGTGACATTTCCGCAATACCTTTTCCGCACATATGGATTTTGGGTTGCAGGGTGCTCTCCAGACTTTCCCGAAAAGTATTTCCCGCAAAGTTTCTCTCCAACTTTGCCTCTGCAACTCTTCGTCGCTAAGCCTTGCGCTTCTTCCTTTTGCAAGGCGTTGTCCCGCCATCAATCCTCTGCGGATCTAATCTCAGCCGTTGATCGATGATCAAGGCGGGATCCTTCACTTAGGCTTGCAGAATGTTATTTTTAGCGCAAATTCACTTCGAACAACACTCCCACATCATCGATCTTCTTCTCGGCTAGATCTGAGCCGCTCAACTCGACAAGCTAGATTTACTTAGCTTCCTCTTGATTTCTCGGTCGATTGATCATGGAACGATCAACCCAGATCGACCCTCGTCTGGATATTTGGAAAACTAAACAAAAACAAGAATCCTACTTAAAGAATTTAATGGTGATTGGTCTGCAAACACATCGGGGTTCTTCACTTCACACAGAGATCATATAACCGCAACACAGAGATTCATTCACACAGAAATCAAGTCACAAATGCACACAACTTTACCTGACATAAAATCAAGCATTCTTAATTCAAATGTACAGAAAGATGTCTTAAACCCACAATTCTTCTACCTTCATCTACATAATACAGAAAGCATGAAAACTGCATTCCCTACAGAATGAATTACAATCCTGAGCCGACCAACCAAAGCTCATTCTACTCTGCCCTACTTATGCATTCGGCTCTCTAACATAAACTTGAACCACTCAACAAACCTAACAACCTAACAAACTCCATGACGGTGGGTCTGCATCACTACTCAGCCAAATTCCTAATTTGGCTTGATCTCCATGCAGGGAGTATCAACTCACCGCTAGTCCTATCTTACCAAAAATAGATAACACATCAGATGGTTACCCATTCTGCGATATCGAATCATTCAAAACGATTTAAACTGTCCACATCAGAACAACTCGCCTCCATACTAGCCACAACATGTGATCACATAATCACATTGCTGACTCAGCATCGATGCTCTTGCATCAGAATCATCAAATTTTTAGGACTATATGTATCGATGGCTCCATAGAAAAGTTAAATATAAGGAGTTACCACTTTTCATTGTTTGGGAGATTTAGAAAGCTAGAGATAAATACATTTTTGAAGAGATAAAGCCTTCATATTTCTCTATTTGCTCAAGGATTATCAATTTTTTCTTTGAAAAATTCAAGGTGAGGAGACAAAAAATGGTTAGGGTTGTTAATCAACCTCAGTTGGATGATCATATATCTTCAGGGTAATTTGATGTTGCAGCAAAGGATGGCTTATGTGGGGTTGGTATGGTCCTAATGATAAAAAGGGATCACTTTATATACATGAGGATGGGCGCAGGACATGGAACAAATACAAAAGCTGAATTTATTGCTTTATGGGGATTCCTTTGGTTTATTCAAAAGTGAGGCATTTTTACTGTTCATATTATAGGTAACTCCAAAGTTGTGATCAAATGGGTTGCAAAAGATACTATGTTATAGATGCTACAACTTGATCATTGGGCTCAACAAGTGATGGAATTGAAACAAATATTTTCATATATCACTTTCATTGAATATATTTTGGGAGTTAAACAGTAAGGCTGACTGGCTCTCAAAAATGGTTGTAGGAGAACTGGATGGTATAAATTACATTTTGAGAAGGTCATTGAGGGATGTATGGTTGATTCCAGGACAATATGTGTCTTTTAGAATGTCTAGGCTTTTAGATAGTTCAATGGAGATGTTATGTATGTAAAAATTGATCAAAGACATGTCTTGAAATGTTTGTTGGTGTAGGGAGATAACATTACTGAATTTCTTTCTTTTTGAGAATAGTCTATGTAACTTTGATTCCATTGTTGAATAACAAGTTACATTTTTTTTATTGAAAAAAAAACTTGGTGTGGAGTCACTTTTGTATGAATTTGATAACTCGGTGTGGAGTCATTCTTGTATGCCTTATTTTTCCAAAATCATTATGGATGCTTATCATTATGGATCTTTTAAGGATTATAGATTTTTTTGTTAAATCTAATTATGAAATTCATTTTCCATTTTTACACCGATAGGTGTTAGAATAACACCTATCGATGTAACTCTCTCCACTTTTGATCTGGGATGGAGGTAGATCTCCACGAATCTCATATTGCACAAGGATGAGCCAAGTGTAGTGTCCAGATTGATTTTATGGTCATATTAATTCCAATTAAACAATTATATTACAAAAAAAGAATATAAAAAATAACTGGTAGCTAATGCATGGATAATTAACAGTTCATAGCAAACAACCAGTTTAACTAGAAGAATGGAGCATATTGATGTTCATCGGCCACAAATTAAGTGGTTGTGCTAGTGATAATCCTTTCTTTGTTATCAAATTATTACTCAATAAGGCATTAAATTTATTTTAAATAAATACTCATGATGGAAATGATGGTCTATTTATATGATCCTATTATAGTATATGTGAGCTAGTGATCTAGTTCTAGTTCTTGTACCCTTATATGAAGGTCAAGGTTTTATTTCTCCATTATAAAACAAGGATAACATAGATGTTTTGGAATTGCCTTATTATTAAAGGTTTTTTTATTGTTCTCTTTTGCATTACTTTAAACATAAAAAAATTTCAAATTTAAATGGTTTTATCGGTGCATAATTATATGTATATTTACACCGATAGGTGTTTATATCTTAGAATTTGGGGTGGACTACCATTTATGATTTTCCTAGATTGAAAGAAGATGAGACAAGTGTACTGTCTAGATTGGTTTTATGGTTGTAGTTCAAAATTCGAAATAAACAATTATATATATATATATATAGTATAATAATAATAATAATAATTGGTAGCTAATGCATGGATAACGAGTATCTGATGCATGGATAACTGGAAGCTCATGCATAGATACTAGATAGAGAACCCATTTAACTGAAAAAGGTAACAAGTAGCCGAGGCATGGAGAACAAGTAACATATAACTTCTTTATGGCACTTAACTTGTGACCTATCGATGTTCACTGGCCACAAGTTAAGTGGTTGTGCTAGTTACACCGATAGGTGTTTACATCTTAGAATTTGGAGTGGACTACCATCTATGATTTTCATAGATCGATGGAGGATGGGACAAGTGTATTGTCCAGATTGATTTTATGGTCGTCATTCAAAATTCATAATAAATAATTATAAAATCGCCGTTCAAAATTCAAAATTATATATATATATATATATATATCTATATATATATATATATAAAATCACTGGTAGTTGATGCATGGATAATTGGTAGCTCATGCATAAATAATAGATAGACAACCCATTTAACTAAAGAAGGTAACAAGTAGTTGAGGCATGAAGAACAATAGGTGATTACATCTAAGCATGGAAAACAAGTAACATATAACTTCTTCATTACACTTAACTTGTGACCTATCGGTGTTCACCAACCACAACTTAAGTGGTTGTGCTAGTATTATGTCCTTGTGACACATAGGATCAGAACAATATGTTAGTTTTTTTAATATCTAAGTTCAACTTTGGAAATATTGATTTTTATACTAATAGATGTTTTTATTTGAGATTTATGATGGACTAGAGCTTATGTTTTTCTTAGATTGCACGAGGATGAGACAAGTGTACTGTCCAGATTGATTTTATGGCAGTCGTTCCAAATTCAAAATAAACATTATAAAAAAATATAAAAAATAACGAGTAGCTATACATGGATAGCTAGTAGCTAATGCATAGATAACCCGTAGTTGGTGCAACTATCTATGAAAAACAAGTAACTTGTTGGTGATGCTTAACTTATGATTAATCAATGTTCACCAACCAAAAGTTAAGTTACTATACTAGTATTTATGAAATTGATTCATAATAGATAACATCAATCTTGAGAATAGATTTGAGAGTGCCATTGGCCAAGTTTGGAGGCCATCTATCTTATGATGTCAATTTTGCAGAGTCTACACATTAAATTAACTTGGAATCATGTAATCAATGCGGGTCGGGAAAGTCAAGAAAGACCGAGGATGAGGGTCCATGAATCATCATCGTCTATCGAGCCAAAAATACGTCGTCACTTCTAATAGCATCCAATCACGTCATAAACAACACAAAATTACATGGAGATCGGGCGTGTGGGGCCTCCCACATATTCCTATCAAATCCTATGGTGAGCCCTAAGCATTGAGCTGCAGAGCATTTAATGCTGCAGCTTAGTGAGCTTAGGGTCCGTTGGATCTGAAGATTCTCCAAATCCAACGGACCCTAAGCACTGAGCTGCAGCATTAAATGCTCTGTAGTTCAATTCCTAGGGCTTTCCAAATCCTATGCCACCCGCACGCACGAGTTTTGGGTTTTCGTCACCATACGAGATTTCATTTGGCATGCGTTTGTGGTGAATTTCATCTCGTGTGCTGCGTGTCAATTTGGGATGAATTTGAGCCAAATTTCATGATCCGGATTTTATGAGCAGAACGAAATGAATACAGATTATTATCAGATGCTTAACACAAAATAACAGAGATACAGTAAAACTGGTTTTCTATTCAATAAGGAAATAAGCTAGAACTGTAAAATGCAGCGGAAAACAAGCTTGCTGGAATGGTGGCGACTTATCTCTGAGAAGAGATGTGATGGCTGCGCTCATTTCGCAAGAAGATGGTTACAATGAGGCTCTCAAGGCATTTTACAATAAACAGGAATGTCAAAAACCCTAGACATCCAAAAACCTAACCCTAGGAGATGAAGCGCCAAAAGTCATGTGGGCCCCGTTTGGGTAAGTTAGTACATCAACTTCCCGGGGTCGTAACTTTTGCATACGATCTCCGTTTGGGGCGCTCTGTAGCCCGTTGGAAAGGTCTATCCAAGATTTACAACTTTCAACTGGGGCGAAATGTATACTGGAGGCAACCATTTGGCCCCTCCAAATTGCCAAAAAAGGTCGTTTAGGGCCTCAAAATGGCCTCAGAAGTTCAGGACCCGAAAAACTGCTAAAAATAGTACAATACCAAAATTGCCATAAAATTGTTTTGAGCCAGTTGGAAAGGTGGGTGGCCACCAATATCCACCTGGATAATTTCACGTGCATTTGGTTCGTTTCGTTTTGTGATTTTGTTCCGATTGTAAAAAGGATCTGTTAAAGCAGAGATAAGCTTTAGGCACGACACACTCTTTAGTTCTATTTAACATATTTTATTTCATTGCTCATGATCGGTCATTGTTTATTAAATTAGCACTCGTAGTCAAATGTTTTGCACCTGGGTGGGAAGGACAACAATCATTCCTCCCAACAATCAATGAACAAACAATTAAAAATAAACAATTATAAAAAATAATTGGTAGTTGATGCATGGATAATTGGTAACTCATGTTGTAACTCATGCATGGATAACATCTAAGGACATAAAAGACATTTGCAAGTAAAAGATAACTTGTTCATGGTACTTAACTTGTGACTTGTGTTCACCGCCCACAAGTTAAGTGGTTGTGCTAGTATTATTCAAATCTCTATCATATGCTAATGCAAATCATAGTAACATAATTCAAGTACTAATACAGATTCAAATATGATTGATAACTAAAAGTTCTAGTACCGAAAAAATATAGGAGTAAATTGCTTATACATTAATAACATATTTTTCAAATTTTAGAAAATTAAAAAATATAGATAAACTATATCTATATTATAAAATATATCTAATATAAAAATTAAACTAAATTATAAAACGTATAAATTTATATTATAAAATAAATTTAATATATATATTTTTTATAAAATTTAAACTTTAATTTTTTTATAAAATAAATATAATCTAAAAATAAAAAGCTAAACTAAATAATAAAATTTAAAATCTAATATATAAAATAAAAAACTAAACTAAATCAACAAAACTAATACTCTAAATTTTAAAGAATAAGAATATAATCTAAATTATAAAACCTATATTTTTATATTATAAAATAAATTTAATATAAATTTTAACTTTTTATAAAATTAATCTAATCTAAAAATAAAAAAACTAATCTAAATAATAAAATTTAAAACCTTATATATAAAATAAAAAACTAAGCTAAATCAAAACTAAATTAAAAACAGAAAGCATGGATTGCATTAAACGAAACTAAACTTAAAAAAAAACATTAAAATAAAAAACTAAGCTAAATCAAAACTAAATTAAAAAATGCAAGCATTGATTGCATTAAACGAAGCTAAACCAAAAAAAATAAAAAAAACATTGGTTGATTTAACGAAAACTAAAAAATCAACAAAACTAAAGAAAAAAAAGACTCAGCGGAACTGCACAGTCTGGTTGTGGGGAAAATTGCAAATTGTAAAACAAGTAAATCTTAGCCAAAACAAAGATCCCGCATATAGCAGTAATGATCTATCAAGACTTGGGCATCGGTGAATTCTCCTGATCGTTTTCCAAAACGGTTTCCCCTTCACCCCAACTCCATTTCTGACTTAAATTATTTGTAACTTTATATGTTATGTCTTCAGTATTATTGACCGGCGAATGTAGGCTGCTGTCTTTATTGTTGACCATAAATTTTTGATTGGTTTCTTTGAACGTGGACGGCATTATAGAAAAGAAGTTGGCGACACTTCCAAAAAAATATGATTCGAAGCGGCCCCGGCACGCATATGATTTCAATTAGCAAAGGAAAGGCTTGGTGGTTCGCTTCAGCTGTTTTGTTAGGATTTTCCTTGGAGCGTTCAAATCTGCGATCTGGGAAAGAGGAGGAGATTAATAATGTCACAGGGGACTTGGCAATCGACTGAGCGTGAGGAGTTTAATAATGGCGGGCAATGGACTTGGCAATCGACTGAGCGCCCTGTTTCTGCTTGTACTTCTCGTTATACGCACTGGTAAATTTCAGTGGCTTTGTTTCTTTTTGTGGAAGTCCGTCGTTGCATATATATAGAAGACTTTATACAGTTTGTGCGTAAAAGAAAACATTTTCATGAGACTGCCTATGAACATAGAAACAAATATGTCTGCTCTTGCTCTTGTAGCTGTTTCGTTTTTGGAAGTCCGTCGTTGCATATATATATATAAGATTTTATACAGTTTTTCGCCCATGAAAGTTTAAAGCGTAAAAGAAAACATAATCATGAGACTGTCCATGAAAATAGAAACCAATATATCTGTTCTTGTTTATGTAGTTTTGTTTTCCAGCTGAAAAAAAACAGTAATTTGCTATTCATTAACATGAATCAAAGTTACATATAACTTACAGAAAGACACACAAGTATAAAGTTACATACAGAAAGACACTCAAGTATAAAGTTACATATGACTTACAGAAAGACACAAGCATTCAGAAAACCTTTTACAGGCTGAAGTAGTACATGCCAAGCCAACAGAAACCAAAAAAACATAACATTCAACCAGCTTCAAAGTACTTCTGACATACAAAGAATACATAGAAAGAAGATAGTGCCATACCAAAGATTGCACTAACAAGATACTGAAACCACAGGCACTTAAAAAACAGTGACCGGGCCTTGCTCAATCAGAGAACCAGCTTCAAACTCATAAAAAAAGATAAGTCCATCCATAGGTCCAGTAGCTCTTTTAGAAAGACTATCGGCTTTTTTATTTAACTGCCTATATAT
Organism: Larix kaempferi; assembly: GCA_027924585.1. Classification (NCBI taxonomy): domain Eukaryota; kingdom Viridiplantae; phylum Streptophyta; class Pinopsida; order Pinales; family Pinaceae; genus Larix; species Larix kaempferi. The sequence continues at coordinate 8,865,842 of BSBM01000506.1, forward strand.
ATACGAGAAAAAGAGATGATAGAAAATTGACTTTTAAGCTATTCAACCGGATCAAACCAATGCTCCAAATGCAACACTGAACGATTAGCAACCCAGTCAATAATAATTTTTAAATCACCTATCCTCTGGATGTTATCAATGCCTTTCTCACCAGCAAATTACAGTAAACTTTAAAGAGCATGAGGTTCACCTCTTGTATTAAATCCCAAACCCCAAAGAGCAAGAAATTCAACTCTTGTATTAGAGCAAGAAAAAAATGAGACTGCTGCTGTAATGGAGTACCATCCTAACTCCACAATTACCTCCATTTTCAGCTCCATCAAAGTATCCAAAACACCTAAGCATGGACTCATCAAAAGTAGGCATAATACGTGGTCCTTTATAACTTTTTTTTTCCTCTTCTTGAAGAATTCGAGGAAGAAACCAACCATTTTGGAACTGATATGGAACACCGAACGACTTAAATCTCCAAAAACAGCTGCTAGATTCCTGGCTTTCCAAACCATCCAACAAGCAAACATAGGCAGCTCTTTGAATTTGATCCCACTGTTCAGCCAACTCTATAGGCTAGACTCAAGCTGTTCTTGTAGTTGTTTCTCTCACCCTGTTTATGATGATGTCTCAGGCACATGCACTCTTCCGTTGAAGCCGCGGCAGCACCTGGATGTTCAGCTTTATAGCAATCACTTGCAAATGGCCGTCATCTGGCCAGCCAGCATGCTCCAAACGCTCCAGCTCCACATAAATGCAAATGTATATTCTTCCTTTGCAGCGCAACCCGAACCCCACGTCTCAAAACCGCTGCCGCCGCCGCATGAAAGAAAAAAACGCTTAGCCTTCCTTTGAAGGAGTGGCAGGACAAGAAAAGGTGGTATTTGACAATGAAATCGTTTAGAAGAAGATTTTGTTTATTCAGTTATGACAGTTATGATGGTTTGGCCGCTTACATAAACCAAAATTGTAATTTGTGTAATTGTAAGTTGTTTCAAGTGAGTATAGTTTGATTTATTTTCATATACATATATAAGTAAACTTATTCAAATATAATATAATATAAGTTTTTATATCGTTTTATATTGTGGATCTGATTTATATTTTTATATTGTTAGGTGTTTATATCTTAGATTTTAGAGTAAACTTGAGTTTATTTTCTAGATTTTATAATCATTTAAATTTGAAATAAAAATAATTTGTAATTATGTCTAAATTTGAAATAAAAATAATTTGTAATTATATCTAAATAACTAGTAACCCATGCATAAATAATAAACAATTAATATTAAAAATTTGTATGTCACAAGTTAGAATCATTGTTCCTTGTCTGTTTACTTCGTAATTTTTGCAACCTGCAATGGTTCTCCCTAGAGCGTTGCAGGGAATGCTTCGCTATTGGAAGATCTGATATTGAAACCATTCTCAAAACGCATGATGAGGAATCGAATCGATATTAGGGAAATTTGTAGAACTACTAATTTGGATTTTAGCGTTATAAGTTTAACTGTATATAATATGGTCAGTTATTGATGTAATGATGGTATCCGATAACTATAACTGATGGACTTAGTCGTACACCTTGCAACCAGCAGGTAAGGAAGTCAGTCTACTTTGCGGTGCATAATATTTTGACATATAAGTTAAAGAACTATACTAATAATTAAAATAGAAAAAATATTTTTAAAATTTATAAAAAAAAGTTTGCGAAGAGTCAAACAAGTCCTGGAGAATAACATTATAAAGTTAAACTTATTTGATGGGGCGAACCAAGACTTGAAGGTTGGTCTTCGCTGGCATTACCACTGAATCTGAATTTATGTGGCTGCCAGTGGAAAATAAACGATCCTAACGAAAAAAGGATGGTTTAAAGGGAAAAGGAGGTTTAGAGTGAGAGTGACAAAACGATGCCAACCAAGAAAAGAGGACGTCGACGGTATTCTGCCATAAACGCCAAACAAATCCGAATACGATATTAAAATCTGTAAGTGATGAATTCAGGCGTTTATAGTTGTCAATTTGTTTCAGTCACACAATTGACAACTGTAAGTCAGTTGCCATTCTCTGCACAAGAAGGGCGGGCGTGGGATAATTGGCACTCAAATCGTCCCGTTTTTTTGGCTATTTTTTCTCTAGATTTGGTTATAAAATTGGTGGAATCGTAGTTTCACTTCATTTACTGTGGAACTATGCCATGGAACTGTGTTCCGTTAGAGATAATGTAGAAATGTTAGACAGATTGCGGTCCGCCGCTGTCAAGTCACCGCATAGCCGAAGTCGCCGAGTAAAGAAAGAACGCAACCTTGTGAAAGTGAACTCTGCCCAATCATTAATTGATTGCTTGCTTGCTGCTGAAGGATCGCCCGTGGTGTGGAGAGAACGGAGATCAAATAGAAAATCGCTGCCAATTTGGAGCGTTGCCAGACTCGAAGGAGAGAACGGAGACTGAACCCGTGAAGGCGCTGAACAGATCATCTCCGCTGTTTCGCGATCGCTGTTGTCACAATTAACATCGCTGCAGCTGTCTGATTTGTGGAGCCGCTCATTGATCTGAGAAGCCATCCATCGTTGTATCCCTGAGATCGCTGGGTAGAACGAAGGAGCACACATGTCGATGTTGCTACCACTACCATTGTTAATTGCTTGCAGGATTGCTGTGACGTCCAAATGAAAGAGCCAAACATTGACTCCTTTTGATAAGTTGTCAAAGACTGCTACTAGTGCTAGAGATATCGCACTTTTGAAGGATTGCTAAGAAATGCCCAGCGAAAGAGGACTGTCAGCCTGTTGATTGCAGAAGTATATCCCGCTGCCACCAAGGAACTGCCTTTCACGACGTCTGGAAGGAGACACTGCCAACAATCGCGTAGAAGATCTTGTGGAAGGATTAATATGAAGACAGACCGCTATGGCTGCTGGCTTGTCCAGCTGCCTGCCTGAAGTAAAACTTGATTCCGAGCCTAGGTATGATGAAGAATATCTAACAATAGAAGAACAAATTTCAATTAAATTGGAAATGATTTTAATTGATAAGTTGCTGGTTGGATTTAGCGCAGCTGAAGAAACAATAGTCGATTTTGATGCAGAATTGAAGTTTATTTGGTTTGAAAAACCAAAGAATGGTGAAAATGTGGAATATGTTTGTGATGAAGAATGTATCAAGTTTGGAGATGCTGAAGATATATTGTTGCAGAATTCCATTGCACAGAACATAGCTGATTGTAACCGAGCATGGATGACAATTATTAAGTTTGCAGAAGTTGTAAAAGCTAAAGGGAGATCCAGGACAGCAGAGGCCCAACCAAATTCTAGAATATACATTCAAATGAAATATACATCAATGTGTGAAGACTTCAAGTTCTCAAGTTGGAAGAGCAGGAAACTAAAAAATATAAACAAATATTATCTGATAGCAACTAAGGTCAAGATGAAGCATATTTAGTATTGTGATCCATTTCTACATTAAGGGAGGATGTTAGAGATAATGTAGAAATGTTAGACAGATTGCTTGGGATTGTGTTGAGGTGTACTATCTATGTTTGGTATGCATAGGTTTGAGATCCACATATCATGGATCTAAGGTTTAGTGTTGTTACCTATATATTGTAATCATTTCTTGTATGTTAATTGAATTGGTTTTACACCATTCCTGTGTGTGTGCGAGCCTTTGGCTCTGCACTTCCTTCTTCTTTTATCTTTGATTTGTTCTTAGAGGTTTTGGTTAATTTTAAGATAACCCAAATCGTCCAAATTCCAAAAAAAATAACCATGACAAAAAGAACTGTACCTCACCAAAAAAATTTCCGTCACCGACGGGGGCGATTTAAGTGCCAGTTATCACACGCTGGATGTGAGATAACTGGCAATCAAATCACCCTGCTTTTGAGTGGCCCCAGTGACGACCAGGCACTATGACGAGTCGAATCGAGTGACGACTAAGTCGATCCCTCAAACATGCATGTGTTACATTGGCCATTAAGTTACATGGGCCGTGTAATGGGCATGTGTTACATTGGCCATTATGTCTTGAAAAGTGTACAATTAAAGATACGTGTTACCATACTTAAAACATAATGAAAATGAAATACTTCATGCAATTAAAAAAAAAACGACGACTGGACGGTGGGAGCTGGTAGCCTCTCCCCAATTAAGAAACTAATTAATGGGCAAAGATTTCCACAAAAGCCTAAACAAAATTCCAGTGTCATTTTCTCATTCTCTATTTCTTTTGTTAATATGCATACCTGTGGACCCTTGCCTTTCGGGAATACACTTACCGGTTAGGTACCCTGAAATTTTACTCCTATTTATTTCTATTTTTTTGTAGGAAGGTTTCCGTTGCCTTTCGGGAATACACTTTACGGTTAAGTATACTTCTATTTATTTCTATTTTACTCCTAGTTTTGGTAGGAAGGTTTTAACTTTTAAGTAACCAAATACCCAAAGAGGGTATCACATACCGTTATAATAGTTTGGGTAAAACTAAAGATCTCACAACCGTTATAATTCTTTTGGGTAAAAGTAAATATCCAAGTTAAATAATGGGAGATTTATTGAGGATCAACCTTTTTGGTAGTAAAAGTAACCTTAATCAATAGAGCGGACAAACATGTTAAGAAGACAAAATAATAAGGACAAATATGATTGACCTTTCTCGTAGTAACCTTAATCAATAGAGGACAAACATGGTTGAAAGGACAAATAACCAATAGCGAACAAACATGGTTAAAAAGACAAGCATGTTGCAATAGGGATTTGAAACTTGAGAAAGAACGCCCTAGCCTAAACCCAATGGTACTTATGTTTAAATATGAGGATGACATTTTTTTCTCTCGGCCATTTAGACTAAACCCTTATGTTTAAATATGAGGATGACATTTTTTTCTATCAACCATTTAGACTAAACCTTTATGTTTAAATATGAGGATGACATTTTTTTCTCTCAACCATTTAGACTAAACCCAATTAGTATATTTATCATACTATTGATAATTATGTTTAAATATGAAAATCTCAGTTTTTCAATAACTTAAGATAAACCCTGACTAAACCCAATTAGTGTATTTATTATACCATTGGTACTTATGTTTAAATATGAAATCTCATTTTTTCAATGATCTAAGATAAACCCAGTTAGTACGGTATTGATCGTGCCATAGGTACTTATATTTTAAATATTAAAATATTATCTCATCTCAAAGGCCATACCTAAATGCATAGAGCTTATAACTAGGATCAATATCATTCTTATATAAATATGATCAATACCATTCTTATATAAATAGACCTTTTTACTAAAAACCAAAGCTCATAAGCAGGATAAATACCATTCTTATATACATAGACCTTTTTACTAAAACCAATACCATCTGTATATAATTGTGAAAAGTTTACTAGGAATAAAAAAAAATTACTTGCATAGAACTCACAACCAATAAATTGCCTAACCTCAACCTCATTATAATGTGCCTAGAAGTTTTCACATTACCAATTAGTGTTTTAGCCCCTGATCCATGGAGCACATGCACACTTGTTAATCTTTTCTTAGTAATAGGTGAACAACCAAGAAATTGTCTAACCTCATTATAATATGCTTGAAAGTTTTCCCATTACCAATTAGTGTTTTAGCCCCTAATCCATGGAGCAAATGCACACTTGTTAATCCTTTTCTTAGTAACATGTGAACTTTGAGCTCTTACCCATTTAAGGCATCCTAACAAAAATCTAAAGTCGGTACTTACTTAGAACTTCCTCCACTTTGACCTTGTGATTCTTATCTCCTCCTACCTGAGCTTGGAAGACCTAGATTTTTTATCGGAAGGAGCCTCCTTAGCTTATGGGTTCCTACATAATGGTTTTTAGCATAAGGACATCATGTGGGAAGGATATTCCACCTCCTAGGGGTCCATCTTCCACCACCTTGGACCCTAAGGCATATACACTTATATTCCCTTAGAGAAATAAAAAAATGTTCCTCCTATTTCATTGGGTTAATCACTTATCTATTGATTTTTTTTGGTAGAGAAGGTAACAAATATCATGTATATTATACTAAAGGAAGATTAGGTGGAGAAAGAATGTGAGTATCTCAAAGACACACTTGGCAAATTGATAGGGATACCAAATGCTTGTTCTTTCCTCCCCATGAATGCCAAGACACTACCTTATTCATATTCCAAGAATCCATTTCATTTTATCATTATTCTGGTTTATTTTAGTTTTTTTTCAAGAAACCAATAAAATAAAATCATATTAGAATGCAAATGCCTTGGTTTACAAGTGTATAATGTGTGTAGGGGCATAAATGATGCAGGGGCATCCATCCCTAAGACCAACCGACGTTGATAGGCAATGAGAAATCAATTGGAAGTGGGACAATGACCTTCCAGGTGAAGGAAAAAGGGAAAGTGTGTGAAGCCTAAAACGGTCAAATCAGAGAAGAATAGTCGACAGACATGGTTGACGAGGATTCGTCGAGTTAGAGTCCAGGAAGAGTGACAGTGTGAGTTGATGGATCAGGTTGAAGACCTTCATGGAGAAGGTAGGGTAAGTTGAACCCAATTGGTCGTGAAGGAGTCCATAAATAGACTTGCATGGAAAATCAAGTCGCAGCTGAAGCTAGAATCTAGTTGGAGGACTAGGTGAGCCGGTGTAAAAGCTGACGTAGACGATTGTGACTACATCGAGGTGCTTGAAGGAAGAGACGATAAAGACTAGAAGGGTAGAAGGAATCTACGGTTGATTCATTGAGTTGGTTGGATGCAAGAAGACAACTGTCTAGAGGAATGGTCGAGTGACTAGAAAGCGTCTAGAGGACAAGTTGATAGCCTTAAGGAAGGAACAAAGGATGTGAGTTGAGCTCAAGGGAAGAGCCAACATAGGAGAAAGAAGCCGTCCAATTCGTGGTCGAGGTAAGAACTAGTTGAGTATTGGTTAGGGATAAGTGGAGTAGTCGACAAGGGAAAAGATCGACATAGAATGAAGGCGACTAATTTGTAGTCAAGGTAGGGATCAACTACAGTTGGTAAGGAAAGAAGAAAAGACCAGTCCCTAGATGAACGTGACTAAGGGAAAGGGAATGCGAGTATAAGTCATTGTAGAAGTGTCGACAAGAGGATGGTCAACATAGTTAGCTATCTATAACCCAAAAGGACAGAGTGTAGTTCGGTCGAAATGAATGTTGACGGAAGATAGGAGGACGAGTCAGAGACGTAGATGACAGGTTGAGCCGATAGGTGAAGGAACATTCGAATTAGATCGACTGGAAGATGAAGAAAGGCCAAGTTTGAAGTTGACCCATACGATAGAAAAGTCAGTATATTGGGCCGAAAGCAGGAGCATTGCAGCAGGCGACTAAAAAAGGAGTCGACTAGTTCTCATCGTGAGTCGACTAATAATAAATCCAAGGAGTAGAGGAGCGTTGCAGAGTAGTTGCGACATTCATAGTAGAGTAATGTGTTAGGATATTGCTATACTCCATCCTAGTCCCACTAGTATTTTGCTGCGTTTACATTTTCAATCATGCATGCACCTTTAGGGTTTGCATGCATTCTAGGGTTTGCATGCATCCTAGTCATCAGTCCAACACCTAGCCCTCAGTTAGCCAGCCCCCAGGAGCTTCTCACTATTCATTTTTATCCCTCCAGTTGCTTAATGCACCCTTCTTCCTTGATTTTAGGGAGCAACTCGCCCTTCTTCACCTACCAGTCCAGTTGTCTTTAGTTTACACTCAGTTACACCTAGCAGAGTTAGTTTTACTGATGGTTGACAGTTACTTGAGCATTGATGACTCCACTGATGATGATGAAGACTTCCAGTTGTGCTCCGATGATCATGAGGACACCTAGTTGTGCTCCAATGACACTCCAGCGATCCTTTGATCACTCCATGAAGGCTAATTCGAATTGACACCTTAGGCATTCGAATCCTCATTCTTGTACTATTTATTTGTCCATACTGTGATTAATTAATTAGTGTGTGTGAAGTATTATTGCTTCTATCTGAGTTCTACTGTACCATATTATTCTGTTGCTCATTATACTATATTGTTCACTCTTCTATTTTCCTGCTTAATCATAATTACTTTTGTGAGGTATACATCATCTCTTAGATCTGCTGTGAGGATTTTCACATGGTATTAGAGCATGTTAAGAGTATTGTTTGTCTCCATTCTTGAGAGTTTTTTGCAGGTTATTACCAAGATTTCGAGTGTAGCAGTTGCAACAGTTTCTGCATCTTGCAGCAGTAGCAGTTGCAACAGTTTCTGCATCTTGCAGCAGTAGCAATTGCAAATATTCTATATTGTTTTTGCAGGTCTTCTACAGCTTCTATGTATTCATCAGGAATTACTCCTCTTGATCCACTCAACTATGATGAATGGAAACCAAGAATGATAGCAAACTTGAAGATCCATGATCTTTTTTATTGTTATTTTGAAAGAGAGTTCAAATCCCCTGAAGAGAAGATTGACTGGTTAAATAAAGGCGACATGCACTTTGAATCAATAATGTTTTCTTTGTTTGCACACCAGAGATTCCAATTCAAATACCATAATGGTGTTGAAACTCCAAAGGATTTATGGACTCCAAAAGAGATATGGGCTCACCTGGATGAAAAATTTGGCAGAAAGAATGAAGGGATTGGTCCAAATCCATTCGAAAGCAAGCAAAGTGTTCCATTCGCTCCCCTTGATGGTCTCTTATATCATGCACCAGTATCATCTCATATTGAACTTTTTGACAAAGAACTTGCAGATTCTCCACTCATGCTCAAACTTTCTTCTCTTTCTGTGCCAGCTCACACTCTAGATATTGCAGAAGGTCCTAAATCCTCTCTTGCACTAGAGTCTGTTGGTTTGCATCATGATCACATGATTATTTCAGAGGTCAAAACAACTACTGAAGGTAATGCATTCACTCCTCTCCAGCGATCTCCTCTTTTATACTACTATATGATCATAAATTCATGCTTTCAGAAAGTCATTGAAGAATATGGCCATGGCCATTCGCTTGGGATAATTTCTCATGCATCTACTTGTTTTGATCTCACCTCTCATGGTTCAAAGGAGATCTCAAGAAACCATGATTAAAGTCTTGTATCTAATTTGGGTTCTAAGCAATTACTGCTTGGGAAAATTTCTCATGCATATGATAGTTTTGATCTCACCCCTGCTAGTTCAAAGGAGATCTCAAGAAACTGTTTTTAAGTCTTAAATATGATTTTGATTTCAAGCAAACATGTAATAGTTCCTTTTGGCATAATCTAACCCATGGTGGTTTGAAGGAGAAGACAAAGGACTATATTCACATTCAAAAATTTGATCCTACCTCAGCTGATTCGAATCACAGGTTCAAGGATCATTCTAATACTATTGGATTTGTTCTCATCACATTCGATCTGAATAGCAAGTACAAGCACATGCTTTTTGAGCATGATCCACTTCTTCCCAAGAAGAAGATACCTCCAGACATATGACCAAGCATCACACCTGCTTGAGTTTGGAGCATTTATTTTTATGTGTGCCTTACAGTCTATTTTTTGAGGAGGGGGTATGTTTCCCATGAAATTTTCCCACTTCCTTGGTTTATTGATTGTTATTATTCATTGTATTGGGTGACCTTTGGTCTTAATTACCAGGGCCCAGGATGGATTAAGGGGGGGTGTTAGGATATTCCTATACTCCATCCTAGTCCCACCAGTATTTTGCTGCGTTTACATTTTCAGTCATGTATGCACCTTTAGGGTTTGCATGCATCCTAGTCATCAGTCCAACACCTAGCCCTCAGTTAGCCAGCCCCCAGGAGCTTCTCACTATTTATTTTTAGCCCTCCAGTTGCTTAATGCGCCCTTCTTCCTTGATTTTAGGGAGCAACTCGCCCTTCTTCACCTACCAGTCCAGTTGTCTTTAGTTTACACTAAGTTACACTCAGTCACACCTACCAGAGTTAGTTTGACTGATGGTTGACAGTTACTTGAGCATTGATGACTCCACTGATGATGATGAAGACTTCCAGTTGTGCTCCGATGATCATGAGGACACATAGTTGTGCTCCAATGACACTCCAGTGATCCTTTGATCACTCCATTAAGGCTAATTCAAATTGCCACCTTAGGCATTCGAATCCTCATTCTTGTACTATTTATTTGTCCATATTGTGATTAATTAATTAGTGTGTGTGAAGTATTATTGCTTCTATCTGAGTTCTACTATGCCATATTATTTTGTTGCTCATTATACTGTATTGTTCACTCTTCTTCTATTTTCCTGCTTAATCATAATTACTCTTGTGAGGTATACATCATCTCTTAGATCTGCTGTGAGGATTTTCACATGGTATCAAAGCATGTTGAGAGTATTTTTTGTCTCCATTCTTGAGAGTTTTTTGCAGGTTATTACCAAGATTTCGAGTGTAGCAGTTTCTGCATCTTGCAGCAGTAGGAGTTGCAAATATTCTATATTGTTTTTGTAGGTCTTCTACAGCTTCTATGTATTCATCAGGAATTACTCCTCTTGATCCACTCAACTATGATGAATGGAAACCAAGAATGATAGCAAACTTGAAGATCCATGGTCTTTTTTATTGTTATTTTGAAAGAGAGTTCGAATCCCCTGAAGAGAAGATTGACTGGTTAAATAAAGGTGACATGCACTTTGAAGCAATAATGTTTTCTTTGTTTGCATGCCAGGGATTCCAATTCAAATATCGTAATGGTGTTGAAACTCCAAAGGCGTTATGGACTCCAAAAGAGATATGGGCTCACCTGGATGAAAAATTTGGCAGAAAGAATGAAGGGATTCGTCCAAATCCATTCGAAAGCAAGCAAAGTGTTCCATTCGCTCCCCTTGATGGTCTCTCAGATCATGCACCAGTATCATCTCATATTGAAGTTGTTGAAAAAGAACTTGCAGATTCTCCACTCATGCTCAAACTTTCTTCTCTTTCTATGCCAGTTCACACTCTAGATATTGCAGAAGGTCCTAAATCCTCTCCTTCACCAAAGTCTGTTGGTTTGCATCATGATCACATGATTATTTCAGAGGTCAAAACAGCTACTGAAGGTAATGCATTCGCTCCTCTCTATCTATCTCCTCTTTTATACTACTATATGATCATAAATTCATGCTTTCAGAAAGTCATTGAAGAATATGGACATGGCCATTCGCTTGGGATAATTTCTCATGCATCTACTGGTTTTGATCTCACCTCTCATGGTTCAAAGGAGATCTCAAGAAACCATGATTCAAGTCTTGTATCTAATTTGGGTTCTAAGCAATTACTGCTTGGGAAAATTTCTCATGCATATGATAGTTTTGATCTCACCCTTGCTGGTTCAAAGGAGATCTCAAGAAACTATTTTTTAAGTCTTAAATCTGATTTTGATTTCAAGCAAACATGTAATAGTTCTTTTTGGCATAATCTCACCCATGGTGGTTAGAAGGAGAAAACAAAGGACTATATGCACATTCAAAAATTTGATCCTACCTCAGCTGATTCGAATCACAGGTTCAAGGATCATTCTAATACTGTTGGATTTGTTCTCATCACATTCGATCTGAAGAGCAAGTACAAGCACATGCTTTTTGAGCATGATCCACTTCTTCCCAAGAAGAACATACCTCCAGACATATGACCAAGCATCACACCTGCTTGAGTTTGGAGCATTTATTTTTATGTGTGCCTTACAGTCTATTTTTTGAGGAGGGGGTATGTTTCCCATGAAATTTTCCAACTTCCTTGGTTTATTAATTGTTATTATTCATTGTATTGGGTGACCTTTGGTCTTAGTTACCAGGTCCCAGGATGGATTAAGGGGAGGTGTTAGGATATTCCTATACTCCATCCTAGTCCCACCAGTATTTTTCTGCGTTTACATTTTCAGTCATGCATGCACCTTTAGGGTTTGCATGCATTCTAGGGTTTGCATGCATCCTAGTCATCAGTCCAGCACCTAGCCCTCATTTAGCCAGCCCCCAGGAGCTTCTCACTATTCAGTTTTAGCCCTCCAGTTGCTTAATGCGCCCTTCTTCCTTGATTTTAGGGAGCAACTCACCCTTCCTCACCTACCAATCCAGTTGTATTCAGTTTACACTGAGTTACACTCAGTTACACCTACCAGAGTTAGTTTGACTGATGGTTAACAGTTACTTGAGCATTGATGACTCCAATGATGATGATGAAGACTTCCAGTTGTGCTCCGGTGATCATGAGGACACCTAGTTGTGCTACGATGACTCTCTAGTGATCCTTTGATCACTCCATGAAGTCTAATTCAAATTTCCACCTTAGGCATTCGAATCCTCATTCTTGTACTATTTATTTGTCCATACTGTGATTGATTAATTAGTGTGTGTAAAGTATTATTGCTTCTATCTGAGTTCTACTGTACCATATTATTCTTTTGCTCATTATACTGTATTGTTCACTCTTCTTCTATTTTCCTGCTTAATCATAATTACTCTTGTGAGGTATACATCATCTCTTAGATCTGCTGTGAGGATTTTCACATGGTATCAGAGCATGTTGAGAGTATTGTTTGTCTCCATTCTTGAGAGTTTTTTGCAGGTTATTACCAAGATTTCGAGTGTAGCAGTTGCAACAGTTTCTGCATCTTGCAGCAGTAGCAGTTGCAAATATTATATATTGTTTTTGCAGGTATTCTACAACTTCTATGTATTCATCAGGAATTACTCCTCTTGATCCACTCAACTATGATGAATGGAAACCAAGAATGATAGCAAACTTGAAGATCCATGGTCTTTTTTATTGTTATTTTCAAAGAGAGTTCGAATCCCCTGAAGCAAAGATTGACTGGTTAAATAAAGGTGACATGCACTTTGAAGCAATAATGTTTTCTTTGTTTGCATGCCAAAGATTCCAATTCAAATACCATAATGGTGTTGAAACTCCAAAGGAGTTATGGACTCCAAAAGAGATATGGGCTCACCTGGATGAAAAATTTGGCAGAAAGAATGAAGGGATTGGTCCAAATCCATTCAAAAGCAAGCAAAGTGTTCCATTCGCTCCCCTTGATGGTCTCTCAGATCATGCACCAGTATTATCTCATATTGAAGTTGTTGACAAAGAACTTGCAGATTCTCCACTCATGCTCAAACTTTCTTCTCTTTCTGTGCCAGCTCACACTCTAGATATTGCAGAAGGTCCTAAATCCTCTCTTGCACCAGAGTCTGTTGGTTTGCATCATGATCACATGATTATTTCAGAGGTCAAAACAGCTACTGAAGGTAATGCATTCTCTCCTCTCCAGCTATCTCCTCTTTTATACTACTATATGATCATAAATTCATGCTTTTAGAAAGTCATTGAAAAATATGGCCATGGCCATTCGCTTGGGATAATTTCTCATGCATCTACTAGTTTTGATCTCACCTCTCATGGTTCAAAGGAGATCTCAAGAAACCATGATTCAAGTCTTGTATCTAATTTGGGTTCTAAGCAATTGCTGCTTGGGAAAATTTCTCATGCATATGATAGTTTTGATCTCACCCCTGCTGGTTCAAAGGAGATCTCAAGAAACTTATTTTTAAGTCTTAAATCTGATTTTCATTTCAAGCAAACATGTAATAGTTTTTTTTGGCATAATCTCACCCATGGTGGTTCGAAGGAGAAGACAAAGGACTATATGCACATTCAAAAATTTGATCCTACCTCAGCTGATTCAAATCACAGGTTCAAGGATCATTCTAATACTGTTGGATTTGTTCTCATCACATTCGATCTGAAGAGCAAGTACAAGCACATGCTTTTTGAGCATGATCCACTTCTTCCCAAGAAGAAGATACCTTCAGACATATGACCAAGCATCACACTTGCTTGACTTTGGAGCATTTATTTTTATGTGTGCCTTACAGTCTATTTTTTGAGGAGGGGGTATGTTTCCCATGAAATTTTCCCACTTCCTTGGTTTATTGATTGTTATTATTCATTGTATTGGGTGACCTTTGGTCTTAGTTACCAGGGCCCAGGATGGATTAAGGGGGGGTGTTAGGATATTCCTATACTCCATCCTAGTCCCACCAGTATTTTGCTGCGTTTACATTTTCAGTCATGCATCAACCTTTAGGGTTTGCATGCATTCTACGGTTTGCATGCATCCTAGTCATCAGTCCGTCTCCTAGCCCTCAGTTAGCCAGCCCCCAAGAGCTTCTCACTATTCAGTTTTAGCCCTCCAGTTGCTTAATGCGCCCTTCTTCCTTGATTTTAGGGAGCAAATCACCCTTCTTCACCTACCAGTCCAGTTGTATTCAGTTTACACTCAGTTACACTCAGCTACACTTAGTTACACTGAGTTACACTCAGTTACACCTACCAGAGTTAGTTTGACTGATGGTTGATAGTTACTTGAGCATTGATGACTCCACTGATGATGATGAAGACTTCCAGTTGTTCTTTGATGATCATGAGGACACCTAGTTGTGCTCCAATGACACTCCAGTGATCCTTTGATCACTCCATGAAGGCTAATTTGAATTGCCACCTTAGGAATTCGAATCCTCATTCTTGTACTATTTATTTGTCCATAATGTGATTAATTAATTAGTGTGTGTGAAGTATTATTGCTTCTATCTGATTTCTACTGTACCATATTATTCTGTTTCTCATTATATTGTATTGTTCACTCTTCTTCTATTTTCCTGTTTAATCATAATTACTCTTGTGAGGTATACATCATCTCTTAGATCTGCTGTGAGGATTTTCACATAATGGTGGTAGGTGAGAACACCAAATGACACTCTGCAGCGAGGATGATTCCATAGGAAGCTAGATGCTTCTAGAAGTTTCCTGAGTGGGAAAATGAGGCATTGGAGAAATTGTATAAATAGAGCTCGAGGCCAAGGAAATAGGGGGGCCTCTTCAGTGATTTATAGTTTCCTCCCCGAAGTGGAGATGATCTATTATACACCTTGTAGGATAAGTTTCATTGTAATAGAATATGATGATAGAGCCATAAAGGACTTCACCCTTGTTTTAAACCAACCCATGTAATTTTCTTTCAGTTATTAATCAAAGCCCTAATTATTGGCATCTCCACCTTTCTATGTTCGTCGCGTGTGTCAGTTGGTATCAAAGTTGTGCGACTTTGGAATGCAGGTCAGTACTGACCTACCTACATTAGTTGGTATCAGAGTAGGAAGTTAATCTTGCGTGGTAAATCCAGTTGCAATTGGATGAGGGAGGGAAACTCCAATTGCGGTTGGGTATATTTGCAGAGGGCGTGGAAGAGACCTAGTTGCGATTTGGTTGAGGGAACAACTCCAACTGTGGTTGGGTAGAGCTAAGGACTGGTGAAGGGGACGAAGGGATAGCTCCCACAGGAGGTAGGGTAGAGTTATCCAAAACCAGTTTGTAGAGAAGAAGCAATTTGTGGGGTTTAGGAAGCTGTAGCTCCATAGTTGTGGTTATGGGTAGAGTTATAGATAAAGGAACTGAGTATCGATAACATAGAAGAACACTCTGCTATCTACTTTTCTAACTTCTCCAGTATTCGGTTGTATGCATCAATGCTGCTAATCCTTCCAATAGGGCCGTGAGTGCTACCTTCTTCCATTATATAACAAGGAGCTAGGCCTGAAGAATTGCTGTAACAAAGCTTCCCATACGGGAGCTCACCGCCACTAAGTAGAGCACTGGTCGAAATCCGATGCCTGCCCTTTTCTTAAACTTCAACAACCAAACGATGATGAGGGCCAGTGGAGGGGGAAACCACCGAAGACAGAGCTAAGTTAGACAACATTTTCGGAAAACACCAAGGAACAGGGGGAGATCTGATTTAAAGGAGCGAAAAATGAACAAAAAACATGAACACGGATCGGAAGAAATCTCCACAATTGTCGAAATTAAATATCAAAGTACTTGAAAGAGGGTTATATGACATTACGAGTCAGAGACCTTACGCGATACCTTACCCCGACTTACCTTTGGATTAACTGATGGGACAAATTAACTGCTAGGGTTTGTCGATGTAATCAAGGGTTGAAAGAGGGTTATATGACATTACGAGTCAGAGACCTTACCCGATACCTTACCCTGACCGACCTTTGGAATAACTTATGGGACAGATTAACTGCTAGGGTTCGCAAATATTAATAATATATATTAGTTATATCTATATTTATAATAGTTGATATATTATATATATTATCATAATTGTATATATATATATTAATATGGTATAGAATATTGTATGTATAATATATATTAATGTTTTATATATAATAGTAATATATATAAAATGATATATATTATAAATATAATCAAGGGTAGGGTCCCATTTCACTTTGAAGGGCTATGAGATATTGAACCCTATGCTGAAATGCAAAAATAAATCATTCTTTCCATTTGAAAATGTAATAGTACATCAAAATTTCATTATAGCTTTTACAAATTTCTTAATATAGTGACAATATTTGCATTGTTCCTCTCTATAAACTTTAATAAGCAATGTTATATTAATATGGCCTAACTATATAACACAATAATCCATATAGAATAATGAATTTAAAAAACATAAAGACAAAAAAGCTAACAATATGAAGAAATCACTTGTTTGATCAATTATACCAATTCTAGACATTGTTTGTAGATGGGTTTGTAGAAGATCTAGTGTAACATGGGAAAAAGTCGATGAAGAAGAGGGAGATATGACGATAAGCGATAAGACAAGTCTAAACAACAAGATCAATCTTCCAAGATGTCATTGAGATGAAACATAATTAGGAAAAGAAGGAGAGATAACATGCCGTAGGAATAACATCTAAGGTTGGTGTTAATTTTTTACATGATCCATTTCTTTTTATCTGCATAATTGTACTATTCAAGGTTTGGAAATTGTGAAAAATGGCAGTGAGGTTGTACAATCTGGGAAGTGTGATTTTTTGTTGGTTCATTAGTGTGGGTCATTCGAGACTCTGCCTCCATAGACTAATCACATAATGCATTACAAATTTCAAACAATTCGGTTGTGGAAAGTTAAAACCCTACATCTAACTATGTTCTCCACATACAAAATGCTACACATATTTGAAAATCCAATCCATAGTGAAAAATTCTGCACATATCTGTAAATTCACAGTAGCCCAGTAAAATAAGGAGCCCACTTGACAAATCACGAATGCAAATGTTACAGAAGATGTTTGTAAGGATCCCGTTGGATGAATCACAAATGCATGGTGAAAAAAATGAGGTGGAAATGACAATGGGGATGAATTACCCAAGATAAAATCTGTTTCAAGTTTCACCCCTATGCAGTTGGAGTATTGGGCATGGATGCATCCAATTTCTCAAAAAAGCAACAAAATTTGCATCGTTCCACTCTATATCTTTTAATAAGCAATGTCTAACCCAAATAAACCAAGAACCCATTCAAATGAAATTTTAGAAACATTAAAAATACCTGACAATATGAAAAAAACATTTGAAAAATATTTATAACCCTAGAGATTGAATTGACAAGTAATCAAACTTCTAATAGAAAAATCAAGGTTGGATGGAAATGAAATTCAATCTATGCAATGTCCAATGAATATAGAGATCAATAAATACAAAAGAGGGAGTGAATATAAAAAATATGTTCATGAATACAAAAACTATTATCTTGAATCACTTCAATAACAAACTTCACTCCTTTGAATCCCTTTGGAAACTTGAAAGTGGATGAGAAAGTGCAAAGGTATTTGGCAAATGACTGCCACAAATTACCAATTGGGAATTGGTGGTCCCTTGAGTACTCTAATGTTTTTTCAACATTAGTAATCTTATAATATATGGGATTTTATCTTTAAATTGAGTGTGCTTTTAATATTTATCCATATCTCAAGCTATTTACCATTGCATCACCAATTATGATTCCTTCTAAATAATCAAACTGTGCAACATCATCTCTCTTTTGAGTTAATAGATTGGATTTGTGCTCATCATTCTTATACATATCACCATTCCCATCCCATGGATGAGGTAAACCAAGACTAATGCAAGAATTTTCTTTATAAAGATCTTTTAATCTAATAATATCTCCAGCCAATGCTTTAGCTTTGTTTGAGTTATGGACAACAAGATCTCCTTGGTAATCATTTGGTTGGTTATCTTTATCACATGAGTCCTATTTTCAACCTACAAGTACTCCAATATCTTCTTAGTTATACTAGTATTCAGGAAATTTATTATTTCAGCATCCTACTCAATCATTTCTCCAAGTTGCTTTTCAACATCTTTGATTTCCTTTTGACATGTTTCATACATCTCTAACTCATTTTGTATAAGATCAAAATAATCCCATCTATCTAACATTCCAACTGATATTTTGTCCCAAATGGTCTTTCTAGTTCTTCTCAACAACTCTTTACCCTGGACATCTAGTTGCATCTTGGTAATTTGAATTTTTAATTCATTAATATCTGACTCCTGATCATCAGTATCTTTGCACTTTGGTTTTCACTTTCAAGTTCACGAGCAAGGGTCAAGAGTTACTCAAATGAAATCTAAAGGCTCTTAAAGGGTAACCATAAAATATTAAGCTAAATCATGCTCTTAGAGTAGTATAAATAGGAGAGGAAAATTTTCATCTTCATCATCCAAAATTGAAGAGCTCAGATGCAAGAGTAGACGGTCTAATTTAAGGGAAAGTTGAAGTGAATAATGTTGATGTATATGTAACTTCGGAATGTATTTCACCCATGTATATTGTATTCCTATAGGGATGTTATTATTACTCTATACAGAAGTGTTTGTATTCCTATAGAGATGTTATTATTCCTCTATACGAAAGTGTCCTCATTTATATTGTAAGTGCCGCAACTTATACTTGATGGGTTATTAGACCACCTTGATGGGGTCGGCCCTGTATGAGTCATGTGGGTAAAAGGGTTATTAGACCACCAAGTGTGGGGTCGGCCCGAATTAATGTAACCATGGGTTATTAGACTGAGTTAGACAAGTCGGCCCTGTTAGGTTATTGGGCAGGACATGACAAGTATAAATAGAGATCGGGAGATCTCTATTTGATCATCTCATTACTCACTCTTCCATCACTCAGAAAGTGGCGCACATGTGAGGAGGAGGATCAACTGCTAGGAGAAAACTATCTCTTTTACTTTGGTTGTATCATTGCTCTATCTATATCTGAGGAAGTTGCAGGGTTTTTCACCTTCTTGGTTTTCCCCGGTGAAACTCTGTGTCTCTTGTGTGCTTGTATTATTGTGTCCATGATTGATATGTTGTAGATATGCTGTACATGTTATTCTCTCGATTAAGATCCTAGATCATATTGAAATTTCTGAAAAACTGACATGGTATCAGAGCTAGCCTGAAAGAAGGCATGATATGACATTTATGACACTTGTTGCATTTGCGAAGCTAGGGCTCGATATAGTAAAAACTAGTCATCGTAGAAATTTCGCTATAAATACATTTCCGCAAGGTTTCAGAAACCGAAAATATTACAGGTCGAAGATAATATCCCCATGTACCTTGTGTCCAAAGGAAAACCTCTAATTCGTTGTACTTTTTTATTTATGATTTGTACGATATAGGGTTTCTGCCTCTTCCAGATCTGAGTCATAAATAGGTGACCTAGGAAAAAAGGTCATAACTTGGGATAGGAAGCTCCAAATGAAATTTTGTAAAATGTGACAGGTAGGGCACGGACTGTACTTTCTCAGGTAAGTTTTTCAGAGGCCAAAACTTAACCAGTGACACATGGCACGCCGTACAAGTTCGCTCTCCTATTTTATCCCATAAATAGGTCACGTTGCGATACTTGGCATAACTCTCTCTCTGAGAATCCAATTGAGGTCAGACCTATGGGGTTGGAAAGATAACAGGTCGGGATAACACAGGAAGAATTTTCAGACCCTGTAGATTTGAAATTTCGGAGTTACACCAGAAACAATCAGGTGCATATTTATGTCAAAACAGAATTGGATTTTGAGCACCTTCATTCATGGCTCTAGGAATTTAGGGTTTCGAAGAATGTTGGAATTTTTTGTATCGGAGACCAAGGCTGGATGCTCCTCATTAAAATCAAAATTTAGAGACCAAGATCGAATTTTTTGGTTGGACAGAAGGTCGGGCTTGATCAAACCCTAGTTCGGGATTTTGATTGGAAAGGTGGAAAATTAGGGCTTCTACAAAATTTGGAATTTCTGAAGTCTGTGACCACAGCTGGAAGCTCCTTAGAAAAATCAAATTTTAGAGCTTTGGATCGAACCTTTTGGTTGGGCAGAAGGGTGGGATTTATCAAACCCTAGTTCGGGATCCTGTCTAGAAGATCCGGAAGTTTCAAAGGCAATTTTGAGGGGTGAAACTTTGCAGTTTTCAAATTCTGAGTATACCAGCTTGATCAGCTCATCAAGGCGTATATTTCTATCCTTTCAGAAGCTTGAAATTCAAAGTTTGAATTTTTAGGGTTTCTCTGACAAACCTTAATCCATCTCATGATCCAGTTTCTGCAATTCAAGTTGATTTGGTTAATCCTAGAAGAGAATGGATTGGACACCTGCATAAGTGAAGAAGTTCCTGTTTCAGAGGAAGATGAGGCTAAGGCCTTACATAAGAAGATTACAAGCAATCTCGATAGGTATGACTTATCCAGGTATATTTCAATATCTGTTCATGATTAAGTTTATGGTATGTTTGTCTTCATTAAATTTAGTACAATCTTGATTAACTTTAGACTTGTCGTATCACATTAATAAAATTATGAATGCAGATATTCATTGATTAGGGTTTTGACACTTATGATTGTACTAATGCATTGTGGTGTTGTATGAGGTTGATGTTGTCCACTAACATGAACAGTACATCAAGAAAGACAAATCATGTTCTAGTTAAAGAACATATGACCATGTTGACATGAAGACAAATATTCATCCATTGTCATGGATCGCATAGAAGATATACTTACGAGGTATGTATAACTTGGTTCTATAATGATTAACCTATGAGATATGCAGGTTACTAGCACAAGTCATTGAAGAGAACAAGAAGACATTGCTAGACAAAACTAGCAAATATGATAACTAGGTATGTTTTTCCTATATCAAGTTAGAATCCTACCTTGTGTTAGGATCTCTTATATAAGTATACATGGCATGATTGATAATGATTATTTATGAATTTAGAAATTTAAGTAATCTAGGGTTTATGCATATTATGTCTCTTACCTTGATTGTTAATATGACTAACCAGAAGAGTTCTATGGTCAAATATGAATATGCATGAGTAAGAGAAGTCTTCCCTAAAACATTGAATGCTAATGCTTATTATCTATGTTTGAAATGATCATGACTATACATGTTTAAGATTATTGTGTTTTGATAGTATTGAGATTATACTAATGAATGTATGATTATGTATGAGATCTTGAGGATAACACAATGATGATACTAGTAAGTATGCATAAGTGATCGAGGATGAATATAATTTCAAGGACAGGTAATCCGGGAAGCAAAGATCAAGAGGGAGCACACTCCAGTAGTTCCTGCAAGGAAGCAAATATTGAGAGGGAGTCAACCCAACAAACAAACAAAGATAAGTATTTGAATTGTCATTTCTTGTATATTTGATTGTTTAAATAATAATGTTCAATGATATATATACTTATGTTCCTAGACGTAGGTTGTGTATTATGCATATTAGAATAATTGCATTAATGAACAATATACTACTAATACGCATGTAATGGGTAAGTGGCCTATGGCATTGTACAACATTCCATTGCTACTTATCTAGAATGAAACCTCTTTGCTGACATGTTGGGAGTTGTGCACACTCTTAAAAATGTTCTGGTAAAGATTGGAAGGCATCTAGAAAGTTACGAGATATGGATAAATGCTGTATTGAAGCATTGGCCAAGATAATTGCATGACTGTATGACATATTTATTTATGTGTAAGAATTTGTTCTAAAAACTATGAGATGTTTTCTAATCATACAATTTAACTTGTTTTGTAGGAAAGATCATATACCATCACCTACAAAAGAAGGACTAGAACATTTGTTCAACAACAAAGTTATCTATTGAAGATATTGAAGTTCCCAGGATTCAGGAAGAATGCCATGATCGAGGAGTACCAGTTGATCATGAAGAATGATGTTTGGGATGCAGTCCCAAGACCAGATGGGAATTCTCTTGTGACTTCCAAAGATCAAGCATGCTGCAGATGGTAGCATAGAAAAATACAAAGCGAGGTTTGTAGCTCGTGGCTTCTCTCAGAAAGAGGGAATAGACTATGAAGAGAATTTTGCACCTATAGCCATATACACTTCCATCATATCAGTACTTGCCCTGGCTGCAGTGATGAAATGGAAGTTACACCAGATGGATGTCAAGACAGCTTTCTTGAATGGTGTAGTCGAAGAGCAAGTGTATGTGGAGCAACCACTCAGTTTTGAAACATATGACATGGATTCATATGTGTGCAGGTTGAAGAAATCCTTGTATGGATTGAAGTAAGCTCCTAGGACTTGGTATGGTAGGATAGACAGCTTTCTATCCAGTTTAGACTTTACCCTACTATTGTATGTGGATGATCTGTTTGTAACAGGTGGGGATGGGTTGATTTCCGATACCAAGAGGAAGCTTGCTTCCGAGTTCGAGATGAAGGACTTGGGGATGATGCACTATTTTCTAGGCATGGAGGTGTGCCAGAGTGCAGATGGAATCTTTCTTGGACAAGGGAAGTATGTAGTAGAGATCCTGAAGAGGTTCGGGATGATGGACTGCAAGGCCATGGCCACACCTATGGCATCGAACCTGAAGCTTCTGTGTGATGCTTCATTTGATTCGGTTGATGTCATGGTGTATCGTCAGATGATTGGTTCCTTGATGTACCTAACAAACACGAGACCAGAGATTTGATTTGCAGTGAACACGTTGAGCTAGTTCTTGACGGATCCTAGAGGTGTTCACCTGGTTGCTGTAAAGCATATTCTAAGGTACCTGAAGGGTACAATTGACTATGGGCTCAAGTATGATGCGAATCAAAAGTTTAACCTACAGGGTTATGTTGATTGAAACTAGGAAGGAAGTGTTGCAGATAGGAAGAGCACATCTGGGTGCTACTTCAATATGGGATCAGGTGTGATCTCTTGGTTTAGCAGGAAGCAATTCTGCGTAGCACTGAGTACAACCGAAGCAGAGTATGTTGCAGCATGTTCATCTATTTGTGAGACAGTATGGCTCCGGAAGCTACTGTCTGAGTTATTTGATCTCCCGCTGGAGGCTACTAGTATTTTTTGTGACAACCAAAGTTGTGTGAAGCTATCTGAGAACCCGGTGTTCCACGACAGGTTGAAGCACATTGAGATCAAATATCACTATATTAGGGATATGGTGCGAAGAGGAGCATTGAAGCTTCTGTATGTTGCGTGTAAAGTACCCACCCTTGGACCAAAGGAAAGGGAGGGAACATGAAGCCAATCTATGGGGATTTTTAAGCAAACTCAGCCATGCATTATAATTTATACAATTAAAAACCCATGTGTGCAGATGTAAATTCAACAAATATGCACAGCGGAGATAACTCATCCACACACACAATCTCATATGCATTCAATATATCAATAACACTCATTTAATTAAACATTGTAGAAGTAAAATATAGAGACAGAGTACACTTATCTTCCTTTCGCAATTTCCCCAAGCAACTAGCTATGTTGCTGCAACGTTCCACCCAACCATAGGCTCTTCGACATCATATACTTAGTCCATTTGAAGGCCACCCCCAAGCTAGGCATGATATCTACAAGGAAAAGGGAATTTTAAGCTCATACACAACCAAACAACCAAATAGTCATTTGGATCTAAGCCAAGCCAGACCACTGCTGGGTTTATCAAGCTAAATCTGAACCCTCTTCAATTGTGGATGCTTCCACTCAAGTTCAAGCCAAAACAATGGAAACCCATTTCAACCCCAACAATCTCCTACACACAAAAAACTCATAAAATGGGCATGGGTACACATAACAACAAAATATCAAGTGTTGGGTATGAAGGGAAAACGTGGGAAACCCAAAAACGAAATGAGGAATGGGAAAACAACCCTAGAAAGGCAATTTCGTTTTCAGAAAATGTCCATGGGAATTCAACGAAAAGCAATGGTCTCTACAAACCCCCAAATCGTGCTGTCTCCTCCCCAACAGGTCTGCAATACAAACACGAGTTCCCAACAATACCAAAAGGAAGGGAAACACTGGAAATCAGTGGAGAAAAATGCCCATACATCTCCCAACAGGTCTGCAATACAAACACGAGTTCCCAGCAATACCAAAAGGAAGGGAAACACTGGAAATCAGTGGAGAAAAATGCCCATACAACTCCCAACAGGTCTGCAATACAAAAACGCCCTCTTCCCAGCTAGATGACCTAGAGAAACCAGAAAAACATGGCTGGAAAATGCCCAGGCAGTTCCAAAAACGCCCTGGCAGTTCCAAAAACACCCAGCAAGCTCCGAAAATGTGAGAGAGTGAAGTCTAACTATGAATAATGGCTTGGGAAGGCAATTCGTGGGTGTTTTCTTACCCAAGAAGGAAAAACACAATTTTCCATGAGGGTGGCTTGCCCATTCTAGAATTTGGACAACCATACCTCCCCAATCCCCAAGGCATTAACTTCTTCATCCAATTCTTGGGAGAAATGAATGATTGGGCACCAAAATCAACATGGGTAGTTGATGGTTCATGGGTTCTCTCATTGACACTTGGCTTGACTTGATTGGCTCAAGGGTTTGAATATTTCCCTCCCAATTCCTTGCAATATCATGCCTCCATCTCTTGTTGCATTGCATAGCTAGTTGTGGGAATTTATATTAAGATGCATATTTACAATTCCCATGGTTCACTAGCACATGGGTAGCATAATTTCAAATACTTGCTGCTTCTAGGTCGAGCATTCACTAGCGGGGCCTTGGCCTTGAGCTCCACGCTAGGAATCATACATAATATGCATACAATATTTACATTCCAACCCAAATATTACAAGGGTCAAAATGTGGGACATTACATTCCCCTCCCCTTGGAATAACACCGTCCTCGGTGTTCCAATTACTTAGGAATACATACAGGCTATATAGATGTCCAAAATTCGCAAAATATGGCAGGTCTGTCCTGCACCTCACCCTTTACTTGGGTTTTCGGGACCAAGTCCTTTGGTCTTTACAAACTGCTCCTGCTGGCTTGGACCTCTTATCTCTGCATGAGGGCATTGTTCCAAAACAATCCCTTTCCTTTCTTCACCTTGTCGCTGATCTACAAGTCTGGAAACTTTATGGAGGCTACCCTCTTGATGCTTCATTGTTTGGAAGTTGCGGAGGAAATGATTTCCATCACATCCCCAACATTTCACTGGTTTCTTTACCTATTCCTGCTCAGATTTCTTTGAGTCTTCCCACCTGGAACGTTTCTTAATCGGTCGATTGGATGAATCCTTCTTCATGGATCCACTTTCCTTTCCCTTACTAATTGCTCCCAGAATGATTTTCACCTCTTTTTGCAGACGAATAGAGTCCTGCAGAACCTCGTGGTTCATCTCATTCTGTTGCTTCTGTAGCTTGAGCATCTCTCCAAGATTTTCTTGAATTTTTGCAATTGTTTGAAGAAGACTTTCAGCCAATTCTAATAGCCCTTGGTCTACTGCCATGGTCAATGTGCACAGCTGACCACTCTTTACTTACTAGCAACACTTGCTTGTGTTGGCTGCAACCCATTGTTTCACTTTCTTACCTGTGAAATGCATCATGGAAATTCCTTGTTAGGACAAGCATAACATAAACATTAAAATTAGTCAATTATTTTCCCAATTGACATGGAATGTCCACGCTTTATTCATGGGACTTCCACACTTTTCATGCTTTCCCAACATGCACATGAACTCATTCATGTTCATCCTTTTACAGGAAATTTACTATTTTAGCATTCACAATTTTATTCAAGCAAATAAACACATTCTTCTTCTAGTCATGACATGCATTCAACAATTCTTTGTTTTATAAATGCATCAATAAAAAGGAAAGAGAAGAGTAAGAGTTTCCAAAATGTAATGTACCCAAAATGTAATGCATCAATGCTCTGATACCAAAATGTAATGTACCCAACCTTGGACCAAAGGCAAGGGAGGGAACATGAAGCCAATCTATGGGGCTTTTTAAGCAAACTCAGCCATGCATTATAATTCCAAATACTAAGTAAATATACACACAATGATTTATATCTTTATGAAGGGCCCAACAGCCATAGTGTTGAACCTTAAGCTCTGATACCAAAATGTAATGTACCCACCCATAGACCAAAGGCAAGGGAGGGAACATGAAGCCAATCTATGGGGATTTTTAAGCAAACTCAACCATGCATTATAATTTATGCAATTAAAAACCCATGTGTGCAGATGTAAATTCAACAAATATGCACAGCGGAGATAACTCATCCACACACACAATCTCATATGCATTCAATATATCAATAACAGTCATTTAATTAAACATTGCAGAAGTAAAATACAGAGACAGAGTACACTTATCTTCCTTTCTCAATTTCCCCAAGCAACTAGCTATGTCGCTGCAATGTTCCACCCAACTGTAGGCTCTTTGACAGCATATACTGAGTCCGTCCGAAGGCCACCCCCAAGCTGGGCATGATATCTACAAGGAAAATGGAATTTTAAGCTCATACACAGCCAAACAACCAAATAGTCATTTGGATCTAAGCCAAGCCAGACCACTGCTGGGTTTATCAGGATAAATCTAAACCCCCTTCAATTGTGGATGCTTCCACTCAAGTTCAAGCCAAAACAATGGAAACCCATTTCAACCCCAACAATCTCCTACACACAGAAAACTTATAAACTGGGCATGGGTACACATAACAACAAAATCTCAAGTGTTGGGTATGAAGGGAAAACGTGGGCAACCCAAAAACAAAATGAGGAATGGGAAAACAACCCTGGAAAGGCAATTTCGTTTACAGAAAATGTCCATGGGCATTCAATGAGCAGCAATGGTCTCTACAAACCCCCAAATCGTGCTCTCTCCTCCCCAACAAGTCTGCAATACAAACATGAGTTCCCAGCAATACCAAAAGGAAGGGAAACACTGGAAATCAGTGGAGAAAAACGCCCATACAGCTCCCAACAGGTCTGCAATACAAACATGAGTTCCCAGCAATACCAAAAGGAAGGGAAACACTGGAAATCAGTGGAGAAAAACGCCCATACAGCTCCCAACAGGTCTGCAATACAAACATGAGTTCCTAGCAATACCAAAAGAAAGGGAAACACTGGAAATCAGTGGATAAAAATGCCCATACAGCTCCCAACAGGTCTGCATCACAAAAACGCCCTCTTCCTAGCTAGATGACCCAGAGAAACCAGAAAAACGTGGATAGAAAACGCCCAGGCAGTTCCAAAAACTCCCAGCAAGTTCCAAAAACTCCCTAGAAGTTCCAAAAACGCCCGGCAAGCTCCAAAAAGTGAGAGAGTGAAGTCTGACTATGAATAATGGCTTGGGAAGGCAATTCGTGGGTGTTTTCTTGCCCAAGAAGGAAAAACGCGATTTTCCATGAGGGTGGCTTGCCCATACTCGACTTTGGACAGCCATACCTCCCCAATCCCCAAGGCATTAACTTCTTCACCCAATTTTTGGGAGAAATGAATGATTGGGCACCAAAATCAACATGGGTAGTTGATGGTTCATGGGTTCTCTCGTTGACACTTGGCTTAACTTGATTGACTCAAGGGTTTGAATATTTTCCTCCCAATTCCTTGCAATATCATGCCCCCATCTCTTGTTTCATTGCATAGCTAGTTGTGGGCATTTATATTAAGATGCATATTTACAATTCCCATGGTTCACTAGCACATGGGTAGCATAATTTCAAATACTTGCTGCTTCTAGGTCGAGCGTTCACTAGCAGGGCCTTGGCCTTGAGATCCACGCTAGGAATCATACATAATATGCATACAATATTTACATTCCAGCCCAAATATTACAAGGGTCAAAATGGGGGACATTACATTGCGATGGATGAGCAGATTGCAGATGTGTTGACGAAACCACTAGCCAGAGTGAAGTTTGAGTACTTCAGAGAGAGGCTTGGTCTTTTTAGATTGACGACACTTCGAAGAAGAAGTGATGGACACATTTGCAGGAGCCATTCCAAGCATAGTGAAAGGAGGATCCTTCCCATGGCTGTGGATGTAAGCGTTGGATGATGAGCATCAGGACGATTCTCCAGTTACTGCTCTGTATATGTATCAGGTGGATGCATTGTATGATCAGGTAGATCATGTACTTATGTATGTATCAGGTGGATGCATTGTATGATCAGGTAGATCATGTACTTATATATGATCAAGTAGATCATGTACTGATGTATGTATCAAGAGGATTCACTGTATGATCAGGTAGATCATGTATGATGATATGTATCAGGTAGATACTCTGTATGCATCAGATGATGATCAGGATGATCACAGATGACGAGCTTCAGGATGTTGCTTCAAATGATACGCATCAGGTTGATGTTATGATGATGATCAGGTTGATCATGTGATGATGTACATCAGGATGATGTATGGTGAGTATCGGGTTGATACTCTGTGGCCATGGACAGGTTGTGCAAGTAGCATAGAAAAGGTCTTTTAAAATCCGGACAGGTAGAGCGATGTGATCGTAATATCCTGGGATGCTCTATCGAGATCCAAATAGGTAGAGCGGTGTGCTCGTAACATCCTGGGATGCTCTGAGTAGGTTTTGCTACAGGTAGCATAGAAAAGACCCTTTAAAATCCAGATAGGTATAGCGATGTGCTCGTAAAATCCTGGGATGTTCTATTGAGATCCAGACAGGTAAAGCAGTGTGCTCGTAACATCCTGGGATGCTCTGAGTAGGTTTTTCTACGGTTTCGCATAGAAAAGATCCTTTAAAATACGGACATGTAGAGCGGTGTGCTCATAGCATCCTGGGATGCTCTATTGAGATCGAGACAGGTAGAGTGGTGTGCTCGTAACATCCTGGGATGCTCTAAGTAGGTTTTGTGAAAGTTCACACAGAAAAGATACTTTAAAATCTGGACAGGTAGAGCGGTGTGCTCGTAACAGCTTGGGATTCTCTATCGAGATCCGGACAGGTAGAGCGATGTGCTCGTAACATCTTGGGATGCTCTAAGTAGGTTTTGTGAAAGTCAACATGTAAAATATATTGGGAGATCTGATAGGTTGAGTAGTAAGCTCGTAATCAGTCCTGGGATGCTCTTTCGAGGTTTTGTTGATGCATGTAATCAGTCCTGAGGATTCCACAGTATGGCTAGTGATGATGAAGACCTATAGGTGGTGGGCCAAAATCCAGTATGAAAAAGGAATGGCTCTATAGAACTTCCTATGACGAGTAGATCGAAGATTGATTGATATAGCAGTAGCAGTGACGATGACGATGATTTGATGATGATGATACAGTCACGATGATCCATGTTAACACCAAAATTGACCCCCAAGGCTGAAAGAGGGTAATTCTGGGTAACCACTAACCAATCTTTGGACTGATGTTACTGACCCAACACAATCTGAGAGGGCTCTCTAAATAAACTAATGAAAAACTTGAAATAATCAAGGGCGTCAACCATGAAAAAGGAACACCAACATTCATTCTTAAGATGTTCTATTAAAACATACGCAACAGGTCAGATTTCTGTAGGACAAGTTTTACTCCTGTAAACCATTGGTGGAGAACAACAGGGATCTATATTGGGCAATGGAGTCAATTCAAGTATAACCTAAACATTATTATCAAATTCTTAGCCGACACATTCACACAGAGGCAAGGTAGCAACCAGCTAGTAGTCGAAGTGATTTAATTATTGAAACAGAAGAAAGATGAACAATCCATTGATATAAGGCATACACAGATGAATCTTATACCAACTTTAGCAGAAATATTTCATGAAATACTTGGTAAAAAAAGAACAAGGAATAATCTCTATGAATCTCATTCAGATACTACAGTGAACCAAGTATGAAGGAATGCTAACAATATGGATTAACAAAAAAAAGAAACACATATCACATAGAAGAGGAAAAACAGACTACCAAACCAATTACACAGGAATCTCTGAAAAACGCATGTAAGCTTCTGATAGTTTTATTCAAGAAATATCTCACAATAACAACAATAGACAAAATATTTAGAGCTTCAAAAGTTCTCCCCCCTTTTCCATTTGAAAATTCATGGAACTTATAGTGGCCTGGAGTCTCATACTCGGCCCATTTGAAACAGAAATTAGTTACAATTCAGGGATACCTCATCATAGTTCAAATGTCACTATCACAAAACAAAAACTATAACAAGATAAGCTCAATTGCTTTCTTGCATTTTCCGGTATGTCGTTAAACAATATAAAAAATATTAAAGTATATGTCCAATGGTGAAACTTCATTACATAACGAGTAACCCACTGCCACGTCCTGGAAAATCAAAATCCTAAAGTACATCACAAAACTTTTTCTATCAAAAATAAGCTGACACCTAAAAATGCACAGCTCTGCGATTTAAGGAGAAGTAGCTGCCGGTGGAGCATGATAGGTATATTTTATCTTCCCGTACTTCTCTACAGGTAGCCAAAGTTCAGGTGTTGGGATGTCATAACTTGTCATCTCTTTCTCCAGGACTCTGATGTTAAGTTGATCAACATAAGACATAGGTGGAAGCTCTTCACCAATAGAAATCAATCTGTACAACATCTCGAAATATCCGTCTAGCTTGTCTACTAGGATTTTCCCTGAAAGCGGCTGGCTCAGATGTTTAAACTTGGAATGATCCATTCGCTTACTAGTCATCAACCTTTTATGCTCACTTAGGGGAATCAATCTTTGCTTTTCATCCCAAAATGCAGGAAACCCTTTTTCTACCAGTCCTTCAAATTGTCCTTTGAATTCTGTCAACTGTTCATTCATTTCATTTGCTTTGGTTTCCACAGCTTCAACCAATGCGTATTTCCCCAGGATTCATTTTGCTACTGCAATGGTTGTGACCCTGCCCTTGACACTGAAATCTATGATGTCCTGATCTGTCAAACTATTCAGAAAACTTATAGCATTATAAGCAGTCTCTTTTGGCCTTTTGTGCAATTTTTTCTTCATAACAGTGCAACTCATAAAGACGTCAGTGACTATCTTCTCTTTTGTTCTCATGAGATCTAGATAGGGTATGAATATCTCAGCCTCCTGGATAATTAAATCCCAAATCAAATGCTTGCATCCTTGCATAGCTGCTCTCCCTGTAATCTGCTGAGAAAACCTGTTGTTAATTGCTACCAATTCCCTATATTTTTTATGTAGTTCATTTGTCCCTTTTCCCTTTACCTCATTTTCTTCTTTCAACCTTTGATTTTCCTCTTTTAGCTCTTGTATCTCACCATCTTTTAGGTTGATCTGGGACATGGCCTGTACAATGATATCTGTATTATCTTTCTCTTTACTCGTGCCTTCGTTTGCTTGTAAACATATGTTTGACAAGCCGCTTTTTAACTCTTCGATCTGACTCTTCAGACTCATTTTTTCTTTCTCCCAGCATCCTTCTTTCTCTCCAAACCTTAACAATTCAGTTTTATTATTGCTGATCTCCCTGCGCAGATCTTCTTTTTCTTGTATTAGCTTTGTCTCCTCGGGAGTTTGTATTAACTAGGTGTTGGGGATTTTCATTCTTTTCTATAGGGTCTGGATCAAATTATCTTTATCCTTTAACAACTTATGGCTTTCTTTGCCTCTGCCATCATTTTCAATTAAGTCACACTGCAACTTTTTGATATGCTGCTGAAGGGCTTTATTCTCTGACCTTTCATGTTTTAATTGGACATTCATCTTATTTATAGTGACCTCTAAATTAGATATCTTCAAGGTTGCTTCTACTAGGTCATCATATAAACCTTCTCCCATTTTCCTGTGAAATTGAATCCTATCTGGAAAAGGTATCTTCTTCCAGTCTATCTTTGCTTCCATTATTTGGTCTTTGTCAAATATCGTCAGATTGAAAGTGTGTGTCTGGATATCTCTACTTGTTGTCAAAGATGCTCCTGTTTTAAACAAATTCCTCACAGTGGGCATTAGTTCAAAAAGTTTCTGTGCAGAGGCCTGCTTATTTTTCCCATGATACTTAAACATGTTTTCTTGGGATTTAAATCTACTGTCTTCATTCCCTCCTATTGCATCTTGGAATTTATACTCATGGATTTGGATAACTGGGGATGATGGCCCTTCTTCTTGTTCATCCATATCACTTGTTTGGACAGCTAACTCATTTGGTGTTTCTAACTTGAGTCTTTTCTTTTCACTTTCTTCCTCTTCTTCTGTTTCAATGACCTCATGTGAATCTCTCTTCCCACATAGTTCCTGAGCATTAAGCAGTTGGTTTTTTTCCATAGGGTCATCAGCCGTGATTAGGGCTTGTATTTGTAAATCTATATCTTTAGCCTCTTCAGGCTCATACTGCAATGAATTTTGCCTCTTCATCAGCCCTTCAAATTCTTGGTGTTCCCATGCCTTCAAACCATTTTTATTCTTTCTCTCGGCTATGATGTGCAGAGGATCATATGCGATTGCTATGTCTTTTCTGAACCCCATATTTTTCAATAATTTTTTGTACCTCACTAACAACCTCTTTAAATTTCACGATGAAAGGGCCAACTTTCCAAGGGAACTTTATATCAAAACTTTTCTTATGTTTCCCAAACTGCTCCTCTTCTGCGATCAATCTCTGCCGGATGAACTCAAGGGAAAAAACTCTCAAGGTCAAAAATGCTGGCAAAAAGTATGGTTCATGTACAAAACCGTACACCCTTATCACTGTGGCATCTTTCAACAGGAACCAGTCACCAACGGCTAGCTCATCTTTCAACCGCATCAGGGTTCGCATCTCTGGGAACACTCTAGGTAGTTCTTCTTCAAACATAACTTTATATACAGCAAATAAAATGTAATTCATGTAATTGAAAACATTGTCCTCCAAATTCCCTATGAAGACTATCTGAGAAAACCTCAACTCATCTGCACTGCTATGCGGAATCATTTTAGTCAAATAGGCTTGGAACCGAAAAAAAATATGGTACTTTCAAAACAGCTTAACTGTGCATGTATCTTTTCTGCCAAAATTTCCTCAAACTTGAGGGATGGTACTGACTCACTTCCCGCCTCTGGGGAACTAACACTAATCCTGAATAACAGGCTTAGTTGTACTTCAGTTATCCACAAATTTGAGTCTGAACCTAAAAACTGAGCTATCAAAGAGAAAACCAACTGGGTATTGTCATTAAAAAGGTTGACGTCCAGCAGGTAGGGGGTGTCTGCAATTTCTACATCAAGTTTTAGACAGGTATCCAGGAAAGCTTTACGAATTTCAGGGGAAAATTGTCTGTACAGAGTAACGAATGACTCTTTAGAAGAACTTTCGGGGGCCAGGGTTGGAGATTCTGGCACGACAAGGGTATTCCGGATGACCACAGTGTCGATACTACAGACGATTTTAGACTTTCGGGCGTTCATTATCACTGGTTGGGGTCCTGAGTAATTCAATGAACACCATGACCCAAACTCTGGGAAAGGCATTATTTTCTCCAAACAATAAAAGATGAAAACGGACTAGTGGACTCTATGGACATCTAACCCTGGTTCAAGCAAAGCTTTCAGCTTTCTTTTAACCTCTGGTATAGGAAACTAAAGCCTTGGGTCAAACACATCACAGTCTTTATCTTCTAGGGTTACTCTGACCTTAGAACTAGAAGAAACCTGTTCGTCTGCCATTCTAGGATTATAAAACACACTGCATGCTGTAGACAAAGGAGTTTGGGACCCTACCTGTCATGGAAGGCTTGAGAGCGACCCTTTCACCTGTCGTCCTTTTCAGCTTCTGCACTTCCAGAAGCTTCCAACTCCGACAGGTCCAAGAGAGAAATGTTTGTTTTTCACATGCCACGTTATATATATAAAACTTTCTGAATAACTTCCGCTCATCTTGGCCAGCTGTCCCTCTTTCCCGTCCATCGATCTGCTGGGTGTTGCTTCCGATCCGTTGATCTGATCTCTTATTTAACCCTTTGATTTGACATCTCTTCATCTCCGCCGTAGGATCTCATACTAGCTTTAAATCTTAGCCATCTATTGTACTTAACCATACATAGGGGTATGGTGGTATCGCGACCTGACTTCTGGTTTTGGATTACCATTTAATCTCCCTCACGAGGTGTTCAAGTGGTGACACATGGCAGACAGTATACACTCTCACGACCACCTTTCATGCTTATCTGGGGATGCTTCTTTACCTTGAGACGATCAACGAGGAGCGTTGATATTGACTTTAATATATCTACAGCGAGGAGTTATTCACGTGTCCAGTTTTCGATACTCTCGCAAGTGGAGCCTATTACGGTACCCAGGCTTGCATCTCCTGCATCCACTTAGCCGTAGATCTGATCTCTTTCATTGTGAGCCGCTGATCTACTTTGATCTTTTGATGCCGTGACAACGGATCTTCCGCGCCGTCAGATTACTAACTTTGCAACCCGCGTCGTCGATCTTATACCCTACTTTTTCACTGCAGTGGTATCGCGAGCCTTCTGGCGGTTTCTTCTTACCACCAAAACGCTCATGCGAGGGCTCCTCCAACTGCCATCTGTCCTGGTGGTTTTTCTCTCGCGACCACCCTCCTGCGCTTTCTTTCATGCAACTTCATGATGCGAGGGTGATCGGTGGGCCGTGGATCTCTCCTACGCGCTAGATCAACGGTAGGGACCAATCCGAGCTTTATCTACCACTTTATCTCCTTTCAGACTATATATTATTGATCTTTTTACTTATTTTTGGTCATTTGAGCTACTTCCTTATGTCTAAAGGGTCCAAACTCTTCATCTTTGTCATTATTTCCTTGCCAACTGAGCTTTTTTCTTGGCTTTAGCAACCTAGACATGATTGGGGACAGGGTTTTAACTATTTCCTCCAGGAATTCATCAGTGGAATCAATCATTTTCTTAGGATTCGTGCAAAAATTTATAGGTGCCAACAACTGGCTCCAGCCGGGGATGTTATCCTCCCTGTGAGGTAGCAAAGAACTCGTAGACCAAGTGTCTGATCCATTGGGCGGCTGCCAACTTCAGAGTAAACAACCTCTTCTGATTTCTTAGAACTGCAACTGTATCTGCCGCATAGCTAGGCTGTCCACACATGAAAAGAAAAGGAACCATGGCTAGCCTTCTAGACCTCATATTGATTTCTCTAGGGTTTCAAGTCCTTCAGGTTTTCCGTCAGATTTAAAACAACTGAAAAACAAATGAAAAATATATACATAGGCTATGGTACATGAAATACTTGCATCCCTTAGGATAGGTAATGTTTTAAGAATCTCCCGTTGACTGTACCTCTGGACCAGGAAGATCTGTCTTGATGTTCCAAGACAAAAGAATTTATTCCTCAGATTGGTGCAATAACATACGGTCCCATCCACATATGGTTGAACTTTCCGTGTTTTTCTTCTTTAGGGACATTCCACTTCAGAACTAGGTCATTAACCTGGAAATAATCTTCCTTGGCCTTTTTGTCGAAAGATTCCTTCATTTTCTCTTGATGGATTTCTACTTTGTCATATGCCTTATTTCTCAGTTCATTCAACTCGACTATCTGATTTACTCTTCTTTGCATGTGATTTGGTTCTTCTTCTATTCCCTGTAATAACCTCATGACAGGAAAACCTAGGGATGCTGGAAAAATCACTTCTGCTCCATACACCAACTGAAATGGTGACATCCCGATGGCTCTTTTCGTGCTGATTTTGTCAGCCCACGGAGCATACTTTAGCTTTGTGTGCTAAGACCTCTTGTTATCCTCTAACAGCTTTTTTATGATTCTTACCAGGCTCTTATTTGAAGACTCTGCTAGTCCATTTCCTTGAGGGTAATAAGTCGTGGAATGATTTAAGTTGATATGGTATTTATGGCAGAAATTAATCATCTTTTTGGAACAGAAAGTTGGAGCATTATCAATCACAATCCTTTTGGGGCATCTGAATTTGGATAGGATGTTATCTTCCAGAAAATACATGATTACTCCTTCAGTTGCTCGCCTGGTAGGTATGGCTTCTCTCCATTTAATAAAATAATCAGTAGCTGTCAATATCCATCTGTGTTGTCGAGAGGAGATTGGGTTTATTTCCCCAATGAAATCTAAACCCCACTGTTCAAAAGGTTCTTCAACTATAATAGGATGTAGAGGGAGGAAAACAACCTTTCTTTTTCCATCGAAAATCTGACATTAGTGACAAAACATAGTTTCTTTGTAAACATCGGAAAACATAGTGGGCCAGTAAAACCCTGCTCTCAGGATTTTGTTTACTGTCGCTTTCCAGGAATGATGTCCCCCCGTAGTCCCCTTTGTGAAATTCTTCTTTTATGTGTTTAGTCTCTTCTTCAACCAGATAGTTTAGCAGCACCCCTCCAGGGTCTTTCCAATACAAATATTGGTTCATGATACAGTACTTGGAAGCTTTTAGTTTTACAGACCTGGCTCTTCTTTTACTCATCCCTGCAGGTGCCTGTAAATTTTGTAGTACAAAAACAATGCTAGTATACCAAGGGGATTCAGAGAATTCAGGCTTCACCTGTATGTTTGCATTCAGCTGGTTAGGATGCTCTTCCAAAAAATTTAGCTGCAAAGAGTCACAATTTTCTTCAGTCATTAATTTCGCTAACCCCTGACCTTTCACCAGTTTTGTGGGTTTTATCTCCAAATCATATTCCAGTAATACTACAATCCATTTGGCCCTTCTGCCTTCAGGATCAAACTGGGTCAAAATGATTTTCACAACACTATTTGGGACATAAGCAATGATGTGCGAGTGTATAATATAGACCCTGAAATCCTTCAAAGATTTTATGAGAGCATAAGCCTGTTTCTCCATGACATCATACTTCAGTTCTCCTTCTCTCAGTACTCTGCTAAAAAAAGCAATAGGTTGCTCAGCATTTTGATCATTTTTTTGCAACAACACCCCATCTATTGTATGTTCAGATGCATATGAAAAAACTAGGAAATCCTTAGTAAAGTTTGGGCTGGCCAACACTGGAGCTTCGGTGATGGCTGTCTTGATTCCTTTAAAAGAATCCCTAGCTTCTTCGGTCCACTTTATTTGATTCTCTTTTCTTAACATATTTGTAATACTTCTCATTATTTCAGCAAAACTTGGTATGAATCTCCTTAAAAATACGACTTGGCCAATGAAAGATTGTATTTCTTTTTTGCTTCTGGGCTCTCCCACTTTCCGAATAGCACTGACCCTTTCTGGACCAATTTTTATCCCATCTTTGGTGATGATATGCCCTAAAAGCTTGGCTTCATCCAGAGCGAACAAGGATTTCTTGGGATTCAAGGAAATGCCATATTTTCTACACTTTATAAAAACTCTCTCCAAATGTTTGAGATGTTCTTCATCTGATTTTGAAAAAACTGTTATATCGTCCATATATACCACCACAAATTTGTCTTTTTCTTCAACAAATGCAATATCCATAGCTCTTTGGAAAGTGGCTCCAGCGTTCATCAAACCAAATGGCATCTTAGCGTACATGAAAGTTCCCCAAGGCATTGTAAAAGCAGTTTTTTCCTGGTCTTCTCGACATACTTTAATCTGATTGTACCCTGAAAAACCATCCATGGTGGAAATTCTTTCGGCTCCTACCACTTGCTGTAAGATGTGCTCCATTTTAGGCAAAGGGTAATTGTATTTCTTTGATGCTCTATTCAAGTTCCTGAAATCAATACAAATCCTGATTTCTCCACTTTTCTTTCTGACTGGGACCAGATTTGCTATCCATTGTGAGAACCTTAAGGTAACAATTATCTTTGCATTGAAAAGATTTTTGACTTCTTTATCTATGACATCTGTTAACTTAGGATTGATTCTCCTTAATTTTTGATTGAAAGGTTTCTCACCTGGCTTGAGTGGAATGTTATGTTGTATGATGGATGTATCATATTCCTTTAAGTCTTCATAGGTCCAGGCGAAAGCATCCGTGTGTCTTTTCATCAATTCTACATAGCGTTTCTTTTCGTCAGCTTGTAGTCTCTTGGACAGCTTTACCATTCGAGGATCTTTCTCTCTACCCAAGTTTTGATCTTCTATTGATTCTCGGGCAGGTTCAAATTTTTGATTTTTGGCTGCATCATCTTGATCAAAGAGCTTTTCCAGGGTATCAGACCTTTAGGTATGTAATTTTTCTTCAATTGAATAATATCCTTACCACCCATCGTGTTTTTCCACCCTTGTTTTTTAGCTTCCTCTTCATCATTTCCTCCTTCCACAAAGTTTTCCAGGTTCTCATTTTCAGTATCAATATGCACATTTGCGAACTCATCAGAGAGTTCCAAAAATCTCCTGAGCTGTAAGTCATCTTCAAATACTTGCCAATATTTAGAATTATCAAGAATAGAGGGCCTGTTTATAATTTCGACCTCATACTTGGCTTGGGAGAATATTGGGGTCTTAAATCCTCCAGCAATGACTGCTAAAGAGTATGCTATCCCATTTTCATGTCTAGGTATTACTCTAATCTCGTGCTCTGTGAAAAAATTCCCGAAGAAATCCCGAGCTTCATTTCTATATTCCCTCATTCTTGGGTGTTTGGCTTGGTAACTATCATTTATCTGGTTCACTACCAACTTAGAGTCTCCAAATACTTCTATCTTCTTAGCTCCCAAGTCTTTTAGAGCCCGCAATCCCAATAGTAATGCTTCGTATTCGGCAACATTATTAGTACATTCAAATGTTATCTTGTATGAAAGTGCTCTAGACTCCATGTTGGGAGGAATGATCCAAACTCCTGCTCCTGCACCATTCTTGCTCACAGAACCATCAAAATACATTTTCCACTAGCCTTCTTCATTTTTTTCTCTTTCAAAAGCTTCATACCTGGCTGCAAATTCTTTATCTTCATCAACTTCCCTATATGGGGGAGGGTTAGGATCACAACGAGGACCCTCAACAACAAAAATGGAGCAGCCCATGTCTGTATCAACTGCACATATAGGGTGATTTTCAGGTTTGTTTTTGCTGCTGACAACATAATCCATCCTGCTTTCCCTATATAA
This sequence comes from Larix kaempferi, assembly GCA_027924585.1. Taxonomy (NCBI): domain Eukaryota; kingdom Viridiplantae; phylum Streptophyta; class Pinopsida; order Pinales; family Pinaceae; genus Larix; species Larix kaempferi. The sequence continues at coordinate 8,904,959 of BSBM01000506.1, forward strand.
TCTCCTATTTGCTCCAAACATAGGAATTGTGGCATAAGATAAGTCCATCTGCATAGTTCCTTTCAACTTTGAAACCCGGGATCTTGACAAAAGCATCCCAAACTTTGCAGGCACATCAGCCACCACCACATCCATCATGACACTTTTAGAAGGGATTTGGGTTAGAGTTACTACCATATTCTTAATCAATCACAAACATGGTACTTTTCTAGAATCAAAGGAGAAAAGGTCTTTGTATGGCCTAGTCACTTCTAATCCCAGCTCTTTCAACACGGATTTTGGCATTAGGTTATGAGATGACCCATAGTCTATTAAGGCATTGTGCAATATTTTATCATGGACATTTAGGCTTAAGTAGAAAGGAGGGACTTCTTCATCACCTGGCTCTTCCAACTTGGATCCAAAGATTATACTAGGAGCATCATCAGACAACTCTAGAATATCATGCTAGTGTTCATTCTTTCCTTTAACCATCTTTGTTATCTCTTCCCTGTACTCATTATTTTTCAGTAACTCATTAAGAGGGATGGAGATCTTTACCTTTGACAGTTCAGTTCTAAGACTAAAAGTGGGGGTAGGTTTGACTATTTCTGTGACTTCTAGTGGTTTAATCTCCTTTGAAGGTTGACCACCTTCCTCTTTATTTTCAGGTCTTTTATTTGAAACATCTCTTTGTTGTTTTTCTTTCGATTCTTCTACAACCTGTTGGATGACTGGAGGTTGGTTCAAAGGGAGCTTCCCTTTATTCATGGTAACTTCTCTGTTTCTCAATTTTAACTTTCTTTGAAGATCATCCACAGCATTTTGATAACCCATTAGGTATTGTTCAGATTCCAACTTAGGTTTATCACTAGTACTTTCTTTGTTAAAGAAGTCATGTTCCCTTTCAGTCAAGTATATTTCATGGTCTAGGCAGTCAACAAAATGAATATGGGTCTCAGCGATCTCTTAAGGTACTTCATTATCTACCATGTTTTCAGCAAAAAGAGGATGCATTGGCTATTCTTCAGGATTTCTTTGATTTCTGGCAGGAGGTGGTGGTCTTCTAAAGTTTGGATTTCGGATCTGGTTTTTAGAATTTTCTTTGGGAGGGGGTTTGGTATCTACAGCTAATCTATCCATCAACCTTTCCATGGTTTTCATCATGGTATCAAATTTTGCATCGTTAGAAGTAGATGAGGTAGAGGTTTGGGTCTCTTGCTTCTTTCTTTCAGCCTCTGTTTTCCCCTTTATTTTGAAGCCATCATGTTAGCCTCTACTTCTAGGGAATCCTTTAGCAAGACAGGTAAGGAGGAAGACTTTCTTTCTCTTAATGTACACGAGAAATCTCCATCAAAGGCATCTGCAAAGTGGAGCTTCGCAACACCTTCCGAGGGCCTTAGGTCGTCTGGAATAGAATTGTATGCCCTCATAAATCTAGAAGAAAATTCATGTACAGACTCAAAACCTCCTTTCTTGATGTGATTGTACTTGCCCCCAAATGCTGATGAGCATATGGGGAAGCACATTTTTGTACGACTAATGTATTTTTGTATATTGGGTGCTGAGGGCACCTATGACATGTTTTGACTATACGATCATTGTCTTTTTGTTCGCCCGTGGAGGCATGTTTGATTTTCTGTATGCCCGTGGAGGCACATGTTATGCATGTGGATGCAACATTTTGATTTTTTTTTTTTTTTTTTTGTATATGCCCGTGGAGGCACATGTTATGCACATTTTGTTTTTGTATATGCCGGTGGAGGCACATGTTATGCACATGGATGCATTTTGTTTATGAAATTATTTGATTGGTGTGCCAGTCAAGAACGTTGTTGGCCATATGCTCTGCTACACTGTTGAGGTTTCTTGGGACATGTGTGAATGAAATGGATTCAAACTGTCGAATCATTTGTTTAGTGCACAAAAATTTTCTGAAAAGATAGGGATCGCGTACTTGGTAATCATTGTTGAGTTGGGAAACAAGGAGTTGTGAGTCCAAGAAAATGCTAAGGTGACGTATGTTCATTTGGAGAGCTGTGGCCAGGAGACCGGTCACGGCATCATATTCAACTTGGTTGTTGGTGGGAGCACCTAAACACATTCCGTCGATTTGGATCAACTCATGTGAAGGGGAATATATTACCCAAGCTGCGGAGGCCAGATTGGGGGACCAACAGCTTGCACCATCGGCGAAACCGACATAGCAAAGTGGAACATGTGTGTGAAAGGGATAAATGGCAGGGGCCGACCGGATAGAGGGGTATCCAGTGGAAATCGTGTAAATGGTGTTAATTTCTTCTGAGGAGGAAGATGGTGGGGGATGAATTGGTCGCTGTTGCTGACGAATAGGGGGTAGATCAGGCCATGTGTCAATGTGGTGCTCTATAATGGCGGGGTCAAGACCAGGTATTTCGGTATAGGACCAAGCAAAGACATCACGAAATTCTTGGAAAAGTTTTTTGTATTCTCCAATCTCATGCTCACTGCAGGAGGCTCCTAATGTAATGATTTCAAGGGCACCAGGTGGGTCAGATATATCAGTGTGGATGATGGGTGAGATATTGGCCATGTTACCTTCCTCAAAGGCATCAGGAGCAGGAATAGGATCCTTAAACCAGTTGACTTTAGTAGGAAGGAAATCTTTGGACTCAACCGCGAATTGGGTAGCAGTGGTGGATGAGGTCTCTTCTGGGAGGAAGTATGAACGATGGTGCATATCTTCCCAGGGGTATTCAGGGGCAGTAAGGGCCTCTAGAATCTCCTCATCATTGCGAAAACTTTGAGTGGTCAAATCGGTTGACGAGGTAGTAGTAGTCAAAGAGATCATATAAATGGTGTTAATCTCTCCGGATGAGGATGATACGGGAGGGTAGATCTCCTCAATTGTAGGGGGCGCCGTCTCAAGGTCCAAATTATTCATCTCATAGAGAGCTTCTCTGTAATCTGGGATATCAGGACAGTGATGTGAGTAGTGGCCGTAAATACCGCATATCGCACAAGGGTGGTTGGTACGCAGTGATTTATCACGAGACTGAGGGGGGAGTTCTAGTTTGACTACTGGAACATTGGTGTCGTCATCAAGCATTTGCATGTGTTCCTGTAATGCGGGTAATTGTGGACATTGATGAGTTGGATGGCCTAACTCATCACACAACGAGCATTTAGGAGGAGCACGAAACATGGGGGGAGGTTTAACTGCTTTGGGAGGAGGTACCGCAGTGTATGGTTGTGGGCCTCTGCCCCCTGTGGGCTTGATAAGAGGAGGGGGATTCGTAGAAGATGAAGGGGTAGTGACACCGGGAGGTGGTTGAGTAGTAGTGACAATGGGTTGCACGGGTTGTAGGACGACATTCGGTGTCGGCGGGGGAACGGGAGGAGAAATATACCACACGGGTAATCCCAAGGTTAACCTGGGGAGACTAAGGGTAGCCATAACTGGGGCGCTTACTACTCCCGAGGGAGGGAATAGAAAGGGGATTGTGTGGATGGGTGTAACACCAATGTGACTAGGGACCAATGGTGGTTTAGGTAAGAAGGGCGGTTGATTGTTGAGTGGTTGTGTATTATGGGACAGGGTACATAAGTCAGATACTTTGGGCACTGGTGACGGGGGTGGAATGGATTGGAATGTAGAAGTCATCGGCGTTTCGGAGTAAAGTCCGGGTCCCACCGAGGAAACAAACGAGGTATTTGCACCACAAACAGGTTGTTCAACCATGGGGAGAACATTTTCGGGTGCAGCGGGGGCCTTGGGATCGTAATAGGTGAGCTGGTCGACCTTGACCACACGTCCGTCATGGGGGAACATCATGGTACGAAAAACGGATGAGGCAACCGCCCGCATGGCATACATGTAGCTGCGACCAAGTAAGAGGTTATAACCCTTATCACTGTGGCATCTTTCAACAGGAACTAGTCACCAACGGCTAGCTCATCTTTCAACCGCATCAGGGTTCGCATCTCTGGTAACACTCTAGGTAGTTCTTCTTCAAACATAACTTTATATACAACAGAATCATTTTAGTCAAATAGGCCTGGAGCCGAAAAAATCTGGTACTTTCAAAACAGCTTAACTGTGCATGTATCTTTTCTGCCAAAATTTCCTCAAACTTGAGGGATGGTACTGGCTCACTTCCTTCCTCTGGGGAACTAACACTAATCCTGAATAACAGGCTTAGTTGTACTTCATTTATCCACAAATCTAAGTTTGAACCTAAAAACTAAGATATCAAAGAGAAAACCAACTGGGTATTGTCATTAAAAAGGTTGACGTCCAGTGGGTAGGGGGTGTCTGCAATTTCTACATCAGGTTTTAGACAGGTATCAAGGAAAGCTTTACGAATTTCAAGGGAAATTTGTCTGTATAGAGTAACCACTGACTCTTCAGAAGAAATTTCGGGGGCTAGGGTTGGAGATTCTGGCACGGCAAGGGTATTCCGGATGACGACAGCGTCGATACTATAGATGATTTTAGACTTCCCGACGTTCATTATCACTTGTTGGGGTCCTAAGTAATTCAATGAACACCATGACACAAACTCTGGGAAAGGAATTATCTACTCCAAACAATAAAAGATGAAAAAGGACTGGTGGACTCTATGGACATCTAACCTTGGTTCAAGCAGAGCTTTCAGCTTTCTTTTAACCTCTGGTATAGGAAACCGAAGCCTTGGGTCAAACACATCACAGTCCTTATCTTCTAGGGTTACTCTGACCTTATAACTAGAAGAAACATGTCCGTCTGCCATTCTATGATTATAAAACACACTGCATGCTGTAGACAAAGGAGTCTGGGACCCTACCTATCACGGAAGGCTTGAGAGCAACCCTTTCACCTGTCATCCTTTTCGGCTTCTGCACTTCCAGAAGCTTCCAACCCCGACAGGTCCAAGAGAGAAATGTTTGTTTTTCACATGCCACGTTATATATATAAAACCTTTCCGAATAACTTCCACTCATCTTCGCCAACTGTCCCTCTTTTCCGTCCATCGATCTGCTAGGCATTGCTTCCGGTCCGTTGATCTAATCTCTTATTTAACCCTTTGATTTGACATCTCTTCATCTCTGTCGTAGGATCTCCTACCAGCTTTAAATATTAGCCATCTATTGTAATTAATTGTACATAGGGGTATGGTGGTATCGCGACCTGACTTCTGGTTTTGGATTACCATTTAATCTCCCTTGCGAGGTGTTCAGGTGGTCACACATGGCAGATGGTATACACTCTCGTGACCACCTTTCATGCTTATCTAGGATGCTTCTTTACCTTGCGATGATCAACGAGGAGCGTTGATCTCGACTTTAATATATCTATGGCGAGGAGCTATTCACGTGTTAAGTTTTCGGTACTCTCACAAGTGGAGCCTATTACGCTACCAGGCTTGCATCTCCTGCATGCACTTAGCCGTAGATCTGATCTCTTTCATTGTGATCCGCTGATCTGCTTTGATCTTTTGATGCTATGACAACGGATCTTCCGTGCCGTCATATTTCTAACTTTGCAACCCACGTCATCGATCTTATACCCTGCTTTTTCACTGCAGTGGTATCGCGAGCCTTCTAGCAGTTTCTTCTTACCACCGAAACGCTCATGCGAGGGCTCCTCTGACTGTCATCTGTCCTGGTGGTTTTTCTCCCGCGACCACCCTCCTACACTTTCTTTCGTGCAACTTCATGATGCGAGGGTGATCGGTGGGCCGTGGATCTCTCTTGTGTGCTAGATCAATAATAGGGACCAATCTGAGCTTTATCTACCACTTTATCTCCTTTCGGACTATATATCATTGATCTTTTTACTTGTTTTGGTCATTTGAGCTACTTCCTTATGTCTAAAGGGTCCAAACCCTTCATCTTTCTCAATATTTCCTTGCCTACTGAGCTTTTTTCTTGGCTTTAGCATACTAGACATGATTGGGGATAGGGTTTTAACAATTTCCTCCAGGAATTCATCAGTGGAATCGATCCTTTTCTTAGGATTCGTGCAAAAATTTATAGGTGCCAACAATCCAAAGAAGAAGACTTGTGCTAGCAGATCTGTGTCGAGAGATACCTTCCTAGTTAAGAGGGAGTGTTGATGTATATGTAACTTCGGAATGTATTTCACCCATGTATATTGTATTCCTATAGAGATGTTATTATTCCTCTATATAGAAGTGTTTGTATTCCTATAGAGATGTTATTATTCCTCTATACGGAAGTGTCGTCATTTATATTGTAAGTGTTGTAACTTATACTTGATGGGTTATTAGACCACCTTGATGGGGTCGGCCCTGTATGATTCATGTGGGTAAAAGGGTTACTAGACCACCAAGTGTGGGGTCGGCCTGGATTAATGTAACCATGGGTTATTAGATTGAGTTAGACAAGTCGACCCTGTTAGGTTATTGGGTAGGACAGGACAAGTATAAATAGAGATCGGGAGATCTCGATTTGATCATCTCATTACTCACTCTTCCATCACTCGAGAAGTGATGCACATGTGAGGAGGAGGATCGGCTGCTAGGAGAAGACTATCTCTTGTAATTTGGTTGTACTTTGGTTGTATCATTGCTCTATCTATCTCTGAGGAAGTTGCAGGGTGTTTCACCTTCTTGGTTTTCCCCGGTCAAACTCTGTGTCTCTTGTGTGCCTGTATTATTGTGTCCATGATTGATATGTTGTAGATATGATGTACGTGTTATTCTCTCAGTTAAGATCCTAGATCAGATTGAAATTTTTGAAAAACTAACAAAGAAGGCCGAAATTCTAGTGGAAGATGAAATCTTGCGATGATTTCTACTTGGTTTTTTTTGTTTAGGTCATCTTGGAATTTTTAATATATCTTTGTTTCTGGGATGGAGATATGTCAAGAATTGTGAGTGCCTATGGTAAATATTCCATATTCTTATTTTCTATAGTTTTGAAGATATGACCTTAGAAAGTTAGGGTTTTTGAATAACCTTCAAACATGTCAATTTGGCATTTTCCTTATAAGTTTTGATCCAAAATGTTTCAGATAATGCCCTTTGGAGGAGATACAAAATAGATCTTGGTTCGCTATTTTTTTTTAAGATAACAGGGCTTTTAAATGACTCAAAAATCATCTTTAAACAAGTTAGTTTGGCATTTTCACTATAAATTTTGATCCATGACGTTCCAGAGAATGACCCTTAGAGGAGATGTCGTAGAGATATTGAAGAATATGTGGTAAAATTTTAATATCTTTATTCATTACATGTTAAGAGCTATACTTGTTGAATGATAGGGTTTGTGACAATGACAAAGACAATGAAAATTCAAGAGAAGAAGGTTGAAAAACTCTTGCATAAATTTCTCATACGGTATCAAAATCACAAACTTGTTGGCACATTGGATCAACATACTTAATCATATGGCGGGTTCACTCAGTGAACTTGTTACGTAGCACAATCATTCATAGGATATTAAAGAATATCCCTGATTTCACTAAATATTGGAAAATTCCTCCTAAAATTGTATTATTGGACCCCCCTCCCAATATACCTTTCCAATTAAGAAAACCCCTAGTTTCACCAAATATTGTAGGTATCCATTTTTACCAACCCATGTTTTAATACCCCCTTTATATCATATTATCAAGTTGTAACAAATAGGATCCCTAATGCATCTTAGTATAAGAAAAAATGATGCTAAATAAAATAATAGTATAATTTTAATAATGATCCCACCGGGATTGTAGGGGCGACTGATCAATTTGTAGCATTGGATAGTGGAAGACCGAATGAAATAGTAATGGGGAAGGAAAAATGCGTAAAAGGAAACTCAGTCAAGAGATCAATGTAACAAAGAATGCAAAATACTAATAGTCCAATAGTCAGTGCAATGCTTAGAAAAATGAGATTCATTGTAGATGTTTCACACCATAACCTGCGAATCTACCAATTTTATATCATGTAAATACAAGTATAGCCATAGAGAGCTCATGCTTTATATAAGCTTGATAAATTAAACTCCATAAAAATGAAAAAAAGAAACCCTTTCGTGGATGAAATTCCCTACCTTCTTATAAAAAAAAACATCATTGATGTTTGAACCCAAATGAACATAGAAAAATCCTCTTACAAGTTTCCAATAACACCATATGATCATATCATAGCTTGGATTTGGGTCATTCACAAGATGCAATGAATTGCCTCCACTTCCTTTACATTTATTCTTGCAAGCAAGGGGATTAACAGGATTTAGTTATCTTTTATTGGGTTATATCTATTCTTTTTTTTATCTTTACAGGACAGTGAAAAATATCCATTGTTAAGTTTCAAGCATGCAATAGTTATAAAGATATAGAGATGGTGAAACTTATATGATACCATTTCACGGTAACGATAACACATAGCGTATGTAAATAAGAATTTAGATTTTCACATATGTTCATGTAAGTTCCAATACAATATTAAAATGGATTCCTTGTATATATGAATTAAAATTACAACTATGAATGTGCCAAATATAACCCAATATAACCCAATATAACAACTATTCCTAACTGGAAATGTGAAAATGCTAAAGAAGAATACAAAAATTTGTAAGAAATAATTAGTCAAGAGAGATTGATCTAACTTTTCTTGGTTCTAGTGAGCATTGGAGTTATACCAATCCTATTTTGTTTTTGTTTTTTATGCTAAAGAAAAGTATATAAAGATGTTTAAGAGAAAATGCAAAGGAAGGTATGCATATATTGAAGAGATGGAGGGAAAACCTAGATCTGCAACTAGGGTTTTGATTGTCGGCCTTCGAAGAAGTTTTTGGCAGCCGTGGCTCCTTCCATGGCCACCTTCCCCTTTCTTCCCTGAGTTACGCTTCCTGTCAATGGCCAACTCAGGGGTTTTCTTCCGCTTTGGAATGAATGGCGGCAACTTGGCGTGGCAACCCATTGGGTAGCTGGTTCCTTCGGCTTCCCAGTGGCAACGACGGTGGCTTCTGTAAAATAGGATGCAGCTCTGGGGCTGGATTTTTCTAAGGGTTTTCACTGGAGGCTGTGAGGATTGTCGAGCTACGAGCTCCAGTTTTCTCTACGATGAAGGCGGATCCGCAGAGGAGGACGCGCGGGGGGTGTCCATGACACTGAAACGTTGATGGATGGCAGGCATATCTCGGCGGCTGGTTGGTTTCTGTGAGGACGACGGATCCGTAGAGGTGGACTGCTCGATGGCCGCTTGCTCCTCTCGGTGGCATTCTCTCTTGGGCAGTCGAGGAGTGGCTTACTATCAGTGTTTCTGTGGTTTTGATTTGCAGATGCTAGTGGATCTGCATTTTTTTCGGGGTTTCTGGAAACGTTTTTCTCTCTGTTTCTTTATCCTTACATCTTCGGCATTTTGCCGCTGGTTTATTCTATGTAGCGCCATCATGGTTTCCCGGATTAAGGTTTTTAGCTGTAGTTTATTTTCTGAGTTTCCTCTGTAATTATGTTTTTATCGTGTATGAAGCTGAAAAGCTTGTAGTCTCTCTGCAATTTTCGGCACTGCTTTGCAGCATAGACACTCTTCAAGAGTGTTGTAGATCCATGTAATTTTGTACTCGCAAGATGAAATAAAATTACGCTTTTTTTTCAAGGAAAAAAAATTATTGAAGAGATGGAATATGTTTTTTTCTTTTTATTTATTTACATGAATTAGCCCTTATGTGCATTAAAAAAAGCTTTTTTTGGGGGGAGACACGATTTTAGAGGATGATTGTTTTTTGTTTTTTTGTTTTAATTTGTAACAGCCACAAAAATGTAAATCAGGCTTCATGCAAAAATGAAAAAATAAGTTCAACTGTTGAGTTTGATGCAATTGAACAAAAGATTTAAACCCATAGAAAATTTGTATAGGTTGATTTACAGATCTACGTGGAAGATGCATGGAGCAACACCATAATTCAATATAAATATAAAAAACTATGGAGACATGAGTTTCCCGAACATTTCCTTCCTAGTTGGACTGCAAATGGTATAAAATAAATAACAAACTATGAAGTCCCCACGAGGAATTCAATGAGTGACCAAATATGGATGGGAAAATTGCTTGCATCATAAAAAAGTGAACCTCAAAAATTGAATGGAGGCACAAATCACATTAAATTATTCAAAGAACACTAGAAATTTAAAAGGACAGTTCACATTTATGGATGGAGGCATAGTTGTTAGGAATTTAAGAGCACATCTCATCAAGGGGAAGACCAAATTTATGAATTTTAATATTTTCTTTTTTTATTACCCATTTTCATGGCCCCGGGGTCAATGAAAGCTTAGATAAATCCCATTCATGAAGGAAATTATTCTAAAAATAAGACTTTATAAGTTCAATGATTGGGAGGTATAAATCCAGCCCATGATTTGGAGTTTATTCCTTAGCAGCAGTTAGGACTGATATTAATCCATCCCATGACTTGGAGTTAGGAATCTAGCTTGCGATTTGGAGGTTATTCCTTAGCAAAAAATATGATTGGTATGAATCCAACCCACAATTTGAAGGTATGAATTGAGCCCATGATTTGGAGGTTATTCCTTAACCTACCCAAATAAAATAACCCCCAATATTTATATTATTATGTCAAATTAAAATCCCCCCCTTAACCCCTTAATACGAGACAATATATCTTTGAGTTTTTTAGGAGTATTCAAACCCCCAATATGAATGGACGTGATATCATATTTCCTCACTAGTGAACCCCCCGTGTGTCGGCCCAATCTACCAACTTTCCTATCATCTGGGTCATCTTCAAACCTGACCTTTCTTCAGCTTCCATTCTTTACTCCGACTATCCCTTCACCTATCGGCTCAACCTGTTGTCAACCACTCATACTCGTCCTCCTATCTTCCATCAGCATTCCCTTCGACCAAACTACACTGTTTCATGTTGGCTTATAACCAGCCAACTGTGTCGACCATCCTCTTGTTGACACTTCTACAGTGACTTATACTCTCGTTTTCTTTCCCTTAGTCATGTTCATCTAGTGACTGGTATTTTCTTATTTCCTGACCAACTACAGTTGATCCCTACTATGACTGCAACTTAGTTTCCTTCATGCTACGTCAACCTTTTCCCTTTTCGACTATTCCAGTTCTCCTTAACAAATACTCAACTAGTTCTTACCTCAACCATGACTTGGCCGGCTTCTTTATCCTATGACTTAGCCATTCGTACTTATGTTTAGATTGTTTTTCAGCATTTTGTTCACACCTTAATTCAGACTGTTTTTTCAGCATTCCGTTCGCACCTTCATTCAGATTGTCTTTCAGCCTTCCATTCGTATTTAGACAGAATTTCCAGTATTACGTTTTGTGCATAAATAATTAGTTAGGGCTTAGGTTAATTTTCTAGTACTTTATCATGTTCTGTAGCTAGTTTGGGATTCGAATCCACCTTTAGCATTTCATATTTATATTAACTATTTCTATTATAAGTCATGATGAAACTCATTTACACTTAACTTCATTTTACTGTAGCTGTAGTTAGATTTATTTACCTTTTAACTCTGTTTTACTACGCAATAGAAAATGGTTTTCCCCTTTTACTGCAAATTAGTGTTGTTGCTTCTTGTTATTTTAATTCAAATAGTTCATTTACTATCGTGCTTGCACCATAGAGTAGTATGCATAAACCCAGCCGGTATTAAAATCATTTAGCTTGTTTATTTTCATAGTTTGTATCATTTTTGTCATTCGGACTGTCATCCGGACTACCATTCGGACTTTAATATTTTCTGTTATGTTTTTATGAACAACTAGAGTTTAATTTCTTAGATTTTTTGTTTGCATTTACTTCCTGTAGTTGGCCAGTGCTTGAATTTGTAGTTAGAACCTTACTTCGAATTACATAGTGTTACCATAGAGTTTGTTTAAACCGTGTTTCCATTTTAGTTCTTTTTACCTCTTTAGTCTACCTTTAGTTTTCATTTCCAACTTGTATTTCGATTTGCAGTCAATACTTTACCTCTATTTTTATAGCTTGTTAACTTCCCTAGAACTTGTTGACTCCACCTTTAGCTTAGATTAGTTCAAGCCTTCAATCCTGCACATATAGTGTTTGCACCTCATAAGCTACCTTCCCGGGTTGACAATTAAATGTTGAATTAGATAGTGCATACTTTCACCAACATTTTGGTGCCATTGCCGGGGAGGTGCTAAAGGGGTTGGAGTCTAGGTAGATAGGGTTAGATAGGTTCCCTTTACATTAAACAACAAGGGGGAGGGGAAATGGTAAGACGCAAAGACGACCTCACTACAGATTTCCCGTAGTGTAATAGCCCGATACATCCACTTAAGTGGGTCACCCCAAAGCCTTGTTTTTCATTTATGCAAGTGTGATTTCCTTTCTATATGTTTGAGTGTGTTTATTTTTCACAAGTTAACTTCATGTAGGTGCTCTATTTCATAAAAGTGTGGTGTGTTTAGTTCGCAAATTTGTTTTAGTAGTAGAAAGTCTTTAAAAAAAACACATAATTTTTTGTTTGGGTGCTGTAAGAACCCTAGACACTAACCCATGTGTGAGGTAGAACCTACCAACCAATGACATGGATTCAAAGGTGCTTATTAGTATGAGAGAACTCTCTCAAATCCCAGCAGCAACTGGGATCTCAATTTCTTCTTCTCAAGAAGAACATATATTGACATAAGTCCGGATTTTATCTACCTCTCCAGGAATAATAGAAGAACCACAATTCCAAGAGCTACAAACCGACTATCCTTTCCAATTTACCAAGGAAACCAAAAACTTGGAAACTACATTTGATGGAGAGAGACCTGAAATTGAAGAGTTCTCCACATATCTATCGACAGATCTTCATGTACTCAAGCAATTGAACATTCAGAAGAAGAGGATCTGCATGGCATGAGGAAGGAAGGTGAGTATCAAGATTACATCGAAAAATGGTCCCAAGAGGTAATGAGGCCACAATACCATTCCTTCCTTCGACACCTTCTGTTGAAAAAGCAAGTAATTCGGTTGATTCTCCACATCTAGGTAATCACCGCTTTAAATTTTTCATATATGGATATAGGTATGTTTTTCATTTTTCTTCGCACATGGTTACATTGGAAAAGTTCTTACACTTGAATAAAGAGTTTTTCTTTCTTAGCATAAGATAGTATGTATATAAATAAAAATTTGTATGTGGTTAGTTAGCTTTAGATATTCATACAACTTCACTTTTTGTTTTCCTTTAAAATAAAAGAACTAAGAATACGATCATGTTAATGACTAAACCAAAACAATCTTACATCATTATTCATTTTCATACATATTTCGTATTATACCAGTTACTCAAGACCAACTTTAAACATCATGGGGATTTGTCATAAATTGAAATCTATCTAAAACCTAGAGGTCACTCATACATCCTAGCTTCATTATCAGGGCTTTTTATTTAAGCATCTCTACTACACAATAGCATATGGGTGAATGAAATTCCTAGTTTGTGGGGAACACTACTATAACTCTATATGAAAAAGGCGAGTTTTGGGACTAGAGACAACTTTCAATCATTCTCTTATGGCATCATCCACTATACATTCATTAAGTTTGGCCATGTCATGTCTTTGGACTAAACTAAAATGCGTAGTCTATTTTTCATGCATACAACCTTTAAAGGGCAATTTATAGAAAGTCCTCCAACCCATATACCATCCCAATCCGTAAAAGGTTTTCAGAGATGCCTCCCCATCCTGTTGCAAAAATAAATATATGTATCAATATCTTAAAGGCGGTGGTAAAGGCGAGTTTCTGCTATAAAAAGGGTGTAAGAGGCTAACCCACCGGGATACTGAACAGGTCTGCTGGAAGCGAGTATCGGCCTATGGTATGACTAGGCAAACCCATCGGGGTATTGAACAAGCTCGCTGGCAATGGGGCATTTTTTTGGGGGAGGATATTTCTTGGATATCAAAGTTACCCCATCAGGGTACTGAACAGGATTGCTGGACAATGGGTTCTGACTTTGATATCTTTCACCATGCCTAATCTATATTTGTGTGTATGAACAATATACTTATGTAAAATCTTAAGAAGAAGCATGCATGGTTGAACAACAGGTTAAATGAACTTCATCTAATTGCCATTTGAGAATGTTTGTAAGTTGCACTTAAGACCCTGTTGTCTAATTCATACTCTATATAGGATGTCACTATCTTAGAAGTGGGACCCATAAACTTAGGAGTCTAATGAACTTGAAATGCAAACGTTGTACATAATTACTTGAATGACGATAAACCTTTGAGAAGTAGCAGGGATGACTAGTTTCCTATAGGCTTTACAAACTATCTATACCCTCATGTTTTCCATTTTGGAAGACATGAGGAAAATCCCCTATCATAGCTTATATGTGGTCTTCGTGAGCATAAACTGATGAATTTGCATGTATTGAAGAATCTGCCTTAGTATGATATTACTTGTTGATTGTTGTTGATCTAGAGATTTTTCCTGAGAAGCATACAACTCAGTATTAATTTATTGATGGCACGAGGACGTGCCATACCTTTGGTCTAGGGGAGAGACATCCCGGTAGGTTTTACCTTGGTATTGTAAAAGTTTAATGAACTCCAATATGAACTTTACTAATATGAAATTATTTTGGTCATCTCATAACATAACTTTTTTTTTCTAAGTTCTAGTTTTTCATGCAGTAATAAAGTTGGTGTAGTTTTGCTAAAGATTGCCTATAAACTATTGATGATCAAATAGAGTTTTTAATAGATGAAAGACCACTTCCAATTCAATTGATGGCACGAGGACGTGCCATACCTTTGGTCTGGGGGAGTGTTGGGCTCCGGAATTGCATTTTATAATGATGTTATTTACATTAATTTTTCATCCTATCTACCATAATTTAATACATCTATGTTCGATAAGGTTATCTTTTACTTTGTATTATTAATTAAATCTCGTAAATGTAAAGTGGGCCTAATATGTTATTTTTAAATGCATTAAATGCAATATTGCGTAAATGATAGACGTTCGGTACTCCATCTGACCTTTCATTCAGCCCTTCTTCCAAGTTCTAAGTTTCACACTGATTTGATGGCATGTTTCAATATTGGGTTATTGATTTGGTCTATCCTCTCATTGATCGTGTGAATACCTGTATATGCATAAACCATGAAGTAATGATGAGTTGGTTCACTAATTCGCATTTAAACAAATTTTAAAATGAAAGAAGATAAAACTATTTTAATTTCATTTTAACAAAATTTGTTTTAAATTTGAAAATAATAACCGAAGTTATTTTAACCAAAATTGTTATTTTCATGACATGGTAATTCTTTAATATATAATGAAAATCCACTCTTTATGCCACTTAAATTAAAGACATGAAACACGTTGCTTATGGAAATTTAGGTTAGTTTTTTTTTAAAGAAAGCCACCTCATATTACTCCACTATGATTTAATTTAAAGTGACTTCATATTTGATATACTTAAATTAAAGACATGAAACATGTTGCGTATGGAAATTTAGGTTAGTTTTTTTTTTAAAGAAAGCCACCTCATATTACTCCACTATGATTTAATTTAAAGTGACTTCATATTTTATATACGTTTTTTTTTTAATTGTTGTAGGTGAATATAATGTAAATGTTTTGTGCAGGATGTAAGCCAATAAAATGCAACCACAACTTGAAGCCACCAAACCCAACCGACAATCACCTCATGCAACAAACAAGTAGAAATTCTGCTCAAAAACCGGATTTATTAACTAATTTCCATTACAGGTCATCCGGACGCTCATTCGGACCTTCATTCATTTTATGTCAAAAACGTGTTTTTAACAGACGGCAAAATTTCGGTCTGGATATGCGGGCAAACGGAGGCGAAATTGAAAATTCCGGCACATGGGTTTTGTGCGGAATAGCCCACTTAGGTCACGAGGAATTTTTCCAAAATTCAAATCTATTTGGGAGCAGTTCGTGGTTCTCCGAAACCAACTTTTCCAGAAAACGTGGTTGGCCGTTTTCTAAATTTAGAAATTAGTTGTAACAACTCAGGAACTTGGGGATTTGGTTCTATCCACTCCCCAATGGTATTTTATGTATAAATAGAGCCCCAGATGTCTAAGAAATAATGTAATTTGCTCTAAGTTTTTATAATAGAAGTTCTGTTGTTCCATCCCAATTTCATTTTCTTCTATGGTTGGTTAGCTTGTAGATCTGCAACCTCTACTCTTGAGAGGGCCCCTCGGAAGTAGAAGGTTTTGTTATCTGTTTATGTTTTCTTCCTTTTAGCCAAGTATCGTGTGCTTTGTTCTCACTGTATAAAAATATTTCTTTCATTTCATATATGCTAATAATGTATTGTTGTGCAAACATTTTTTTAATTCTGTTCATGCATGTTATGTGCTATATTATATGAGCTCATTGTAATCTGTTGGGTAGGAAAAGAGATCTCTGCTGCGTGCATTTTATAAATAGTAGTTGTATTTCATAGATAGCCTTTGAATTCATAAATGGAGTTTAAGTAAATTTCGTAAATAATATTTACTGTATTTAGTATTTCCATTTATTTCAATAGTGATTAGTTTTTTTGGCACGGTGGTCTTTGATTTACTTTGCACTATAGCATTTTAGTTTTTTTTTTCAAGTAGTATTATCGCTCTTAGCATAGACTAGGGTTTGAAGTTAGTTTCTCCTTCACGCATTTGAATTCATTTTTATTTCTTTGCACCTTGGATCCAAGAATTAGTTTTTATTGTTGTAGCTATCATCAATTAGAAAGATTAGTTTTTATTGTTGTAGCTTTCATTAAGTAGAAAGAATTGCATTGTCTATTTCATTTGGTTAATTTGCAATAGGAATTAGTTTTCAAGCTAAATGCAATTAAATAGTTAGAATAGTAAGTTTTAGTTTAGTCAAATAGAATTTCATTTCAAATGCTCATAGTTAGTTTTATTTCATAATATAGCAAGCTCCGCTTTGCTCAAAACTAGTTTGCAATTTAAATTAGTATAACATAATTGTATTTTAATTCTCAAAATGTTAAGTCTTTGGTTTACTTAGATCATAGAATAGATATATTTTGAGTTGATCAGTAGTTGTAATTATTCTGATGTTTATAAAAATCAATTTTCTTTTGTTTTCATGTAATATTACATCTTTAGAATTCATACGGCCGGCCATTCGTACCCACGTTTAGACTGTTTTTCAGCATTCTGTTCACACCTTAATTCAGATTGTTTTTCAGCATTCCGTTCGCACCTTCATTTAGATTGTCTTTCAGCCTTCCATTCGTATTTAGACAGAATTTTCAGTATTTTCCAGAATTTCCAGTATTACATTTTGTGCAGAAATAATTAGTTAGGCCTTAGGTTAATTTTCCATTACTTTATCATGTTTTGTAGCTAGTTTGGGATTCAAATCCACCTTTAGCATTTCATATTTAGTTTCAGATTTACATTAACTATTTCTGTTATAAGTCATGATGAAATTCATTTACACTTAACTTCATTTTACTGTAGCTGTAGTTAGATTTATTTACTTTTTAACTATGTTTTACAACGCAATAGAAAATGGTTTTCTCCTTTGAATGCAAATTAGTGTAGTTGCTTCTTGTTATTTTAATTCAAATAGTTCATTTACTGTCATGCTTGCACCATAGAGTAGTATGCATAAACCCAGCTGGTATTAAAATCATTTAGCCTGTTTATTTTCATAGTTTGTATCATTTTTGTCATTCGGACTATCATCCGAACTGCCATCCGGACTTTAATATTTTCTATTATGTTTTTATGAACAACTAGAGTTTAATTTCTTAGATTCTTGGTTTGCATTTACTTCCTATAGCTGGCTAGTGCTTGAATTTGTAGTTAGAACCTTACTTCGAATTACATAGTGTTACCATAGAGTTTGTTTAAACCTTGTTTCCATTTTAGTTCTTTTTACCTAGTTAGTCTACCTTTAGTTTTCATTTCTAACTTGTATTTGGATTTGCAGTCAATACTTTACCTCTATTTTTATAGCTTGTTAACTTCCCTAGAACTTGTTGATTCCACCTTTAGCTTAGATTAGTTCAAGACTTCAATCTTGCACATATAGTGTTTGCACCTCATAAGCTACCTTCCCGGGTTGACAATTAAATGTTGAATTAGATAGTGCATATTTTCACCAGCAGATACAGCAATTCACGTTGTCACTCTTCATGGCCTCTAACTTGACCAGTCCTCGTCGCCCATCTCCGTCGACTGTTCTTCTCTTATTCGACCATTCTGGGCTTGACACACTTGCCCTTTTTCCCTCACCTAGAAGGTCATTGTCCCCCTTCCAATTGACTTCTCATTCCCTATCAGCGTCAGTCGGTCTTAGGGATGGATGCACTTGCATCATATATTCCCCTAGACACATTATACACTTGTAAACCAAGGCATTTTCATTCTACTATGAGTTTATTTTATTGTTGTGTTGAAAAAAACCTAAAATAAGAAAAGCCCAAAATAAACCAGAATAATTATAGAATGAAATAGATTCTTGGAATGTGAACAAGGTAGTCTCTTGGAATTCATGGAGAGGAAAGAACAACCATTTGGTATCCCTATCAACTTGCCAAGTGCGTCTTTGAGATACTCACATTC
Source organism: Larix kaempferi (assembly GCA_027924585.1). Lineage (NCBI taxonomy): Eukaryota > Viridiplantae > Streptophyta > Pinopsida > Pinales > Pinaceae > Larix > Larix kaempferi. Next base: position 8,923,495 of record BSBM01000506.1, read on the forward strand.
TTTCTCCACCTAATATTCCTTTAGTATAATATACATGATATGTGTTACGTTCTCTACAAAAAAATCAATAGACAAGTAATTAAACCAATGAAATACGAGGAACATTTTTTATTTCTCTAAGTGAATAGAAGTGCACATGCCTTAGGGTCCAAGGTGGTGGAGGATGGACCCCTAGGAGGTGGAATATCCTTCCCACATCATGTCCTTATGCTAAAACCATTATGGAGGAACCCATAATCTAAGGAGGCTCCTTTCGATAAAAAATCCAGGTATTCCAAGATGAGGTGGGAGGAGAGAAGAATCACAAGGACAAAGTGGAGGAAGCTCAAAGTAAGTACCGACTTTAGATTTGTGTTAGGATGCCTTAAATGGGTAAGACCCCAAAGTTCAACTATTACTAAGAAAAGGATTAAAAAGTGTGCATCTACTCCATGGATTAGGGGCTAAAACACTAATTGGTAATGTGAAAACTTTCAAGCATATTATAATGAGGCTATGCAATTTCTTGGTTGTTCATCTATTACTAAGAAAAGGATTAACAAGTGTGCATGTGCTCCATGGCTCAGGGGATAAAACATTAATTGGTAATGTGAAAAATTTCGGGTTCATTATAATGAGGTTGAGGTCGGGAAATTTCTTGGTGTGCATGTGCTCCATGGATTAGGGGCTAAAATATTAATTGGTAATGTGAAAACATTCAGGCACATTATAATGAGGTTGAGGTTAGACAATTTCTTGGTTGTGAGTTCTATGTAGGTAATTATTTTTTTATTCCTAGTAAACTTTTCACAATTATATACATATGGTATTGGTGTTAGTAAAAAGGTCTATGCATATAAAAATGGTCTTTATCCTACTTATGAGCTTTGGTATTTATCCTACTTATGAGTTGCTTTGGTTTTTAGTAAAAAAGGTCTATTTATATTTAAGAATGGTATTGTCATAGTTCTAAGTTCTATGCATTTATCTATGGACTTTGAGATGAGATAATATTTTCACATTTAAAATATGAGTACCTATGGCATGATCAATACCGTACTAATTGGGTTTATCTTAGGTCATTGAGAGAAAAAATGAGATTTTCATATTTAAATGTAAGTACCAATGGTATGATAAATACACGAATTTGGTTTAGTCTAAGTGGTAAGAAAAAAATTGTAATCCTCCCTGATCAAGTTTCAAAACCCATTTTCATATTTAAACATAAGTAACATTAAGTACCATTGGGTTTATCCTAGGTCGTTATTTCTCATCAAGTTTCAAATCCCTCTTGCAACATGTTTTCCTTTTTAACCATGTTTTTCGTCTTAACCATGTTTTTTCTCTATTGGTTAAGGATGTCCTTTTAACCATGTTTGTCTTCTATTAGTTAAGGTTACTACCAGAAAGGTCAATCATGTTTGTCCTTTATTTTTGTCTTCTTAACATGTTTGTCCTCTATTAGTTAAGGTTATTACCAAAAAGGTTGATCCTCAATAAATCTCCCAAAATCTTCCCAGAAAAATGTTGTTATAAAGATGAACCTTGTTTCTAAGGGGTCATAGTAATATAAATCTACTGGGTATCAAACTAAAACTAGGCATTAGGTAACTTGATGATTTAAGGCACTTTCCCTTAAAGCAATATCTAAAAGCCATGTTGGTTGGTATGGAGAAAGATCCAAAAGCAATGTAAATGGGTCTAGTCAATTCGAAAGTATTGAAATGTGATTTGATCTATATTCAACCCGCGGTTGGCATGGGTCAGACACATTTTTATCCAACCGGGTCTCTCATTCACTTGTTTCTATAGGAAGCATGGATGATGGGATGTGATGTGAATATGAATACAAAGGGAATACAAATTTGCCAGCCATACTAGAAATAATATATAACATGGGACCATAGTATTTGGGTGTTGATTTATTGTTTTTTTGTTTTAGGGACAACTCATTGTATGGTTTAATCCTTAGAAATACCAAATTCCATTTCATTTTTCCTTTCACTATGATTTTGATCTTATTATTGTTTCATTGTGTTTTTTGTTATAGCCAAGTTGTTCTTTAATAGTTGGAGAACTCCTTGTTGGTGCCCGATGTGATCATCCATTTCTTGAACCTTAGATTCACCTTTAAAGGGTTATATAATGGAGGTAGGATGGTACCCATAGAGTTCCATAAACATCCATTTCTTGAACCTTAGATTCACCTCTAAAGGGTTATATAATGGAGATGGAGCTGGTAGGATGGTACCCATAGAGTTCCATAAACATGGACATTTTAGACTAAATATGGAAGGAAGTGTTGTACCACCTATCCCACACATTCGTAAGAGGTTGTCACTGCAAATCTATAGTAAAGGTGCACGGGATCTTACCGTCTAGCCGTTGGTACTCCTCATCTTCACTGAGATTTCAATTTCATTGATTCCACATTAGAGACAATGGGGCATTCGTTACACCATTCGTGCAGTTCGCTACGTATGCGACAATATGTGAAGCCTCTTTCCCAACTACGGAGGGGAAGGAATTTTTCTACCTTAGGACAGTTAGAGTTACTTCCACCAAAGAAACCACAGACCCTATCAACGGACTTAAGACACTGGTTGAGAAATTAGTGAAACAAGGTAAACATCTAGCCACTGAAAATCAACAGTAACAGACCGACAAAATCCAAGCCATTTTGTGTGATGAATATTAAAAGTTCCAGGCATTCAATGACCAACTCATACAGATTGAGAAACAAGCTTGTTTCGCCTCACAGATCATTAACAACTGGCCTACTTATTATTCTTAGGTGTATGTAATGAACTCCAGATGGTCTAGGGAGGGGACAATTGTCAATTTATCTGTCCAATGCCATCAAGCTTGGGATCCTGTTGTGGTCGACGTTCTAGATATCACCATTGCTGCTAAACGAGAAGAAAAGAAATATGTCAAGAGGAAAGAAGCATAATCATTTCACGAGGGGAAATAAGTCCAAGTTGATATTAACCATACTGTCGGGCATATCCAACAATCATAGGAATTGATTTCCCATGTAAAGGGAACCTTGGCATAAACCAGAAGATCTAGTTAAACCAACAATTTATTAAGCAATAGATACTGAGTCATAGTATAAGGTTTCAGTAGCAACACCAGCAAAGGGACGAGTAGCAAAGCCAGTAGTAGTAGATCTATATCCAGCCTCTTTCTATGAATCTTATAGTGGCGAAATTAATATATAATGTGCCACATGCGACTTTACGTGAAAAGTTGCTTTGTAGTGTCTGTCATCTTCTCTTCTCTTTGTTGGAGACTAGAGAGAGAAGGTCGAACTCTAGCCAATAAGTTATCAGAAAACCGAGTCTAGTGGCTTCGACTATCATGTCGAGGAAGGGTCCTACTTTATATAAGGAGTGATAGACGGGTAGTCTCTTCACTTGATGGGCCTTGTGTCCCTTGTATGTTTCCATACCTTCACGGGGAAGTAACATGGGGCCTTCTTCTATCTTTCGTTCGATGGATAGCTAGGGTACCGGGGTCAATCAATCATTCCATCAACCCCGAACACCCTACCCCCAGGGTTGCGAATATAAAAAGGTGAGTGGAATCCCTTTGTGTACTCACTTCAGTTGGTGATTTGAGGTTTGAGCCATTTCTCTCATAGTACTTTCATGGTGATTTTGGGATGATATTGTACCTGTTTGCTATCAAATATTTCTAATATTTTTTTCTATGTTATGAGGTGCATATGGAGTTGAATTGATGGCCTAAATAATGTATGCATACCCCTAAAGTCTTACTATTGTTTTTGACATAAATTCAAGGCCCCTTGTCTACTTTTCTTCATAAATTATATGCTTTATAAGTTGTTGTCTTTTGGAAGACCCATTTGACCCTAAACCAGATATAATTCTACACATATGTTTTCCTTGATGTCCTTTAACAGATCCAAGTCTCAGATTAAAAATTAGGCAAGTCCATACAGGTTTTGGAAGGTCAATTAGTGGCAGACCTAGGAGGAATTTCCATCAATGCAATTGAATAGTTTTGTTCCAATTCTTCCCTCCTTGAAAATTGCAGACCATGAATGTTTCTAACATATGTTTGGGTGTCTAAAGGGTGTATTAAGGTGTCCTATGTCATACCAAGTCCCTCCTTCCACGATTGGAAATAATCTGGAAGTGTTTGGAACAATTTGTGTACAACTTTCCTAGGTTCGAATTTGGGGTGAATTTAAGCAACTTGCATAGTAAGGATGTTAGACCCGTGGAGGATTAGGATAACTACAAGGCATTAGGGGACACCCTACAAGAGGTGGGGCATAAGGAAGGATAGCTACACCATCGATTACTGTATGCATTGGTTATAGGGGGGGTACATATACAAATGGTTCTTTTAAATAGACCCCTTCCTCCACTCTCCAGTTTAAAGTCCTTTGAGTAAGCCTCCTCCAAGTACGATTGTATCTCCTGAGTTATTAGGGATGTGGCCCTTAGTTCTTACCCCCACACCACTAGGTCCCACACCCACTCTTCTAAGCCTAACTATGGTCTTATGAACAAGTAGTATGATGAGGAGTGCAAAGCCTTTCATAAAAACCTCTGTCACGCCCTCTTCCAAAATTCCACCTCCTACACTCTAGTGCGGAGGAAATCATTCATAGCACAAAGGAGACATGAACTGCGCGCCTCAAGAACTCACAGAGCCATGCCTAGTGAAATATTTTAAACCTCACTCAAGTGTAGGGGCTAATAAGAGGTGTTGTTAGGCGGAAAGATCATCCCAGAAGGCCTAGGTGCATTGAGGAATAAGATCAAGTCTTTCTTCCCTAAGTGGGATGATTTGAAGATTGAATGAAGACAATTAGATATATGGTTTTAGAGGGGATGGGGTAACGACCTAACCACCTCTACTTACCTTCAATCATCCACACACCGAGCCTACGACCTTAAACCAAGACATGCCAAAAATAAATACAGAAGACAACCATAAGGGAAGACAGGACGATAGGCCACCAAATAGGAAGAAGGAGGATGACGCAAATTAGTAGCGGGAGCAGGAGTAGCGATAAGGCAGGAGTCCCCTGGGAAGGAGGATGGGAAGTAGTCGAAATCCGAAGCAACTGCCTGCTCTCCCTGCTCTGCTGCCCACGAACTAGCAAGAGGTGCAATGGATGGCATCTCATCCCAACGAAAACAAGCGTAGGAGGAAGACGCCCAGCCCGTAGACTAGCAACGATAGGGATTATATCAACCCAGACACTTTATTTTATTAGGAGGTTAATACCACACTTCGTAGGGTTAAGAAAGCGTAAGTAGAACTTGTTGGAAATTAATTAATTATTCCACCACTTAAGATTGGCAATCGTTAAGATTTCGAAGAGCCTCCACTGCCACACCGCTTTATCGATTCAGTATTTGAAGAGGCAGTCATTTTAGTAGGAGGTTAATACCACACTTCATAGGATTAAGCAAGCGTAAGTAGAACTTGTTGGAAATTAATTAATTATTCCACAGCTTAAGATTGGCAACCGTTAAGATTTCGAAGAGCCTCCACTACCACACCGCTTTATCGATTCAGTATTTGAAGAGGCAGTCATCGCCCTGGCTCAGGTTATTAAAATTATGATGAGCCACTATCATTAAGGTATTTTTTGACTTTACATATCATGAAGAATCAGTGCCAACAATTGCATTCATCCACTATATTTCTGAAGGGCTAACGCAGTCCTGATTTTGTCAGCCTGTAGAATTTCAATGAAACAGAGCATTTATTTCTACGGAGGTAATTTTGTAATGAAGGTTCAAATAGCATTTAATGACCGATTATCCTGAAGCACTATAAATACTCATCCTTGTAATCTTGTTGAATAGGCATATAGAGTTGAATACGATTATCAGTTGAAGTTAAACACCGAATTTTTACTGTGTATTTTTTGTTATGATCTGTTTTATGAGTTTGTAAACTCATAATTATTTTGAAGTTATTTTGTTATAGCAAGTGAAGAGAACAGAGTTATTTTTGAGTTAAATGTGTTTGATTGCTGAAACAGAGTATTATCCTAAGTTTTATGAACGCAGGGGTCATCAAAACATAGTTAAAATATTTGTTGAAACAGTCCTGTAGAATACTGTTTGGTGAAACAATTTATTGAAACACTCCGGTATAATACTTTTTTCTGAAATAGTTGCAGAACTTTAGGTTTTTGCTGAAAGTCATCCTGTAGGTGATAATTTCCAAGTTTAGTGATTTGTGTGTGTTGTTGTCAGTAAAAGCAACACTCCCCTACCTTCCCACAATGGTATCAGAGCGTGGTTGAGTTTTCTTTCTCATTTTTATGTTTACAGTAATTTGGAATTTTAATTTGTGATGGCTACTAACAACAATGTAGTGCAGCCACAAATTCCTGTGTTGACTGAGAGAAATTATGATACATGGTTTATTAAGATGAGAACTATCATGCGTGTTCAGCATATTTGGGAGTTTGTTATGATTGGTTACCCAAATCCAGCTGATCAAGTTGCTGAATTGGCTTTGTCAAATGTTGAGCGTGTTCTGTTGAAGGAAAATAGGAAGAAGGACAACAAATCTCTTGGCCTTATTCAACAAGGTCTAAGTGAATCCATATTTCCAAATATATCAAGTGCTGAGTCTTCAAAGAGAGATTGGGACATTCTTGAAACTTGTTATCAAGGTGTGACCAAGGTGAAGAATGATAAGTTACAAAACTTAAGAAGGGACTTTGAGAATTTGAAGATGAAGGACAATGAGACTGTTGATAATTTTATGACTCAAGTCATGAACATTGTAAACCAACTGAGACAGTATTGTGCAGAACTCTTATATCAGCGTGTGATTGAGAAATTGTTGAGATGTTTGCCAAAGAAGTTTGAAGCAGTGGTTGTTCCTATTGAAGAGTTTAAAAATCTCAGTCAAATGCACATTGATGAGTTGATTGGTTCCTTAATTGCTCATGAATCAAGAATGAACAGGTATGATGATACTCCATTAGAAAATGCTTTTAAATCTCAGCTACATGTTACTAGAGGCAGAGGAAGAGGAAGAGGAGGTTGAACTGTTGATCATAGTGACAAAAGAAATGATTCAGAATCTGAAAAGAAGTTACAACAGAATACTCCTAGTGTAAGGGGGAGTAGCAGCAAATCATGGCAGCCAAGAAATCCAAGTTATGATAGCTCTAATTTCAATGTTTCTATTGCAAGAAATTTGAGCATTTTGCTAACAAGTGTTGGAAAAAACAAGTGCATACTAGTAAGCTGTCTACACACATTACAGAGGACACTGAAATAGGAGAATCCAATGTTTTTAACTTGTAATGTCACCCAGGAAAGTTCAAATGATATATGGTTCTTGGACAGCGCATGCATCAACCACATGACTGGAAATAAGGAGTTATTTTTAAGTTTAGATACAAGCATTCAATCTGAAGTTAATTTAGGTAACGATAGTAAGGTAAAAGTTAATGGTAAAGGTGTGATTGTTGTATATGCCAAGAATGGTGAAAGAAGAACAATTCATGATGTTTATTATGTTCCTGGTTTAATGTGTAAATTATTGAGTGTTGGACAGTTGTTAGAGAAAAAGTACATAGTGTTCTTCAAGAACAACGTATGTACTATTTATGACAAATATCCAAGTAAGTAGTTGATAGCCAAAGTAGAGATGACAAATAATAGAATGTTTCCATTGATTATGAGGAATTATTTGACTAGTCTTTGAATGCTTATAAAACTAAGAGTTTAGATCAATCATGGTTGTGGAATTTGAGGTATGGCCATTTACATTTTGGTGGCTTATATTTTCTATAGAAGAAGTAGATGGTAAAAGGGTTTCTCAGTATTCAGCAGCCAGCAAGCTCATGTTAGAGTTGCATATTGGGAAAGCATCATAGAGAGAAATTCATCTCTGGAGTCTCATATAGAGAAAAAGCACCATTGGAGTTGGTACACACAGATTTGTGTGGAACGATGCAAACACCATGTTTGAATGGTAATGTTTATTTTATGACTTTCATTGATGATTTCAGTCAAAAAACTTGGGTGTATTTGCTGAAATAGAAATCTCAAGCTTTTGATGTGTTTAAAAGTTTTAAAGCTATGGTTGAAAAGGAGAGCGACAGATTTATTAAAGTCTTGAGATCAGATAGAGGAGGTGAGTATATGTTAAATGATTTTGTGGAATTTTTCCAATATTATGGAATTAAAAGACAGTTTACTGCTCGCTACACTCCACAGTAAAACAGAGTGGTAGAAAGAAAGAATCGAACCATTATGAACATGGGTCGAAGTATGTTGAAGGAGAAGCATCTACCAGATGAATATTGGGGAGACATTGTTACTTGTTCAGTGTATATTTTGAACAGAATTCCAACTAAGAGCATGAAGGATCGAGTTCCCCAGCAAGCATGGAGTGGTAAGTGTAACAACATATCTCATTTAAGGATTTTTGTGTGTGTAGCTTATGCACATGTACCTGAAGAGATGAGGAGAAAATTAGATGACAAAAGTCAGAATTGCATTTTTGTTGGATATAGTGAAGAATCTAAATCATATAGCCTCTATATAATCCCATCACCAAAAATTATGTTATCAGCAGAGATGTGGTGTTTAAGGAAGAAGAAGTGTGAGATGGAAGCATAGATAAAATAGTTGCAGAGGATGTTGTTACACCTCACGCAGAAGATGAAGGAGATGAGCATGGCATACAGGGTGGAAAGTTAACTCCACATACGTCTACACCAATAGTAAGAACACCTGTCAGAACGCCCAGAACGCAAGAACATGGTGAACCATCAAGTGTTGGTGGACGACAAGGAACAAGATTAGAGGTAAGTAATGAATCAAATCCTACATTAGCTTCATTAAGAAATAGAATTAGAGGTCAGAAGACTAAAAATCTAAGAGAACTATATGAGGAAAATGAAGAAGTAGATCAAGTTTCAAATTTTGCATTGATAACATGTGATCCAGTGAATTTTGATAAGGCTATTAAAAATGATGTTTGGATAAAAGCAATGGATGAAGAAATTGATGCCATAGAAAGAAATAATACTTGGGATCTTGTAGATTTTCGTGATAATAAAAATTGTATTGGTGTCAAATGGATTTATAATACTAAGTTAATTGTTGATGGAGAAGTTGAAAAATACAAAGCAAGACTTGTAGCTCAGGGGTTTAGTCAACAACTTGGTATTGATTATAGTGATACTTTTGCACCTATATCCATACTTGATATGGTAAGGATGGTATTAGCTATTGCTGCTCATAATAAATGGTATGTACATCAAATGGATGTAATGTCTATGTTTTTGAATGGATATTTAGAAAAAGAGGTTTATGTGAGACAAACTCATGGATATGAAATTGATGGGCAAGAAGACAAGGTCTACCTCTAGATTAGAGAAAACATTGTATGGATTGAAGCAGGCACCCAGAGTATGGTACAATAGGATTGATGAGTATTTGAATAGTGAAGGATTCAGCAGAAGTCGAAGTGAGCCAACCTTGTATACAAAGTTACACCAAGAAGGTAAAATACTGATTGTTTGCTTATATGTTGATGATTTGATCTTCACTGGAGACTTTTCAGTAGATGAGTTTAAGACAACCATGAAAATAGAATCTGAGATCACTGATTTAGAAATGATGAAATATTTTTTTGGTATTGAAGTAACTGAGTCCGATGATGGTATTTTTATCAATCAAACTAAGTAGATATGCAAATGATGTACTTAAAAGATTCAGAATGATGAATTGTAAGCCAGCTGTAACTCCATTGCAACTTGCACAAAACTCAGAAAGGAGGATGTTGGGTCAAAAGTTGATCCAACCCTGTATAAGAGACTGGTAGGAAGTCTCATGTACTTGAATGCAACAAGACCTGATATAATGTTTGCAGTAAGTTTGATTTCGAGATTTATGGAATCTCCAAAGAACACCCACTAGCAATAAGGAAAAAAGGATCGTGAGATATATTGTTGGAACAACAAATTTTGGTATCAAATATACATCAAATTCAAATTTTAAGTTGATTGGATATACTGACAGTGATTTTGCAGGTTCTACAAATGATAGAAAAAGCACATCTGGATATGTATTTAGTTTTGGATCGGGATCAGTAGCATGGGATTCAAAGAAGCAGCCCATAATGACATTATCCTTTGTTGAGGCAGAGTATGCATTGCAACTTCTAGCAAAATAGATGACTTTGTTACAGGCAAGAAAATGGCTGAAATAGAATTTTGCCCTGGTAAAAAAAAACAAGTATAAGCCTTTAGGTGATTGTTTGGCAGTTAAATGGAGGAAACTATTCATCAGCTGAAGTTGAATTCATTCACAAGTGATAATAAAAGCAACAATATACAAAGAAGAATTCTAAAGCAAACAATCAATACTAACTCTGTGCCATTTACATAGCTATGCTAGATCTTCAAAGGAATATTGAGTACTCTTTGTGTGCTGGAAAAGTACAGGCCTTCCATCCTAGACTGGTCATTCTCTAATCTGAAAATTGAGGTATTGACAATTTAAATTAATCTATGATCAAAACACAACTGCACAAATCCTTACACACCAGTTTACAAATACATCAAACATTTTCCTAGGTAAACATGATATCGTATACATTACAGCTCATTTATGCTCAACATTCATTATCGCCTTAAGTAAACCAGGCACAACATTTATTATGGCCTTAACTAAACCACGCATAGACAATCCTGGAAAAAAACAAATTAAAAAGGAACCCTTCATATGCCTCCGGATTGGTGCGATCTCGCACATGGCGTAGCTTCTTCTACATTACTCCATTGCAGGAGATTATTTTATTTGTGGTGGTTCAAATTTCATTACGGGAGTCTGGGACCTGTACTTTGAGACCGGAGCTCACTAGCCCATTACACGACCTATGTAACTTAATGGCCAGATGTAACACATGCATGTTTGAGGGGTCGACCTAGTCAGTACCAGCGTTCAAATTTGAACCCTTCCCAGCCCTTCCCAAGGGTTCTAGCCCTTCCTAGAAGTGTAAATTTAAAATTTCCCTTCAAAAGAAATTTAAAATCTAAATTTTATCCTTCCAATTAAAAAGGACAAAATTATATCAACATTTCAAAAGAAGGGCAACATTTGAAATTACCCATCCATATAAATTTCAATTTCTATGTTGAAATTCCTATGCTATAAAATTCGACTCGTCATTCAAAATATTGGAAATATCATAAATTATAATCACTCACTCACGTCACGCACTCACTACTCAGCTAGTACTCAGCTATGCAAGATGACGAGTGATGATTTACGATTATAAGGCACTGGCCACTGGGATTTGACTCTGACTCCGAAGTCACTTCGGACTGAGATATAACATGTGACAATGTGTCAATGACTACGACTGTAACAACAAAGAACCACTACTAGTCTACTACTAGGCCCAAACGAGCCCAAAACTTTGTGCCTACTACATATGTGAACCTAGCTACCAATGTCCACTAGGTTTTCATCAAAATGAAATTCAAATGGTTGATTTGATGAGTCCTCCTCTACAAGACTTCATTTTTTGCATGAATGGCATGGACTCACAACAACTCTAAACAACACTCAATGGCATGCAAGTACAAATAATGACATGCAGCTAGGACCAGGAACCATGCAGAGGTCGATTTATGCATTGATATAGAGAGGTGACAATGGGCACACGATATGGAGAAACAATGAGTTATAAAAAACATTTGGACCAAATCACCACAATGGTTATTAATAAAAAAAATTAAAATAGTTTTTGGCTCAAGAATAGTCTTCAATTTGATGGGTAGCATGATCATGATGTAATCTCCCTCTGTCCTTCCAAACATATGTGGTTTCTCACAACATTTGCCTTCGGCACTCACCACCAAAATACATATAAAAATTCCATGTCTTTACATCATCTTCTCTTTAAATCCTCATCTCATAGTCATAACTAAGGATTATTATGCATGCACATCCTCACCTTATAATATCAATTGGGTCAAGGCACAAAGACAACCATAAAATATCAAATGTGTAAAGACGCAAAAAGTACTTGAGACAACTATAAGTAAGTCTTATATTAAATTTACCATATCAGTGTTTAATTGACACTATCAACTAAGATTTGACACGTTGGATTGTTGTGATCTTTTCTTTTTTTAACCATGGGAACAACAACCTCTAATAGCCCACAAGCCAAATATACCAGTAACTTGTGATCTTCTTATCACTCCTTACCAATGCGATTGTAAGGCACTCTTTGAAGGTGAAGTCCATAATTTTAAGTCTTCTTCCTCATTCTCGTGCCTTTTGGTAAGACAATAGAGAGGGTAGTGGCCCACAACAACATTTAAAACAATTTTGACATAGATGTAAATACATTAATTCTTTTCATTAAATAACTTAAATTTCATGCCAGTGAGTGCAAATTTGCTAGATTGTGGATTGGTACAAAACACAACAAATTTTAGAGCTTTGAGCTCTTAATTACACATCTAGAATTTTCTCAAGTCGAGCCATTAACAAACTTCTTTTGGTGTTCTGGTTCAATTTAAAAGGAATATTTTCCAGACTCAAACATGCAGTGAGTTGTAGGGCTCCATTGACTTAGGCTTGATTCCATTTTCCCTCCATCCCATACATGTATGCTATCGCGACAAGTGTTGAACAACAAAATTTGATGCCCCGGTATGGAGGATTTTTTTTAATGTTTTCTAAGCTATGCTTAGGCCTCCAATGCCCATCATTCTTACATCTCTCGGGCTTGAATGGATGCCCTCTCTCCAGTTTGAATTAAGTTTTTGGTTGGTTTTATATTTATTTTTTGGTTGTAGGTTTATTATAGCCTGGTTTTGCTTAGTGGCTTCCTTTTGTACATAGTTAACGGTAAGTAATTTTCTCATGGTTCTAGTTTTATTTTAAGACTATATCTAGTTACAACGTCCTACACTATGCATATGATCATGCGGATACCCCAATATGGTTATTGCATAGTCTAAGTAGTTTTTTATGTATAATGAAGTATGCTCCAACCCAGAAAAATACAAGACAATACTTGTTAATTTAATGAACTGTCAAAATAATGTTACTTATATGTCAAATTAATGTGTTCAAATTAAGTTTTATTGAAAATATACCATTTTTCACGTAGATATTAAGGAGCGCTCAATTACATAAGATTGTAAAAATTTGGATGGACAAAATTTGTTTTTTTACTTTTTGGGGGAAGGATTTAGTTAATTTATACTTATTATCAATTGAAGTATAATTATTTATATTGCCCTTCGTCTTTGAAGGGCTCCAAGAACAAATACCCTTCCAATTGAAATTAAGACCCACCCTTCAAATTTGATCACTGGTACTCGATTCGAGTGGTCATAGTAACTGGTCGTCAGTCGTCACTAGATTCGATGGGGCCACACACCTGTGCAAACTATCCACATCCTTCTTGTGCACAGAATGGTGACTGATTTACAGTTGTCAATTGTGTGACTGAAACGAAATTGACAACTATAAACGCACGCCTGAATTCATCACTTACAGATTTTAATATCGTATTCGGATTTGTTTGGCGTTTATGGCGGAATACCGTCGACGTTCTCTTTTCTTCGTTGGCATCGTTTTGTCACTTTCACATTAAACCTCCTTTTTTTTCATTGGGATCGTTTATTTTCCACTTATCAGCTCACCGCCATTGTCAATTTCACATTGTAAAAGTCCTTCGAGCTTGGTGGCCTCCTCATAAATTCAGATTTAGTGGTGATGCCAGCCAATAACAACTTTTAAGTCTTGGTTCGCCCGTCAAATAAGTTTAACTTTCAAATGTTATTTGCCGAGACAGCGATTCAGTCTGTCATAGTAGCGCACTTTTTTGTACAAATTTAAGAGGTCCTTTCCCGTTGACAACTATAAAGATTTCAATTGAGCGAGCATATTAAGCGATTATACACTGAAATATTTATAATAGGTACAACAACCATAACTTGTTCATAATATTTTTCCTTTCCATTAACCATGCTTTTGAATAATATTATGAAATGTGAATATGTCATGTTTTTATTTGCAAAGTATCCCCATTCAATATAATTATAATTATTTGTAGAGCATATAATATGAATTGATTTTGTTATCGTTATTTGAAGATGATTAAAAAATAAAGGATAAGATTCAAAAGTAAAACATAAAGTATCATAAAACCAAAAACTGCCATGAATAGAAACAAACAAGATGACGATAGGAGGATCGCGGATCTAGAGATCATGGATAAGGCTGCACGGCAAAGTAGACTGACTAATTAATCCTTAGCATAGTTAAGGAGTTCCAATTCGAATTGGAGTTCTAAAATAGTTCGAATACACAATTTACAATTCGAAAATAAAATTTCCACAAATTCAACAAATATATATATATATATATATATATATATATATATATATATTGAAATAACTACTATTAACAGAGAAATAACTAGCAATATTATATAAACGGTAGAACTAACGCTAAAATCTAAATTAGTTCTACAAATTTCCCTATAAATAATATTGATTCCTCATCATGAGTTTTGAGAATGGCTTCAATATCAGATCTTCCAATAGCGAAGAAGCGTTCCTGTAACGCTCTCTGAAGCGCAAGGACAGGTGCCATGATTAATTTTTAATTGTCATTTAATTGGTAAACTACCGCCAACCATAGCAGGTTGCAAAAACTACTTAGTAAACAAACAAGGAACATTGATTCTAACTCCAATCTCGGTGACACATTGCGTATTCTCGGTAACACATAAAACTTGGTGACAGATTTAGAAGAATATATATATAAATCATGTCCACAATATAGAAGCATGTATTAAGTTTGAGCAAGTTTGTAAAATATCAATCATATGTACAAGTTATGTATGTATATGAGAATGATTCAAATCAGATTTCACTCGGGATAACATATAATTACACAAATTACGGTCACAATGAGCTTGCTGCCACTCCTTCAAAGTAAGACTAAAGCGTTATTGCTTTAATGCGGAGGTGGCGGCGGTTTTGAGACGTTGGGCTCAGGTTGCGCCGCATAAGAAGAATATACATTGCTGCTTTTATGTGGAGCTGGAGGGTTTGGAATATGCTGGCTGAGATGACCATTTGGAAGTGCTGCCGCAGGTTCAACTGAAGAGTGAACATGAATGCTTTTATCCCTAATCACCGGCAGCCTACGTGTGGCTGAGACTTCATTAAACAACGAGGTCGTGATAACTAGGTTGAGAAAACAACAACAAGAACACACATATTGGTTTCTGTTTTCATGGACAGTCTCATGATTATGTTTTCTTTTACGCTTTAAACTTTCATGGGCGAACAAACTGTATAAAATCTTATATATATGCAACGGCGGACTTCCAAAAACGAAACAGCTACAAGAGCAAGAGAAACAAAAAAAAAGAAGCAATTAAGCTGCACTCAGATTTACCAGTGCTTATAACGAGAAGTACAAGCAGAAGCAGAGCGCTCAGTGGATTGCCAACTCCCTTGCCCGCCATTGTTAATCTCCTCGCCCTCAGTCTATTGCCAAGCCCGGCCTTGCCCGCCATTGTTAATCTCCTCTCGCTCAGTCGATTGCCAAACCCCTTGCCGGCCGCCATTGTTAATCTCCTCGCGCTCAGTCGATTGCCAAGCCCCTTGCCCGCCATTGTTAATCTCCTCGCGCTCAATCGAATGCCAACTCTCTTGCCCGCCATTGTTAATCTCCTCCTCTTTCTCTCAAACCACCGACTTGAAAGCTCCAATGAAAATCCTACCAAAACAGCTGAAGCGAGCTGTGGCCAAGCGTTGTCTTCTTTTATATTATATTATGCCCCCTGCCCGCCATTGTTAATCTCCTCCTCTTTCTCTCAAACCACCGACTTGAAAGCTCCAATGAAAATCCTATCAAAAACGCTGACGCAAGCTGTGGCCAAGCGTTGTCTTCTTTTATGTTATATTATGCCCTGCCCGCCATTGTTAATCTCCTCCTCTTCCTCTCAAACCACAGACTTGAAAGCTCCAATGAAAATCCTACCAAAACAGCTGACGCGAGCTGTCGCCAAGCGTTGTCTTCTTGTATATTATGCCCCCCACGTTCAAAGAAACCAATAAAAAAGTTATAGTCAACCGTAACGACAGCAGGCCTACATTCGCCCGCCAATAATACTGAATTCCTAACCTACATATACAGTAAAGACACCAGCCCTACATTCGTCGGTCAATAATACTGAATACCTAACCTATGAAGTTACATATAAATTAAGAGTAATCAAAATCCAGTGAGGAGCTGTGGAGCCCAGGGGATGAAGAAATGGAGTTTGGAGTGAAGGGGAGAGCGTTTTAGATAATGATCAGGAGAGCTTCACCCACGCCCAAGTCTTGATAATGGTCGCTCAGATTGTTCAGTTTTGAGCTTTTTTTTCTTTGGTAGATCATACTTATAAGCAAATTGATTTATAGGATTGTTTTTTATATATTGGCCAGACAATAATTCTGAAAACGGAATCAAATTCCCGTGATGAGCTGTAATCAAGTTTCAATTCCCGTGAGGAGCCGTGGAGTCCAGGCGATGAAGAAATGGAGTTGGACTGAAGGGAAAAGCGTTTCGGATAACGAGCAGGCCGAGAGCTCACCGACGCCCAGTCTTGATAATTGGTGCTCAAATCGTTCTATTTTTATTATGATGGATCATATTTTGAAGTAAATGATTTTATAGGATTTATAATATTGTTTTTTAGTAATTTTTAATTTATCTATTTTATATAGTTTATATATATATATTTTTGCAAATGTTTTAAATATAATTTAAGTAGATATGTTATTTTTAATAATATTTTATTATTAAGAAAAAATATATATCAATTCCTAATAAACACTGAAAAAGTTATACATTCCTCTACACAGCTGTACAAGCTGCACCTGCCAAGATGTAATCAATTTTTATTTGAAATACCGTCAATATCATATTTAGTTTCCTGAAATTGCAAGAAAAAGCTGAGATGCACATTATCACGCAATAGCTGGTAGATGGTGGGACACCTCAAGTATTGGAGATAATGATCCGGAGGAGGCTGAGGAGGCAGAACCGAGTTTTAGATTTGAAAGGAAGGAAGCTGAAATATTGAATTGAATTCTAATTATTTGTAGTATTAGCAATTTAGCATAGTCGTTTAGTGAAAAATAATAGTTCATAAGTTAATTTTATTTTATATAGTTTTTATTATTTTATAATTATTACTTTATATCATTTTTATTATGTCCCCGACATTATGTTTTCGGTCGGGGGCATTAGTTCAGAGGTGTTTTTTAATTTTTTTTATAACTTAATGTTGAGTATGGTTCAAACACAATTTTTATTTAAAATTTATTTTAAAAAAGTATTTATCTCATGTTTTATTGCCTACGTACCGCTGACGTCAGCTTAGGCTTTTGTGCCCCTGGGGGCGGCGCCGCCACCGCGTCAGTATTCAGGGATGTGGCAGGAAAGCGCACTGTTCGAAGTCCTTGCAAATTGCAATGTTGGATACGCAGTACACTATAGATACGCTGGACCAAGCTGGGGTTGGAGCACTTTTTATGTTGTTTTTAATTCAGCTGGAGCCTCCCATTAATGCCACATTGCCATGCCCTTCTCTGCGACACCGTCGGTTTACTCAGTTTGAATCGATATTGCCGGATTATAATTTAACGGTCAAAAATATTAGAGTAAATGTAAAATAGGGTCAAAAAGTAAAAACATAAAAATCAATAGTAATAAAAAGTAAAAACATAAAAATCAAAAAGTAATAAAGTAAAACCATATAAAGTTATAAGATGAATTATAATAAAGTAAAATATAAAAAATTATAAGGTTGTGAATTTTGAAGCACAATTTTCTTATATCTCATTTCAAGCTACGTTTAATTGGTATATCTAATTTGTATAGTTTTTTTTTCTAAGCCTTATAACAACCGTCACACTAAACATAAAGTAGTGGCAACGTCGGGACTATGCCACCTCGTGGCTCTTGATGTTATGTGCTTTCAATGCGGTTGTTGATGTGTAAATGCTAGTGTATGGTGCTTGTTTAATGCAGTAGGTTGTTTCTTCTTTGGTGGGATGGTGTGTTTACTATGTCCTGGTTTCGATGGTATGGCGGTATGCTTGTCTGCGTCTCTGTCATTCTTGTCGATGTGGGCGTTGTTGGACATGGTTTCCTTCCGCAATTGATGAGCGAGTTGGCGGGGTTTGGGGTGTGTTTAATGCAGCGGGGTTGGTGTCTTTTTATCTCGTCCTTTGTTTATCGCAGTGGTATGGCCGATTCGTCCTCCTCGTCCGTCTATGTGTGATGTCCTGTTGCTGTGGGCGCTCGCGAACTTGGAGACTTGTTATTGATTACACATCTGAATGCCAATCCTGTGCATTGAATGTTTAAGGATGTATTGGGATTTGATCGGCAATTTGTTCACATTTTCAAGCACCAAAAAGGATGGCGGTTCGTCCAGTCGCTTGCCACCTTGGATTACACCATACCACCATTCGAAGAGCATTTATTATGAGTACAAAGGGTTTCATTGAGAATTAATCTCAACCATTCATCTGAGTTCTGGGGAGATTCACCACCTTCTTCACCCTGCCCACTCTCTGCACTTCAACCACCATTACGACCTTTGTCAAGCCCCGCTGTAGCTGTAACTGTGCATTTTGTTTGTCAAAACACCATTTCTGGTTGCTAAAACATTCATAGAGTCAAAAAAGGAATTGCAGAATGAGAAGTGTTGAGGTTCATGCGCCATAAAGAAGTTTTGGAAGCTGGTTTCGGTGAAATGAGGTAAGCTAATAACTCTTGATGTTTTAGCTATTCTCCAATTTGTGGGGTTGAGGAAGCAGTGGTGAGGTTGGTGTGTGTTTACTACGACAGTGCTGTTGTGCGAAAGTTTTGCTGGTGGTTTTTATTGGTTGTCCATGATAGTTGTGGATTGGTGCGGTTGGACTCGCATTTTTTGTTTTGTTGGTTACGCTGGTCATTCGTGGAAAGAGCAGTTCTTCCGATTGATGGTGTTGGTCATTCGTGCAAAGAACGGCTCTTCCGAGTGAGGGCGTTGTTTGGGTTCTTTGGTGCACTCGAACGCTTCTTTGCTCAGGTATGTTCTATAGTTCAATTGCGCGCTTCTTTGGTCAGGGTTTTTCATTTTTGTTGTGGTTGAATTCTATTTCTGTGATGGTGTATTTGGAAGCCTCTTCGGGTTGATTTTTTCTTTTTTACTCTGTGATTGAATTCTGTGTTCATGATCCTCTATTTTGAAGCCTGTTGAGGTTATAGTTCATAGGTTCCCTCCTGTTTCTCCCCTTTTGATTGTTGTCTTCTTTGCGTTGCTCCAAGCCAAGGTTTCTGGTGGAAAATTAGGGGTTGGTAGCATCTGGTTTACTGTATCTGGTTTACCTCTCATGCAGTACAGGCTTGGGTACTGCATCTGTTTTACCTCTCATGGGACTTCAATCGAACTTAAATTTTTCCCTGTGACATAGCTCCTAAACCATCTACAAAGTTTGATTTTCATACTCTGGCCACAGGGCCAAATTAAGGTTCTTTCGACAACGCAGGTGTTTTTTTGGCTATATTGTTGTAACAGGTTCATTGTCCAGTGCTCATGAAATATTAGACTTAGCTCGTTGCTAGTTACTACTGTTCTGTGTCATTTCCCTGATTATCGACTTGTTATTGCTTGATTGCTCTTCCTGTCAGTCCAATTGTTTACAGATACCTGCCTTATCTTGGCTTTGCTTCCTCTTCTTTCATTGATATTGTTTTATCTCATGTGATCGAACTGCAATTGTTATTGGATTCCTTCTTTACTTGCCTTTTGCTTGCTCCATTGCAGCTTTGTAAGTTTAATGGTACAGTGTTGAAAGTATAATGTCAAATCATTTAGACCATGCATGTGTTTTGAATCATGGATAATGCATCTAGAACAAGCTGTGCCTGGATTTTGATTCGTGCATTGCAGCTTTGTAAATGTAATGGTCTAAAGTTGAAAGTACATTGTTAATGCATTCAAGCCATCCATGGACCGTGTGTTTTCAATGCTAGAGAACGCATCTAGAACGAGACACAGCATATTCTTGCAATCTATGATAGCTTGATAGTCTATTGTCGTTCTTACAGCAATATGAATAATTCCTTGCCCTATTTTATCTAAATATGCATTCACTCTTTGACAGTTGTTGGATCCTTTTTGGAGCCCCGTGAAGGCTTCCTCCCTTCACAACTTTGTTCCTTTCAAATGCAGTTCCAGAAAAGCTGCTAGGGTGACCCTATTCAAACCAAAATAGACTGAATTGAATGCAATGACCAGCGAACTCTTGCATAGCTATAAAAAAATAGACTACAATTGTGTTTACATCAACATTTGTTAAAACATTGTTACATTGGGTGGATATTTACTCTATTCATTATACATTTTGTCAAATTTATGTGCTTTTAAACCCTTTTACATATTTATAAATTTGGTGCAACTAAAACAACTTCCATTGAAATATTGCTAGGCTGTTTTTTTCTCTATCTCTTTTGTGGTTATAGGATTGTTAGAGCTGTATAAAATGATATATAATTATTGATACATAATATTTACTAGATTCGCAATTTCGGTCATCTAGTCACTTTGCTTTTTCTTTATCTAATGGTTTCGATTTCAGATTTTGGGTTCCCCTTATTATTGTTGAGTGTGATTTTCCAATTCAAATTTTTGCAATGTATTGTGACAAATGCCATGCAATGGCCAAACTTTGGTTCTATGTGAAGACCATGTATTGCTCAATGCTTCAGCTAGTTTGGAATTCTTTCATGAATTTACCCTTGTGATTATATAGACAGAGAGCTATATGCATTGACTATTACATATGGTTCAACGCACAAGTTGACATGATTTAGAAAAAGCTATAGAGAAATCTGAATAAGCATTATTCAGTGATGTAGTGATACATTGCCTACCTGTAATGATGATTGGTTTAGTACAAGCAAAATTATTTTCTATTTACTTTCATCAACTTTCTTTGGCTTAGAGAGGTTGATTTTACAACATTGAAAAAATGCATTTTGATTTTGTTTTTCTTCAATTATTGCATTAGTTCTTCGTTTCAGGTTTGAAAATTTTTCTTGGCTTATTATTGATTTTAATTTAGTTTCACAATTTTTTAATTGGCAATGTGCTTCAATGACTTTGCTTGATTTCTACATAAAACTTTTACAATAGTCATATATCCTTGGACTTAAAATCTGTCCACATTCATGTTCTGTGGAAATTGTGAGTAATATCAGAACCATCACTCTACAACATTGAATATCTTTTGTAGGTATTCCTGATATCTTATGCAACCTTGTAGAAATTCACACACATACACAAATCTCCTTCCACAGAAGATTATATGTGTTGATTTCTATTGGGATACTCTAAGATAGAGTCATGTCGGAGGTCATTGCTATAGGAGCTAAAACTAAAAATATGAATCGAAAGACTTCTGTGGATGTAGTTATGAAGTATAGGAATAAAAAAAGACATCAGATACTGTCTTGATGCCAATGCATAAGACCAATAATGTATGCATATGCTAGTATGCAAATGAGTCTGAGGCTGCAAGTGTTGTTTATTGCTGTCAGAAACCATTTTCAATTTTTCACGGCATCTGTGGACCATGCTTTTGTTGATTTGATTTGCAAACAAACAATCGCTTTGTCACACTGACTGATGATGAGTTTTTGGAGCATGGCCATTATATCATGCAAAATTTTAGCCTGCAACTTGTGTTGTTGTTTCCCATGCTTTTTTTATTGACCAAGAAGGGTTTCCAGTAATAGGCAATGTCGCTTACACATTTGTTTGGCCAATAGTTGAGCAAGATTGGAGCCCTGCCAGTCCTTGATTCAGTGAATATTTCATCGGGACACATTCAATCCATTAAAATACTAAGTGAACTTTGGTATGGGAGCAAAGTTGTCTACCAAATATACAAAATAGACATTCGGCAGTTGCTCTTCATCAAGCAGTAGAATGCCTGAATCATATGTTACGCAGAAGAATCTTCAAGGAAATGTCATAATGCATCCACTACAATACCATATAAGAGACAAGAGTGAACACTTATCTAAAAGTATGAGTTGTCCCTTTGTTCCCTTCCCAATTTTAGCTTCTACAAAATGCTTTTCCAATCCGTGATAAGAATGTCAAGTATGAGTTGTCCATTCATAAATCTCGGTTGTTAATGCCTTTCAATCCTTGCAACGATGGATTTGACTCTCTTCCCTATATCATCTACACCCAATTATTCTTATATCATCACCAATTCCAATCATAGATTTTATAAAACTCACAAGAGAACCCATCCATACCTCGTCAATTGCCCTCTAACATGTCCTTTGCTGCATTGAACAATTCATCTTAAGGACCGTGATGAATGAAATTACTCAAATTGTGGTGCTTTGATACGAACAATGCATCCAAGGGATTCTTCTCGTCATTCTATTAGAATAACTTCCCCTAAGGTAAATATCTTTTACAAGTGATCTTGGAAAGATTCTTTCATCTTTCCCTCAAAGTATTCGAAGCACAACCTTCTGGAATCTTCCTCGTCTTTGTCTTATTTTATTCATCAACTTGATGGAGAAGTTCTAGATTAGTGT
The DNA here is from genome assembly GCA_027924585.1 of Larix kaempferi. Taxonomy (NCBI): domain Eukaryota; kingdom Viridiplantae; phylum Streptophyta; class Pinopsida; order Pinales; family Pinaceae; genus Larix; species Larix kaempferi. The sequence continues at coordinate 8,946,150 of BSBM01000506.1, forward strand.
TTTATATTCCATAATAAAAATCTCAACCTCTAGTTTCATCTTGGTTTAGCCTAACCGTTCTCTAAGATTATACTCATTTTCCTTTATGCCCAAGTTATTATCTTCCCCCATTGTCAAAGAATTTTTTTTGTATTTTGCACAACCTCCAACCATAAGAACCAACCTATAATATCTAATAGACAAGAGAAAAATACCAAAACGGAAGTTTAGCAAAATCGATGTGTTTCTGTTAAATGTAATAGAATACAAGTTACAACTCATAATTATTTTGAATTTGGATTTTAGCATAAGAATCCCTTATATTACCTACCAGTTTAGACATATGGATAATCTGTAATTTGGATATGCTCTGCTTTGAAATGCATCCCATATTTGACAAAGATTTTGTATCCCTATGTTTTGTAGTCTACTTGTTTGTTGTATTTCTGTATGCAACAAAAAATTGAGCTAAGAATTGAAAAAATACAAATCTATCTATTTGAATGTTTGAATGTTCTGTGTTATTTACATTGTTTTAAAATTTAAAATATTATATCAAAGTTCAACACTTGAAATATTCCATGATCTTCATTAAGTTCCTTGTGCACTTATTCTAATAAAACAAACTTAGGTTTAGCACCACAATTTCATGCAAATGTCAATCAAATCAATGCAAAAGCATTTGCAACTTAGTAATATTTTAAGACAATGTAAAACCAGGAAGGTTTCCAAAGCAACTAACATTAAAAATTAGCTATATGTCTTTTTTCACTCTACTCTGACTTGGCGACGGTGTTGTAATTGCAACATCAAAAATCTTTGCTTTTGCACATGTACACTTTCAACTAAACTTTAACTTTCTAGAAATGACCTTTGGTTTGCAGAATTTGCATTTAATTTTATTATGTTCATATTGCTAACTACAGTACTTGTTCAAAATCATTGTTTACAGTTTTCATATACTTTTATTGTTCTCGTTTTGCATTTTGCTATGACCATAATCTGCAAACAATGTGTAGGAACACGTGCTTGGAAAAATTGTTGCAATGGCAGACGACTTAACATCAACTATTTTTTTTATTATGGATGCTATCGAGCTTGCTCTAAGAATGAGAAAATTTTCTTTAGCTTTGCAAAAGCATATGAAAAAGACAAAGAAAATCTATAAAGCCATATTCTACATCAGAAGACATTTTTTTAGACTCATGTGTTGTTTCAGCTATAATGTTTTTTGCTTTTTGTTTCCTCGATAAAGAAGCAAACAAACAAAAATAGGTTTGAATATATGTTTATTGCATATATTGAATACCTTTCTTGATAGTTTTGAGACATTGTCATTAATTTTCCTTTGAATATATGTTTATTACATATATTGAATATCTGTTTTGATAGTTTTGAGACATTGTCATTAATTTTCCCACAACATACTTCTAGATATCTAATGACAGTTACAAATCAAAGACAATTTTTCCTTTGTATCAATGGTCTTGTCTAATGCATACAACAAAATAAGTTTCTTATACACTAATTAATAATATAATTGTTCTGTAATCAACATTGTTTATTTTTGTAATGTGATTAGTGAAACCATATGACAAAAACAAATCTTCAACGGCATGCTATTCCTTTATTAATAGTTGTATTAATTGTTATCACCTTTGCACTGTTGATTATTTTTTAACATGGCACAATTGACACATAGTTCATGGCAATGTCGAGGACATTGCCACCACATGGCTCTTGTTAGTTTATAATTTTAATTATACAAAACCAACCTTTATTATACATTTTATTTTAAGTTCATTTTATCTTAATGGAGGGCTTTACTTATCAAATGACAATGCTTAACTTGTATTTCTAATATTATTATTCATTGTTATATACTAGCAATTGCCCCAAAGGTACAAAGGGACGCCGAAAGGAAAAATAAAATTATCATATTTGTAAGTCACGATTATCAACAAATCATTTTAAATTGAATTTTAATCAAGGTGGTCAATCAACATCAAATTCCAATATAATTTAGTTACTTTCTGAATTACTTGGGATGCCTTAACAATTATTCAGAATAAGCAAATTTCAAACTGTAAGATGGGACATAAAAATATATTAATAAAAAATGTAATATGTTAAAAAAAAAATTGTGATCCAATTTGGACATTGTTAACCAACTATTTTAAATTATAAAAATTTGTAAGTTATACAATTTGACAGCATAGCTATGGTGCATATTGAAATATTAATAAAAATTGTGATTGAATTTTGACATTGTTAGCCAAGTTTTTTCAATTATAACAATTTGTTAAAATGGTTAGAAAGTTAGCACATACATTCTATAGTATAATATTGTTTATGTTGTAAGCATAAAACTTGCTCTTCTAAATAAGGGTAAACCATATATAGATTTGCAAAACTCCTTTGATATTGACATTCTCATAAACATTGAGGTAATTAGATTTCTCCAAATCTATAAACTCTATAACTATGTAAGCACTAACATCTAACCTACTAATTACTAATTTTTAATTCCAAATATTTAATTTATTACATATAATCCATCAAGAGACAATCCACTAAGACATAAAACTCAAAACCTTTTAACTTATCATGGTAATCAAAATTAATGTTTTTTTCCAACAGAAAAAAAAATCATACCAATGATATTCAAAGGAGAATCAAAAGGTACATGAGTTACTTCAGTTTCAAGTTTTTCAAAGTGGTCATCACTACCCAATGAAACATGAAACCAAAAATTGAGAATCAAAACTTTTCTGCTGGTCATTGTGAAGGAATCCAGCTAGAAAACAAGGTGCAAAAACATAAAAAGTTCATCATAGTTCATAATTACATTCATAATGCTAAATAGAAAAAAACAGATTTTACTCAAAAAAGTTTATGCGGCCAAAACTATGAACTGACGAGTTCATGACCTCCTCCCAAAATAAGAAACCAGCATTTCCCTCCAAAGCCTGTTTTGATAATTTATCAGCCATCGAATTATGTTGCCAATAAATATGTTCAAAAGATAAATTCCGAAACAGCTTGATGAGATTCATGATCCTGATACACCAGTGGGTTAGCGCTAACACCTTTAGATTAAAATCACCCTGTGCCCATTTTATAGTGACTCGGGAATCTCCGAATATTTTCAGATCATCTATGCCAAAAATATATGCAACTTTTAGGACACACCATAATGCAATAAGTTCAGCTTTCATGTTGGATCCACTCCCACAGTTCATCTTTAATGCATAGTGGTGTGATTCATTTATAAAGATTGCACCTCCAACACCACAGATGCCATTTTGTGCTGCTCCATCGAAGAAAAGTACTGGACAGTTGAAAGTAGGAACAAAGGTTCCAATTCATTTTATCATCACTGGATCCATTCTTTTGAAAATAGAATTATAAAGAGTGATAATTCTATCAGCCCCAATCTGAGCCAACGGCTCCACCCCTTCAAAGACATACCTATTTCTAATATGCCAAATGATCCATGAAATAAACAGTGGCAAAATAGGATGGAATCTACAATTCCTATACCAATGTAAAAAAGCAATCTCAAAGGACTCCTCTCCCCAATCCATCTGAATATTCAAACCTGTACCAAATTTTGACCAAATATCTCGAGTAAACAAACAAGTTACAAGAATATGCTTTGTGGATTCAGCATCACTTTTGCATAAAGGACATCTATTTGGGCCATTCCATCCCATTTTTAATAATGCATCCCAAGTTTTCAGTTTTCCCATAAGAGCAAACCATCCAAAGCATTTGAGCTTGACAGGTACCTTCCAATTCCACAGCTTCTTGAACCACCAATGCTGAGGATAATACAATCTAGAATTTATAATGAAATTACAAGCAGATTTTGCAGTTACCTCGCCTGTGACAGGGTTGCCATCCCATTTTAAAACATTTGCTTGTTGGGACAATCTGCAGCCGATAGAGTCCAGCCTAGAGAAGTAATGATTCCACTCTCTCTAAAACAGCGACACATGCCCATGTCTGCACCACTAATCCAATAAGATGAACTGTTCAAAGATACATAATTCCTCATACAGTCCAGGGTCATAAAGTCTCTATCCCTGAGGTACTCCAAAATTTCAACCGAAAGCGAGAAATCCTCATCCAATCCGAGGATCGGATCTACACCCACAAAGACTTGATGTCCCAATCCAACTTGCCAAGACAGTTCATTGCATATTAAGTTTAGAACATTCAAAAAACCTTTCCAAATTGCCGAGGAATTCATTATCCTCAATACTGGATTTTTTAACCAATAGACAATCTCTTGCTTAATATACTTTAATTTTAATACTCTTGACCATAAAGATGATCCAAACCGTCCTCTCCAGAGGCACTTAAGGCGCAAGGATTTACTAAATACTTCCAAGTTTTTTAGTCCCCAGCCACCGAATTTTTCAGGAGAAGTGATGGCTTCCCATTTTGCCATAATTAAACCTTTCCAAGCCAGACCTCCAGTCCACAGAAAGTTTGAGCACAATTTTCTCATTTTCTGCAGAATCGAACTAGGAACCTTAAATAAAGACATCCAATAAACCGGGATGCTAGTTAAAACAGCTTTAACTAGAGTAAGCTGCCCACCAATATATAATAATCTATTTGTCCAGCTCTTAACTCTATTAGACTCCAATTTCCTAAAGAGCCAGTACCAATCTTTAACTCTGTAATTGTTTGGCTTTAAGAAGAAACCCAAGTAATGAAAACCATCTTCTAAATTCTGAATCTTATATGGAAGGATGCTTTGCAAGCGCACAATGTGTGCATCCTCCAAGTTTTGCTGAAACAGGATAGACTTCCTGTCACTGACTTTCATACCTGAGGCACAACAAAAGAGATAAATGTTGTCTCTGAAGCATCTCCATTCACCCACTGAATTAGAACCAACAAGAAAAACACCATCAACAAATAAAAGGTGAGAGACCGATAGCTCCTTTGAGAGTTTTATCCCCTTTATCAGACCTTCAGATTTTGCTTTGAGAAGTAGTCTACTAAACCCATCAATTACCAAGACAAACAACAGTGGGGAAAGGGGGAAACCTTGTCTAATCCCCCTAGAGCATTTAAAGAAGCTAGCGGGAACCCCATTTACAAGCACAACAATATTTGTAGATGTGACACACGCCATAATCCAATTCAGCATCATAGGAGATACCCCAATTTGAATTGGAATAATTCTGAGATAGTTCCAATCTACCCGATCATATGCCTTTTCCAGGTCCATTTTGAGAAAAACAACCTTTGACTTCCAAACCTTAACAGAGTGAATTATTTCCTGTGTAATGCCAACTGCATCCAGAATTTTCCTGTCATGAAGAAACCCGAACTGTGATGCAGAGATAGCTTTTGATAATCCTCGCTTGATTCTTACTGCTATAATTTTTTAGATAAGCTTATAAATCAAGATGCATAAAGCAATAGGCCTATATTCCCCAAAAGTAGAAGGTTTACTGCATTTAGGAATTAGAGTCAAGAATGTAGAGTTCAATGCACCTGATATAAACCCATTGATTCTAGAAAATTCCACCATAGCCAGAATTTCTTCACCCATTATATCAAAAAAGTGAATGAATAATTCCACTGTCCAGCCATCCGGACCAAGACTCTTTTCTTTTGCAAACAATTTCAGAGATGATTCAATTTCTTTTAATGTAACAGGTCACTCCAAATCCAGTGCTTCCTAAGGGCTAAAAAAAGCAGGAAAAAGAGGAGCAACCTCCAATTGCTTTAACAGATCGCCATCACCAGGGTCCTTGAAGATGTTACTAAAGAAATTAACTGCCTCATCCCGAATTTGGTCTTGATCACTAATACAAATCCCATCATCTCCCTTCAAATCCCAAATAGGCTTTTTATTCCTTCGATGCGAAGCAAAGGCATGAAAGTACTTAGAGTTTTTATCCCCTATCTCCAGCCAGAGAGCCCGACTCTTAAGCCTCCAATCGGCTTCCTCCTGTCTTAAAATGGATTCCTTCTTTTCATTCAGTACTTTTAGTAAAGTTTGATCCTCCTCATCATCTTGGCCATCAAACTTCCTGAGATAAATACTTTGGATTTTACTCTGTATATCAGCATACTCCTGGAGATCTGTCATTTTTCTATTTTTTATCCACACTTTCACCACATCTTTTAGGTTCCGGAGCTTTTGTACAAACCTGTCCATAGGATTTAAGGAGACATCATCCATTGCTTTCATCCAGGATAGACGAATGGTCTCACAAAAATCATGATGCAGAAGCCAAGAATTATTGAATTTAAATGGGTAATTCCTCGGAAATAATGAGTCATCACATTGAAGCATTATGGGCCAGTGGTCTGAGAAAATATTTTCCCCTACCCAAGACCGAGACTTTCGAAAAGACTGAAGCAGTGGTCGGGCAACCAGGAAACGGTCAATTCTCTTATGAATACCATCCTTACCAGCTCTGCCATTGGACCAGGTTGGCACTAGAGATGCTGGAGCCACATCAACCAAGTCATAGTTAACAATCATTTCAGAGAAATAATCAGTAAGATCATCCATCTTGGCCTTTGAGCCCCAAATCTCAGATGAACTTAAGGAGAAGTTTAAGTCTCCTGCAATAATAAAATTTTGAGAGTTCAGAAGTCCTGAATTCATAAATTTGTCCCAAAATTCAATTCTGTTTGCATATGGGCCATAACAATTTAAAATAGATAAAGCATGATTCTGAAATAAGCATCATCCTTCCATCAAGATCCCCCAATGCGTTTTAAAAGTTTTAAATTGAAAAAAGGTTGGATTCCACCCAACGAGCAACCCTCCAGATTTCTTTGATGCACAGATAGCAGAGAATTCCCATCCCGAGTGAAGGTTGGCCAATTTTAAAATGGTGTCACAGTCAGCACACATCGTCTCCTGAAGTAGCACAATTTCCAGACTAGTAGCATTAAAAAGTTTAGACAAAGCCCTACCCTGGGTAGTCTTGCCTAACCCTCTGACGTTTAATGATAAAATTAACATTAAAAACCATCACTCAAGGGCTACACCGCTCTAAGTGCCCTAGGGTTTTGAGGGTTTCCTAATGCTGCAGTAGCATCATCAATTCTAGCAAAAAGTGGAACAAAAACATCACCAATAGATTCATCAACTGCAGCCACTGGTGCCTTCTTACTCTTTCTAATAGTAACATTTTGAAACTGAAGCCCATCAGAGGGAAGAACCTCAAAATCAGCAGGGGGATTCTTTGAAAAAATCTTAAGGGGAGGAAACTGGGAGGGTTCTCGACCTGGTTCATACCCACTCTCAGCTAAAACCGCCTGTTCATCAAATGATAAAATCTTGGTAACATTATATGAGGGCAGAGGAGAATCACAGCGTTCAAGCATAGTGCAACAGTTAGAAACCCCCCGAGTAGGCATAGGAGATGTACAATTATCCTCAATAGTAGTGGAAGGGATAGATGGACCAATCAACCCATGCTCAAAACCCTAATCAAAACCCACCAGGTCAGGTTTACTAGTGGCCTGGGAACCCTTTATCAGATAAGGCCCGCCAATTGCAGACAAATTTAGGGCAACCTCCCCTCTAGAAATTCGTTGATTAAGAGAGTTCTCGACATCTTCATAAAAATTTAATTCATCTTTTGAAGTATCCTTATAGGGGGTTTCATCAAGAGACTTACCAGGGATAGACTTCGAAGACGAGTTCGCCTGAGAAGGAGAGGCATTCGTTTGCAACGATTCCTCTGCCTTTGCTGTGAGCCTTAGATCATTCTTGGAGTGGAGGGGACAGGTAGAAATGGTGTGGCCCACCCCGCGACAGTTACAACAGCGGAAAGGTATTTTGAAGAAATCCAACCTTTGGCAGAAAACCCTAGAACCCCAACTGATATCAATTTCAGCAGGCAAACCCAACTTCATATCGAATTCAACCATCACTTTAGCAGCCCTGCGGTCAAAACCGAATATGGTCTTCTTGTCCAGTCTAATGAATTTCCCGACCGAATTTTCCAACCCAATAAAAATGTTCTCTGTCCACAGCTCAATCGGGAAACCTGGCAAAATCATCCATAGATGGTGAAATCTCTGATAAGCCTTAATGGGATCAAAACCCACAAACCATTTCTATAAGTATAATGACCCAGCTTTGAAGTGCCAGGCTTGCTTCAAAATCTCGTCCACATGGTCACCCGAAGGAAAAGCAAATAGAATCCATATGTTGACTAACAGATTCACCCTAGGGGCAAGACCGCACAACGGTGTCCAATGTTCATTCACCCACGAAACAATTTCTTCCCAACTTCCACCCGTAAATTCCAGGCGACCTACAACCCCACGCGTCGCCAACATTTCCACTCTCTCTAGATTGAAGTCAGGGTTTATAACATAATGCTCATGACCAGAACGCGCCTTCACAGTTTTTAAACGTCGTCTAGCCCTCACTCGAGCACCCTGCAAGTTAGGGTTAGTCGAAAAAGTGCAGGCCGACCCCAGTGGACAGGCCTGCGAAAATACCAGGGGTAGAGGACAAAGACAAATTTGACATCATGAATCAAAAAGCAGGAGGCCCGAAACCCTAAAAATGCAGAAAAGAAAAAACCGCCGCCTATCCAGATTGGAAAACCAGAACGGAAAAACCATAACCCCCCAAAAACGTAAAAGTTGGTAAAAAAAACAAAGAAACCCGGAAGGGTCATAACACAAGGGTACACGAAGAAAATAGACTAAGGCAGCAGAACCAAAGGTGATTGAATTTTGGAGCGGTAGAGAAAAATCACATTCCCACTTATTTTTTACCTTGGTTAGTACTGTAGGTAGCCAGGTATCTACCTAGGACTCCAAGTTTCTACTGCTCAACAAAAGACAACCAACCCATTCTGAAAAAAAACGCAGATCAGCTAAGAGGCAATCCAAACCCTAGTCTCCACTCAAAATTAATGTTATCACACTTCAATATACATAATGAATTCCATTATAACTTATAAGTCAATAAATCATATAAACATTGAATGCTGCAACAAAAAATGACGTCATTTATTTTGTCAAAAGTTGATAAATTGAATTTTTTGGGTTTTGCTATAATTTAATTAATGTGACTCACTCACATCATCACATTTTGAAGGTAGAATATATTTTATATCCTATAGTATTAAATCTATGATTAGTGAAGTTGTCTCCATTTTAAAAGACATTCGAGATATTTTGATGCTCTACAAAATATTTTGAGCTAATCTTTTTTTTTTTTTACAGAAATGAGTAAGAAGATTTATATTAAAAAGGAAGGTCTATTACAAAAATGGGAAGACTATGCCCATCAAAAGGAGGGAAGAGGGCACCTCGAATCCAGTATTTACACTTCGCAAAAACCATAGATACATATATGTCTTAGAAAGAGAAGATGATTGACTGCTATTAAAACTATTTACATATTTAACTTAAAGAAAAGTAGTAGCTAGAAGGAAAACCGAAGTTCAGTTCTCTGCAGAACGTCAGGGCTTTTTCTTGCTGCTTGAGACCAAATTCACTTTGTCCTCCATTCCCGGAATGACAGAAGGGTTGTTGCTCTTGCTGGTCCGAATACAGTCCACCTTGGCTTCTACAATATTGAGACAGTTGTGCATTGTCTCCATCCTGCTAGCAATGCCTTCAAAGTACTCCTTCATTTTGTTATTGTTGTTTCTTATCTCAGAAATTTCAAATTGGACAAATGTAGCAAGGTGAGAGATATTTTTCTTGAGATCTTTATGCTCACCTCTCATCCCTCCAACCTGAGCTTCAATATCTTGCAGATGAGAGAGAACACCAGGTGGAGGACTTTTTGGTCCACAAGGGGAGTCAAGGTTCACAATACCTGCGTTATCTTCTGTCACGTTCCAAATTTTTCCAACTGCTGTCTCCCCAAAGTTGCCACCCAATTGTTGCAGAGAGCCGAATTGCATAGAACCGTCGAAGATCTAGTTGTTGTTGGCTTCAATCGAGCACAAAAATTTCCTTGGTTCCTGCTCAAAACCGTTTTGCATGCCAGTGGCAGGGTTCATCAATTGCCCACCACCCTGCTGAACCCAGCCTCTGCTATTTTCCATGGTTTTAGGCTGTCCACGGTGCACATGCCTTGTCTTGTTAACCAGGGGTCCGAGGTCCTCCTTTTCGCTGTGTCCATTCCCCTGTATCGCTTCCAGTGCAGTGAGGTATTGATTCAAACCAATGCCCTCAGAAAATTGGATGGACATCTTACATTGACGACACTTAAGTGCTGGGAGGAAAAGCCTGGGGGTGCTTCCATTGTCCATCCTGTAACACTCGTCTGAACACCTGAGTTGAGCCGAGTTTTTCTTCCATAGCAATCCTAGGTGAAGCGCTTGTGTTTTTCCTTCAGCCAAGTGTTTGAAATAGGCACTGTATGCTAGGCCTTTTAATTGCAATGAATTTTCGCATGCGGGAAGGGAGAATCCAGGCTGCAGACGCCGTCGTATTTTCCTTGGGAATGAGGGACACGATCTTGGGAAGATAGTGAATTTGACCGTAGGTTCCATCAGCCAGGTGATTGAGATGATCGAGACTATGCCAATTAATAGGAGCAATATCCAAGGGTGACGCCCAAGGGTGGGTTGATAAGTGGGAATTAAGGTACCCATTCCATTGTGGGATGTTGCCCATTCTTAATCAAGATGCTGCAATTCAGGCCAGCTCCGATATTTGCCATGGAATCAGCTTGCTCGTTGTTGCTTCTCAGAATGTGATAGAGAGAGATAGAATTGAGATATTTTATCTTGTGGAAGAATTGAAAATGAAATTTGGAGGAGGGTTGATGGTTGTTCTTTGCAAGGGCCCTTGCTTCTTTGATCACTAGGAGTGAGTCGCCGATTGCAACCAGGTCCCGGACGTTGTTTTCCTTTGCGATGTCGATTCCTTTGAGTAACACAAGCCATTCCGCGTCATTGTTGGTATTTTTCCCTATCCCCCATGCATAGTCCATCAGCTTGTTTCCTTCGGAGTCTAGGAGAGCTCCCCCTGCACCTGCCAACCCAGTTTTTAGCTAATCTTCAATTAAGACTATATTCTTATTTTTTTGTTTAGTGTGTCAATTTATTGACTGCTTATCCTTGTCCTTGATCCTATATATGACCATCGGTTTCTTCATTAGTTCCATCATGCATATTACTAAAATACAGTAATAATAATATTTATATGTAAAATGTTTTAAGAATTTCAATGAGTTGTCAAAGGCAATATTTGTCTTGTGAAATACATGACAAGCCTCAACCACGATTGATATGTAACATCCTTTTCTTAACCATGTAATTGTCAATTTTAAAGGACAACACATATATGATATTTGTAGTTAATTAAAGATTTCAAAATGTGACAATCTTTAAATATGCAATATGCAACTATGTTAACCACAAATCTCAATGATTTAAGTTTAATGAGCCCATTTTAACCACGGGGGCTTCACTCAATAAACCGCTATCATAGCAAGTTCGTTCGTGGCATATGAAACAATACCCCTAATTTCACTAAATATTGGAAAATACCTTCCAAAATTGTTTTTTTAAACCCCCTCCCAATATGCCTTCTCAATTTAAAAAAAAAACCCTATTTTCACTAGATATTGTATGTATCGACTTTTTCATTTCCATTTTGTATACCCCTTTATATTTCTACCTAGTATATTGATATGATACCACTCTTATGACCCCACATGCATTCTACAATGCACCTTGCTTCTTTCGATGTATATTGTGGATGCACATTACTTCACCCACAATTCAATTACTCAACCACATATCATTATTATTTGCAACATATAATGGTCTAATGAAGAGATAGGAGATCACTTCTTGTATGTCACTAGAGCCAATGCACATAGTACAACATTTAGATTGCATGTTACAGTTCCCCAAATGCTGACTAAGCATGTTGTGGGATAGGTATCCAATCCCCTAGGGCATGTAACAAGCTCTAGGAGGCTGACTAAACCTCCCAAGGCCTGTAATAGGAACTAGTGGTTGGGTATTCAAGCCCCTAAGGCCTATCGAGGGCCTATAACAGGCCCTGGAGGCTTAGAGCCTCCCAAGGCTATTGGTAACAACTGGCTGAGTGCTATTGGTAACAATTGGTTGTCAATGACCATTGTCTCTCGACTATGATCGACTGGAAACCCACTTCACCACGAAACCCCCTGGCCTCAAGCATGCCTCAAGACGCAATTTCCCTGCGTACTAGTAAGCCCGAGCCTTGCCTCAACCCGATTTCTCATCCCAACGTGATCTCTCCATCTCCATTTGGCGGATATTTGTCAACCAGCCCATATAAAAAAGACCCCAAAGTATTTTTGTATTATTACATTAAATTAAAAAACCCTTTGCCCCTTAATATATAAGCAATATAATTTTTAGGTTTTCATGAATATTTAATACCGCAATATGAATGAATGTGGTATTATATTGCCTTGTAGTGAAGCCCCCGTGATTTTAACTAGGAATAATAACACTCCTCATTCAAACACACTTTAAACCCAACTAGCATATATAATGATATATAAAATATGTTTTAACTAAGAAGAATAACACTCCTCATTCAAACATATATAATAATATATAAAATATGTTTTAACGAGGAAGAATAACACTCCTCATTCAAACCCAACTTACATATATAATGATATATAAAATATGTATTACATGGTTGGAGGTTTAAGGTGAATATATTTATTTATAATTTTGATTAAATTTTTAAAAATATATTAAATTTAGTTAAAATTATTAAAATGAATTTAATGTTAAAATTATTTTTAATACCGGAGATGTTTATTTTATTTTATAATTACACAATTAAATCAATATAAACAATTAAAATCACTCTCTAATTTATTACTAATTTATAATATTTATTATTATAAAGAATGTAAAAATTGACATTTTATTTAATCAATAATAATAAAATAAAACAAAATTCCAATTGAGTTATTTTTTTAATATTTTATTTAATTAAGATTTGGAAAGGAAAAAAAATGGCATGTCTATAGTGTTATGTCTATAAAACTTTGAACACATTTATAATGTCATGTCTAGAAAATGAGAGAAATTCTATAGTGAGATCATTGATTTTGTATAATTTTATGCAGACGAAAATGCACGCTTATCACCTACTTCTTGGAGACAACTATTCAAAGCTTAAACCAAAAGAGTTGATATCTTTACAGTGGAAAAACTATACAAATGGCCCACTTGAGTGCTCATATTCATAAATAAAAAAAACTATCCAAAACGCCTAGTTTGGTGTTCACATAGGGTGATTATTTTGAGATTGTTGTGTCTAATGAGAAGGGGCAGAGCCCTAATATGGATATTACAGCTAAATACAAATTGATGCGTGAAACAAAGGTATGCATGGATATTCATCCATACCTATATGCATTCATCTATATAATATTCATCTATATGCTTATGTTTCTTTCAGCTATGAACATTGAGCAAATGTGCAAAATTTCCTTTCAATTAAGATGCCTTTTAAGCTTCTCTGCATTGCCCACTGAGAATCGATGAGACCAGTTTTTAAAAGTTTGAACACAAAAGTAAAAACCACAAAGGAGTAGATGATGAAAACTCTAATATTGCATGGGTTACTGTGGAAGATCGTCTAGGAGAAGATGTTATAAAAATGTTGAGAGGTGAAGCAGGTTCAGAGGATATTGATGCACAAGTGAATCCTGAAGCTCATGTGATAGAAACTACAAATGATAATAATAGCAATACAAACAAAAGGAGCAAGGAGACGAGAGATGATTTGTAGTTATTGCCAAGCCAAAATGCAGAAGTTGGAACTGAAGTCGATGAATCAACAATTTTCAATGATACCAATAAGACCAGGTTAACTATATAACAAAGTGCCAAGAAATATTGTAAAACCATGATCATAATTGGTTAAGGATTTGATTCATTTGGTTCCCAAATTTATGCAAGTATTACCACTAAGCGATGTCCTCATTGTTCTCTAGCTACAAAAACATGTGTACCACAATACAAGCAGGAAAAACATGCAGGATGAACAAGAAAATGTTGATTTCATATATAGAATGGAGTTCACATATGCTTCTAATGGTTAACTTTGAAGTTTAGGTAACCCATCAAAACAAACTCACATAAAATAAAAGATGGAGAGAAAAACATTGGTTTCCAGGAAAATATATCACAACAAATAAAATTTAAAGGTACAAAGACCATTTCCCTTCAAAAATCCTCTTGAGCTTTGATTTGACCATCGCAGGTTTATTTGGTGCATCATTCATCCTAGCCAAAGATTTGGTGTTCAATAGATTAATCTTCATAAGAGATAGCATTATTCAACAACATGCATGGCATGATTCTAACATCCTTGTAGCATCCTTAACATCCTTGTAGCATCGTTATAGAATCGCAATAGCTTCCACATGCTTAATATTAAGTGTAATCAATCTATCCATTAAACATCATTCTAGTGTCATATAAGAGTCCTAGTTGCACCATTAAGCATAAGAGTCCTAGTTGCACCAAACTTCCCATTTTATAATTTGTTCCATTGTTTAATTATGTTCCAACATTTTAAATTTTGTTCCATTGTTTTCTAACTTTGTTTTTGCCAAGACTAATTTTGATGTCGTAGCCAAATATTGCTTTTCACCATATTTGTCGACTTTATCAAACACACTCTCTGCCAACTCTTTTACACCCACTATCACCCATATGACCGTCATGCCAATACTTAAAAAAAATCAATGGTCGAGATCGTCTTCTCGGCAGATCAACAGTGCCAATACTTAAAATAAATAATTAACGGTCGGGATCATCTTCTCGTAGATCAACGGTTGTTGTCACTTTTTCCAAAAGGTAGGGGGCCTGATAGGTCGTCTCGGGCTCCGAGCTGGTGGCTTCTCATGGAATCCAAGCACCTAGAGCCTCCACCATACCTTTTCTCTCTGCAACGATTAAGCATAGTGAGAACGGTCCTTATAAACACATTTAAACTCTTTTACATTGTCAATGTGAGATAAAACCCAAAGACAAATCAATCACCACCGTCGATTTTTTTATCCAACAATCCCTGAGTCTTCCTGCTTGATCGAGACAACGTTCATTATGAGTTGCAACAAGCTCTCTGCGCGACTCCTCTGTCTCATGCAGGTCCCTTTGAGCTGACCAATCACGTCACCACCAGCTCCCTTTGAGCTAAAGGTTCTGGCTACATTTCCCCATCTCTGGAGCAACAGTGAACCGAAGTTTGAAGACTTGATACTCTGTGTGGCCCACGTGTGGCTAGATAGGTAGATTGAATAATATTTGAAGCAACAACCTTTGACTAAGATCTTCTAGCGAGTCTGGACACGAATAGCGAACCCAAAGCCATGGCCTTCTTCCTCCTTCCAAACTGACTAAGAGCGCTATTAAAACTCTAGATATTTCAAATCATGCAATTAGGAATTAACGTAGCCAAGTTTTTTATGGTCCAATTAAGGTAATATTTCCTACAGCAGATGCAACTCAGCTTGATTGTGTGGTCGGGCTTGATGATGTTGATGATTTCAATCATTTTTGTTGGCTTTACAATGACCAGACCCTTTGATTCATATGAAAGAAGATGTCGGATCTCAACGCATCTTTTATTGTTTTATAATTCCCTTGTATAAAATTCATGAAGGCAATCGATATGATCCTTATGTAATTGATCAAATTTTACAGATGGAAAAATGGATGGCTCGAACAGCATCATGCTTATTTGGTGAATTAATTTCCATATTTTTAGGCAGTCATTCAACAGGTTGAAAAGCAGTTGGAGAATTGGGGCAGTATTCTAGCATCGAGCTTCAAAGAGATCATCATTCAAAATCTAGATTTCACCAAAATATGATTACTTATATTATGTTTGATATAGGGAATATATCTTATATTAAGTCTGATACTTAATATTTTGGACTTGCAAGTTGTTTCTATCCAAACGATGAATATGGATAATGAGGTTCTGCATACAGTAATGGTGGGTGTAGTTGCTTGGAGGGCAGCATTCATTATTATTAGAATGTTAATGTGGAAAAAATCGTTTGATTTTTGCAACCGCCTTGTATCACTAATGCATGTGACAGCTGCACTCTGGATGTAATCCTTTTCTGTTAAAGATTGGAGGCACCCTCTGCAACCTCTAGCTTCTCCTTCTTCACCTTTACAGGCATGCCTCAATTTTTTTTTTTGGTTTGGCTTTTCCATTCCATTGTTTATTGCCTGCACCCTTCTCTGAGTGGAAACTTTTGTAGGTCTAGATTTTGTATTCTTGTTATATATTCTTTAAAATTTATGTAACATATTATACACAAGTAATTTTCTAAATTTAGACAAATTTTGACCATAGCCTAAACATATTATGACACTGCAGGAAATTTGTCTGAACAATATCACAGAAAACACCATAGCCTAAAATAGTATCACATAAATTTTCTAGCACCTGAAATCATTGCCTGAAACACCATATTAATTGAATTTTCATATCTGACAGTGGCTTCTGAAAGCTATGGAAGTTTTGCTTTTATTGTAATAATGCATAGTTTGAATGTTGAAGCTATCCATTACTCCAACTCTCAATTCTAAATAGTGTTAATGTCCTCACAAAGTGTTGTTGATGAATAACTTTTACTGAAAGCTATGGAAGTTTTTCTTTTGTTGAAATAAAGCATAGTCTGAATTTTGAATTTATCCATTACTTCGACTCTCAAATCTAAATAGTGTTAATGTCCTCACGAAGTGTTGTTGATGAATAAATTTTAGTCACAGTTACTGGCACGAAAAATTGTACCAATTTGGAAGTTTGAGTTTCCTATGTCTTTGACTTAATGTATAGCACCCTCCCTTGGTCTAATTACTGATTCTAACATCCCATTCCTAATGAGGTATTTGTTGTGGTTGTTATAGGTGATATAGTTACAAACTATTGATATAACAACATATCCTTCTGATGGCTTATCCAATATGAATGCCAATTTTGCTAAACATTGGGTTGACTCCTTTCATTCCTGATTCAACAAATAATCTTTGTGTTATTTTTATGGTTGGAATATGACTCAGTATTTCCGAAGAAGTGAATTGATATATAACCTATAGGAAATAACCTAGAAGGGCCATGTCCTTATATGCACTAAATGCAGTGCAATTATCTGATAGGTCAACAAATCTTTATAAAAGCATCTAACTAAATGTCAATTCTTTAAGGCTTTGGAGACTCTTAGTTCTACACGTGTAAGCATTATTTTTTTATTTGCTTTAAGTTTTCAATGGGTACATTCTGATAAATGCTTTATATTGTCTGCAGATTCGAGCATTGGCAATGAGCCTATCTTATTTCAGCTATGATTTATTTTGCTGCCTGTTGGACTCACCTATTAACATTTCAATCTGTATCCATCACATTGTCAGCATATTGGGTCTTATTGGAAGCATTATTTATGGTGTAGTATGTTCCTTGATCAGATTTAACCACCCAGAGTTTGATAGGTCACTAAAATATATAAGGGAGGACATGAATATAGGTCAATGTAGATTTATTTATACTTTTCACTCTATTAACAACAATCAAATACAAATTCAAAAGTTGAAGAGAGGTAAACCTAAATCTGCAGTATACAATCAGGGACCATTGTTGTCTTTGTGAATTCTGATTCTTTCTTCTTGAAAATTTGTAGTGTAGAATTTTGACAGAAGGACATCATTTCCTTTACACAAATTTGTTGGATAAGGGTTATTTTATTTCTAAGTTTCTAACATGTTTTGAGGTCACTACAAAAATAAAAACTAGGCCTTCGGTAACAGTTACATCCATGCTTTTTGTTTTCATTTTCAGATACTGAAGCTCATAACTAATAATTCAAATTGTAATAATGGCTAGGAGGTCCGCACCAAGGGCACAGATCTCTACTATTAGAAAATATGCATGGAATCATGAGGTGATAGTTTCTGTGTGAAAGATGTTGCACTAACCTGAACAATGTGTAAATATTAAATGATATCCGGCATGCTTAAATGAGGTGTTAGTTTTCATCTACAACAATGTAGCAATGACTTGAAACAATTTGTAATTATTAAATGATATCTTGCATGTTGTAGTGAACAAAACAAAAGTTCAAGAAGTCTGCTGATAATTTTTATATCAAGTTCAATGAGTCTATATTCATTGAAAATATCTCTCCAAATATACAATTCAAAGGAATCTTATCCCTTGGTTTGTTTCAGTGTGGGGTAGAGTTGGTGGGAAGTTTATGGTTGACAGAAATTTCAAGCCCTTTTCTGCATATGAGGGAGCTCCTAAAAGAGATAGGTTACAAGGACACCATTTTGAATCTCATAAATGATGTAAGCCCCAGTTAGGTAGATGATTGTAAAATCAATGAAACAGTTGCAAAGGAAAAACAACAAAAAATTAGTTTTTACTCAGCATGAACTCAGCTCATAACTTAATTTTCCAATTTTCCAGGGTTGTGTGCTCATAGGGTTTTGAACCTAGGTCTTTAGCATGTGTTGTCTCAACCACTCAACCATATCCCATTTGACCTTATAGATATTGCAAAATGCTAACGGTAATAAAATCAATCAGGGGTTATTCCGTGTAGAAAAAGGTAGGCATAGTGCTAGACAGAAAAGTGATGGAGTTGACCCATATAACACCATAATGTTATATTGGATTTAATTCCCAGAAGAGCATTGGAATGTAGAGTTTTTACTGAGAAAAATGACTTTAGTTTAAAATTGATTTAATTGGGCACACAACAGAGTTTCCTAAAAGTTCTTGATTTTGCACTTGGTCATAAGTTTTCTCCCCTCTAGTTCTGTTTGCATATTCGATAGGTCTCAAAATCATTGAAAAGAGTGGATAACAAGAGTTTCCATGGGTTAGATACATCAGAATGGCAGGTGAATATGAAGTAAGGATGATTTAGATTCAAACATTTGTTGGTATAGTCTTTTCAAGACTTTATTGGTTTTCTACATTCTCAATTTCTATAGGTGGTAGACTTTAAGCATAACCAAGTGAGGGATAAAAGAGAAATTGGAAGTTATCAGGCTATTATTTCAATAGATGTTTTAAAATTTCTAATTGTTGAGGATTAAACAATCTTTGGGGAGTCTTCACACAAAACTTGAAGTTTTGCACAGTTCTTTCTTTAATTGGTTTTCCCCTGAATCTTAACTTGTAGAGATTATCTATTGAGTGAGCAAAACATCATGGTTTCATGTAACTTTACATCCACTATAAAAATAACAGTCCTATAATAATATTTGGTGGATATGACTGGGCATATTTTGGTGACTTTTTATTAGCAAGAAACAATAGAAAAGGGTTATTCTAAGCCAAATCTAGGCTAGTCTCTGCATAATTCAGAGCTCCTAATACAGTAAAAAAGGGTCAGTGTTCTTCATTCTGGCATGTTTTGGGAATAGTACGACATGTCAACTTCATCATCACAAGTGTAGCTAATTGAAAAAACAACATAAAATTGGTGAATTTATCCTTGTGAATAGCCTTGTGGCTATCAATTCCTGTAGCATCCATGGTCTATTTGATTCAATTTGGATCTGACACCATTCTAGCTATTGTTTCCCTATTATTATCTTGATCCAAGCATGGAGGGATTTCCTTGAAAACCTTGACATGGAGCTAGGCCAACACTTGTGGGCACATTTCCTGTTACTCTTGAATCGTGGTAATGAGAAAGTTTCTACAGCTGAGGTGACAACCGTAGATCTAAACCCATGACTTGTTAACGTTTTAAATCTTAGTCCATGACATCTAATGATTCATGGCCAGAAACTAACAAGTCATTAGATGTCAGGTACATGAAGTAATGGATGCTTGGTGGAGGTTATCAATTACGAGTTGGTACATTTTGGACTTGTTTAGGTGTAATTTAAATATTTTACATTTTAAATTTTTCTTAGCATATTTTTGGCATACTACTGCATTCACAACAAATGATTTGAAAGAAATTCATAGAGAAACCATAACAAAATGAATAAAAACCCTGTGCAAAATCACGTGTGCAAAATCAATGAAGTTGGGAACTTTGGATGCTAAATATCCATAAATTCTTAAGGCAAATGTAATTAATTAAAACCAGTGGGTAATATTGGATTCTTGAGTGGCATACCTAGCTAATAATGGCTGAAAGTCTTGAAATGGACACTGATAATACTTGAAATTAGTTGGCTCCGAATAAGTTGAAATTTGCAACGGCCAAAAATTACTAAATAATACTAAAAACTAATTGCATATAAATAGAACTTGGTATTAATAGTAATAAAATATAAATTGTTCACCATGTGAATATAAATAACCCTAAGAAGCTGCCATTGTTGGAAATCAGCAGTGAAACAACTCTGAGAAACCTCCATCGCTGGAAATTGGGTAAGCACATCTATCAGTCTTGATCGTCCTTTGCAATGGATTATGCCCCTTCCTTTGTGGTTGCTAGATTTCTCAACATTCCCAAAACCTTTTCTGATACATCCATATCTTCAATCATATTTATCAAAAACTCAACCATACCTGTATCCACGATTAGTTCGACATTTGTATGACATATTGATAAGTTGTAGAGAGGCCTGAGTGAATCCTTACTTCCATGTGTAATTTTGTGTTGCATGATATTTACCAAGAAGGGAATTGTGCAATATGATCCAATTACAAGCTCATTCACATCAAGGGCTGACAAGAATAGGAAATTTGCAACTATAGCTTCACTAAAAGACACATTTGAGGCCCACCAAAGCATTACAATTTTGGGAATTGCCCCAGCTTTTACTATTGTTGCTTTGTTTGTGCAAAATCAAAGTTCCATTCACTCAAACTTTATGTTCTATAATTCCTTTTCAAATACAACTAAAGTAAAAACTGCAAGCCTAGAGCTTTACACATGCAATTCAATGGGTATCCATTAAAAACCGAGAAAAATGGGTGCTTTTTCATGGAATTTACCACTACAACAAAACTTTAGCTTCTGAAAACATTAACAACAACACTAAAATTTTACAACCAAAGATGAATCAACCCATGGATTTGAAAACTATCCTATATTAATAGATGTAATTATTTAGAAGCCAAGAAAAAAACATTACAAAATGAATCTTTATAATGGGTGTGAAAACTGAGATATTCAATAAAAGATCTAATAAATGTAAGATGCCACACATATAGATTCAAGGTGCTTCAAGAGTTGACTATGCAATTAGGTCCACTCTGTATACAAGTTTCATTTTCATATGAAGTAATATTCACTAGGGGTGCTCTGCTCGAGTTTGTGTTATTGTTGAACAACAATTTACATTGATGTGAAATGAATAAAGTCTTCATTTAGATAAAGGAAATCATCAGAAAATACACATAACTAAGCATTCACATAATATTTCTTAATATACTTGCATTAAAGCTAAAGACTTATGTTAGATAAAACACTGCAAATAGAATACATATGCGGAAACCATTGTATCTTTATATTGTGCAGGGCTCACTCAATAATATGTAATTGTATGCCTCAATATGTAAAACACATTTTACAGCCAATGTATCACTTGAAGCTCTGTTAAATGCTTGCACCTCTGATGGTGCACACATACAATTGACAGGATTGTAACACATATTCTACAAGGTCATTGTCTCCATATAGGACAAGTAAATATAGATTCACTCTATATCACCACACCGCCGTATAAATGTATGAATTATAGTGATCAACCTCATACTTTCTGTATGCCTTCAAATGCATACATTTATATTGATGAATGATCAAATTTGACTTGGACTTCACATCGCTTGATGATTGCACTCCCAAAACATGTGTTGAGGTCAATTGCTGCTAACCACTTATGGTTGATGTGCCTCAATCCGTGATCAAGTTTGGCTATGTTGATCCACCTGTGACACATTAGAATTGGATTTTAGATGTATCAACCTTTAAGTATTCTAGAATTAGCATCTTGAATTCTTCTTGGAACCTCGAAAAAAAACTAACTAATTTTACTAAATTCTTACAAATGAGCATATTTTTTAAAGAGCATATTTATAAATCAAGCATGGGTATGTTCAATTCAAATGAGTGATATTTTTACTAAAGTCTTAGGATTTTACAAATTTCTTATACACATGAAAATTCTAAAGATGATATGGCAACTGGTTGTATCTATCCTAAACTTGAGTTGCAATGTCCAGGAATTGGACAAATTTTCAATGTGCATATGACCTAAACATAGAAGCAAAACCATACCTTTGCAAGTCATGACTTTACCAGCAAATTTCAGAGCAAGTTCAACCATTTCATCAGCTAAAACATCTGTGTGTGGCATTAGAGACAACTTGCTCCTTTGAGAGTCTGGAAAATAGAACATGCATTTTATTAGTTTTCATGCTTAATTAATCTTTGATATTTTTGATACACGCGAGATCAAATGCTAGATTTATAAATATGCTCACTTGAATGAGAATTGAATGAGAATTAGTTTTATATTTTTACTAAATTCTTACAAACTTGTAGCATGCTCATTTAAATCTTGAAGAAGCCAGTTGCCTCCATTTTCAACATTGTTTTCATTGAATCGTGTTTCATATCTTGTTGTTTCTTCATGATACAGTGGCTCAAATGAGTTAAACTCTTATTCATATGAGTCACATCCTTTCTTAGTTTCCAAAAAGATAAGTAAGAGGCTACCATCCATGATCTCCTCTAAGAGATGTATTAACCTGGAAAATTAATGTCTTAATTCATGGGTGCATTGCACAACTAGAAAGCTATAAACAACACAGCAAGTAGAAAAGGCATAAATTGAAACCTTGTATACTTCTCATGTTCAAAAACAATCTCCACAATTTGCTTAGTTGCATGGTTTGCCTTGAGGTCTGGTGATTCAATTACCTAGGAACACATGCATTTTAGATAGTGTAATAGAAAACTTCCAATAGAGCCCAATAATAATAAAGTTGCAAACATAACATAGACCATCACTTGCCACCCCAGAAAAGCAGATCCTAGTTTTCTCACATGCAGACTAGATGAAAAGAAATCACTTGTAAGGAGTATGCAGAGATTTCCTGGCAAGAAGTTTGATTTCCTTTGGCTAGGTTGCACTCCAGTATAACGTCTGGCGATCTGTTCGAATTTGAATATCAAAGAAGATAAAGAATTGGTTACAATAGACAATGAATAACTCTGACGTCACAAGGGGAGAAATGGTGCAGGGAGGATCATAAGAGAAGACCTACAGTAAAGGATAGGCTCCTTAAAACATTCCATACAGTTAATTAAAATTGTTTCCAGTAGGTAAAGATTGATTACAGAAGATGTTCCAAAGTTGGTCCATACCCAAGGGCAAAGCTCATAATATTTAACTACAAATTCATTACCTTCACCAACAAGGTCTGCAAAGATAATAATATGTAACTACTAATTCATTGCCTTCACCAACAAGGTCGTTTTCATTAATACAATGATATAAAGTTCTTAATATATTGTCATGCATTTCTCTAAAATCTTAACAATGCTCATGTAACAACTGTCTTCAAACAATGGACATGAACTTTTGGATACAATGATTTTATGAATAAATTCTACTTGAAATGATCAAAATCAAAATCTGGGACACTATTGCTCTCAAAAAACAATTAAAAAACCATAGTTCCAGTTTCAATCCCAATCTATTTCCTTAACTAGAAAAGGACAAAATTGACAAAAAAATCCACTATTGATGAAAACAACTTTACTATTTGAACCAACAAGCAATGGAAACCAAAATTAAGGCCACAAAAATATGTCAAGTTGCAAATTTTTTGAATGTGCAATTTGTCCTATGTAATTAAGCCTATACTAAAGTAAATGGCAAAGATACATACTTGAGAAACAATTTTCTTTATTTGTGGTTCAAAACCCATGTCGAGCATACAATCACCTTCGTATAACACAAGATATGTCACTCTTTGCAATTCAACTATTCAATATTAGCAGGCACCGATCCTCTCTGATTCCTTCTTGACAAATTTCGGGCAATAGTAACATTGTGAGATCGCTCAAGTAATATCAGTAATGATCTTTAAACACAAATGAAATGAATGAAACTTACATTTTGGAAACTCTTATGCCTGAAGATCTGTTATTATCACAACCAATTCCATCCCACGGAAGTACATATGAAGGATTGGAAATCCAATATTTCATGTCAAACCCATTTTTGATAACTTCCAGAGCGTTCACTTCAGTTTAAGCACGACTTAGTTAGACATTGAATTATAATATCAACAAAATTTAAAATGTGAAATTTAGTGAGCATACTTACAAAGTTCAACTTGATAAAATATTTAATTATTGTCATTAAACCCTTCTAACGAGAATTATTTAAAACAGAAGCAAGTTGGAAGCCTGTAAGGCCTGATAGAGCAAGCATAAGCCACTATGCTCTTTCCAAAGCTAGAAGCCCAATCACTTGCTGTAATGTAAATTTCTTTAAGGTGCTTATCAACCTTTATAACAAAAATTAATTATCATCAAACAAAATGATAAACTCTTTTACCTCAAACCTGGTTAAGATATTTTTTAGGCAAGTTCTCTTACCCAGCTAGTAGGGATAAGGCCCAAGGGTGAATATAATTTCCTAGTAAAGTTTTAATCAACCCCATTTAGCCCATCTAAAGATCCAGGCACATGGGATAACCATTTAAAGAGTTAGTGACATCCTGATCTATATAAAGTCCTGTAAGGGAAAATCATTGTATGTAATAAGGTCCAAAACAATCCTTCTAGAGGCAACAATATCTCATAAAAATATCACTACATCTCATTAGTAACCACTTACAGAACCAAATCCTCACCAACCATTTTATCCATCTAAAAATACCCACCAAAACTGATCAATACCCATTTAAGGAGCCAGTGACATCTTGATCTCTGTAAGTCGATCTTACCAGGACAAATCGTTTTATCTAATAATATCATGATCAACCCTTGTAGCAGTTGAAAGAGCTAGCAACATGCCATCTAAAGAGCTAGAGACACCCTAATTTGTAAGTTGTAAGTTCCCCTCGTAATATTAGCTTGTAATTTTGTGATCAGTGGCCTTACTCAATAAGACCCCTATCAACCCTTCCCCTAAGTAGTTCTAACCCATTATTTTATGGCCTGTAATGTGTGTGGAATTTGGATAAGAAATCCCAAATAAAATTATAAGAAAACCACTTCCTATTCAACATAAGTGGAGGAAAGAAGAAATTCACATGGTCCTCACTATAATTTGTAAGAGGTTGATACCATACAAAGTCCAAAAGAATCCCAATTTTCCCTTTTGCGTGGCACACAGTTGGAGAAAAAAATTTCAACATTAGTAGACAATTTATGTTGTTAACATTTAAATGCAAATTTGCTAGCTTTTAGTAGGTCTGACCTGAAACTTTTCTCTATAAATCTTTACAGTTGTACCATGTGAAAGTAGCAAATTGTGTGCAACAATGTAGGGCTCTGTAATTTCCTGTTGTATAGTTCCCAAACAGAGAAGAGCACCTTCCAAGAGAAAGAATGTCATTGTCATGACTCATAACAAGGCTCATTGAATGTAATCCAATATTTCACCTAGTTACAAAAAACTTTGAATCAAAACTATGCTATTTTTTCATAGTCCTCTCTATGCAACATAAAATGATGTGTATGACATTACTACTACCATGGAAAGTACTGGAATTGGAAATTATGAGATGGAATTTGAATTATATGCTCTATAGCATACCTAATGAAATCTAGATAAGTGAAAACTGGTAACTTACACAACTTTGGAGTTTAGACACCCTTCATAGGTTGTTTCAAGCCATTCTAGTAAATAATAATGATAAGATTTGCATAGGGCATAATATAACTAAAACTGAAATGAAATTGAGCAACATCAACTAGTGAAGGACAAAGTGTAACAACGAGAGCATTTTTATATTAAAGCCATAGAACAATAAGGCCATAGTGACAGAAAACATTTTGAATTGGAGAAATTGGAATAATAAGAAACATAAGCAATGTTTCATATTATATAGCTTAAAGGGATAGAGGCCATATTAACCACATAGGAATGAACCACTCTACACCACAAAATCTAGGGTTTTAGTAGTGAATGTGAACAGGCCATACCGATCAATAGCCACCCAGCAGGCCATAACCATAAAAAATTGTAAATCATAATGATAAAGAATTGCATAGGGCATGGTATATAAAAATGACATGTATTTTTTAGGAATAACAGCTATTGAAGGCCAAAGGGCAAGCCCATGCAAAATGGAGGAGATATGGCAGAGTGTATTGAAAAGTAGTCAATCCACTACTCTGGAGGACTTGTTACTATTACAAGGCCAAGGAAAGTTGGTATCCCTTCTGGTATGCAAAGGTATGTAACTCCAGTGATTGAATTAATTGATCAGAAGTGTTTCATGGGTCTAACTCAACGAGTATTCATTCATTTCAGCCAAAGCAAAGATGGTAGAAAGTGAAGACTGAAAGGATAAAAGTAAGCATTTCCATTGCATTGGAAGAAGCTCTTGGATGAAGGCTGAGCAGCAAGAAACTAGCGACTGACTACCATCTTGTTTAGCAAAAACTTGACCAAGCTCTTCAGTAAATTGGACCATTTATTGATTCAAGCATCAGATAGCAGATAGAACGTACTTGGGCATAGCTAAAAGTGTAACCAAAACAAAGGCTATGCTAAGTAAACAGGACCATGATTGAGTGGTCAGGTGGACGGAATATGAAGCTGTCCACGGGGTCCCTATCCAAATGGCATGTTTAAGAAGGGATGAGGCTAGGTGCACATTCTAGGCGATTTTTATGAAATAACTGCCCCCCGGACATGAAAACTAACCCAAAGGAAGTCTGAGTTATGTTGTGCATCCTCCAACTTCGGGGCATAAGCATGCTACTAGAGGCAACTTTCCAAAATAAAAATATAAATTAGAAGATGATCATCATATGCTAAGATTGCAGATATTAAGCAATAACAGACCTCTGCTAGCCAGGAAAGTCTCTTCGAACAGAGAATTAACAGTAGCCAAAACATGTAATATAGTTCATCGCTCTATAGGTTTTACTATGGAGATACCTGCAGAGGTTGTTCCTCCTGCATCATTTTCTTGTCGGAAACAAGATCCCATTGACTAGGAGCAGTTAAATTGGAGTCCGATTCTTTAATACCTGTCAATACAACAACCTTCAAAATTACTCTAGTTTATCGTATTATTAAAGCTCTGCGTGCCTTTCATTCGACCCATCTCATCTCTTTAATGAACAGAACCCTACAAAATTTATTCTCCTGAACACCGAATAGGGATGTAAAAAGGCTTAAAATTTCAGCATGTTTAACCAATGGTGTGTAAAGGTCTGTAAGCAACACTCACCGCATAGATCATTAACCGTCTTTTCCATTTCTTTGATCTCCTTCTCTGCTCTCTTGATAGCAGTCGAATATAGACCCAATCCCTGCACAAAAGTTAAACCCAAAAATATTCATCTCTGGGCCGAAATTACGAAGTAGGAGAAAGGTCTGAGCAACATGGAAGAAAGCATACATACATAGGTCTTGAGTAGAGCAATGTCGTCCTTGTCGAGAGGCCTGGAATTCTTCTTCGTCAAGTCTTCTTCTGGATCAGGTGCCATGTCTTCAAGAAAATCTCCAAATCAAACTACGTGCTCCTGCGATCTTCCAGGGTTATGCAATGTTTAATCTCCACAAAGTCTGTATCTATCAAGGGTTTGTAATATTTACTCTTTATGCCTTGTGATCCTCACTTTGATTTAACTGCAATTAAATGAATAATAAACAGTTCCACCACTGCCATAACCATCACCGTGGTGCATTGAAAGGCCCTAACAGGAGACAAGAGTGTTGCTTGTGAAGCAAGTCGCACCTAGGAAGATGGAGACAGGAGTGTTGCTTGTGAAGCAAGTCGTGCCTGGGAAGATGGATCTAGAGGAAGCGCGAAGAAAAACCATTTACGGGAAGTGACTCACCTGGGATTCTGAGCTCGTTTGTCAAATAGATATCATATCTACTTGGCCAACTTCGCTGTAGACAATCCATGCTCCTGTAGCAGGATTCCTCGCTGATTGAGCCAATTAAATGCTGCCACGTGGCAGCATTCCATTGGCTGTATAAGCAAGAAATCCTGCTACAGGAACATGGATTGTCTTTCGCAAAAAGAACCCTTCAACGTAAATATCTCAGACCTTCAAGGAATTGAGTAAATCTTATGCATGGTTGAGTGTGCAATTTTGACTTAAAGAGAATCTAATGAAAGGTACATTCTAAAAGTAAGTGATATAAATTAGACAATATTCTAGCATGTGAAAAATTAGACAATATTCTCTAAGGGATATAATAGCCAATGCTTTTTAAAGGATGTTCATAATTGCATATAGTTATGATATTAAAGTATGACCATAAATTTAGATAGTACAAAAGTTACATTTGGTAAACCATTTGAAAAATAAACATTTATAAACCAATAGATGATATTTAATTATTTCTCCACCAACTTTCTTGTACAATCATGTACTTTATTTATATGAAATAAATGCTTTCAGGTAATTTCTTTAATTATTCTGGGTAAATTTCCAAATGAGATCTGGGCAGGTCCCACGTTATTCTGAGCATGTGAATTCCTAATCTAGAGGATTCTGGAATTAGTATTTTGGTCTCGTTGAATGGACAGATTTGAGGTTTTCTATTTTAGGTTTGATTTTTTATATGGTAAAACGTGATGTTGCTTTTTGATATGCTTAAAACGTGGCTGGTAAAAAGTCATTGACAGCATAGGCGGAATCAGTTTTGGAATTTCAATTTCACGTTACCTGCTCAAATTTTTTCAGTTCCAAAAGCTTACAAAAATGTATTTTTATTATTTACATAACTGTATAATTGTAGTGAAAGTAGGTGCTTTACAGCTCAGTGTGGGGGAGATGTTGTAACTTGTGTGATGTAATGTTACATTTGTTACTAAAAAAATAATTAAAAAATTCATGTGGGCTCATAATATAAAAAATTATGGATTTAAAAAAATCCATGCTTAAAACGTGGCTGGTAAAAAGTCATTGACAGCATAGGCGGAATCAGTTTTGGAATTTCAATTTCACGTTACCTGCTCAAATTTTTTCAGTTCCAAACACTTACAAAAATGTATTTTTATTATTTACATAACTGTATAATTGTAGTGAAAGTAGGTGCTTTACAGCTCAGTGTGGGGGAGATGTTGTAACTTGTGTGATGTAATGTTACGTTTGTTACTAACAAAATAATTAAAAAATTCATGTGGGCTCATAATATAAAAAATTATGGATTTAAAAAAATCCATGTTGGTTCATAAAATAAAATATTATGAAAAGTAATTAAAAAATAGATGTTCGTTTATAAAATAAAAACTTAAAACTTAAAATCGGATCTATCAATCAAGAGAAATCAAATTTCTTGAGTTTAAATTTAAAAAAAAAATACACTTCAAGAAATTGGATCCCTCTCGATGCTTGATAGACATGGATTTAAGATGAATCTATGCTAGTTTTAATAAAATGTAATAGGGTTACCATAACGCACATCCATCACATAATGCACATCTAATCTATAATGCCTAATTTTTTTTAATATCTTGTCATATATTATTATGACATTAAATGAAAATGATAAACTCATTAAATACAAGACAACAAACCTTAAAGACAAAATACTAGTAATCACATTTAAAAATAATTAAGCGCTTATATTTTGATAAAAGTTATATATATATATATATAATAAAAGGAGTGGTCTAAATATTCTACATTTTATATTGATATGTAAATTGTATAATATTCGAGCGTAGATCCATCTTAAACCCGTATCTATCAAGCACCGAGAGGCATCCAATTTCTTGAGGTGTATTTCTTTTTTTAAATTTAAACTCAATAAATTTGATCTCTTCTGATTGATAGATCCGGGTTTAAGTTTTAAGTTTTTATTTTATAAACGAACATCTATTTTTTAATTACTTTTCATAATATTTTATTTTATGAATCAACATAGATTTTTTTTAAAATAATTTCCATAATTTTTTTTTATTTTATGAGCCGACATGAATTTTTTTAATTATTTTGTAGAGCACCTCGTTTCACTCGGTGCAAAAATTACATATATATTTTTACAAATATATTAGGTGTGAAAATTGCATAATATAAATGTCAAAAGGATATTTAAGATTGTTGAATCTATTTATGTATTCAAAAACATAATTTAAATATTTCTAAATTTAAATTTAAAAAACAAATTACTCCTATCAAACAACACACCTAAAATGAAAAATAATAAAATATCCAATTCAAAACTTAATATTAATTCACTTTAATAAAATAAAATAATGAAAATATAATTTATTTAATTATTTTCCATTCATTAAATCACAATTAAAATATTCTCAAAGTTAAGCTACTTAAACTTTGGGTTTATATGTGCATGGATAAATCAAGATAATTAAACTACTTAAACTATGTATAACTTGTTTATTTGATTATGCGCAAGTAATGATGTGCATATATAACTATGCACCAATAAAACCACTTAAATTTGAAATTTTTTAATGTTTGAAGTAATGCAAAAGAGAACAATTAAAAAACCTATAATATTAAAGGCAATTCTAAAACATCTATGATATCCTCGTTTTATGACAACAAAATATTTAACCTAGCCTTTATCTAATAATAAAGGCAATTCTAAAACATCTATGTTATCTTTGTTTTATTACCGTTACTAAAACCTAGACCTTCATATAAGGTTACAAGAGCTAGATCACTAGGTCACATATCCTTTTTTATCCATGTAAAAAAGATCGCAATTTTCTATTAAAAAAAAAACACCTTTTACATGGTCTCACGACCTTTCATACATTTCAACAAAAAGTTTACGAGGTGATTCTTCATCTAAAAAAAGCTTTTGTCATAAAGATGTATACAAGAAGTAAAAAATTATAAACTGTAGTAAAAAAAAAAAAAAAACTCACAAGTTTTGTAACAACTTTTAAAAAAAGTTGCCTAGAAATAAATGGATAAGAAGTAGACACATTTTAGGTTTTATTAGAATTAAAAATATTAGAATTAAAAAAGAATGGGTACATGGTCATCCTTCAATAAGTCATCATTCCGACGCTCCCATCTTTTCAATATACCCTCACCTAGTTGTAAGCCTTCCTTAGAGAGCTTATTAGTTTCATAATTTCTCTCTCTATAAACGTGATAGAAGCTAATTGATTGAAAAAAACAGCAATTTCGGAGACTTCTTCAAAAAGGGGTTTTAAGAAAATGTTTTTAGGTGATTTGTTCCTCTTCATCGAGTTAATGATTATTAAGGAGTCCCCGAAGACTTGTATTTGGTGAATCCCCATTGAAAGAGACTGAAGCAGAACCATGTTCACAGCCAAAAGTTTCGCTTGGTTATTGGAACATAAACCGTTCCCTGCTGCAAATTTGGTCCATACCAAATCAACCAAAAAAATTATACCACCTACACCACCATAAGTCGGATCCCCTTGAGGCACTTCGTCAAAGAACACCATGGAAAGGATTTATCGATAACCTCCACCAGAACTGTCCTCGTCTTTGTAGTAACCTTCTTCTAAGGATAGGATTCAAAAATAACTAAGCTTTTGAATGTAAAGACATCAGGGGGGTCATTTGTTTTCGAACGTATCTTGATTGCGTACTAACCAGGAACCCCACATAACTAGAATTGGCAGGGATCTGTAATCCGATGCGTGCTTGTCATTAAACCACAATTTCATGGTGACCTAAAGATCATCACCATTCCAATCAAACATAAAACCTTTGGCCCGCGTGACAGTACACCACATCCTTTGGAAGAAGGAGCAAAAAATAAAAAGATGGTACATTGACTCCTCATCACTTCTACATAGAGGGCATCTCCCAGGCCTTGTGAAGAAATTAGATTTTAAAAAATACCAAACTATAATTATTTTTGCCAAAGCTAACCACACGAACATATTTACCTTTAACAGACAATCAAAGACCAAATAGTAGAGTGCCACCACAGAGGAGGAGGAAGATCCTCTTCTTCTCTTTCAACTAAATATCCAAGTCTTAGAATGTAACTTCCTCCTTCAGGATTTATGTTCTATATAATCTCATCCTCTCTATTTCCCAATCGGACACGACAGTCATGAAGGAACTTGACAAAATTTTCCCACTAAATTTTATCATTATCATCAAAGCCAAAATGTTCATCCTATAACCAACGCTACGTCTGAAGCTCATCATTTTGCCTCACACTGAGCTGAGAAATAAAGAAGAAACCTTGATCCTACAATGAGGCCACCACGTGTTCAGGTAAGACATAGGAATCACTATAACCCATCCACGGATCAGATCCCAATCTAAACCTTCTACCATTACCAAGCTGCCAAGCTATCCAGTTAGTTATTAAATCAAAAGCCTACAGGGAGGCTCTCCACAAAATTGAGATATTTCTGACATTTTTATTGTGATCATGAAACCATTCTTCAATGGAGAGGGGGGAGATGTACTTTTGATAAACCACCTTAGTCCATAAATTGTCATTCTTAAGGATCCTCCATATACTCTTAGCCGACGGAGCCTTACCAAAGTTGTGTGGATGCTTGAATCCCCATCCCCAGAACTTCTTTGGCAAAGAAAGCTCGTGCCAAGCAATCCAATGGTGAGACTTTTCCTTCTTATGGCCATTCCACATAAAATTGAAACAAATTTTCCTTATGCGATTCATGATCCCACTTGACACATAAGCCATTAAGAACCAGAAAATAAGGATAGCCTCAAGAACAAATTTAAGAAGGATCATTTGTCCTCCTCTAGAGCCCCATATGTTGCACCATAGATGAATCCTTTTTTCGATCTTTCCAACCAACTATTCTCAATCTTTCAAATATAAAATAATCATTAAGCTCGATGACATATCCCAAGTATTTTATGGCCAGCTAAGATTCTACAAGTGGAAAATCAAATTGAGTTTTGATCCACTCGGTACTCTCAATATCTAAATTCATGAGAGTACTAGAAGAGTTTGCATGGTTTACTATCATTCCAGTAACACGTGCACATGATTCCAATGAACATTTAAACTTTCCAATAAACAATAAACATTTAAACGTACTAACATCTCTTCTAGAACCATCACAAAAAAAACCAAAATGCCATCGACTAGGTCACACATACTATTATAGGATCATAGAAATATACCATCATTTCGATTATAGGTATTTATTTAAAATAAATTTAATGCTTTATTTCAGTAACAATTTTGGTGCATCTAAATTACAATGAAAGGATTATCAAAATGGAAAATGAATTTCATAATTAGAGATATATATATATAATCTTTAAAATATCTGTAAGGATAAGCATGCATCCAAAATGATCTTGGAAAAAAAGGCATAGAAAAGTGACTCCATACCAAATTGTCAAAAGCATAGAAAAGTGACTCGACACCAAATTGTCAAAAGCATAGAAAAGTGACTCCACACCAAATTGTCAACTTCATTCCTCGTAAGAGTAATAAATATGAAGAAAATGATGATCAAAAGTATATATATACTATTTATTACCAAATACCTAAGTTGTCAACTTCATTCCTCGTAAGAGTAATAAATATCAACATAGATCCATCTTAAACTCGTATCTTTCAAGCACTGAGAGGGATCCAATTTCTTGAGGTGTATTTCTTTTTTTAAATTTAAACTCAAGAAATTTGATATCTCTTGATTGATAGATCCGGGTTTAAGTTTTAAGTTTTTATTTTATAAACGAACATCATCGATATTTTAATTACTTTTCATAATATTTTATTTTATGAGCCAACATGGTTTTTTTTAAATACTTTCCATAATTTTTTATTTTATGAGCCGACATGAATTTATTAATGGCGGACATAATATGGTACTTCACTTTTTACTATCACTTTTTACATTTTATTAGATGACATGAATTTATTAATGGCTGAAATAATATGGTACTTCACTTTTTACTATCACTTTTTATGTTTTATTAGGTGTAAGGCTACATGTAATGGGACACATACACGTTACAAGATCTCTCTCATATTATCATTTTTTACTTTTTATGTTTTATTAGGCGTAAGGCACACGTTACAAGATCTCCCTCATATTATCATTTTTTACTTTTTATGTTTTATTAGGTGTAAGGCTACATGTAACGGGACACATACACGTTACAAGATCTCCCTCATACTGGACTGTAGAGCGCCTCTCGGCGCAATGAAAAAAATGATGTTCTAAAATATATATAAAATATTTATTGAAATAAAGTGTAGATATTATTTGTGTATTAAAATAAAGTGTAGATATTATTCATTTATAAATATAAGAGGTATATGTTTCGGTTAAAATTTGAAAATTTAAAAATATATATATTTTTAATTAATTAATTATATTATTTTAAAAAAATATTTATATATTTTATTATAGGAGTTGTTTAAAAATTTGATGATTTGGTACGAAATGCGGTTTTTATAGAATCTACGAATCTAGTGTGTATTTTTTATTTTGTAAAATGTGACACCCAAAATTTCAGAGTTTGATAATAGTAACCAAAATTCCCAAAAATTTATGTGAAAAAGATCAAATTTTTTGTGTTGGAAATCATAGAACTTTTAAATTACCCCCACGAGCGCGCTTACACACACAAGCACACACACATATATGTATATATATAATTTTAAAAAATGAAACATTTCATCATAGGAGATTCCTTGATGTGCAGGTCGTGCATTTGGAGCTTGAAGTGAGTTGGAAAATGGTGGCTAGGGTTTACAAAGTTGGAGGGAGGTTTGCAGCCTAATCCGGGAAAATTTGCATCATTTTGGAGT
Organism: Larix kaempferi; assembly: GCA_027924585.1. Lineage (NCBI taxonomy): Eukaryota > Viridiplantae > Streptophyta > Pinopsida > Pinales > Pinaceae > Larix > Larix kaempferi. The sequence goes on from BSBM01000506.1 coordinate 8,981,036, forward strand.
TCCTTCAACCAAAAGGTTGGCCTAGTACCAACCAAGATTAGAAAAAGTGGGAAGTTTTCATTTTTTTGCTGGAAATTAAACCGTGTTTAGGTTGTGAAATCCTTTCGACTTTACTGGTGTTTTTTGAGGGTTTTTCTTTAAACTTGGTTATTGGCAATTTTTACCTGCAGTAAAGTTAGTTTTTCCACATGCTTCATGGTACTTGCAAACGGATGTCGTATTATGTGACACGTTTCGGTTTTGTGTCAGTGTAGTGTGGTGATTGGGGTTGTATACGTGAATTATTTGGGTACCCAAACATGGATGTGGGGACTCCAAAACGTCCCGATCTTTCTCTTTTAAGTAATAAGGAGATTTTTTATCTAAATGATTATGTTTTTTCATCTCCCGTTACATCAGATGGATTACATGTGGGAAGAAGCTCGAAGAAATTGACAGGGGAGGCTGCCCGCAATCGTAGATGGTTGAAAACCCTCAAGGCTAAATCTGTTGTGGATGTTTTTGTGTTGGGCCAGGATGTTAATCTCGACCGAGTTAGCATTCTCACTAAAAGGGAATTTGTGGAAAAATAAGAGGGTACAAAGGTATCCCACATGGAGCTTATCGAGTGGGTAAATAATACATGGACTTTGGAGCTTGTACTTCCTCCCTATTTTATCAAAAGGTTGGGTAGTTTTCATTTTCCCAAATGAGGAGTCTATTCCTTCTATTATGGAGCGCACATGGCTCATCAAAGATGGATATTTGGTGTTGAAGTGTTTGCATACAAATTTCAACCCTATTTCAGAAAGGATGAGCAAAAGGCATGTGTGGGTTCTCATGCCTAGATTCCATTTCAAGTTGTGGACGCCAAATGTATTTGAGGACCTAGGGAATTTCTTGGGGCATTTCATTCGATTGGAGAAGAACATGGTGTACGGTATTAATAAGCGGGTTGATTCAATGATGGTTGAGTTCAATATTTCAAAAGGCCTCTCGGCTGAGGTTGAGATAAATTGGGGTGGTAAAATCTTTCGACAGAAGCTTGATTACAGAAACATCCCTTTTCAATATTTTTTTTCTGCCGAAATACAAGACATGTCAAGGCTCGCTTCCCTTATTTGCATGGTGGGTTATCTCCTTTAGGTTCTTCACCTGATTCATAATTAGAAGAAAACCCTTCGGAAGAACAAGTTCGCTTCGAGCTTCTAGGTATGTCTAAGGATGAACCTTCCATTATTTATGAAGGGGTATCTAAGGCGGAGTTGGATTTCTACCTATCGATTGAGAAATCCCTAGATCAGAGAAATCAGAATTCTAAGCCTACTTCTAGGAATATCTTGGGGCAATTAAATTCTATGGGAGAGTGTACTTTCAATCTAGGGGTTGTTAGTTCCAATCCTCACTCCTAGGGAGATCCTCTGCATCAGGTGGTGGATTTAGAGTTGGTTCAGGATAGGGTTTCAAATCCATCTGTTAATATTGATATAAATCCCCCTCTGGAGAAACAAAACAATTTGATTGAAAAACATATTCCAAATTCCTTCTCTCAAGATCTCCTATCTGAAAAATGTGTGCATAAATCCCCTTTGGAGGTGTTTTAAAAAAAACCTATCTCATCCGGGGAAAATTTTACCCCCTCCATTTGGTGTAAAAATGTCACCATCGGGAGAAAAAGAAAATGAAAGATATTGAGGTTGGGGATACTTTCATTCCACTCTCTTCATGTCTGGACGAAGCTGAGAACTCCTCTCTTTGATCTGACATACATTCTACTAAAGGCCTTAGAGCAACGTCCCCCTGAAAAGGGTGACTTAGTGTCTTTTCTCTCTTTCAATATCCACCGAATTGGAGGGGATACAAAGGTTAGGGCCATCTCCAATTTTTTAAAGTCTAATACCCTTGATTTGATCCTCATCCAGGAAACAAACGGTGCTCGACTTCACATGCCATGGAAGCTTTTTCAACGATGCTTCCAAGATGGTATTTTAGTGCTATAGATTTATGTGGTATGTCTGGGGTTATTTTTTCGGGGTAGAACCCTAACCCTACATCTTTAAAAGATTTCAAAACATTGGTGGGATTATTGTTGGAAGGACGTTTTCTTAACAATTCTACCTGCATTTCAATTTTGAATATGTATGGACCATACAAGGAAAGAGAAGTGTATTGGAATGTTATTGTTTCTGTGGAACTTATGAATATCCCCAACCTTATTATTGCAGGCGATCTTAATTTTATCCTCTTTGTTGCGAAGGTCTGGGGCTCATCCAGATATGATGATGATTTAATTGAGTTCTTTAATAATATCCTTCAGAGAGCACATTTGAATGATGTGGTTCCCAGGAAAATGGGGGCGACATGGAGCAACAAAAGGGATGTTCATTTTTGTATCAGCAAGCAATTGGACAGATTTCTAATTGTTGAATCTTTGGCTTCCAATTTTCAAAGGTACATGTCTTGGATTGAACATTCAAACATTTCAGATCACCAAGCTATTATACTATAGATAGACGACTTCTCCTTCAAAGTGCAAAGACCATTTAAATTTAATAGCACTTTGTTGTAGGATTCAAACTTATGCACTATGGTTATAAATTATTGGCCAATATTCCTCCTGGTCTAAATCCAATTGATGCCATTATTCTAAAACTGAAAGGTTTGAAGGAAAAAACTAAAGAGTGGGAAGAATTAAAGAAGGAGGAAGATCATAAAGATATTCACCTTATACAAGCCCAGTTGAAATATATTTACAAAAAAAATCCTGATGCGATCTTTACAGATGAAGAAAGACACACTAGTGATCTTACAGGAAAGAATGGACAAAATTCTTAAAATTGAGGAAAATACTTGGAGGTTGAAAAATCGAGTAACTTGGGTTGAACTTGGGGATGAAAATACTAAGTTCTTCCACCATTATTCTTCTCATAGGCGGAATATAAACTCTATTTGTGTAATATACAAAGAAAAGACTATTTTATTTTACAGTTATGTATTCTTACAAACTTAATTTTTGTTGACAAGTGTTGAGTTAAATGAACTCTGGAGCACCTAAACTGTTATTTTGGTGTTGAGCAAGTGAGCTCTGAATAGCGCCAAAATTATTAAAATATGTGAGTTAAGTGAACTATGGAACATTTGAACTATTTTAAACTAGTGTTGAGCATAAGCTCTGGAGGACTAAGACAGTTGACTAAATAGTGTTGAGCAAGTGGGCTCTCGAAGCACTATTAGTCGAGTGAGTGTTGAGAAATAATGCTCTGGAGAACTTAGACTTGGGATGATTAATAGATGTTGAGCTGGGAGCTCTAGAAAATCAGTAATCTATTTGAATATTTATTTAAAACTCCAACTATTATTTTTATTTTTATTCTTTCTAACTTACTACGACTGCCACTCAAAGAAGGACTGAGCATGCAAGAGTTTAGGATGGCCAAGTAGATGATAACTAAAGACCAACTAGATATTAGGTGAGTAAAAGTCCTATTTTAAATAAATAAAGATAAAAATAAATTGTGAGGATTAAATTAAACCGAATTATTAATTAAAGATAAAAACTGAACTATCAATGTGTCTAGCAATCAAACTGAGTGATTTAAAAACCTAAAATCCCAGAAGAAATTTCCTCATAAAAATATTATAAGTAGCAGAGAGAGGAACATTGTAGGGGGGAAGTGTTTCCAAGTTCACTGGAGGGTTCAGCCGTGAATCTGAACGCTCAAACACCAGATTGTCTAATATTTGGTGTGTCCTAGAAGAGGACCATGGGAAATCCAAGGAAGGTATGATATAAAAGATTCATACAAAGGGCTAGTAAATAGACCTTGTGACTACTCTGTTGTTAGTAAAGAAGATAACGAATTCTACCCTAGGCCTTCTAGTTCTTGTCATGCTCAATTCGGCTCGGGGGCGACCTGTGGAACAAACCAGGAATGGTTTGAGTTCTATGGTTGGGTGGATCGTGGCAGTTACCAAGTCAATTGGATAGAAATAAAAGACTGATAAGTATATTTATGTTTTGTTGTTTATTCAGGAATTATAAACTAGGGATCTGAATTATCCTCTTCTGTCATTTCTGTAATAATTATAGATGTATCAAATTTAGAAATCATGTATTACAGATATTAACAGATTTCCTTTATTAGAACTGATGATAATTATAGATGGATTAAAGCTCAGGAATCATATTTTTACAGATCTGAATTACTTTCTTTGTTCATGCAAGAATCTGATATTTGTATAGACGTGTTATTCAATAGATATAGTCCATTTTTAAATTTAGTATCATTAGGAATAATGACTTTCAATGTATTTGTATCATGCTTTTGCAATTTCACATAAGGAGGTCATTGGAAAAATTAATGAGCCATGATCACGGGACTATCCATAAAGATTCCAAACAGTTAGAATATGTTTTATTGTTCAAGGAGAAAGATCCCATTGATCACCCACTCAGAGAGAGAATCCCATAATAGGATCCCGGGACAGAGCCCTAAACTCTGGTTGGTTTATTAAATATATATTTATAAATTATATATATTAAATAAACAGAACTCATATATTAAATAAATAGAACCCCATAACTCTTTTCACCTCTATAAACATCAAACATTATCCACAAATGAATCCCATAAACTTTACTATTTATAAGCCTCTACATTCTCCACATTATAGTTATGTATTAAAGATCTACAAGCATTTTGTCAATCAAATGAGCAAAGTCCTCTTAAATTATAACTTAACATTATCATCACATATGTGCCTTCTAGTCACATTATAGTCATTAAATAAAAGTAATAAACAATCTGTCCACTACAATCATTGCCACACCCACAGTCAGCATAAGGTCGCTATTAGCGTAGACCCAGGATTGGATCCCACTAAAATGGTTGCCACACACACAGTCGACATAAGGTCGCTATTAGCGCAGACCTAGGATCGAATCCCATTAACATTGTTGCCACACACACATTCAACATAAGGTTTCTCACAACGTAGACCTAGGATTGAATCTCATCTCTTGTACATATAGTTAAGATCACATTAAGTGCAGTTCAGGGATCGAATCCCATTGACTACTCAAAAAATTCACTTCTAATAGTCATGCTTCCAACGTAGACTGGGAAATCGTTCCCCATTAAACTCTTAATACCAACATACACTAGAAAGGCCATGCAGGAGCGATTGGCCAGGGATACATTCTCTTTATAACTAAGAATAAAAATACATAATGAAAATAGGGCTTTGCCCATACACATACAGGAGTGAAATAAAGGTTTGAACTCAACATTATACAGAAGATATAGATCGCAACATCCATCAACATAGAATCCAAAGTAAACGATAGTATTACATATCAAGTTATACAGTAGGGGATACTCGAGCAGGTAAATACATAGAATATCATTTAAAAACACATACTCATAGATTCTGAAGCATGGGCTTCTCCACCCATCTAAACAAAGTAACCATAAAAATGCCCAGAAGGCTTACAGAGTAAAATACAAAACCCTAAGATCAAATTCTAGGTATGAAAATTGATACCAACAAAATAAATAGCAGAGTATGCTCAGTAAGGCTCTCCCAAATGCCTTGTCTCTCCAACAACACAACCATCAAAAACCATTTACATTAAAATCCATAAAATACAGAATACTAAGTATCTCGTGGAAGGAAGTGGTCTCCAATGGGCCTAGGGATTACCAGGACCATGCGCAGTCAACCCTCCCTTCTCCAACGATCCATCCTCAAGGTAGTAATCAACGAAACCCTTCCTGGCATGCAAGGAAAAAATTAAATTTAGTTAGCATACTTGTGAAAGCTTCTGCAAATAATGAAAATCCAAACTGTAGCAATGTTGAAAGCAACGTTACATGAGTGTGCTTCCAGCTTAAACATAGATGCCCCTCTATAATGTGTGTGCATAGACCAAGAGCGAAGCTCTGGCCATGTGCAGGTCTCCTCTGAACGATGAAGCAGGGAGGGAGCCTCTGCTCCTCCCCTCCAAACACCCAAACCCCAAACACATCCAGAATGTGATTATTTTCATAGGGTCACTCCCATAACGTTTGAGGGAACACAACTTCCAGCTTGGAGCCCTCACACAAAGCCAGTCACATGGGATTCATTCAATTCCCAGTTGCCTCCACTAGCTTATAAATATTTTACCCAAGCTCTATATTAAGAATCCCATGCGATTTAGAGCTTAGACGCTTAGGTGCAATAATCAGGGTTTGGAACCTTGTTAATAATTTGTTCATCACTTCAAGGCTTTGGTCCTTCTACCTTTGTTTTGTTGATTAATAAATTCAAAGCTTGGACCAGACTTAGCATGAATCTCTTCCAAGTCACCTATAGAAAAACAAGAAATTATGCATTAGCTTACACAAAAGCTTAGTAATCCCAGGCACAAAGTGAACCCTTCATACCATCCACAGAAGTATATCCAATAATTCATCCAAATCAATTGCAATAAGGTACAACAAATCATTATCGAGAAGGAACAGACATAATGATAGGAGATAGATCAAGAACCATGATTCTAATTAAAGCTTAAACACTCTAGTAAATGAGTATGAGAAAACATATGCACGAGGCTACTATATCGACGAATAAAGGTTCAAGTCAAGCAAAAATCTACCAAAGCAGTACTATGTCAAAGATCGATGTAATAACTGTAACCAGAATAGAAACAAACACGTTATCTGTAATTTTACTCATTGCTGAAGTTAATTTTAAAAGGATCAGATGTCTTATGTCTATTTAGGACCCTACACAAAAAAAAATTAGTGACATTTTTTAGGGAGATTACAAGTGGTATCAGATCTCAGATTCAAAAACTCAAGGCTTATGAGCCTACACTACTTAAAAAAAAGTTGCAAAAATCACAATGAGAAAACTAATAAAACTTATTTTCTTGCACATTGAATACTTTTTCAGGACAAGACAAACATCATGAATACTGAGAGAGAAGACAGTTAGTACAGGAACTTAAACTCACCTCCTCAACAGGAGGAATTGATAGTTGAGCTTAATGACAGTTTAGGGATAGTTAAAGCTTCTGATTTGTTAAAAATAGTACAAAGCCTGCAAGCAGAATTCCGTAGTTTCAAGGATGATAACCTGAATGAGAGACGAGAACAACATGAAGTAAATGAAGTATTATTGCAAAACTTAACTAGAAAGAGAAATCATAGAAAGACAACACACTCAACAAATAGAGTTATGAATTGAAAAACACCATGGAGAGAGGGACAATATCCCAGAATTTAAGAAACATGAGGAGTCACCAAATCACTCCAACTCATCCAACACCTTGGGCCATGACTCTGAGTATTCTTCAGACTCTTATGTATCGTCCCCTCATAAGAAGAAACATAAGAAAGAAGATAGCTTGCAAGGGGAGTTCAGGAAAATCAAGGCTCCAACCTTCAAAGGAGTCTTAGATTCGGGAGAGAAAGTCGAAGAATGGTTGTTGGGAATGAAAAAGTACTTTTAGGTACACGATTATTCTAGCTACACGAAGGCCCATTTGGCAATCTACAATCTGAATGGAAAGGCTTCCATATGGTGGCAAGATTTACGACACACTAAGAAGATAAAGAAAACAAAACTCAAGTGAAGACCTTTAGATAAATATTTCAAGAAAAGTATATGTCATAAAGGTTTTTCGATAAGAAGATAAAGGAATTCCATGAGCTACAACTAAATTCCCTTACCATTGATACATTAATCAACAGATTCCTGGAACTACTACACTACGTACCCTATGTAAGAGATGAGAAAGTAAAAATACAACAGTTCCTAAGGTGCCTTCCAATGTTCTACAAAGAAAAAATTGAATTTGATGCACCCAAGACCTTAGAAGTGGCCTTATACAAGGCTAGGCTCTACTATGAGCAAAACCAACACAGAACTGAGAACATAAATAAGAAGAAGGAAAATATAAGGACCTCTTTCAACATTTGGAGGCGGGTATTTAGACCTCCTCCCTATTGAAGATAGAATAATAGTTTCAACTAACATAAACTTCCCCAAATTCGGGACATAGTCAAATAATCCAGCACAAAGTGTTAATAAACCTACAGCGGATAGAGGGACTAGGACAACCCCTATGCCAGGTATATTTTGGGGGTTCCAAGGACCCCATCACTAAAATGATTTCCCGAATAAATACACCAGAGTTCTAAATAATTTACAAGAGGAAGAAACAGTAGAATACATGGCATGGACACCCAAAATATGTGTTGCCCTAGAGGGTAGACAAGCGGACCACCAATCCACCATGGTCGAAATAGAAGGTAAAATATCAAACACACTTGTTTCCATTTTGATTGATCCAGGGGCTTGTCATAGTTATGTTTCCCCTAAAGTTGTTGAAATATGCAAATTAAACAAGGAGAAGCATAGTAAACCATGGCTGGTACAATTAGCCATGAGAACAAAGAGGACGATTTTGGAACTTGTTAAAAATTGTCAGCTTGACATGAACAATTTTCAAACTGAGGCAGACTTACTAATAGGCATAGATTGGTTAGAACAACACCATGTCATGCTTTATTGCCTAAATACAAATTTCACATGCACGGATAAACAAAGAATGCAAAGGGAGGTATAGGGTATACCCAAGAAAGTATCTATCATGAATATATCATCCCTGCAAGTCAAAAAGTGTGCAAGGAAGGGCTCCAAACTTTATGCAATCAACATTCACAATTTAGAAAAAGACAGAGAAAAATAGATTGAGAATTTTTCCGTCCTATAGGAATATAGAGATGTATTTCCAGTTGAGATATCGGGATTACCGCCAAAGAGAGACTTAGATTTCTCCATAGAACTAGTACTCGGATCGGTACCAGTTTCAAAATCCCCTTACCACATGAGTACCCCTGAGTTAGTAGAACTAAAACTCCAACTATAAGAACTGATAGAGAAGGGATATATCAGGCCTAGTGTGTCCCCATGGGGAGCACCTATACGTTTTTTGAAAAAGAAAGATGGTACGTCGATGCAGATGTGCATTGAGTACCGACAGCTTAACAAATTGACTATAAATAACAGATACCCACTCCCTAGAATAGATGACCTATTTGATCAATTCAGGAGAGAAAGAGTATTATCCAAGATTGACTTAAGATCTGGATACCATCAGGTAAGGATCTGTGACGAAGATATAAAAAAAAACTCTTTTAGGACCCAGTATGGTCACTACGAGTTTGTGGTAATGCCCTTCGGGCTAACCAATGAACCAATAAACTTCATGTGCATGATGAACATCATTTTCAGCAAGTACTTGGACAAATTTTTACTAGTATTTATAGACGATATACTCATCTATTCCAGAAATTAGGAATAACATAGAGGACACCTCCGGATTGTGCTACAAATCCTACAAGAACACCAACTTTTTTCTAAATTTAGTAATTGTGATTTTTAGAAACCCCAAATACAGTATCTGGGGCATATCATCTCGGAAAAGGGTATTGTCGTAGATCCGGAAAATATCAAGGCTATTGCAGAATGGCCTACACCTACATGTGTTACAGACATCAGATCGTTCCTAGGATTAGCAGGTTACTATAGGAAGTTCATTGAGAACTTCTCTAGGATTGCATGCCCTATGACATCCCTACAGAAAAAGGAAAGAAAGTTTTCATGGAAAGACAAGTGTGAGGAAAGTTTTCATAAATTAAAACAGCTATTGACTACTGCACCCATACTTAGGATTGCGGATCCCGATGGATATTTTTTGGTTTGCACTGACACAAGCAAGGAAGGACTTGGGAGAGTTCTTATTCAAAATGACTTTGTGATATGTTACGAATCATGGAAACTAAAAGAACACAAAAAAATATCCAACACATGACATTGAATTAGCAGCTATCATCCACGCCTTGAGATGTGGAGACACTACCTCATGGGGAAGAAATGTCTTCTCAAAACTGACAATATGAGTTTGAAATACCTCTTTGATCAACCAGACTTAAATGTTAGACAAGCTAGGTGGCTAGCTTTCCTCAATGAATATAATTTTGAATTAAAGCACATCAAAGGGAAGGAAAATAAAATTGTGGATGCCTTAAGTCGAAGGATCCACCTACTATATGAGGTAACGGTAAGCCAAACAAGTTCCGATTTACATGAAAAAATAAGGACAAAAAGCAAACACGGTCGTTTCTATATTGAAATTTTTCAGAAGATACAAGAAAACAAATTATTCATACAACAGAAAGAATATAGAATAGATGAGTCAGGGTTTCTTTGGTCCAAATATAGACTTTATTTTCCTGAAAGTGGAAACATCAGATCTAACATATTGAATGAGTTCCATCAGAAACCCTATTCTGGACATCCGAGATACCAGAAAATGATATCAGTTGTAAAGAAACACTTTTCCTGGCCAAAATTAAAGGCAGACATAGCGCTATTCATCGCCAAATGTCAAGAATGTCAGTCGGTTAAAGATGAGCACCAACACCCCACATGACTACTTCAACCTTTACCCATTCCAGAATGGAAATGAGTTGTGATTAGTATGGATTTCATCACAGGCCTACCAAGAAGCAGAATGACATGGTTGTAGTGGACAAGTTGTCCTAAGCCCCACACTTTATTCCGGTAAAGTCTACCCATAAGGCTATTAACATCACAGACATTTTCTTAAAAGAGATTTTTCGATTACATGGGATACCTAAAATCCATCATCTCAGACAGGGATACAAAATTCACAAGTAATTTTTGGAGATCTTTATTTTCCGGTTTGGAAACACAATTAAAATTTAGCACTGCTTATCATCCGCAGATGTATGGACAAACAAAACGTGTGAATCAGATACTAGAATACATGCTTCGAATGTACATAATGAACAATCCTACCCAATGGGCAAAAAATTTGCATCTTGCATAGTTCGCTTACAACAATGGTTATCAGAATTCAGCAAAAATGAGCCCGTTCGAATTAATCTACGACAGAAAATGCAGAACACCGGTAACTTGGGACATCCCAGTAGATCGGATCATGTTGGGAACGGATCTCTTAAAATATATAGAACAACTGGTTAGCAAAGTACATCAGAACCTAAAAGAGGCACAAGATAGACATAAAAGCTATACAGACATAAAAATGAAGGACAAAGAGTATCAAATCAGAGAACATGTGTACTTAAAAGTAAAAGAAAAGAGGAGCTCATTAAGTTTGGGAAAATGCGGGAAACTATCTCACAGATTTTGTGGGCCATTTGAGATACTGGCCAAGAAAGGCCCGGTGACCTATGAACTAGCAATACCTACGCATGTAAAGGTTAACAATGTATTTCATGCATTATTACTTAAGAAATACGTGTATGACACTAAACATGTAATTGATTGGTCCTTGTTAAAGGTAGAACCAGAAGGGGAACTTGTTCCATAACCCCTTCATATACTGAACAAGAGAGAGCTAAGGCTCATAAAGCGAATTATTGTCCAGCTAAAAGTACAATGGAAGCACTTTGGTCCTGAAGAGGCCACATGGGATAATGAGACCGCAATGAAAGAGGCCTACCCCTCGTTATTTCAGTGTTTCAGTTCAAGTCCCTAACACTGGTACGATGTTGTTCTAAGTTGGGAGGGATGTAATATCCCAAGAAAAGACTATTTTATTTTACAATTATTTATTCTTACAAACTTATTTGTTGTTGACAAGTGTTGAGTTAAATGAACTCTGGAGCACCTAAACTGTTATTTTGGTGTTGAGCAAGTGAGCTCTGAATATCGCCAAAATTATTAAAAGATGTTATTCAAGTGAACTCTGGAACATATGAACTATTTTAAACTAGTGTTGAGCATAAGATCTGGAGCACTAACACAGATGACTGAAGAGTGTTGATCAAGTGGGCTCTGGAAGCACTATTAGTCGAGTGAGTGTTGAGCAGTAATGCTCTAGAGCACTTAGACTCAGGATGATGAACTGATGTTGAGCTAGGAGCTCTGCAACATCAGTAATCCATTTGAATATTTATTTAAAACTCAAACTATTATTGTTATTTTTATTCTTTCTAACTGACTGGGACTGCCACTCAAAGAGGGACTGAGCATGCAATATTTTAGGATGGCCAAGTAGTTGATAACTAAAGGCCAACTAGATATTAGGTGAGTAAAATTCCTATTTTAAATAAATAAAGATAAAAATAAGTTGTGAGGATTCAAATAAACCGAATTATTAATTAAAGATAAAAACAGAACCATTAGTGTGTCTAGCAATCAAGTTGAGTGATTTAAAAACCTAAAATCCTAGAATCCATTTCCTCATAAAAATATTATAAGTAGAAGAGAGAGGAACATTGCATGGGGGAAGTGTTTCCAAGTTCACTGGAGGGTTCTGTTGTGAATCTGAGCGCTCAAACACCAGATTGTATGATATTTGGTGTGTCCTAGAAATAGGACTGTGGGAAATCCATATAAGTTATGATATAAAAGATTCACACAAAGGGCTAGTAAACAGACCTTGTGACTACTCTGTTGTTAGTAAAGAAGATAATGAATTATACCCTAGGACTTCTTGTTCTTGTCATGCTCAGTTTGGATTGGGGTTGACTTGTGGAACAAACCAGGAACGGTTTGAGGTCTATGGTTGAGTGGAACGTGGCAGTTACCAAGTCAGTTGGATAGCAATAAGAGACTGATAAGTATATTTATGTTTTGTTGTTTATTCAGGAATTATAAACTAGGGATCTGAATTATTCCATTTTGTCATTTCTGTAATAATTATAGATGTATCAAATTTATAAATCATGTATTACAAGTCTTAACAGATTTTCTTTGTTAGAATTGATGATAATTATAGATGGATTAAAGCTCAAGAATCGTATTTCCACGGATCTGAATTACTTTCTTTGTTCATGCAAGAATCTGATATTTGTATAGACATGTTAATTCAGTAGATAGAGTCCATTTTTAAATTCAATATCATTAGGAATAATGACTTTCAAGGTATTTGTATCGTGCTTTTGCAATTTCACATAAGGAGGTCACTGGAAGAATTAACGAGCCATGATCATGGGACTATCCAAAAAGATTCCAAACAGTTAGAATATGTTATATTGTTCAAGGAGAAAGCTCCCATTTATCACCCACTCAAAGAGAGAATCCCATAATAGGATTCTAGGACGTAGCCCTAAACTCTGGTTGGTTTATTAAATATATAAACAAAACTCATATATTAAATAAACAGAACCCCATAACTCTTTCACCTCTATAAACATCAAACATTATCCACATACGAATCCCATAAACTTTACTATTTATAAACCTTTACATTCTCCACATTATAGTTATGTATTAAAGATATACAAGCACTTTGTCAATCATATGAGCAAAGTCCTGTCGAATTATAACTTAATATTATCATCACATATGTGCCTTCTAGTCACATTATTATCATTAAATAAAAGTAATAAATGATTTGTCCACTAAAATCATTGCCACACCCACAATCAACATAAGGTCTCTATTAACACAGACCCGGGATCGAATCCCACTAAAATGGTTTCCACATACACAGTTGACATAAGGTCGCTATTAGCGCAGACGTGGGATCGAATCCCATTAACATTGGTGCCACACACACAGTTAGCAAATGGTTGATCACAACGCAAACCTAGGATCGAATCCCATCTCTTGTACATATAGTTAATATCACATTCAGCTCAATTCAAGGATCAAATCCCATTGACTGCTCAAAACATTCACTTCTAATAGTCATGCTTCCGGCATAGACCGGGAAATCATTCCCCATTAAACTCTTAATACCAACACACACTAGCAAGGCCACGTAGGAGAGATTGGCCAGGGATACATTCCTTTTAGAACTAAGAATCAAAATACAGAATGAAAATAGGGATTTTCCCATACACATACAGGAGTGAAATAAAGGTTTGAACTCAACATTATACAAAAGATACAGATCACAACATCCATCAACATAGAATCCAAAGTAAACGATAGTATTACATATCAAGTTAAACAGTAGGGAATATTCGAGCAGGTAAATACATAGAATATCATTTAAAAACACAGTCTCAGGTATTCTGAAGCATGCGCTTCTCCACCCATCTGAATAGAGTAACCATAAAAATGCCCAGAAGGCTTACAGAGTAAAATAAAAAACCCTAAGATCAAATTCTGGGTATGAAAATCGATACCAACAAAATAAATATTAGAGTATGCCCAGTAAGGCTCACCCAAAATCCTTGTCTCTCCGACAACGCATCCATCAAAACACATTTACATGAAGTGGTTTCCAATGGGCCTGGGGCTTACTAGGACCATGCGCAGTCAACCCTCTCTTCTCCAATGAGCCAGACTCCGGGTAGTAAGCAACGAAACCCTTCCTGGAATGCAAGGACAAAATTAAATTTAGTTAGCATACTTGTGAAAGATTCTGCGAATAATGAAAATCCAAACTGTAGAAATGTTTAAAGAAACATTACCTAAGTGTGATTCCAGCTTAAACATAGACTCCCCTCTGTAATGTGTGTGCATAGACCAAGAGAGAAGCTCTAGTCATGTGAAGGTATCCTCCAAACGATGGATCAGGGAGGGAGTCTGTTGGAATATTTAAAACCCATCTATGTCATTTATTACCATAGTAGCATTAATTAATCATTTTTTATTAATTCCTATGTATTAGACTAGGTAGTTGGCCTAAAACATCATTATGTGGACCACAAGTCACCATTGTGTGGACCACAAGATTCCTAAACCCAATAGAGAGCATTTATGGAGATCATGGATAAGACTCTGGCTATTTTTAGCTAATCCTGGAATATAAAGGCACCTTAGCTGCTTTTACTGCTTTTTACCACTTTTTGGTGAAAGGTAAAAGCTAGTTGACTAGTCATAATTGTTTTTTGGCCAACTCATCCTCCATGATGTTTATTCCTTCCAAATTATGGATTTGACATGCTTTTCCATCACACAACACTATATGATCACTAAATCAGAAATTCATGAGCCTTTGGAGTGACTTGGAGAGCACTCTTGCCACCTAGGGGGGTTTTGCATAATTTTAGTAAGTCTGATTTTGTGAGGATTCGAATGGCATCCTTATGCATTCAAATATTTGATGTAATTATATATATTGAAAGCCTATTACTTGACCAATGTTGGATGATGTATTATTATTCATGAGAGTAATTTTTCTTGCATCATATGTGATTGTTTTTCAATGTTCTTGACTAGTTGTGCGAGAATTACTTGTGAGAGTTGTAATTTCTTGTTCAAATATTGGTGTGAACTAAATTTTGCATGGTATCAGAGCTATAAAGCTATTCTTTTCTCCATTAATTGTCTTGCAAGATCCAACAATTATCAAGGAGGGCGCATTCAGTCATCTACAGGGCGCATTCAATCATCTACAGGGCGCATTCAGTCATCTACAGGGCGCATTCAATAACCTAGAGGGCGCAACAAATCATCTTGGGGTGCACACAAACCAATCTAAAAGCTATTTCAGAGCTTCCATGGATCAATCACATCATATCATCCTCACTCCATTCAATTATTTTGGCTGGAAAGCACAGATGGAGATCATGTTGAGGAGCAAAGGCCTCTACAGGGTGACTATGGCAACTAAACATGAGCCACTCTCAGCAATTGAGAAATAAAAGTGGCATAATCGAAGAGATGAATACTATGGTCTCCTGTGTCTCACTACATCTAGGTATCTTTTATTCCATCTATATGGTCTTATCTCTTCTTTTTTTATAGAAACGGATATAAACATTGTATTAAAAGAAAAAAGGGGCTACATCAAGGTGGGGAGACTGCACCCACAAAAATGAGGGAAATAGGCACCTCCAACCAATCTTCTAAAGTTCAAATTTTAACAGTAATTCTTAGGATGATGAGACAAAACAGAAATTAACTACATATTGCTATAAATGCCGCTATAGAATAGATAAAACACTCTGTGAAATAGGAAAAACATGTAGGGTGACCCGTGCTTAGAAGTTTTCTGAGAGATGAATCTTTTTCATGCTGCCAGTTTCAGAGTCCTCCTTGTCCTTTAGGCCTGTGATCGCAGCTGGGCTGTTTTCTTTGCTGCTTCAAATGCAATCAACCCTTGCTTCTACAATTCTCAAACAACTATGCAGAGAGTCAATCTTTCCCCCGAGCTTCTCGTAGTATTCCTTAGTTTTGTTGTTGTTGTTGCTGGCTTCTGAGCTAGAGATTTGCGTGAGGTGAGAAAGTGCCTTCTTAAGCTCCGCGGTTTCCCCCCGAAGCCAATTGACTTGAGCTTC
Organism: Larix kaempferi; assembly: GCA_027924585.1. Taxonomy (NCBI): domain Eukaryota; kingdom Viridiplantae; phylum Streptophyta; class Pinopsida; order Pinales; family Pinaceae; genus Larix; species Larix kaempferi. The sequence continues at coordinate 8,997,295 of BSBM01000506.1, forward strand.
AATATCCTGGAGATGCGAGAGCACCCCAGGGGAGGGGCTTTCCCTACCAACCGGGGAGTCCAGATTCACGAGCCCCAAACTGTCTCCCACCACCTTCCAAGCTTTCCCAGCTTCGCTTGGACTGCTTCTCAGGTTGCCGTGCTGCTATAGGGAGCTCTGAAATTGAAGTCCCCCAGAATTCTAGATCTTTTCAACCTCTATGGGATGCCAGAAGCGACCTCCATCAAACATGAATCCATTCTGAACCGGAATTGCAATATGTCTGCGCAGACCCACTTCCTGATGGTTCCTAGATTGGCCATTATCTTCATATGGCGAACATGCTTCATAGGGACTCTGGAGGGGTGGAGACCTTTTGTCTCTCTGTTCCCTGGACCCAACATTTCCTCAATGACTAAGGGATATCGTTTCTACCCGATATTTATCCTGCAACGCTTGCACTTCAACCCTGGAGGGAAAACGCCTGTATTCGAACCACTATTACCATAATCCATGCTGAGCCAAGGTTTTGTTTGTTGGAACCAGGGTAAAATCAGAATCCAGAAGGAGCGTAGGATAAAGGTGGTGTTATTTCTGCCACCCCTGTGATTCATATAGCCCATGTCATGTCTGCTGCCTGCTCGCAATAAAGCCTCGTATGCGAGCCAGGTGTGGATAGTCTACAAGCGTCGTTGGAGGAGCAAGGTAGGTGAAGAAAGGATTTGATGGAGATTTAGCCTCTGCTCGAGATTGATATGGCTCGGTAGATGACAGTTCTCAATAAATGCCATGAAATAAGACAAGATCTAAGGTACCCAGGCCTTTAGAAGTTGGTTGCCATTGCAATTTAGGATCCCACAATTCAAATTGGCTCCAAAGTTAGCCAAGGTGTATACCACATGGTTGTTGCGCCTCAGGATGTGGTAGAGGGAGATGGAGGCCATGTTCTTAGCCAAAATGAGGAAGAGAGTATGAAATTTAGAAGTTGGAGTGTGGTACTTCTTGAGGAGAGCTCAGGATTTCTTGATTACTAACAAGGAGTCTCCAATCACTAGGACACTCTGAATATTATTTTCCTTGAAAATAGTTAGGCCTTGAATCAAGGAAATCCACTCCGCCTCGTTGTTCGTTTGTTTGCCTAGACCCCAAGCGTAATCAGTATTTTTGTTTCCTTCGGGGTCTAGGAGGACCCCCCCCCACATCTGCCAACCCTGGGTTACCTTTTGAGGCTCCATCGAAGAAGAGGATATGTATATATTGAATTCTTATCCAAGACTGAAAGCTTTTGGGATCCATTCTAAGCTGCCAGTGATGATGTTTTTGATTTATCCTAACTTGAGAAGAAGCCAAAGAATGTGAAAGCAATATGTCTACTACCCAGAGTCTCTCTTCAACACTTAACTGTTCTTTTTGCAAATTGGCCATGCCTCTCGAGGCAAGGGTCTCCACCCAAAGAGAGTTAGCCGAAGAGACAACTTTTTTAGGCGTGGTCTGAACTGCTTCAAAGATCTCGTGGTTTCGGGCGTTCCAGATTTTCCAACACACAAACTTAGGGAAAGCAATCCAAGCTGTTTTGAAACAAGGTTTATTTGTCATTGTGTTTGAGTAGAATTGGTGCCAGTTGGCGAAGAGATCGTTCCACTGGGTGGGGAGAATTAAGGTCGGTTGGATCCCCTGGTAAGCTTTGTGCCAAAATTCTTTGGTGAAAGTGCAATCTAGAAAGAGATGCTCCACCGTTTCCTCCTCCACTTTGCAAAGTATGCACCTTGTTGGACCTGCAATTACTCTTTTCTTGAGGTTGTCTGCGGTGAGGATCTTTTTATGGGCCAGTAACCAATTGAAGAAATTGATCTTAGGAAGTCCGTCCTTACTCCAAATTATTTTCCATTTGTTGTCCATATTTCCCTGAATGTTGAGTGAATCCAGATAGCAATATCCTTCCTTTACCGTGTAAGTTCCAGATTTTCCCCAACCACGCTTGTCTTTTATGGAGAGATGAATGGGTAGCGCTCCATGCAATAAGGAGAGGAGGGTGTTGTAGTCCTGTTTTGGTTGCTCTGGGAGGTCGAAGGTACACCATTCATTCCAGCAACCTTGGTCATTCCAAGAGCAAATGTCGTGAAGCGTGTGGATTCCAGCTTGCTCCATCGAGAGTTTTAGGTCCTCGAGCTCATGTAGGAAATTCGCAGGGGGGTTTCTACAAAAATTATCTTTCCAGATCTTGATCTACTTCCCGTTGCCGGGTAGCCAATAAAGATTATTTTGAATTATAAATGCATCTTTCTTGCATAAATTCCAGATAGTTGTTCCCTTTGTTTCTGTAACAATATTATCCACGCAACGCTTTCTAGTGCCCTGCATGTATTTTTTTTTAATAGTTTCTTTCCACCATGTTGTCTTGCCGGAGACAATTCTCCAGAGAATTTTGGCTCCGAGAGCCAGGTTCATTTGAAGTGGATTCTTGATCCCAATTCCACCATGATTTTTGTTTCTGCAAACAGTGTTCCAATCGACCAAGTGGAACTTTTTGGTGCCGTTGTTTCTTCCTCCTTGCCAAAGAAATTTTCTAAGTTCTTTAGTGATGTTATTCATCACTGTTTTGGGAGCTAGAGAGATAGAGAAAACATAGAGAGGGTAGGAAGATAGAATTGAATTAATGAGTACCATTTTACCAGCTTGGTTGAGCCACTTGACTCCCCAAGAGTTGATTTTCTTTTTGATTTTTTCCACTAGCCCATTCTAGTCAGCTACTTTTTTCTCCCCTTGAATATCGGAATGCCAAAATAGCTGAAGGAGTTCCACTCTTGTATTCCTTCAAATCCCAAGATATGAGAGATTCGAGCCAGAGTTCCTAAGGGGCAATTCCAGCCATAAATCTTGGATTTATCATAATTGATTTTCCCATCCGAGGCCCGAAGGAAGGAGGAGAGGACGAGGCTGATTTTCCCATATGGTCTTATCTCACCCAATGAATTTTGGCTAAAACTTCAAGAATTGTTTGGCAAGACAGATGAAATAAAAGGCCACCAACTGGATAATGAAATTGTTTCATTGAGTCCACCTAATTTCGAGAACCTCCGGGATTTTTTCTCAAATTTCAAGTCACTTATTCTACAGTTGAAGCAATGTGGAATTGATAAAAAGGATGAGCAACTAATCTTGGCCATTCTCTCCAAGCTTGGCCCTGATTACTCAGTCTTTGTTTCGACCTTCCACTCCACAAGGAAGGCAGTTCAAAACTGGAAGAGTCCTATAGTCTCAAAATTAATGGAGTCTCTTACACAAGAACAAGACAAGTTGGTCTTGATGGGAGCCATCAAAAATCCATCAAAATATCATTGTTTGATTGTTGGAGGTTCAAGGAGTTCGAAAGGCAATAAAAAGGGAAATTTCAAGAAGCCCACTGATTAGAGGAAGGACAAGCAGAAATTCCATGAAGGCTCCTCAAAATCAAATTTCAAGAGAAATCCAAACAAGAAGAATGAGAAGGAAAAGTGTAACTATTGCAATAGGGGCTTTCATCCTGAAAGCTCCTGCATGAAGACGACCATTGATCAAATGGCTCAACTCCTGGAGAAAGCCAATATTCCTCTTCCTGAGAGCACAAGGAGAAAGGATGGAGGACAAAATTCTAAATATAAGGAGCAAGTGCATGCACTGATGGCAAGCACATCAAAGCCTACCTCATTCATCATTGACTCAGGAGATTCAAGGAACATGGTGTCCACAAGAGAGAGCTTCTCATCTCTTGAGTATTCCAGTGGTCCAACCATTGTGTTGGGTGATGATTCTGAAACTTCAAGCAAAGGTAAAGGCAACATTGATCTATATTTTGGTACATTCACTAATGTTTTGTATGTTCCAGGACTTGTTGCTAACCTTTTGTCAGTATACCAGATGACTCACACAGGATCACCCAAAAAGGTGATCTTCACACCTAATGATGTTGAAATTTGTGAAATGTCAACATGACGAATTGTTTCCTTAGGTTCTGCTGACCATAGCTCAAAAATATATAGGTTTTCTCATTTTGTGCCATTCTCCTCACCTTCTGCTCTATTAACCCATGCCAATGATTCAAGAAAATTATGGCATGCAAGATTGGTCACCTAAATTACAAATATTTTTCCCAACTACATGAGAAATAAATGGTCATAGGGCTGCCCAATATCAAGTTTTCTAAAGGTGTATGTTAAAGCTGCATCCTAGGAAAGCACCCAAAGCATAAGTTTGAATGAGCCAAAACTAAGCGAACCTCAGCACCCCTGGAGCTTATTCACACTAACATATCAGGTCCATTCCCCCATGAGACTTTGAACCATGCCAAATACATGCTTACCTTCATAAATGACTTTACCAAGTACTGTTGGATCTATTTCATCTAGTTAAAATCTGAAGTGTTCGGTTTGTTCAAGCTTTTCAAGGTCTCAATTGAAAACCAATCTAGTAGACATATCAAGATCCTTAGATCTAATAATGGCGGGGATTACATCAAATATGAATTTCAGCAATTTTGTACCTCTTCAGGAATATAGATGCAACACATTGTTCCCTACACACCTCAACTGAATGGTGTTGCTGAGAGGAAGAACAGATCACTGAAGGAGATGGCCACATGCATGCTTGAGGAAAATTATTTATCTCCAAGGATTTGAGCTGAGGAAATAATTTGTGCCACATAAATTCAGAATAGAGTGCCTCACAAATCACTAAAATGAATCACTCCTTTTGAGGCTTGGACTGGGAAGAAACCTGATATTTCTCATTTCAGGATTTTTGGCTCCAAGACTTGGGCTAGAATTCCACTTGAGAAGAGGAGGGCTATGCAGCTCCAAATCCAACCATGTATTTTTGTTGGACATTCAGAGGTCTCTGAAGGCTACAAGAAGAGCCCTGATCACATAATTTTGAAATTGGAGAGCCATCCACACCACCACCTGAAGATGTAAGTGAAGTTCCTCTTGAATTTTTTGGTTTTGATATTTCTGATGATGAAGACCATTTTATTATAGATCCTAATTCACCAGCAAGGCCAAAGTGGGCTGCTAAGACTCGTCAAGCAACTAGTGAACTAGTGGGAAATCCTTAAGACACAAGAAGGACTAGATCACAATTTGAGAATGCTCTCAATGTGAATGATCCTTACTTATCTGAGAGATGTTATTTGATGGTGGATTCTGATCCTCAAACATATGAGGAATCCTCACATGACCCAATATGGTAGGATTCTATGGATGAGGAGTTTCATTCACTGCAAAAGAATGAGACATGGGAGCTAGTCAAGCTCCCCCCAGGCGAAAAATTGGTAAGGTGTAAGTGGATATTCAAGACCAAGTGTCAAGATAATGGTGCAGCAGTGAAATATAAGTCTAGGCTGGTGTAAAATGGCTTCTCCCAAGTCCATGGCCTTGACTACAATGAGACTTTTGCACCAATTGCACAAAATGATTCGATAAGACTAGTTCTGGAAATTTCTGCTACTAAGCGCTGGGAAGTACATCACATGGATGTCAAAAGTGCCTTCCTCCATGGAGATATTTGGAAAGATATTTATATGTAGCATCCAGAAGGATATGCATCTAATCCTAACTATGTGTGCAGTTTGAGGAAGTCCTTATATGGGCTTAAGCAAGCCCTCGGGGCTTGGTATGTCAAAATGGACAACTTTCTCTTGTCACAATCTTTTGCTAGATTCAAATCTGATCCAGATGTTTACATGAAGCTGATTGATGGCTCAATTCTGATTATTGTGTTATATGTTGATGGCCTACTAATCACAGGTAGCTCTACTGATCAAATTGCTTCATTAAATACTGCTTTGCATCAAGCTTTTTCCATGACTGACTTGGGAATTCTTAAGCAATTTTTGGGGCTTGAGATTTCTCAAACTGAGAATGGAACTAAGGTATCTCAGTCCAAATATGCATATGAACTGCTAAATAAGCTCAAGATGGCTCATTTCAAGCCTTCAAAGACTCCCTTCCTTTTCGGAGTTAGACTTGAAGAAGCAGATTCTACACCATTGGTGGACAACACCTTGTATAGACAGCTTGTTGGCAGTTTGTTATACTTGACTTGATCTTGCATATGCAGTGAGTGTGGCTTCAAGATACATGGATCAGCCACATGAGCTTCATTGGAGGGATGAAAAAATAATCTTGCATTATGTGCAAGGCACCAAGTCTGATGGGATTCACTATATTGCAGATTCTAGCCTAGATCTTCTTGGCTTTACTGACTCAGATTGGGTTGGTGATAACCTTGACAGAAAGTCCACATATGGATTTGTATTCATGCTTGGAGGTGGTCCTGTTTTCTGGTCTATCAAGAAACATAGTGTAATTGCACTATCTTTAGCATAGGCCGAGTACAAAGGAACAGTGAATGCTGCTACTCAGTGTGTGTGGTTGCAGGGTATTCTTTCAGAGTTTGATATTTCCTTTAGTACTCCTATTGTCATCTTTTGTGACAATCAGAGTGCTATAAGGGTATCAAGTTATCCATTACAGAGACAGAGGACCAAGCATATTGAGATCCATATGCACTACATCGGGAGTTTAGTGCATGACCAAATCATTGACTTGCAGTATTTCCCAACATGTGATCAAACTACAGACATCTTCACCAAATCTTTTACTGAGAAGACTTTCAGCTATCCGAGATCACTGCTTGGGATGGTTGAACATGTAGTGGAATGAAGGATTGATCAGCAATCTTTCAATTTTGATTATGTCCATTTTTTAGGGGAGGTTTTTCCCATGAGGTTTTCCTTCTTTCCTTGTTTCATGGACAAGGCAGTATTGTATAGGGTGACCATGTCTTGTTACTAGGCCCTAGTTTTTATTTCTGATTTTTAGCACGTAAAGTCAGACTTATGGGGGGATTTTGGAATATTTAAAACCCATCCATGTCATTTATTACCACAGTAGCATTAATTAATCATTTTTGATTAATTCCTATGTATTAGACTAGGTAGTTGGCCTAAAACATCATTGTGTGGACCACAAGCTTCCTAAACCCACTAGAGAACATATCTAGAGATCCTGGATAAGATTCTGGCTATTTTTAGCTAATCCTAGAATAGAAAGGCGCCTTAGCCACTTTTACTGCTTTTTACCACTTTTTGGTGAAAGGTAGAAGCTAGTTGACTAGTCATAACTGTTTTTTGGCCAACTCATCCTCCATGATGTTTCTTCCTTCCAAATTTTGGATTTGGCATGATGTTCCATCACACATCACTATCTGATCAATAAATTAGAAATTTGTGAGCCTTTGGAGTGACTTGGAGAGAACACTTTCCACCTAGAGGGGTTTTGCATAATTTTAGTAAGTCTGCTTTTGTGCGGATTCGAATGGAATCCTTATGCATTTGAATCTCTAATGTAATTCTATATATTGACAATCTATTATTGCCCAAGGTTGGCTGATGTATTATTATTCATGAGAGTAATTCTGTTTGCATCATATGTGACTGTTTTTCAGTGTTCTTGACTAGTTGTGTGAGAATTACTTGTGAGAGTTGTAATTTATTGATCAGATCTTGGTGTGAACTAAATTTCACAGAGCCTCTTCTCCTCCCCTCCAAACTCACAAACCCAAAACACATTCAGAATGCGATTATTTGCATAGGGTAACTCCCATAACGTTTGAGGGAACACGACTTCCAACTTGGAGCCCTCACACGAAGCCAGTAACATGGGCTTCATTCAATGCCCCGCTGCCTCCACTAGCTCGTAAATCTTTTACCCAAGCTCTATGGTGAGAATCCCATGCGATTTAGAGCTTAGGCACTTAGGTGCAATAATCAGGGTTTGGAACCTTGTTAATAGTTTTTTCATCACTCAGGACTTTGGTACTTCTACCTTTGTTTTGTTGATTAATAAATTCAAATCTTGGACTAGACTTAGAATGAAGCTCTTCCAAGTCACCTATAGAAAAATAAATAAAATTATGCATTAACTTACACAGAAGCTAAGTAATCCTAGGCACAAAGTGAGCCCTTCATACCATCCATAGAAGTATATCCAATAATTCATCCAAATCAATTATAGTAACGTACAACAAATCATTATAGAGCAGGCACAAAAATAATGATAGGAATAGATCAAGAACCAGGATTCGAATTCAAGCTTAAACATTCTAGTAAATGAGTATGAGTAAACGTATGCATGAGGCTACTATATCGACAAATAAAGGTGCAAGTCAAGAAAAAATCTACCAAATCATTACTATGTCTAAGATTGACATAATAACTGTAACCAGAACAAAAACAAACACGATATCCATAGTTTTACTCACTGTTGAAGTTAATTTTAAAAGGATCAGATGTCTTACGTCTATTTAGGACCCTACACACAAAAAAAAATTAGTCACATTTTGAGGGACATTACAATTTGGGATATCAGAGATCAACGAGGAAATGTTGTAAGCGATCAAAAGGAGCTGGAAAATATTGCTTTCAACCATTTCAAGCATTTATTCGTTGATCCTAGAATTAACAGAATAGATGAACAACTTAAAATTTTACAACATTACCCCACCTTATTTTATGCAGAGGAAGGTAGGGAGGTGGGTATACATGTTACATTAGAGGAAATGAAAAATGTTCTAAAGGATTTCGAAAAAGAAAAGATCCCAGGGCCTGACGGTTGGACAGTAGAACTGTTCTTATGTTTTTTCAATATCATGGGGCTGGACTTGTTACGGATGATTGAAATGTCTAGGATGGAAGGCTGGGTTGTTGGTGGTATTAATTCCACTTTTCTGACTCTGATTCCAAAGTGTAGCAAACCAGAATCATTTGGTGATTTCAGTCCAATTGCACTTTGCAATCTGGCCTATAATACAATTACCAAAATTGTAGCCAACCGCATTAAGCCTAAGTTATCTAATATTATGACTAAAGAACAATTTGGATTCTTATCCAATAAACAAATACTCGATGTTGTTGGTATTTCTCAGAAAGTTTTCCATTTGGTCAAAGTTAAAAAAATTGAGTGCAATGATTCTAAAAATTCACTTGGTGAAAGCATATGATCATGTAAATTGGGACTACCTACGACTTCTACTCCTCCAAATCAGTCTTCCACTAAATGTGACAAACTAGATTATGTCTTGTGCTATGACATAAAACTTCTTTGTGCTGATCAATGGCACCCGTCCCCTTTTTCAAGAAGTTATAGGGGATTGAGACATGGGTGCCCTCTGTCACCCTTACTTTTCTTGCTGGTCATTAAATGACTCAGTCATATGATTTGCGCTGCTAGAAGAGTGGGGGATTTAAAATGAATAAAAATTTCTGCAAAAATTTTCATAACCCATTTTCTTTTTAGCGATGATGTGGCTTTATTTGGTAAGCTTTATATTGAGGAATGGAGAATTTTCGTAGATATTATTCAGATTTTCTGCAAAGCCTCTAGTATGCAAGTCAGAACTAATAAATCTACTTTCTTATGTAATAATGTTAATGATTCTACTTTAAACCAAGTTGTAAATTTTCTTCCTTATAAATTTTCAAATTTGAATGATGGGGTTAAATACCTGGGGTATTACATTAAGCCAAATGGGTATGGAATCAACAAATGGATTTGGTTAATTCGTAGGTTCGAGAAGAAAATCAATATCTGGTGTTTAAAATTCCTTTCACTTGGAGGGCGTCTCACTCTGCTAAAATATGTTCTAAGTGGCATGCATGTTTATTGGGCATTGATGGCACAAATTCTACATGTTGTTCTTTCAAGATTAAGAAGTTTAATGTTCAGATTCCTCTGGTCAAGGAATTCTGAAGGAGGCCGGTATCATTTGGAAAATTGGGAATGCATATCATTACCTAAGAAATACGGTGGATGGAACATCAAAAATATCTTTTGGTTTAATTCAACATTATACTTGAAGAGTATGTGGCGGGGAATATTTGGATCTGGTATTTGGTCTGAAGTGTTACAAGATTAATATATCAAAAAATATATTGTAAGATGGAAAAGAAGGACTACATAATGTCACATAAATTATTCTTATGTATGGAGAGGATTCATGAAAATATTTCCATGGATTAGTTCACAATTGGCATGGCAAGTAATCAATGGGGAAAATATCCTTGTTGCATCGATCCATTCATTAGTAACGAATGAGAGTTTGTATTGTCAAAATTGATATGTGATCACCTTGCATATTTTGGGTTCTTTACACTAGACAAAATCAAAAGACCAAGTTGGATCCCATCTAAAAACTCATATTGGATCACTACATGTGATCTCAGTCTGGGTAGTATCTAGGAGGAATAATGGACTCAATATATCCATAAATTAAACTTTTCAGGCATTCATATTACTAATGAAAAGGGTCGATTGGTATGGTGCAAATACAATCATTCTGGGCAGGTTACCGCTAGCTCTGCATATCAAGTTATTGTTGATGCTCACTATGAAGGAGTTTCGAAATGGTGGTATGTATCTTTGTGGAAGTGGAATCTTCCTTTGAAAGTAAAGTGTTTTTTATGGTTCACATTTGAAGAAAGAATACTGACATGGGATAATTTAATCTGAAGGGGCAGACAAGATCCAAACTTTTGTATTATGTGTAGGAATGACATCAAATCGGTCAACCATCTTTTCATACATTGTCTTTTTGCTAGAAGGGTTTGTGCGATGATTGTAGGACTTTGGGTGTACATGAAAACTGGTCTGCTTTGGTTTTTGAGGATGCTTATTTAATTTGGAACCAAAATCACCAAAATCTAAAAAACCTCCCAGGTCTGGTTGCTTGGGTCATCTGGAACACTCGGAATAGAGTCATGTTTTAACAAGCAACTTTCTTTGTGTAGTTAGTGGTAAACAACATTATGAACCTTTTAAAGTTTTATAAATATGAAGTATCCTTTCGGGTTGCGAGAGTAGTAACAGATTTGGTTCTTGATACACCTAACAGTGCATTAGGCTATTTCGATGGAGCCTCTGTGGATGGAAAATGTGGTGCAGGTTTTCACTTGTTTATTGGAAATGATCTCTCTTTAAAATTCAAACTTTCCTGCGGAAAAGGTACAAACATGAAAGGTGAAATTATTGGTCTTCGGGGGATCCTAAAAGTTTCCTATATTTGTGGTATTGATTCCATACAAATTTTTGGTGACTCATTGGTCATAGTCAAGTGGGTGCAAAAGAAATATATTCTGAATCTGCTACATTACAATCACTGGTGTTTTAGAATCAAGATGCTAATGTACTACTTCTATGATTTGTCCATTGATCATATATACTGAGAGCTTAATGATGTTGTAGATGCACTTTCCAAAGAAGCTCTTGATGGTGAAGATGTGTACTTATATTGGGAATAATGGGCAGATGGAGTCGAGAAACTTTCTGGCTCCATGTTCTTTTTTGAAGACTAATTAACACTAGCTTGGGTGATTGGATGAACTTCCTTGCTTCTATTTAGCTTATTGGATATTTTTTGGTGAAGTCAATTTTGACGTAGGTATATGACTGAATTGTTTGTTCAGTATTATGGTGTGTCATACTTGTCCTCTTGACAAGAAAAAGTTTTTGAAATATGGGTTGGTTCTACACAGATTTGGAAGTGTACTTTTTTATTTTTAGTAATAGCAAAAGTACCACTTTTTTCTCCTTGAAAAAAATAAACTAAATTTTTATTAAATTTATTTTATTTTAAAAAAAATAACACTTTTACAAACCTTGAACTTGAACAAAATCAATAAAAGAAAAAAAATGATAAATGTTCTAAAAAATAAAATTAGTGTTCCATTTTACTAAATTTTTTATTCATTATTAGTAATGGTCATAAGGTTAGGTTTAGTCATGATGGTGCATTGTTAGCATTTACATAGATTTGTGAATGCAATGAAATTAACGGTTTCTGTGTTACACTGGTGAAAAATCTCATGCATCAATATGTAACATTCAACTAAATTATAATATTAAATTTAAAAAATACTATAATAAATATTTTGCATTTTTTAAATAACTAATTTTAATATATTAAGTTTAAGGGATGAAAGAGTATGATTTATTACTCTTATAGATGGAATAATAAATTATTTAAAATATAAGGATTTTTTTAAGTGTGATTTTTTATTTGTATTTAAATAAGAATGAAAGTAAATATTGATAATAAGGAGAACATAAGGTAATGTTTATGATTTAGTCTAGTGGGTTAGTTTGAGTGGTTAACTCTTGTGAATTATAAGTGGGAGGTTATGAGATCAAGTCCCTTGGATTGGAAGCATTGGTATTTGTATTTGATAGTAGATTTATACAATATGCTCATTTAAGAGCTCAACATGTCACTTGTCATGTCTCTCTTTTTATTATAGTATGTTTAGTTATGTGTAAGTTTTTTATCTCTCTATAAAAGATTATACATACATACATACATACATATCTATATATATATATATATATATATATAAGACCTAGTATTTGCAACTCATATAATTCAAAGTTCTCAACCACTCGATTAGCCCACTCCTCTTATTTCTATTTATATCTATATTTTATCAATACATAATATTCTAGTATATTTTGTTTTAATAGAAACGCGTATTTATAATAATAAAAATATAAAAAAGTTACGGCCTTAGCATATAACCTGAGATTATAGAGTTTGAAAATTATTGACCCTAAAATGTGTAACTCTAGCAATATTTACAAGGTACATTCTATGACTAGTATATTGATGAACAAACCGACCTAGTAATAAATTAAATTTACAAAACATGACAATTTTATCATAATGGTTAGATTATTCCATGATGCCCAAATATTCTCTGACCTTCTACTGAAGCCAAATAGGATGAATCTTGGTCTTCCTTAAGATCTATATTTTGCTCAATTGCAGCCACTTGAGGTGAAGCAACTAATGCATCATGAGAAGTGGAATTCCTAAATTCTTCAAATCCTGATCTTTTCTCTGACTCCAAATGAAGAACTTTGGCTTGCAATTCCTTGAAAATTTCATATTATTCCTTTAATTTCTCCTTTTCAAATTCCTCATCTACCTCCAAGAGCACTGATTTACATTTGTGCTTCACAATCTGGGCTTTCATCAAAGTTAATTGTATTCGAATCGATATTAGCTCTCTGCCATTATTTAACTCCTAATCTTTTCTCCATGTTTCCCACTTCCTCGTAACCAAGCAATGATGTCTTGGAAATCATCATAGTGTTTTTCACACTATTGGATAATCCTCTTTAGATATGCATGTTTGCAAAATGGATGTACATTGTGGTGATTGTGAGACATTGCCAAATTCTAAGAACTAGCAATGCTACCCCTTCTTCACTACCATCACTTTCCACAATGAGATTTTTCTTCCCAAACCAAAATCTATATACACTCGATCACAAGGTATGGATCGATGGAATAAGAATTTATGAAGCTTGGATAATAGGGGAAACCCAATAACACAAAACCAAAGCATAATCACCAAAGAATTTGCTTGTAGAATTGTCGAAAAACTTCTAGGGATGACTAGATTTTGGAATGTGAAAGGATCCCTTTCATGTTGTCTCAAGTATTTGCATGAGATTTGAACATGACACAATTGAAATCAACCTGAAATTTTTCAAAAATATAACCAAGGAGATGACAGTGCTAAACCAAGGAGAATGTAGGTGCGGTTTCCAAGGGAAGTTCCCTGTAATTCCAACAAACTTCCCAATAGAATTGATAGAATTGAAATGAATTGTCAAGAATAACTCACCTCCAATGGTACTAAACAAACATCCAACATTTGCAATGAAACAAATACCAAGACTAGGGTTGGAGTGAAATTGGTTTGGTTTATGCCCACGCACACTCAACAACCCATCACTAGAAACTTCATAATGCTATGCATGCATAGTATCAAATGAATAACTAACTTTGATTTGCATGAGGAGGAGGGAACACCACGTGTCCCTGTAGTTAGGTGGATTTAAAATGTTAATTGATGGTTAAAGGCTTAGGGGATGGCACTATACCCTCTTCCCTTAATTTTTTCCAATGGACCTGTGATACCCCCAAGACATTATTATTTTTATTTTTGATTTAATATTGTTGAAAATATTTCAAAATAATTATTTTTGTAAGAGTTATTTAAAAAATAAAAAATACTCACAAGAGGTGTGAGTGATACTTTGCACAACAATTAGTATTTTATTATTAATAAAAGAAAAAAGACACTTGGAGAATTCAGTTAAATGAGGGGACACCACCATGAGACAAAGAACATGTGTAAAGAAAGCAAGAGATATTTTAAAAATCAAATCCAATCTAAAAGCTCAACTACCAAACACGATCCTAAACCATAAGGATTGAAGCATTGATTGAGATTTGATTGGGATGGCCCTAGACCTAGGAAAAACCTATAAATTGGTGCACTGATATAGCACATGACGTTGTGTTGTGCATGGAGAAATTGTGGCTTTGAGTGCATATTGTTGAGTATTTCTCTTTTTTGTAAGTCCATCACTAAGCGTGTTACAGTCTCTGAGAGAGAGAGTGTTGCGAGTAAGATTTGCTTGCTAGTTCTGTTGTGCATGGTTGTGATCCAACTCAAGGGTGGAGTTGAGCTAGCAGTTGTGCTACTCTCTTCTATGGTTGGGAGCAACTGATTCTCCAATTTGTTTTTCCCTATTGTTGTCAATTAAGTATATGTTGTTTTATAAGTTTATGGAATCGTGAATGTTATTCATAATACTTTCCCTTTTAATGGTTGTTGATAGTTCCTTTCTTTTTATGGAAGCCATGGTGGCATTGATTTGTGTTATAAACCTTATTATTTATTAGAGATAAACTACATCTATGTTCACATGTTATAGAAATCGACTGCTACGATGAATATATTAGAATCTGAATTCAAGATTTTGAATAAGTTTGAAACCCTTTGTTTTCTCTATAGGGTTCACGACATTGTTATTTTTTTTTATATATGTCATTTAAAGGGCAATTCCATACGCGTTAATCCATAGCTAGTTTCAAATATCAGATCGATCTATCTCTATGAGAGGCTAAGATTGAAATACATGTTACAATGAGTGGCTACTCGAGACATCTTACCGGATTTTGAGGTAGCACGATTTGTGTAGATGAATAGAGCGACTATTTCGTCGACTTGTCCAAAACTTGGGTCGAATGTTGTAGAACTTCGGCTTATAAAAAAACTTGTCAATCGTTACCTTTGACCCATAGAATCTGATGATCGTAGTTAATGGGTAGTTTCCCTCCACGACTGTGTTTTCCAATTGCATGTAATAACTTGGTTATTGAATGGTCTATCTACGCCATGGTTATACACACTTCTGCGTGATGGAAGAGTCTTTGTTTGTTAGCTTCTTTTATTATGCTACTGTTAAGCATGATTCCTTTATTGGGAGATCTACTTATAGACCTCTAGCGTTGGCATGTATTTGAGTCAACCTTTGTTTATAGATCATGTCCAATATTAAAGCTCCTTAACATATAATTTGTGACCGAGTTATTACTCGGATAGTTTCGATAAGTCTCCACGCTTCGCATATAAGCTAATTATGAAACCTTTAGCAAGTGATAGGTTGAAATTGTCCCTAGGATTATATATATATATATATAGTATTGCATGTATTAATCAAGTTATATGAATGGTAAGCATTCGAATGGTTAATTACCTTATAAAGTTATATGAAGATGATTCTTCATGAAGGAAAATTGCCATGGTAATATTATATAAATAGGCATATGAGTTTCATAGGGATTCATGTGTAAATGTAAAAAGTGCTAAAGATAAATATTCTCATGCAGTACATTGATCTTATATTGAAATAATTTAGAATATAGATGGTGTAAGTGTTACCATCTTAAGATTATTTCGATTACAATTATGATTTATTTTTGTTCATTAATCGATGAAGAAATCATGAAAATGATCAATGAGATTAATTATGAGAAATTTAAATATGAAGAGAATTGATGCATAAATATGTAATGGTGAAGAGAATGAAAATTGCATTGTATAACTAGTAAATAAATTGAAAGTGTTTTAATAAGATAGAGGGTAGTTATCCAAATACTAACTCCTATTAAGGATACTTATTTTTTTTCTTCACAATTTTAGTATCTAGGGTTGTGACATTGTGGTATCAGATCTTAAGTTATGAGACTTGGCCTTATGGTGTATATCCACATTATGAGAAAACTAATAAGGTTTGTATGGTGTTCTTCTTACTCGTATAGAATAAATTTGTTTTACTAAACTATAGGAAGAGATGGCTGGAAGACGATCCCATACCCCACCTATTTGGGTTGAACTTAATGATGAGGGACAACAAAACATTAATAATGTTAATGATAACTCAAATGAAATTTTACAAACTATAAGAGACTTACAAGCAGAACTCCATCACTTTAAAACTGAACATGAGAGGGTAATGAGAACTCAGGAAGAGTTTAATGAAGCCTTATTGTTTAAACTAAATGAAGTGTCTAAGGACAAGTGTAAAAAGAAATGTAAACGAGATGACGCATCCTCTGAATATTCTTCTATGTATGGAATCCCTGTAGCTAGTGAATTGGAAGATTCTGATAGTAGCTCGAAGGGTAGATGAAGGAAGAAGAGAAAATATAAAGATGAAATAGCAAGAGAGTTTAAAAAGATAAAACCTCCTACCTTTGACGACTAAGTAAAAAATGGAGAAGAAGCTGAGGCTTGGCTATCTAAAATGAAAAAATATTTTACTATGTATAATTACTCCAATTATATGAAGGGTAAAATGGCCATCTTCAATCTAGCCGAGAAGGCTGAGATTTGGTGGAAGGACTTAAAAAGAGCTAAAAGAATTAATGATAGAAAATTTAATTGGAATTGGTTTAAAAATGAGTTTAAAAAATAGTATCTTTCAGAGTATTACTATGAAGGAACGAAAAAAGAGTTCTATGAGTTGAAAAACCTAAATATCTTGTCCTTATTAAGATATGTGCCTTACCTAAATGAAGAAAAACCTAAAATTCAAAGATTTCTAGGTTGCTTACCTAGATTTTATAAAGACAGATTAGAGTTTGATAACCCAAAGACATTATATGAAGCTATGAGTAAAGAAAAAATAACTTATGATCAATCTAAAAATAATCCTGAGAATCCTTATAATTTCAAGAAAAGAGAAGAGAGTAATTTAAAAAGAAGAGAATTCAAAACCTTTAATAAACATAAGAATTTTCAGAGGAATAATTTTAAGGATAGGAAACAACCAATTAAAACCGAGTTTAAAGATAATCTTTAATAAGAAAAAGGAAGAAATAAAAAGAGAACCCTTACAGTGTTGGGGTTGTGGGGAGAGTCGTTGCTATCAAGAGTGTCCTCATAAGAGGGATAATCGGAGTATCCACATTGTCCGAGAAGCAACTATAGTTGGAGAGGTTTCTCGGAACATAATGAAGATAAGTGTATCCTTGGACAATCATCAAGCAGATTACCAACTTTCAATGATTGAAGTTGAAGGTAATATCTTTGACAAACCTATTTCTATCTTAATTGATTATGGATCTACTTTAAGTTACATATCTCCTAAGTTAGTAGACTTGTGTAAAATGAAAAGGTATGATTTTGAAAAATCGCGATTCTAGTACAATTAGCCACAAGAACAAAAATAAAGGTAACTAGCTTTATTTCTAGTTGTGAAATTTATATGCATGATTTAGTTACAAAAGTGGATTTAAACATTTTCCATTAGTATCATATGATGTATTAATTGACATGGATTGGGTAGAAAAGCATAGAGTTGTATTGAATTGCTTTGATAAAAATTTCACTTGTATTGATGAAAAAGGTGAAAATATAATTGTTAAAGGGATTCATAAAAAAGTTGTTAGTAGGAAAATATCTGCTTTGCAATTAAAGAAGTGTGCTAGGAAAGGATGTAAATTATTTTTTGTGCATATCACTGAAAATGATGATGAAAAAACAAAGCCTAAATTGAAATACTTTCCTCTTTTAAATGAATTTAAAGATGTTTTTCCAAAGGAGATACATGGATTACCTCCAAGGAGGGATATTGACTTTACCGTTGCCATTTGGTACCGGGAGCAGTGTCTGCTTCAAAGGCTCCTTATAGAATGAATACACATGAGTTGGTGGAATTAAAATTACAATTGCAAGAATTATTAGATAAGAAGTATATAAGACCCAGTCTCTTGGACTCCTGGGTGACTCTTGGTCTCCCTTGAACGTTAATATTCCTCACACCGAAGATTAGGCTCCAACATGAACAAACATAGACCAACATTTGACTTGGATTCATTGAACTGTCGAGATAGAATGTCTCCAAGCCTGAGAGAGAGATGGGAATGGATGTTGAGTCTATATTTCGGATCAAAGGATTCCATAGAGATGAGAATCAATGAGAAAACATTTGCAACGAGAACAAGTGAGACAGGACTAAGAGCTTAGCCATAGCCAGAACCAGATCTAGTAGACAACGTCATGATGCCAGAGCAAGAGCCAAAGTTAGAGCTATAACTGAGAGCTAGAGTTAGAGTCCACTTCCTAGAGAAGTCAATAGAGTGCATATTTATTCAGTTTGGTTTCCTTGAGATTTTGGAGACTAAAAATCCTCTCAGTTGGGATGTGTGATCCAAAATGAATCCAAACTCTTGAATGGTTATAATGCTACTACTAGAAATGTAATCTCGCAATGATTAAAGGTGATATAATAGATAAAATAGAATACAAGGAAAACAAAGATGTAAATAAGACAAGAGAAAAATGAAATAAATGTGAAAATAAAAATGAAATCGGAGAAAAGGTTGGGGATTGGGAAATGGAAGGTGAGGCCTATTGGCCTTCCCATTACCCAATATCTCCCTTTTTGTTCATTCATTTTCACCCAGAAAGAGATTTTGGCTATAAAAGAGAATATGATGCACACGGGATCCATAAGCAGCCTTGTAACCAGAGATTGCCAAGATATAATAAGCAACTATTCAAAGTTGGTTTTCACATTTGAGTTTCTAGGGTAAATTTGTGGTGTCCATTACAAGCTTGATTGATTTCTCTTATACTTGTTATTAATTGTTGTGAGTGTTTTAATGAGAGTTTATCTATGTTTTTATGCTTCTCTTCTTCGTAAGATGGTTTAACATTCATTCTCAGCTATCAAGTAAGGTTTTTTTTCATGTTTTCAAAGTTTTTTTGCAAAATACAAATGCCAACAGTTATGAAACTACCACCGTCTATTCCATTATGCGTCATGTGATCAATGGATCTCATTTAAGGGATGTTGGAACTCTTTAAGTAGTTTCTAAATTGAATGTTCTAAACATATTTGACTCTTGGACGATTTAAGAAGTGCCTAAGGTGGTTTTAATCACTATTGGTCGAATTTAGAAATTCCCATGGCATTTTTATCAATGTGGGGGCGTTTTTATCAATGCCTAGAGAATTTACAAATTCATGAGGCGGTTTTAATCACTATTGGATGAATTTCAATGTGCATGAGGTGTTTAGCTTGTTTACTGGGACATTTTTCATCTCTATGAGAGTTTAGATCTGTGCTGGGATGTTTTTCATCTTTGTGGGCATTTAAATTCTTTATTGGGATGTTTTTTCATCTATGTAGGCATTTTTATCATTGCTTAGCAAATCTACAAGTGACTGAGGCATTTTTAATCACTACTAGATGAATTTAAAAGTGATTGGGACGTTTTTTACCATGGTTGGATGAGTGTAAAAGCGCCTGGGTTTTTTTTTACCAATGTTGGATGAATGTAAATGTGCCTGGGGCATTAATTTTGACCATTGTTGGATGAATTATGAAATTCCTGGGTGTTTTTATAAATTGCTAAGCGGATTTTGAAGTGCCAAACCATTTTTTATAATTTCCTGGACGAATTTATCCCACCTCAGGTGAATGTAAAGGTTGTGAGAGAAATAATATATAGGCTAGGGAAAATTAATTCATGTTGAAACACATTTCTCCACTGTTGAATGAATTGATCTTGTGTTAGATGAAATATAAACCAGTCTTGAGCATTTTATACTTGTTGGGCTAAACTTAAACAATGCCAAATGAATTTTATATTTGTTGATTATTCATTCTAATTGTTGGCCTGAATCCCTTTTAAAAGAGATAAAGTGAAATAGTTCTAGACCAATCTATGCATGATGGGTGTCTTTATAAATGCTTGGGTGTTTTAACCAATCTATGCATGATGGGTGTTTTTATAAATGCTTGGGTGTTTTAAAACAGTTGGGGAAAATTTTATTTTCTGTTAGAGTGAGTAATACACGTTGGCCATTTCAATATCTTGTATGTAACCAATAATCAGGGAAAGGCGTTTCATGCAGAACTTATGCACACGAGTTTTCATTTGTTGTGGTTATGTGGCAACTTCCATTCCATAATTAAACCAACCGAGTAGTGAACCAAGCATCATCCTAGCCTTGAAAAAGAAAGATCAAAGAGTAGAAATAATTATCTTCACAAGTATTTGTGTCAGTGAATTGAGTGGGCTATAAGTCCCTCGATTATGGATCAACTAGGTGGAATGGACATGACTATTTATTTGTGGTAGTTTAGAAATTCAACAAGATGTGAATTCTCATTCCTTGTAAAAATACCATCAAAGGAAAAGAATCAACAAACATGTTATTTGAACAGGTTTGGGTGCACTTTGGGATACCCAGGAGGATCATCTTAGATAGGGATACCATATTTCTCAATGCCTTTTGGACTACACTTTGGGATAAAATGGAGACAACGAAGTTGAAGAGATCTACAACATTCCATCTAGATACAGATGGGTAGATAGAAGTAGTCAACAAGACTTTGGTGCAACTTTTGAGGGGTTACAATCAAAAGCATTCAAATACTTGGGATTAAAAATTTATATATATTCAACACTCCTATAATAGAGTAGTCCACACTTCCATTGGAAAGTCACATTTTAAAACTTGTTTTGGATATATGCCACCTTCACCTCTAGATGTTGTATATGGATAGCAAGGGAGGGTGAGGGAAGACACCATAAGTGAAGCATTAAGAAATGAAAAATTCATTTATAAGATTAGGGAGATCAATTTGAAACTACAAGAATCATCGAAGAAGTCATAGGAAAAATACAAGGCCAGAAATGACCAACACAAAGTTGAAAAATCATTCAAAGTGGGAGACAGAGTATGCTTACACTTGAACAAGGAAATAATACAGGATCCTAGTAAGAATATAAAGGATTTTAGGTATGGCCCTTTTTAGGTATTGGAGAAGGTGGGAGATAATTCCTACAAACTTAGTCTATCCCCATACATGCACATTTAATCTGTAATGAATGTGGAAAACCTGAAACTCTATGAACCTTCCATGTTGGATCATGAACTTGAGAAGGTCTTATCTTGTGTAGAGGACTTAGCACTAGAGGCTTAGGGAGAGTTCGTAGAAGACACAATGTTGTAGAAGAATTCTAGAACGACCAAACATGGATAGTATGAACTCTAGCATTTGGGATTGAAATGATAACTTCTAGGAAAGGAAAAATGGTACTCTAAGGAGAAGGTAGATGAAAAATTTCCTCACCGCATTCAGTAAAATATTTTGTGGACGAAAAGGCTCCCAAAATGGGAAGGTGTGATATGAAATGGATCAATATATAATTTGTCACCTATTTGGAGCTTTCGTGGTTAGAATATTAATTTAGATGAATTGGAATGTAGGACCCATTTTATGGGAAAGTCTAATTTTGCAAATTTTGGGTCCAGAAACTTTCGAGGCTTGTTTGAGGGTCTAAATGATATTTTTTGGGGTGAAAAAACCCATCACTAGTGCAATGGACCATGGAACAATTCTACACTTGGAGACCATTCCAACAGTCCAAATATCACCTCAAACAAAATCTGTATGCAAAATTTATGCCTCGTAAGTTGACCTATATAGTTGACCACCATGGTACCACGTGGATTTCACATCAGCTGTCATTTCTCACATATGTGGAGCTAGTCATGTGTGGGTTTTCAAGAACAATATATAAGGTCCAAAACCCTAACCCTAATCGAGATTCATGTTATGCAAAAACCTTGAGAACTAACCCTAGATGGCTATTAGGGTATGTTGAATATTGAACTATCAAGAGAAGAAGGGGTTCCATTCTTTTGATGTTACTGTATTTCTCCATAGCTTAGCAACAACACGAGAGTGGATGTTAGAGAATGACAAAGGATATATGAGATCCTGTAGTATCCATTATGGTCGTAGATTCATAGGTAACTCCATAGTGAGTACCATTTCCTTTTATTTGCATTTTGATATTAAGAGCAAGGCATAGTCCTCATTTGTGGCCCAATTTTTCCCCATAGTGGGCTTTAGCAAGGTATATCTTGTGTTATTATGTGGATTGTGTACTTATTTTCTCTAGTGATTCTTGTTTTATTCCCACTTATTTAGAATTCAACAATAATAAGCTATTTAAAAAAGAACCAAGTTGTAAGATATGTTCCTCTATTAAGCCAAGACCATGAGATTTTTAAGCACATGGGAGGGTTCGTTGTTTTGAACTATGTTAACCAATTTACTAAAAGTCAAATGGGAGTATTAGGAATGATATGGTATGGTTAACTTAAGTATAAGGTTCTCATGGCGTGCAGAAGGAGCCTATTGGGACATAAGGTCAAGTTTCTTATAAATGATCCAGTTAAAGGGAAGAAATGAGCTATTATGCAAACCCGTTCCAGGAAACCAAGAAAGAGATATGTTAATTTGAAGAGATAACATATTAGGTTGGTGCTCGAGGAGGAAATTGAAATGCATCAAGTGGTTGAAAATGTGATTCAAGCATTGAATGTGTTTTTTTGGATGCAAATTATCAATGAAATTGCTTATGGAGCGGATGGAAGGGGAATGGTTTCCTTTGTTAAGTTACCTCCTTGTTTTTCATTTGTTGGTGTGGGGGGGGATAGATTTCATCTTTAGGTCCAAAGAGGATGCCCAAAATACTATGGAAACTTGTTGGTTATAGGGACACTCATATTTGAAAGATGTCATGTTTATGGTTACCTATTAACAATTATTGTGCACTTAAGTTTAGAAGGAACGTATGGGTTAGATAAGTGAATGACTTCCAATATCTAGTGAAGGAAATTCCATATGTTTCGTCCAAATATGAGTTTGGAACAATGGAAGGGAAATTTTAGGAAGGTTTCTTAGTTTTAATGGATCCTTTGAAAGGATAAATAGACTTGAGAAAAAATGTGTTAAAGGAACCTCAATTGATGGACAATATGGGGGAAGCATAGATTCTAGGTGGTACCTAGGAAAGTTCATAGGAGGTCATTGGCTTCATAGAGAAAAATATAGTACTGGAAGTTTCATATAAAATTCAACCACTATCTGATCTAGGAAATTCCACTTCTATTCTTTGAAACTATGTATTTTCTGAAAAGGGCACCAACTCCTTAGATATCTAACATTGGACAAAACTTGGGGTTTACAAGGGTGTTTTACCTTTGGGTAATAAAATAGGAAATGTTGGGAAAGGAACTAAATCCTAGATTGGAGTACTTAGTAAGAGAGGTAGCTATAGAGAAGGAGATGTGAAAATTTGTGTCCAATAGGAAAAATAAGGGGGGGGTATGCAGAATTACTTCCTTCTACATCTCTGGGGATCCCTAAATTCTATAAATATTTTAACTATCCACTGAGATCCAAACAATATACCCTAGGCATGTCAAAGTAGGGGTTGGAGATGGTTTAAGCATGAAATCTCAAAAGGAGGGTTCACTCTCAAGGAGAGGAAGCAATTTAGATATCTCCATAGCCAAAAATAGACCCAAAAGGGAAGAAACATACTCTACATGGGGCCATTAGAGTAGTCCAAGCCCCTATGGAGGGTAACCCATGAATTTTGTGTCATTCAAAGTTTGGGGTTCATGGAACCCACCAAAAAAACATTCTTGGAGGAGATTGGTGGAACTTCATAAGCCAAATTTATCATGATCCAAGGAACCATGGGGAAAGGGGTCAATATATCAAGAGGAATGTCTAAATTCATGAGGGATTGGGAATTGTTTATCTGTAGATTATGTAGGAAAGTCATGGTTGTTGATTAAGAGATGGAGAAATCTATCCATGAAGCTAAATAATACTATGATCCTTGAACCAAGTATCAAATTTGATCTCATCTCTTTTGAGCTAAGGGAATATTTAAGTATTCCTTATTGTTAGCACTCAAATTGACCCTCAGGTTGTGGGAAAGGTCTCTTTGAGGTAACACGCAAAACCAAGCTTTAGGAAAAAGAGATGGATTATTTCTTTCCAGAGAGGGATCTCTCACTGATTGTTTAACAAGGCCAGATATATGAATAAGGATTAAAATCAGATTTGTTGTTTGGTTGAAACAAGGCAAGCATTCATTGGGCAATGGAGTCAAAATATAACACATATATCAAATTACAATGCTATGGCATGGAAATTTATAACAAAGGCAAGATAGTTACTCATTTACAGTCAAAATGTTTTTGTCTGGTGATAAAGAAGAAATGAAGAATAGTCCATTAACATGGGCATATAACAAGGATGAATCCAACGCTAACTTTAGTAGAAAGATTTTGTGAATATCTAAAACCAATAGACATAACATACATGTATGAATTCTACACTATCAAACACTTATTTCATACATGAAAAGATAACAACATGGAATAGATAACAAGGAACACATTCACATGAGGAAAGAAGATACGGACTGTAAAAGAAAATAACACGGGAATCTCTACAAAATGCCAGCCTTGACTCTGTAATTTCTATTAAAGATAGATCTCAAATGAAAAACTCAAGTTCTCACGGGTTCCAACCCTTTCTCTTCTCTATTACATATGATTATATAGGAACGGACAGTCCTCAGGCTCAAGTCACCCTAACAGAAAGTTGTTATAACTTTGATGACACCTATACAGACAGGTCCATCACCCTTGAAAATCAGTTACAACAGAAACAACAAGAGATGAAAAGTAGCCTAAACTTCCCTTTACATGTGTCAATGAATATTTACAGACTAGTAACATACCCTAGTAAATAAACAAAGCCTAGGTAACTAATTCTTTACGCTGCAAAATCTCCTCGATCTGCAAAATCTTTATGCATGCAGCATTAGCTTGGCTTTCCCATATTTCTCCATAGTCTTCCACTGGTCGGCAGTTGGCAAATTTGACGTGGCCCCCTCCTTTAGAAATACTCATAATTATGTATGATCTTTGTATGAATAGCTTTGAAGGTGTGCACAAGCCTCTTTGAAAACCAAGACCAATTCAAAATCCCTTGTCAACTTATCCACCACTGTTTTGCCAGACAGTGATTGGGTCATGTCAGCAAAGTCTTCATGATTCAACCTGCATTCCATCAACCTATCTTGATATTCTTTTTGAGTCATCATGGTACCATATTCTTCCCAAAAGAGTGGAATCCCTTTCTTAAACAATGGATCAAATATATCTCTAAAGAGCTTCAATTGGTGTGCCATAATATCTATTATGTCCTGAACTATAACTAGTTGTTGATGTTTGTTTATCACCCTCCTAGCCCAAATGATGGTGGATAATCTGTCATTTATGCCTCCTTTCACTTCACCCTCAGTTAAGCCATTCAAAAACTCTATGGAATTTTCAGTGCATTCAATAGGCTTCTTATTCAATTTTTCCTTCATTGTTGTTACACTTTGCTTGGCCAATTTAATCAGAGACTCCTTGTCTACAATAAAATCAAGGTAGGGTCTTAATTTGTTTGCTTCAGCTATAACATCATCCCATATTACTTTATTTTCTTCCTGCAGTGATGTTTAACCTATAGCCTGCTTCATTAATTCATCATATTTAACCTGTAACTCTAGGTACTTAGCTTCCCAAGTCTTCCTCTCCTGCTTTTCTTCTGAAAATCTACTTTCCATATCTATGTTCTGCTTCTGCAACCTTTCTAGCTCTAAATCCTTCATACTTACCTATGCCATCGTTTGAACAATAGAGAAATCTCCATATTCAATGGAGGAAGAGGTTACCATACCCTCCAATTCCTTACCTTTCTCTTGCAACTTCTTCTCCAAATCTTCAGCTTTGGACTTTAGATTCTTATCGCTCTCCATTATAAGGGACATATCCCTTTGCCACTGCTTTTCTTTCTCCTCAAAATTCAACAACCTGGCTTTACAATCTATTAATTCACATTTCATCTCTTCTCTTTTCTTCCCCAGCTCTGTCAGCTCAGATGCTTCTACCAACTAAGTGGAAGGAATCTTTAGTTTCTTCTTTAGTGTTTGAATAGTACTATCCTTCTCATTCAGCAGATTTTGTATGCTTTTCCTTTTGTCTGTTTGGCCTTCAATAGCCAACAATGTTGTCTACAATTTTTTGATTTGTGCCTAGTGAGATTTATTCTCCAACTTGTCCTGTCTAAGATGATTTCCAATCTTATCCTTACTGGATTGCAATTTGGACAGTTCTAATGTAGCTTTCAACAACTTAGCATAAATAACATCCCCAGTCTCTTTGTGTAGATGGATCATGTCAGGGATGGGAATGTCCTCTAGGTTCATTTTCACCTCAGTGGCCTTATCTTTGGTTGCTAGGGCCAAATTCAAAGTGTTCTGATCACGGCTCTTGACAGTGACCAAGGACACATTCTTATTGGATATCTGTCTAACCTCTGCATACAGCCTTGATTCTTCTGAAGTTGCATCTCCCTTCTCTTTATACTCATCTAACAGCTTTGATCTACTTTTTCCCTGTGCAGCAGGCTCAATAGTTGCTTTATCAAATACATATTCTTTGATTTTGAAGGTAGGTACATTGGCCTTTACCTGCTTCTTCTTGCCTCGACCAGTCTTCACCTGTACAATCTGATGCCTTGTCCCCTCCACTTTTTGCCTCTTTGGGGCTCTTTCTGTTCCCTCATCTCTTACATCCATGGTATCAATAACTTCCACTGTGTTGGGTTTCTCAGAACAACTGGCAAGGGGTACAATAGCTCCAACTGCTGGTGTTAGAAAAACAAGATCGCAGAGAAATAACAATAAACATAAATGCAAATACAATCACAAAAACACATTACAAGAGAGACACCAATATATCGTGGTTCACCCAAGATGGGCTATGTCCACACTGAAATTTGCTAGTCCTTATTATTATATCGTCCAACAAAGTGAAGGGATACAACCTGCAGCACAACCACTACACTTCCTCTTCACTGTCTCACAGTCTCTCTTACGATCTCAGAGATCTTTACAATGCTTGAAACCTAATACATCAACCCTAGCCATATTACAATGTCTTTCTTTTATAAGGAAAATACAATGGAAAAATACCACGGGTTACCCAAAACCATGGGCCCGTAAACTGTTGGCGAAAACAGCCCCAATTTTTTTTCTCAGGGGTGCTGCCCCTGAACCCCAAGGTTGGGGAATGAGTGTACAGTCCTCTGGGGTGCACGGCTAAGACAATATCATCTATGAGACTGGAAGATATGGATCCACAACCAACAATCTCCCACTTGGAGACTGATCACAACAACTCCACAGCTACTACACTTGCTGGACTTGGACTTGTCAAATTTCTTGTCTTCACCTTCATGCTAGAAGGCCAACTGAAACCGAGCAGGAACTCTATTTCTCTCTGGTCACTACCTTTGTGAACATGTCTGTAGGATTCTAGCTAGTGTGTATCTTTTCCAGCTTCAACAGTTCATCTTCCAGAACAGAGCGTATGAAATGGTACTTGAGCTGTATATGTTTAGTCCTGGAATGGAATGTTGAGTTCTTTGCAAGATGAATGGAACTCTGGTTGTCACTATACAACCTGCTATCCTTCTGCTTCTTACCCAATTCCTCCATAAACCTCTGCAACCAAATCATCTCTTTACTAGCCTCTGTAACAACAACATACTATGCTTCCGTTGTTGAAAGTGCATCAACCTTTTGCAGTCTCGAAATCCAACTTACTGTTGTTCCACCTACAGTAAACACATACCCTGTGGTGCTCCTCCTGCTATCCTTATCACCTACCATATCTGCATCAACATATCCCTGTAGAACAGTGTCTAAACCTCAAAACATAATGCCTGAGTGGTAGTACCTCTCAAATACCTCAAAATCCACTGTACTGGCTTCCAATGTTCTTTACTTGGATTGTTCATATATCTGCTCATAACTCCCACTACTTGTGCAATATCTGGTCTTATGAACACCATGGCATACATCAAGTTGCCAACTGCTGATTGATAGGGAATCTTGGACATGTAATCTATCTCTTCCTGTGTCTTGGGACACATTTCCTTACTTAGTTTGAAATGGCTAGCCAAAGGTGTACTTATTGGTTTTGCATTCTGGATTCTGAACCTCTCCAACACCTTTTGTATGTACTCACTCTGAGACAATGTCAATTTGTGATTTTTCCTGTCTCTCGTTATTCTCATACCAAGGATTTGCATTGCAGCACCCAAATCCTTCATCGTAAATGAATTAGCTAGCTTTCTTTTGAGTACATTTATATCCTGCATGTTAGACCCTGCAACAAGCATGTCATCCACATACAATAACAATATAATAAATCTTTCATTGTCTACCTTCTTGAAATAAACACAGTGGACAGAATGACATCTACTATAACCTTGTTCTGTCATAAACCTATCAAATTTTAAATACCACTGCCTTGGAGCTTGCTTCAAGCCATACAAGCTCTTTTTCAACCTGCATACCAAATCCTCCTTCCCTTTGACCTCATACCCTTGTGGCTACTGCATATATAGCTCTTCCTCCAAATCCCTATGGAGAAAGGTTGTTTTTACATCTAACTGTTCAATATGTAAATATTCTACTGCCATTAGACTTAAGATAGTCCTAATTGAAGTCATCTTAACAACAGGAGAAAATATTTCATCAAAATATATACCTTTCTTCTGTGCAAACCCCTTTATAACAAGTCTGGCCTTGTACCGCTTCTTGCCTACTTCTTCTTCCTTCAACCTGTAAATCCATTTGTTCTGCAATGCTCTTTTACCAGCAGGTAACTGAACCAAATCCTAAGTCTGCTTTCCTACCAATGAGTCCATCTACTCATTCATGCCTTGCTCCCACTTCTTTCTAGTTTCCACCTGCATTGCTTCTTCATAACACTCTAGCTCACCAGCATCAATCATCAATAAATAATACATTGAAGGAGAGTATCGTTCAGAGAGTCTACTTAACCTGGTAGATCTTCTTGCAGTTGCAAGAGTTTCAGGTACTTGCTGTTGTTATTGATTTTCTGACACCTTTGGAACTTCATTTTCTTCAATTTCATCAAGTACTGTGTACTCTGTATTTTCCTTTTCCTGTTTATTTCCCTGAAACTAATCTTTATACATGACATTTTCATTGAATATCACATCTCTACTCCTGATGATTATTTTCATAATGCCATAATCGATAACCAAATTCATCAACCCCATATCCAATAAAGGTACATTTCTTGGGTTTGGCTTCAAGCTTTGTTCTATTTTCTTTATCAATATGGACAAATGCTTCACAACCAAAAGTTCTCATAAATGAGTAGTTTACCTTTTTATCTGTCCATGCCTCCTATGGAATAGCACCATACAAAGCACTTGAAGCCCCTCTGTTTATTAAATAAACAGCAGTATTTACAACATCCGCCCAAAACTATAAGGGCAACCCTGCATGCAATCTCATACACCTTGCACGCTCCATGATCGTTCTGTTCATGCTTTCAGACACACCATTTTCTTGTGGTGTTCCTAGGACTGTCTTCTCTCTACGAATCCCATGGTATGAACAGTAACTATCAAACTCCTTGCCGCAGTACTCGCCTCCATTATCAGATCTGAGACACTTCAACCTTTTTCCTGTCTCATTCTCAACCAAAGCTTTCCACTTCTTAAAAGTAGCAAACACAACAGATTTCTGTCTAATTCAATAAACCCAAGTTTTCCTAGTTGCATCATCAATAAATGTAACATAATAATAAGAGCCACCAAGAGATTGTACATGAGCCGGTCCCCATACATCAGTATGCACAAGCTCTAACTTTTCATTCTTCTTTTGTTTCCCAACCCTGAGAAATATGACTCTCTTCTGTTTTCCATAGACACAGTTCTCACAGATTTCCAAACTTACCTGCTTCAATTTTGGCAACAACTTCCTTGAGTGGAGAATCTGCATCCCCTTCTCACTCATGTGGCCAAGCCTATGATGCCACAATGTTGTATCTGTTCCTGTGGAAGCTAAAGAGATAGAATGGTCAGTGTTATGAGGACATAAATACAACCTACCTACTTTGTCTCCTTTTGCTATCACCATTGATCCTTTAGTGATATTCCACCACGTTTCTCCAAACGTAGATAGACAGACTCCATCTCCCAACTAGCCTATCGAGATCAGATTTCTTTTCATGGCAAGAATATGCTTTACATCTTTCAGCAGCCAATCAGTTCCATTCTTAAATTTTATCCATACCTTCCCATTCCAACAATTTTACATGGCTCATTATCACCCAATAAAACATGTCAAAAATCGCCTGGAACATAATCATGAAAATATTTCCTATGGGGTGTAGCATGACATGAAGCCCCTGAATCTACTACCCAATAATCACTAGTATTATCTAATGCAAGAATCAAAGCATCTTGTAACACATCACCTGCTACATTTGCTTCCTGGGTAGTTTCCTTCTGTCCATCTCCTTTCGTCTTTAGAGATCTGCAGTCTTTCTTCAGATGTCCTTTCTTTCCACAGTTCCAGCACTCTATTTTTCCCAGTCTGGACTTGGAGATGCCCATTTTAGACTTGCCACAATTACCTTAGCTCTTTCCTCTCTCCTTTTGTCTTCCCCTGCTCTCCATGGTCAACGTATTACCTGATGTCTCACCTATGTTTTTTCTTCGCATTTCCTCACTAAGAATAACACTAACAACATCATCAAATATCAAGTTGTTTGAACCTAAGACAGAGTTACTTACAACCATGACCAAGCTATTCTAGCTTTCTGGCAATGAACACAAGATTAGAAGAGCCCTAACCTCATCATCAAAGTTCACACTAACAGAACTTAGTTGATTTGTAACTATATTAAATTCATTTAAATGATCAGCAACAGATCGACCTTCAAACATCTTCATATTAAATAAGTGCTTCATTAGAAATATCTTATTGGAGGCCGAGGGTTTTTCATACAGCTTACCCAATTTGCTCATCAAACCCTCTATTGTCTTTTCTTTTGAGATATTGAAAGCCACCGACGAAACCAGGGACATTCGTATTGTTCCCAGTGCCTTTCTGTCAAGGACCTCCCATTCTTTGTCCTTCATAGCCGCCGGCTGCTTTGCTCTTCCTCCCAACGGCAGGAATAGATCCTTCTGCTACAGATAGTCCTCCATTTGCATCTTCCATAACTGGTAGTTTTGGCTGTTAAAATTCTCGACCTTAAACTTTCCTTCTTCCGCCATTGCTCCCACTTTAACCAGAAACCCTAGTTTCCTGCAGGTTTACTGCCAAATAAACCTTTGGCTCTGATACCAATTGGTAGAAAAAAAGGATTGCAGAGCAATAACAATAAACATAAATGAAAATACAATCACACAAACACATTACAAAAGAGACACCAATATATCATGGTTCACCCAAGATGGGCTACGTCCACACTGAAATTTGCCAGTCCTTATTATTATACCTTCCAGCAAAGTGAAGGGATACAACCTACAACACAACCATTGAACTTCCTCTTCATTGTCTCACAGTCTCTCTTACGATCTCAGAGATCTTTACAATGCATAAAACCTAATACATCAACCCTAGATGTATTACAATGTCTTTCTTTTATAAGGGAAATACAATGGGAAAACACCATGGGTTACCCAAAACCATGGGCCCATAAACTGTTGGCGAAAACAGCCCCAAAAAAATTTCTCGGGAGAGTTGCCTCCGAACCCCAAGGTTGGGGAATGAGTGTATAGTCCTCTGGGGTGCACGGCTGAGACAATATCATCTATGAGACTAGAATATTTGGCTCCACAACCAACAGCTGGGACTAAGCTATAGGTGCCAGGTTGTGGTGATGTGGCTTTTTGTACAAGGGAGGTGGAATCATCTTGTGTATCTACAT
Source organism: Larix kaempferi (assembly GCA_027924585.1). NCBI lineage: Eukaryota > Viridiplantae > Streptophyta > Pinopsida > Pinales > Pinaceae > Larix > Larix kaempferi. Next base: position 9,029,366 of record BSBM01000506.1, read on the forward strand.
CCATCTGACCTTTGCTGGGATACTCCAACCAGCTAGCAATCTCGGCCATACTTGCAAGCTCAAAATGCACAAAGCCTTTTATGTTATTGTCTTTCCTTTTGTTGGAGATAATGTGATGGGGGTCATAGTTGATGGCAACTTTTGTTTGAAACCCCATTTCTCTCATCACACACTCAATGGTTGAAAGGGACTACTTATTCTTAATGATGAATGGGCGTACAGCCCATGGAAAAGTGATGTCTGAAGCCTTCTTATGATCTAGGAAATGCTCAGTTTCTACCCTTAAATTTTTCCTGATCAATTCGAGGGAAAACACTCTAGGAGTTAAAAATGCTAGTAGTACATAAGGTGAACGAGAAAACCCATACACTCTGATCACTGTGCCATGCTTCAAGAGAAACCAATCTCCAATTTTCTTCTCAGGAGAAGGTTGCAACATCTCCTTCATCTCTGTTAACACCCTCGGCAATATTTCCTGATAAAAAAAATTATAAACCTCTGACATGAGGTTGTTCATGAACTTACTGTAATCTGTGTGCATTTCCTTTGTGAGCATCATCTCAGGAAGCTGCAAATTTTTCTTATTAAATGACAAGAACATCCTCAACAAATATGTTTGGAACCTGAAACTTCTGGTCTTGTGGAAGTCCACTAGCTGAGAATGGATATTCTCAGCTAGGGACTCATCAAATTTAAGGCAAGCACACTGGACTGACTGTTCAGACTCCTCATACTCTAATGGGCAGGTGCTAAGGACAAACAACAGACTCATCAAGGGCTCAGTGACATACATATCTATGTCTAATCCTAAGAATTGGCTTAGCATGGTTATGACACACTTGGATTCTTTAGTAAAGAGAATGACTTTGGCTGGGAAGGACTGGTCCTGCAATGAGACACCGGGTCTTAGGAAAACTCTGAAGAAACTTTGATTTAACTCAACTATAGATTGTCTAAAATACTGAATTAGGGATTCTTCCTTGTACTCTCTCGACTTCATACTGAATTCATCAGGAATTGACAAGCCTTTTCTTATAACAACCGGGCTGACAGGACACAAGATCTTTGAATCGGACACATCCATAATTACCCTCTCAGAGGAGGAGTAATTACTAGCGCACCAGTCGACGAATTTAGGGCAGTTTAGGGTTTGGTCAACTGCGAAAAACTGAAAAAATGACTTGTATACCTTATGCACATCTATACCCTGGTTCCTAATTACCTCCAGTCTATCTTTTATTGCTTCAATGGGTCCATTAGTCAATATAGTTTCATAGACCTCAGCATCCCTGTCTTCTAATAGTTCTTCTATCTTCTGGTGCTCAAAACCCGAGGACTCTACTTATCCTAGCTCAGCCATTTAAATAGTTTTATGTGAGGACAAGAGGCCTACATGGTTTACTGACAGCTGGTCCAAGATTCGCGATTGAGGTGGCTGCTTTCTGCACAGTCGTCGGCTTTATCTTTCCAATGTACAGTACAAACAATAACCTGAAACCTCATGCAAAACCATTTTTATATTATTTATCTTTTCATATCAGTCTTGCACCTCTTGTGAAAAAGGAATTCTTTGAGTCGTCCACCTGCAAGATCGATCCTGCGTTGTTGATCTCTTTTCCCATTTAACTCCTCAATCCTTCGCAGTCTCCATCCTTCATAACGTTTCCTTCGCACACCTTCAATTGGAGAATCTAATGTCGATCGTCGATCTGCATCCTATCTGTATCTTGACCATCCAAAGGTGTGGCCCCTACCAACCTTGCAAATTTGGAAAGTGTTGGTTGTTCGTGCATGTTGAATCCGCGAACAAAATTCCCATCGTTGATGCTCATCTCTGCCAGATCTACGTCGTCAAAGCATGTGGATCCTACCAACTTTTCACCAATTTGAAAAGTTATTTTCTCCGCACATGTTCCATCGGCGAAGCATCTAATAGTTGTTGATCTATTTCAACTTTTTGATCCGACGGTCGACTTTTCCTGCGGGTTAACACAACTTTTCCCATGCGAAGACTCATTTGGACCCCGCATCTTACCATTGCGATAATGTTTGCAATCGTAGATTTTTGTCACCATTAGATCTATTCCCTCCATTTCTGTCTTCCCGTAACCTTGAGCGAATTCTTGTATTTCAATTTCACTCGCAAGGTGAGAACCTAGGATTACTCATCATTTTCATGGAGCTGACCCCTTCCAACTACTTAGCTCAAAAATAGTGGAAACAACTGGCTCCAATTGGGGATTCCATCCTCCTTGCGAGATGGAAAAGAACCCGTAGACCAAGTGCCTAATCTATTGGGTGGCTCCCAAACTTTCAAAAACCTTACATTATTGTTTTTCACTTTTTCTATACATAAAATAAAACAAAGAAAAATGGCTACCCCACAAGATCTTGGGGCCTTCTCTTCGAGCTCCAAATATTTGGCTCACCCTCTACACTAATTTTAAAAGAAAGAAATATATACAAGTTATGGTACAAAAATTACCTTCTATCCTCAAGATAGGTAATGTTTTAGAAACCTTCCATTTACTGGGCCTCCCTGGAATTGAGACCCATCCTGATGCTGCAAAATGAAAGAGTTTTACCTCTATATGCTGCAATGATGTATGGACCTACCCACATATGATCAAACTTCCCATGCTTGTCTTCTTTAGGAGCATCCCATTTTAAGACCAAATCATCAATCTGGAATTGTTCTTCCTTAACCTTCCTATCGAAATTATTTTTCATTTTCTCCTGATGTACTTGCACTTTGTCATAGGATTTATCTATCATCTCATTCAGTTCTATTATCTAATTTATCCTTCTATGCATATGATTTGGTTCATCTTCGTATCCCTGCAACAATTTAATGACTGGTACCCCTAAAGATGTTGGAAAACAACTTCAGCTCCATATACTAACTGGAATGGTGACATTCCAATTTCCCTTTTTGTGCTAATCATGTCATCCCACGGAGCATATTTCAACTTTTTATGCCGAGATCATTTGTTCCCTTCCAACAATTTCTCAATTATTCTTACCGGGATTTTGTTAGAAGATTCAGCCAATTCATTCCCTTGTGGATAGTACGCAATCGAATGGTTCAAGTTGATGTGATATTTATGGCAGAAACTTATCATCTTCTTATATTTGAAAGCAGTTGCATTATTTGTCACAATCCTTCTGGGACATCCAAACCTGGTCAAAATGTTATTCTCTAAAAAATCCATGATCACAGCATTAGTGGCTCTCCTTGTGGGTATAGCTTCAATCCATTTTGTGAAATAATCAGTTGCTGTCAGAATCCATCTGTGTTGACCTAAAGAATTTGGGTTGATTTCCCCAATGAAATCCAACCCCCATTACTGCAAGGGTGCCTCTACTGAAATTGGGTTAAGAGGAAATGAAACCAATTTCCTTTTACCATAAAAAATCTGACACTGATGACTAGTCTCTTTATAAATATCAGAAAACATAGTAGGCCAATAAAAACCGGCTCTCAGAATTTTATTTGTCATTACCTTCCATGAGTGGTGTCCTCCACAATAACTTTTATGGAATTCCTTCATTGTTTATTGAGCTTCATTTTCCAATAGGAAATTTAACAATATACCACCGGGGTCCTTCTAATGCAAGTATTGATTCATAATGCAAAACTTTGCAGCCTTCAGTTTCACAGATCTAGCTCTTGTTTTACTCAATCCTACAGGGGCTTGTAGGTTTTGCAAAACATATACAATGTCAGTATACCATGGCGATGAAGAAAAATCTGGCATTACCTGTATCCCTGTTTCAAGTTGGTTTAAATGACTGGTCAGGAAGTTGAGTTGTAAAGATTCACAATTAGCATCTGTCATCATTTTGGCAAGTCCTTGTTATTTAATCAACTTGGTAGGCTTGATTTCAAGATCATACTCTAGTAATACAACAATCCACTTTGCTCTCTTCCCTTTTGGATCTGGTTAAGTAAGAATTCTCTTTACTGCATTGGTTAGAACATATGCAACAGTGTGTGAATGAAGAATGTACACCCTAAAATATTTCAAATATTTTACCAAGGCATAGGCTTGCTTTTCCATGATATCATATTTCAACTCTCCATCTCTCAATACCTTACTGAAAAATGCTATAAGCTGCTCAGCGTTTTGACTGTTTTTCTGCAATAAGACTCCAGCTATAGTATGCTCAGATGCATAAGAGAATACTAGAAAATCTCTAGTGAAATATGGACTTGCCAAAACTGGAGCTTTAGTGATGGCCCTTTTAATACCTCTAAAAGATTCTCTAGCACCCTCTGTCCATTTTATTTGACTGTCCTTCTTCAGCATGTTAGTAATATCTCTCAATATTTCAGCAAAGCTGGGAATGAATCTCCTCAAAAAACCTACCTGGCCAATAAATGATTGCACTTCCTTCTTTCTCCTAGGCTCTTCAACCTTTAAAATTGCACTGACCCTTTCTAGATCAATCTTAATACCATCCTTCAAAATAATATGTCCAAGCAATTTCGCTTCTTCTAGTGCAAAATTAGATTTTCTAGGATTTAGTGAAATACCATATTTTCTGCACTTTATAAAGACTTTCTCCAAGTGCTTGATATGTTCCCTGTCATACCTGGAATAAACAGTGATATCATCCATGTAAACAACTACAAATTTATCCTTTTCTTTTGCAAAAGTGATGTCCATAGCACGTTGAAATGTAGCTCCTACATTCATCATCCCAAAATGGAATTTTGGCATACATGAATGTACCCCATGGTGTAGTAAAAACAGTCTTCTCTTGGTCTTTCGGGAGTACTTTAATCTGGTTATAACCTGAGAACCCATCCATAGTTGAAATCCTTTCAGATCCTACCACCCTTTGCAGAATGTGCTCCATCTTTGGTAATGGGTAATTGTATTTCAAAGAAATTCTGATGAGATTTCTGAAATCAATACAAAGTCTAATCTCACCATTTTTCTTTCTAACATGCACCAAGTTAGCCACCCATTTCGAAAACCTCAAAGTTACAATAATCTTAGCATTGAATAATTTATTGATCTCTTTCTCTATCACAAGCAACAAATTGGGGTTTACTCTTCTCAAATTCTGCCTAAAAGGCTTCTCTCCAGGTTTTATTGTAATGGTATGCTGTATGACAGAGGTATCAAACTCTTTCAGGTCTTGATATATTCTTCATCAGATTGATATATTCTTCTTTCTCTATTGCAGGTAATTTCTTGGATAATTTCAGAATTCGTGGTGCTTGCTCAGTACCCAAGTTCTGATCTTCAACGACATCATCAGCAGGCTTGACTTTAGGATCCTTAGCAACATCATTCTGAATTAACAGCTTCTCTAGAGGAATCAAGCCTCTTGGAATAAAGTTGATCTTCAACTGAATTATGTATTTTCCTCCTAACATATTCTGCCATTGTTTGTTTTCAGCTTTTTCATCTTCAGTTGATTCATCATCTTGGAAACTCTCTAAATTTTCATTCTTTGTATCAATCTAAGCATTCGCAAATTCATCAGACATTTCCAAAAATCTCTTTATTTGCAAATTATCATTGAAAACTTGCCAATATTTGGAGTTGTCTGGTATTGAGGGTCTGTTTATAATTTTAACTTCATACTTTTTCTGGGAATAAATAGGAGCCTTAAAACCACTAGCAGTTGTAGCCAAAGAATCTGCTACCTGATTGTCCATTCTGGGAACCACCCTGATTTTGTGATCTGAAAGTAATTTCCAAACATGTCCCAAACCTCATTCATGTATGCTCTCATTATGGGATGTTTGGTTTGATAACTATCATTCACCTAATTTACCACAAGTTCTGAGTCCCCAAATACTTCTATTATTTTTACCCCTGTGTCTTTCAAAGCCTGCAAACCAAGCAGCAGAGCCTCATATTCAGCCATATTATTAGTACACTCAAAAGTAAATTTATAAGATAAAGATTTAAATTCTCTGGTTGGAGATATAATCCAAACACCTGCCCCAGCCCAATTTTTACTTAGAGACCCATCAAAGTACATAGTCCACAATCCTTCTTCATTTTGTTTATTTTCCAAGGCTTCCTGTCTTTTTGCAAATTCCTCATCCTCCTTAACCTCAATCTGTACAGGAACTTCAGGATCAATATGTGTTCCATCATTGAAGAATATAGAAGACCCCAGATCAACATCAACAACATAAATAGGATGGTTTTCAGGTTGATCCTTACTGCTGACTACATATGCCAACCTCTTCTCTCTATATTACCTTATGTTACCTCCAATAAAGGTATTGTGGCATATGACAAATCCATTTGCATAGTTCCCTTTAATTTTGATGCCCAAGATCTTGATAACAACATACCAAACTTTGCAGGAATATCCGCTACTACAACATCCATCACAATGCTTTTGGATGGGAGTTGTGCAAGAGTTACCACCATATCTTTTATCAATTCCAGACACCTGACCTTTCTAGAATCAAAATAATACAGGTCTTTATAAGGCCTAGTAAACTCCGATCCTAAGCTTTCCACTACTGTCTTTGGCATTAGATTATGAGATGCACCAGAATCTAGCATGGCATTGTGCAAAATCATATCATGGATATTAAGACTTAGATAAAATGGGGGAACTTCTTCATTGTCTATATCTTCAATTTTAGGTCCAAAGACAATAATGGGAGACTCATCTGTTACTTCTAAGATATCTGGCTAAGGATCACCTTGATTCTTGACCATTTTAGTAATTTCTTCTCTGTACTCATTGTTCCTCAACAACTCATTAAAGGGGATAGAAATTTTGCCTTTGATAATTCTGACTTCAAACTAAAGGATGAAATTGGTCTATCTACATCAATTTGCACTAATTTTTAGTTTCCTTTGACTGACACTCTTTATTTTCTAGATTTTTCTGTATAACAGCATCCTTCTGCTTTTCTTTTTGTTTTTTTGAATTCTGTTGGGCGTTGGAAATTTAGTTTGGACTGAGCTTTCCTTTATTTTTTATTACATCATGATTTCTTAGTTTTAACTTTCTCTGAAAATCATCAATGGCATTCTGATATCCTCTCTGATATTGTTTTGAATCTAGCTCTGAAATATTACTGTCATCCTCTTGAGTGAAAAAATTATGCTCTTCTTCAGTTAAATGTATTTCAGAACCAATATCATCAAAGTGGTGAATCTGGTTATTCATTGAGTGTTCTTGTCCTTCCTCATCAACCAAATTTTCTGGGAATGGTGTTCTTATTTCCAAGTCTTCAGGGTTTCTTTGGTTTCTTTGAGGAAAAGGGGGTCTTCTAAAATTTGGGTTTCTTACTTGATTTTCAGATTGCTCTCTGTTAGGTGGTCTATTATCTAAATTCAACCTATCCATCAATCTCTCCATGGTTTTCATTATCATTTCAAACTTGGAATCATTTGCAGAAGGAGGGGCAAAGGCGGATGGTTGATTTTCTTGTCTTCTCCTATCCATCTCTACTCTATTTTTCATTTTCCCTGAAGCCATTAAGTTTGCTTCCACTTCTAAATCATCTTTAAACATAGCAGACAAATTGGAAGACTTTCTCTCTCTCAACATACAAGAAAAATATACGTCAAAAGCATCTGCATAATGTAGTTTAGCAGCCCCTACTAATGGTTTGATATCAACAGGAATTGAATTGTAAACCTTCATAAATCTGCTAGAAAATTCCTGAACTGATTCAAAGTTCCCTTGCTTTAAACCATTGTATTGAGATGATATTTGTACAGGGCTCTTCTTTTCTTCCCATCTATCCAAAAACAGGGTCTGAAAAGCTTCAAAGGTAAGGATAGATGCTACTGGTAAATCATTAAGCCATCTCTTTGCCTCTCCTGACAAACTTTGAGCAAACAATCTCATTTTCACATCATCGTGATCTACTTCTTTAAGTTCAGTGAAATCTTCAAATCTATACATATATTGTCTTGCTGTAAAATTCCCATCTCCATCATATAAATAAATTCTCTGTGAGTAATTCTGAGGGAGATCATGCAAAACAGCTGGCAAAGCTAAGGGTGCAAACCTAACTGCCATTGGTCTAGGTGGATTCTATGATACAGGAGGTTTTTGAGGAATATTTTGAGGATTTTGGGGAGGATTATGAGCAAGGTTTGTAGTATGAGGCTGAGGGGTTTTGAAGTGAGGGTTACTTTCTTCAACTTTTACAATGTTTTGCGAGTTATACCACAAGGGATCTAGCAACTATGATTCAAGCCTATTTGGATTGATTTCTATTTTCTTTAGGTCTAAGTCTGATTTTTATTTTACTAAAGACTTTCCAATACTTACTTCTAAATCCAAATGTTGAAAACCATAAAACTCTTCTTGAGATAAAAACCTTTCAGTGTTAGAAGTGCTAGCTTTTTCTTTTCCACTCCAATGTCTAAACATTTTTTCTAAGTTCTCTACACTCTGTAAAATTTCAGAATTAGGATTACCTCTTGTGTGGATCCTTCTAGAGGCCAGGATGCCTTCTGAAACCTCCTTTGGAAATCAACGTGGAGTTTCTAGGGAAAATGTACAACCGTCTGAATATGTTAGAATCTCTGTTTTCCCACATAAATCCTTCTCTCCTTGAAATATGGAAGTCTTTGTCATTTCTCCCAAAACAATATAACTTTCGTTCCCCGGCAACGGCACCAATTATGTTAGAACTCAAATTGACCCTCAGGTTGTGGGAAAGTTCTCTTCGAGGTAACACGCAAAACCAAGCTTTAGGAAAGAGAGTTGGCTTCTTTCTTTCCAGAGAGGGATCTCTATCTGATTGTTTATATGAATAAGAATTAAAATCAGATTTCTTGTTTGGTTGAAACAAGGAAAGCATTAATTGGGCAATGGAGTCAAAATATAACACATGTATCAAATTAAAGTGCTATGGCATGGAAATTTATAACAAATGAAAGATAGTTACTCATTTATAGTCAAAATGTTGTTGTTTGCTGATAAAGAAGAAATGAAGAACAGTCCATTAACATGGGCATCTAACAAGGATAAATCCAACGCTAACTTTAGTAGAAAGATTTTGTGAATATCTAAAACCAATAGACAAAACATACATGTATGAATTCTACACTATCAAACACTTATTTCAGACATGAAAAGATAACAAAATGGAATAGATAACAAGGAACACATTCACATAAGGAAAGAAGATACGGACTGTAAAGTAAATAACACAGGAATCTCTACAAAATGTCAGCCTCGGATCTGTAATTTCTATTAAAGATAGATCTCAAATGCAAAACTCAAGTTCTCATGGGTTCCAACCCTTTCTCTTCTCTATTACATATGATTATATAGGAATAGACAGTCCTCAGGCTCGAGTCACCCTAAAAAAAATGTGTTATAAATGTGTAACAGACAGGTCCATCACCCTTGAAAATCAGTTACAACATAAACAACAAGAGCTGACAAGTAGGCTAAACTTACCTTTACATGTGTCAATGAATATTTATTGACTAGTAACATACCCTAGTAAATAAACAAAGCCTAGGTAACTACTTCTTTACGCTACAAAATCTCTCTGATCTGCAAATATTTATGCATGCAGCGTTATCTTGGATTTCCCATATTTTTCCACAGTCTTCCACTGGTCGGCAGTTGGAAGATCTGACGTGGCCACCTCCTTTAGCAATACTCGTAATTCTGTATGATCTTTGTATGAATATCTCTGAAGGTGTGCACAAGCCTCTTTGAAAACCAAGACCAATTCAAACTCCCTTCTCAAGTTATCCACCACTGTTTTGCCAAACAGTGATTCGGTCATATCAGCAAAGTCTTCATGATTCAACTTGCATTCCATCAACCTTTCTTGATATTATTTTTGAGTCAGCATGGTACCATCTTCTTCCCAAAAGAGTGGAATCCCTTTCTTAAACAATGGATCAAGCATATCTCTAAAGAGCTTCAATTGGTGTGCCATAATATCTATTCTGGCCTGAACTGCAACTAACTGTTGATGTTTGTTTATCACCCTCCTGGACCAAATGATGGTGGATAATCTGTCCTTTATTCCTACTGCTTTCACTTCACCCTTAGTTAAGCCATTCAAAAACTCTATGGCATTTTCAACGCATTCAATAGGCTTCTTATTCAATTTTTCCTTCGTTGTTGTTACACTTTGCTTGGCCAATTTAATCACAGCCTCCTTGTCTACAATAAAATCAAGGTAGGGTCTTAATTCATTTGCTTCATCTATAACATCATCCCAGATTACTTGCTTTGCTTCCTGTAGTGATGTTTGACCTGTAGCCTGCTTCATTAATTCATCATATTTAACCTATAACTCTAGGTACTTAGCTTCCCAATCTTCCTCTCCTGCTCTTCTTTTGAAACTCTGCTTTCCATATCTGTGTTCTGCTTCTGCAACCTTTCTATCTCTAAATCCTTCATACTTACCTATGCCATCACTTAAACAATGGAGAAATCTCCAGATTCAATGGAGGAAGAGGTCATCATAACCTCCTCCCATTCCTTACCTTTCTCTTGCAATTTCTTCTCCAAATATTCAGCTTTGGCCTTTAGATTCTTCTCGCTCTCCACTATAAGGGACATATCCCTTTGCCACTCCTTTTCTTTCTCTTCAAACTTCAACAACCTGGCTTTACAATATGTTAATTCACTTTTCAGCTCTTCTCTTTTCTTCCCCAGCTCTTTCAGCTCAGATGCTTCTACCAACTAAGTGGAATGAATCTTTAGTTTCTTCTTCAGTGTTTGAATAGTACTATCCTTCTCATTCAATAGATTTGTATGCTTGTCCTTTTGTTTGTTTGTCCTTCAGTAGCCAACAATGTTGTCTGCAACTTTTTGATTTGTTACTGGTGAGCTTTATTCTCCACCTTCTCTTATCTAAGCTGATTTCCAATCTTACCCTTACTGGATTGCAATTTGGAAAGTTCTAATGCATCTTTCAACAACTTAGCATAAATAACATCCCTAGTCTCTTTGTGTAGATGGATCATGTCAGGGATGGGAATATCCTCCAGGTTCATTTTCACCTTAGTGGCCTTATCTTTGGTTGCTAGGGCCAAATTCAAAGTGTTATGAGCATGGCTCCTGACAGTGAACAAGGACACATTCTTATTGGATATCTGTCTAACCTCTGCATACAGCCTTGATTCTTCTGAAGCTGCATCTCCCTTCTCTTTATACTCATCTAATAGCTCTGATCTACTTTTTCCCTCTGTAGCAGGCTCAGTAGCTACTTTATCAAATACATATTCTTTAATTTCGAAGGAAAGTACATTGGACTTTACCTGCTTCTTCTTGCCTCGACCAATATTCACCTGTACAATATGTTTCCCTATCCCCTCCACTTTTTGCCTCTTTGGGGCTCTTTTTGTGCCCTCATCTTTTACATCCATGGCATCAATGACTTCCACTATGTTGGGTTTCTCGGAACAATTGGAAAGGGGTACAATTGGTCCAATTGCTGGGACCAAGCTGGAGGTGCCAGGATGTGGTGATGTGGCTTTTCGTACAAGGGAGGTGGAATCTTCTTGTATATCTACATCCATCTGACCTTTTCTGGGATACTCCAACCAGTTAGTAGTCTCGGCCATACCTGCAAGCTCCAAATGCACAAAGCCCTTTTATGTTACTTTCTTTCCTTATGTTGGAGATAATGTGATGGGGGTCATAGTTGATGGCATATTTTGTTTGAAACCCCATTTCTCTTATCACACACTCAATGGCTGAAAGGGAAGCCTTATTCTTAATTATGAATGGGCCTATAGCCCATGGAAAAGTGATGTCTGAAGCCTTCTTATGATCCAGGAAATGCTCAGTTTCTACCCTTAATGTTTTCCTATTCAATTCCAAGGAAAAAACTCTAGGAGTTAAAAATGCTGGTAGTATGTAAGGTGAATGAGAAAACCCATACACTCTGATCACTGTTCCATGTTTCAAGAGAAACCAATCTCCAATTTTCTTCTCAGGAGAAGTTTGCAACATCTCCTTCATCTCTGTTAACACCTTGGGCAATATTTCCTGATAAAAAACATTGTAAACCTCTGACATGAGGTTGTTCATGAACTTACTGTAATCTGTGTGCATTTCCTTTGTGAGCATCATCTCAGGAAGCTGCAAATTTTCCTCATTAAATGACAAGAAAATCCTCAACAAATATGTATGGAACCTGAAACTTCTAGTCTTGTGGAAGTCCACTAGCTGAGAATGGATATTCTCAACTAGGGACTCATCAAATTTAAGGCAAGCACACTGGGCTGACTGGTCAAACTCCTTAGACTATAATGGGAAGGTGCTAAGGACGAACAGTAGACTCATCAAGGGCTCAGTGACATACATATCTATGTCTAATCCTAAGAATTGGCTTAGCATGGTTATGACACACTTGGATTCTTCAGTAAAGAGACTGAATTTGGCTGGGAAGGACTGGTCCTGCAATGAGACACCGGGTCTTAGGCAAACTATGAAGAAACTTTGCTTTAACTCAACTGTAGACTGTCTAAAATACTGAATTAGGGATTCTTCCTTGTACTCTCTCGACTTCATACTGAATTCATCAGGAATTGACAGGGATTTTCTTATAACAAATGGGCTGACAGGACACAAGATCTTTGAACCGGACGCATCCATAATTACCCTCTCAGAGGAGGAGTAATTACTAGCGTACTAGTCGACGAATTCAAGGCAGCTTAGGGTTTGGTCGACTGTGAAAAACTGAAAAAATGACCTGTATACCTTATGCACATCTATACCCTGGTTCCTAATTACCTCCAGTCTATCTTTGACTACTTCAATGGGTCCATTAGTCAATATACTGTCATAGACCTCAGCATCCCTGTCTTATAACAATTCTTCTATCTTATGGTGCTCAAAACCCGGGGGCTCTACTTCTCCTATCTCATCCATTGAAATAGTTTTATGTGAGGACAAGAGGCTTACCTGGTTTACTGACAGGTGGTCCAAGATTCGCGACTAAGGTGGCTGCTTTCTGCATAGTTGTCGGCTTTCTCTTTCCAATGTACAGGACAAACAATAACCTGAAACCTCGTGCAAAGGAATTTCTATATTATTTATCTTTTCGTACCAGTCTTGCACCTCTTATGACAAAGGAATTATTTGATCCGTCCACCTACAAAATCTATCCTGCGCCGTCGATCTCTTTTCCAGTTTAACTCCTCAATCCTTCGCAGTCTGCATCCTTCAGAATGCTTCCTTCTTGCACCTTCAATTGGCGAATCTAATGCCGATTGCCGATCTGCATCCTATCCGCATCCTCACCATCCAAAGGTGCGGCCCCTACCAACATCGCAAATCTGGAAAGTGTTGGTTGTTCGTGCATGTTGAATCTGCGAACAAAATGCCCGCCATTGATGCTCATCTCCACCAAATCTACGCCATCAAAGCATGTGGAGCCTACCAACTTTTCTCCAATTTGAAAAGTTCTTTTCTCCGCGCATGTTCCATCGGCGAAGCATCTAATATCCGTTGATCTATTTCCACTTTTTGATCCGACGGTCGACTTTTCCTGCGGGTTAACACAACTTCACCCATGCAAAAACTCATTTGGACCCAGCATCTTACCTTTGCGATAACATTTGGAACCGTAGATTTTTGCACCATTAGATCTATTCCCTCCATTTCTTTCTTCTGATAACCTTGAGCGATTTCTTGTATTTCAATTTCACTCGCAAGTTTAGAACCTAGGCTTACTCATAATTTTCATGGAGTTGACCCCTTCCAAATACTTAGCTCAAAAATAGTGCCAACACTTAGTAGCCATTTTTAGAGATTGAAGGTACTGGTCAACCAAAGGTTAATTTCACCTGCAAGTACCATGAATGAGTTCATTAGAAATTTATATTTTTCAGGTTTATGTATAGCATGAATGAGGTGATTTATAAATGGTTTTCTTTAATTGTAGTTGGCATGGACCCTACTACTAGGCCACCTACACAGATACTTATTGTGCATTTTAATATGGATCCAATACTAGAATCGATAGTTTGAGAAGAGTATGAGGAAGAGGACGCCAACGTCAGACTTGTGGACTTACTAAAAAATAAAAATAAAAACTAGAAATAATTGTGGACTAATATGCATTGTTTTATTCACTCTATTTTATAAGTTTGTATAAAATTATTAAAAGTAATTTGTTAGCATTCAAACATTCTACAAAAATTGTTAGATTGTAATATTAACATTTATTAGGTATTGCCTATAAAGGTTTAATGCACATTGATTTGAGCATGATAAAGAATACATCATTGGGTGAAGGTCTTTCGGATATGAAAAAAAATATTTGTGGGTGTGAAGAACAATGTATATATCCATATGATATTGTATGGTGTCATGAACATAATGTGAGGCAAATGAAAACCGTTTAGTAGCGAAGAACATATAATAATTTTTTAATAATATTATATGTTCACTTTCTTTGATTTGATCATGAGCAAGTATGAATCATTGGGTGGAGGTCTCTTGGAGAAAGAATATTTGTGTTAGTGGTGAAGAACATTGTATGTGGTTGTATGATATAGTATGGCTTCTTGGCCACAATGTGAGACAAATGAATACTATTCAATTTGAGAACGTATGGCCACACACACTATTCTTCACTGCTTACATAAATACAAATTTGCTAGGAATTCCCACATTCAAGTTATGTATGAGAAAATAATTTTGTAATATTTTATATTCACTTTCTTTGTCATACTAATAAGTACCAAAGAGAAATCATTAAGTTGATTATTTGAATATGTATCATATTGTATATTCTTGTTTTTAAGGTTAATGGACGTTTAAATAAGTGTTATGTTAAATATTGTTGTGTTTATTTCAAGCATGTTTTAGTAGATAGATTGGGTATGGGGAATTGAGAGTGATGTAGGGGGCTTGATGAGATTCCACCTTCACATGGTTGGCCTTGTTTAGTAGAGAATAAATTATTCTCGAAACAAAGAGAAGCTCATATAGGTATTCCCCTTTATTATTTTTAGAGTCGCTTCAAAAAATTAGATATGTGTATTCTTCATCCATTCCACATTTATCTACATATCTAATGAGATCTATAATTAAATTTAAAATTCTAATGAACATCCATTAAGAGATGTTCATAAATGTATTTACTCTTAAAAAAACATGGAATCCATCTTTATTAAGAAATGCATCGCTAGTATAAACCAAAATTTAAAGATGTTTTCATTAAGCCACACTCATTCCACGTTAAAATGATGTTACTTATACTCACCTTCGATGTTACCTCCACATTAATTCCTCATTCATTTCACCTATTGTCCACGTTGATAAGATGTTCAAGCCATGTTAAAACCACGATCATGAGGTCCTTTAAGAGACATTCATGTTATGTTGAGACCAAATTCAAGACATGTGGGATGAGAATTGATAACATAACCCAAATGTTGAAGTTGTTTATGTTAGCGACGATCAAATGATCTTCATTCCATGTTCCTTTGACATTACTTCGACATCTATTTTTTGTTCAAGTCAAGTCCATCATTTCCATTAAGAGACATTTAAGCTACATTGATGGTGTCCCTTAAGAGGATTTCATGATGTGGCTTAAGAAAAGTTTAATCCACTTTCCCAACATCACTTAAGAGATGTTCAAGCCACATTAGGAATGTCTCATAAGCGACATTTAAGTGACATGTATTCCAAACTTCTGACAATGCTTAATCGATGTTAAGGACAAATTATTTAGCTAAATAAATGGTATTTTAGGCGAGTCCATGTTGATGGTGGTTCGATGCATGAAACGTTGCTCAAGAAATGAAAGGCTAGCAATGTATATCCAATGTTCAATGCTACATGAAGGTATCTTCGATGTGGCCTAGACAAATGCACCAATAAAATCTTGAATTAGAATAGGGTTGAACAAATAAGGGCAGAAGGACAAGACAAGATTCAGTAAGAAGCATTTATAAATAGATTAGAGGTGTGTTATGTCCTTATTAAAAAATATAATGATGAAATTATCTGGTTGAAAAGTACATCCTTGGGGATTTACACCAAAGTTAGGATATAAAGCAATTGATACCCTAGGGATACCAAAAGACGTGCTCTGGTAGTGGAATGACATCTAGAAAATCATATCATTTTTTAAGTCCATAATTTTCATGTGACTGGCAATAAAAAATAAAACACTCACATGGGTAGTTCTTCAGAGAAGGAATCAACTAGGGCCAAGTGGATGTGTCTTGTGTAAATGAGATGAAGAAAGCATAGGTCCATGTTAATGCTTAAATACCGCATACATGATACATTTAGGATAGTATTGTGTAAAACCTCCATCAACATACAAAATGCATCTCACCAAAGACATCCTCATCAGATCCAAAAGAGAAATTGAGCCTCATAGTACCAAAGTCATGAATTTTGGGTTACTCATACTGCTTTTCCTTCAAATTCCACTGTCGGCCCATGCTACAATATCGTGTAGGATATATAACTTGATATCTATGCTACCTCATGCGACTTTTCCTTTGAAAGTCACACTACTGTAAAAATGGTGGGACCGCATACTTTTCGTGATGCATTCAAGGCTTAGAACGACTCTCTTGGCTCCAAAATTCAAATTGGGACCTATCAGTATCACATGTTTGTGGGCATTGAATAGCCCCTCTCATGTACTTAAAAAAAAGTTCAAAGGAGGAGAGAGTTCACATTTTGATCTATATGTTTCTTAACCACCCTTTGGCCTATAAAAGGAATCCATGGGCATGCATTCTAGAGGAAGAAAATTAGAGAAAATTTATGCTATATGGATCGCATTGATAGCTCCTCTTTCAATCTCATTCCTACCTCATCTTGGCATAAATAAATCCCCCTTTCCCTCTTCCCCTAAGAGGAAATATTTTCTCCATTGTTGCCTCCTTCCTCAAGGAGAAATATCTTCATTCAATTTACATTAGTTTAGGCTTTGTCAAGTTGTTGTAGCTTGTGAGTGGTTGTTCTACCTATCCCAAAACTACTATTGTTCCCTTGGATACAAATTGCAAGGATAATAGGGAATATTGCTCTACCCTATGTCATTTTTCCCTTAACATATTTTATGATGACTCCACTCTATTTTTGTTAATTTTCTATTGAATTGGTTGTCTTTTACTAGATAGCTAATTTTTGGTTTTGTGTAGGTGCAGGAGAACGAAGTTCAACCTGTAAACAAACATAATTATAAATCCCTCTATGAGGGATCAATTTTTTTTCAGTAGTGCAGATCCAGACGTCTCGAGTGAGCTACATAGAATGGCTTTCGAAGAAAAAAACATGCTACTCTTGTAGATTAATTGTCTTGTAACCCGTGATGTATGACTGTGCAACTTTTCTTCACTATAAGCATGAATTTTCTTTATTGTACTCATGTATAGCGTGACTGTAAGTGGAAAATCCATGCGAATGTCTGTTTATTTTCTTTTTATCTCAGTTTTCCACAATCATCTACAGTTCCAAAGGCTTCCTAATGGACTAGAAAATATAACTCACATGCAATATAATTTTCTTTAGTAATTATCTAACTTCACCCAATATAGGTATTAAAGAAGTGACATCTTGGTATCTATAGGCTAAAATACTTTGAGGCTTTCAACATGCCTCTTAGAACTCATTAGTGAATGAATGATAATGATTTCCATATCATTCAAATTTTTAGTTTAGGCAATTAGATTTGACTACTCCTAGTTATAAATCTTTTGCTTCTTGCTTATTTATTTTTTTATGCAAGATAGTTTAGTTCACTTTCCTAACACAAGCGAAGGACCTAAAGGCTCCTTTACCCGAAGTATTCTCTTTTCCTCGCACTCCTAGTGATCTTGGAAAATCGGAAAAGGGTGATAGGTTTTAAATACCTCCTTTGCACACTTTTATTTCATTTGAGCATATTGGATAATTGTTATTTTTCATAGAGTTGAATTAAATTTTATGCCCATGTATCTTTACTTTATGCTCTTTTAGATCATTGGCAAGATCCAATTTCATTTTCTTTCCAAATATATGTGTGGTTTCCACTTAAGCACACATTGAGAGACCTAAAGACTCTTTGAAATCTAGTATGCTCTCCATCTTGTGCTCATAGTGATCTTGATGGATTAGACTGATATGAAAGTTTGAAATATCTCTCTCACACTCTATCAAAATTAGACCTCTCAAAACTAACATTGAACTTGTAAAATTTCCAACCAACTAAAATCCTCCACGGGAGGTCACAAAATAATATTTTAGCTAGGTAGGATTGATTGGGCTAGGCATCCAAAAAATTCCCACCAATCTAGTTTCATTAGTTTGAGCCATAGCATCGTTGACTTTTAGGGTGATTTTAAATTCTTCTATCAATAAGTGTTAGAAGATAACCCGGATAAGAAGGCACAGTGCCCAAGAATATCAAATCCAAGGTATAGATGTATCTGATTGACACAAAGAGTCACTCGTATTTTTTTGGAGATGACACTTTACCATCAAGGATGAATCACTTATCCACACTTTACGTGGGTATCTTAGTGGCCAAAAATTAGGATATTTAAAGGGAGCAATTGCGAGTGTAGTTGACTCTTGAGTTGGATCTTGTTTGTTGAGATGAATATGTTTCCAACCCTTCCGGAACATAGCTCCAACTTTGGACTTGGTAATTGACTCTAGCATACCTTCACTAGTCAAACTCTAGAGGATTTCATCACCAAAGGAGGGTGTCTATTGGAAGGCATGGTGACTTTGAGAGAAGAAAGGACATTACATATTATAAGGAATCTATATTTTTGTTTTTATTTTTATTACAATATCACCTAAATCATAATTAAAAAGAACCAACTTGTGTAATACTCACACAAAGACTCAATCACCTTTCACTCACTTTACACCATATTGCATCTATTGTGGTTGGCATATTTTTGTATTCATTCAATTATGTTCATTACCCTTTATCATCGCTCTCATTTGATCACATAGACCATCACCATAGTGGAACAAATAAATATGAGATAGTCTCTTACACTTCAAATACTTTCTCATCTCCATAGAGGTGTTTTCCCATTTACTCCCTGTGGTTTGTGAGGGAGGCACTCTAGTCGGGGGAGTTCCTAGGTAACGTTGTCAGGATTATCTAGGAAAGGATGTTCCTTTCTTAACTTTCCCTTTTATCCCCTTGAATATCATACAACCCCCCTTTCTTCTTCCTCAGGTAGAAAAGGCAATACTCCATCACCACCCCCTGGTGGGAATACTCCCTCGTCATCTCCTCCAGTAGGAGGAAGGACTCCCTAGCTTCTCCTTATTCAAAACAGATAGAAATACCATTATTTCCACCCTAACCTCCTAGAAGGATAAATACACATAACACAATGGAGGCACCAACACCCAACACAAATATTGCTTTTATAGCAAGCTTGAATCTCCCTAATCTAGCTAAATTGATTAATGATCCCACCATTCATGATCCGACTTGGTCATATGTGCCCCCTGATATTTCTTAAGATATTCCAAAATTTGAAGGGAATTAGGGAGATTATCAATCAAATCACATAATGTCATTTCACCTTTGGTGTTCATCCAATAGCATCGCTGACAACTCGATTCATCTTTGCCTCTTTTAGAGAACCCTTACAGGAACAAAAACTAAATGGTATGGTAACCTACCATCTGAAACTTATACCACATTTGAGTCAATCACCACTATTTTCCTCACATATTTACAGTTACCCATTCATCACGACCTAGGGCTCAAAATCCTCAAAGAATTTCAGAAATCAACTTCCACCTATATTGTAGATCATGTCCATGAATGGTGTAGGTGTCAGACCTTGTGTAAAATAGATATCCAACCCCAATTCCTATTGGATTGATTCCTAAATTCTTTGCAACCCATGATTGCAAAATATGTGCCAACATCCTTTCCTAAGATGGAAGAAGAGGCCATCATGAAGGCCCAGCATTTCAACCTCATCTATGCACAATATGGATACATGTATATCGTTCTTCCATATGCCACTTGCCACCATTCTCTGAACACAACCCCCTCGAGTGCATCACACTCCGCTGATGGGATTATCAGGGCTATTTCCCACTGAGAAAATCCCCCCCAACCACCAATATCTATACCACTCAACATGGAACAACAATACCCACCAACAACATCTGTTTTAGTGGTTCCTTCCACTGCGCCAAACCCTCCATTTGGTCAATTAGCTTATGGGCCATAAATCTCTACATAACCAAATGCTATCCAAGCACCTCAGGCACAACACTTCAAATGGAACATCCCACTCCTACTTCCTCATTGTATACACATATCTTTCCACAATTGGATACAATCCATATTTTCCATTTGCTGGCCCTTCTGGTCCCTCCCTCATGCCTCAAATGGTGATGAATCTAGTACAACCTTCTCCCACACAATAAAATTATATATTTGAGTAGTTGAACATGGATAATCCCTCGAATCCATAGAATCAGGGGAGGAAGAAAGGAAAGAATAGGAAAAACCAACAACAGGGACAAGGGGGAAATCCCCCTCCCTAGAATTAGAATATGGGTAACTAAAATGAGGGGGGGATAATCCCCCCAAGTAGGGTAAGAATGAAAACGTTAGGAATAATTATCCTTGCTCCATGTGTGGAGAGTATGGGCACTACACAGATAATTTCCCGTTAATCCCCGAGTGCAAACAAATTTTTGAAGCAAAGAAGTTGGCCACAACCAACCCTCCCCAAGAACCAAATGCACCGCAAGGCTCAGACAATTGTGTTACAACAACCATTTTCCAATCATTGGGTAGTTACCCAACAATCATATACACGCCCCACTGTTGATGGCACATTCCAAAATATATATTTAAATCAACAAGGCCAAATTCAACCTTCAAATGCATGCTAAAGAGTATGGCATGCTTGAATATCTGTAGGAGATAATTGTGAAATTCTCACAGAGATATAGAGACAAAGATAAAATTCACACTAAGTCTAACAAAGATCAAAAGAATTGAGCAGGAAAAATAGAGAGGAAAAATAGTGAGCTAGAACATAAGAGATTGAAACTCAATTGGAATACAGTACATTCATCTATTATTCAGTAAATGTGTACATAAATAATACATCTCCAAAGGAGAAATTCATGAGCCTTAGAGGCATAATGAATCCAGACATGTGGCAAGCTTAGATGGTAGTGTCATTTGGCTAGTTAACTGAGTCTAATTGTTTCTAACTGATAGTAGGTAGGCCTAAAGGCATGTTGGGAGTTGACTAATTCTAACTAAAAGTGAAAGGGCGCATTAGTGAGTTGTTGTGGTCATCGGGGTTGAATAAGTACTCAAACTCATGAAATCAAGCATCAATGGTTAGTTAACTAGTGGTGATTGAAGACATTGCCTTAAATCAAGGGAACTTACTTAGATGCTTCTAGAATCATGCATGAGGGCGCATTATGTCCTAAAATCAAGGAATAGGGCACTTGAGTGGCTAATGAGGGTAAAAAATGACAACAACATGGTACTAGGGAGTCAACACCATGGTCTAAACACTGGGGTGGTCAACAATGGTGCATGCATGTTGCATGACTGCATGCATGCATGACTGTATGACCATGTGTCTAGATGGATAAATGTTCCAACACCCTCCCTTAAGCCTGACTATGTGAGGAAAGGTCAGAAATAGGGCCCTAGTAACTGAGACCAAAGGTCACCCTTTACAAATTTATTAGTCCATTTAAGTGAGGAAAGAGGGAAAACCATGTGTGAATAACCCCCCCCTCAAGATGGACATGAAGCACACCAAAAAATTAATTTCTCCAAACTCAAGTAGGTGTGATGCTTGATCATATGTCTAGAGGTATATTCCTCTTTTTCAAGAGAGGAATGTGCTCAACTGGATCAGGAACATGAACAACTGCATAAAGGACAATGTAGCCAAATAGAGCAACTGAAATACACTCATAACAGATAAAATGTAGGTGCTCTTCAGACTTGAAATTCAAACCAAATTAGGCGAGATAAATTCCAAGAGAACAATAATGATGGTCCCATGCCATGAACTTCAAACCAAAGGAGGTGAGATCACGACCAAACGGATGGGCTTACAACTTGAACTTCAAACCAAGTGAGGTGAGATCAATCTCAAACGAAAGTATGTGTTCTCCATCTTCAATGTAACTATAAAAATAGGTTCTAGTGTAATATACTTGGGAATATTGAACCAATATATTATCTCTAACTTCAATTTTTTGATAAAATTCACTA
Source organism: Larix kaempferi (assembly GCA_027924585.1). Lineage (NCBI taxonomy): Eukaryota > Viridiplantae > Streptophyta > Pinopsida > Pinales > Pinaceae > Larix > Larix kaempferi. The sequence goes on from BSBM01000506.1 coordinate 9,051,555, forward strand.
GTTAAATTTTTAACATTTTTTCCGAACAAAGCAGGAAGTAAGTGATGGGGACTGAGGCAAGATATGGGGATGATAGGATGAACATTCAATTCTGGAAAATGTATGGACTGAGGTGCATCAGTAGTTCAATATGTAATATCAGATACTTCCTATGTACCATGTACCAGAACCATTCACTTTTCAGCATAGAGCAAGTCTATGCTTACTTCGAGGCTTCCTGGGCAGCTGGCATATGCATACTAGACAGGTGGGGATCCTGGAAGTTAATGGAAGAGGTTATATCAGTAAAATTAGTGCTGGTGATTTTTAGGAAAGTATTTGAACAGACTTGGGAGAGTTTAGGAAGAATTGGGGTTCAAGGGCTCACCCGGGATTGCTGAGCTAGTAATTTTCTAAGCTTCCAAAACAGGGGTTAAAGGCTTCCAAATTCTCGAGTTAGGGACTGATATGTGAATTATTTTGAATTATTAACCTACTGCAATAGACAGGAGGTCAAATGGATGCTCTGAGTGAAATCTACAGTAAATTCAACAAAACTAGTCTAGAAAAACCTCTCAATGAGCTAGTCTTGGAATTTAACTTCATAAATGACTTCCATTAACTGATTTATTTGTTCTAATATGTTATGCAGCTCTGATATAATATTAATAAAATTAATAAATATAAATGGACATAACATAACTCTTCTTTTTATTTCAGTGGCTTCTTTCTCAAAACATAGTGCCTCACGGGCTATAAATTGCATTAAATTGGTGCAGAAGATGAATAGAGAGAAGGATTTTTACAGTATCTCTATTCTGATGTAATAATCAGACCCTCTACAGATAATAGGTCATATTTGGATTCTCCTACTGCTGATAGACCTTACTAGTGCGCCCTCCTTCAACTAGTTGTCTCCACCAAGGGAAACACCTCTAAATTTGGCTGAGCGAGCTGGAGAAATGAGAGAGGAATGGGAGATCAGGTCTGAATTCGACCTATGGAAATGGAAGCCTCTGATATATGCTGATAAAAACTTTTGTATCTCACTGGAGGTCCTGGGCATGCTCCTCCATAACTATCTTCTTCTGCTAATGACCCTCCTCCAAAACTAGCTGCAATTCTTCTACACTAGTAGCCTCCTCTTCAATCTGACATTAATTATTCAAGGTTGATCTAAACTGGATGTTCCTGGCTGTAATAATGGTTTTTGGACCTTCATAACACTCACAGGAAACTCATAGGGCCTTGGGGCACATATCCCAAGAATAACTTATTGAGGCACATCACTCAACTAGACGGCTCAGAGCTCTCGTTCACAAATTCTAATAATGATCAAAAGTTCTTGAATGAAGTTGGAAACCTTCTTAAATAGAATTCATGTTGACCTATTGAGCAAGTTACTTGGCTTGGTGACCTGTGATAATAGGTCACCCATGAGTGGACATACGTTTCTTGCTTTGCTTGCTTGCTTTGCTTTGGCTTTCCTTCTTTTTTCCTCTTTTTTTGACTTTCCTTCTTTTTTGAACTTTCTTGCTTTTCATACTTTCCTGCTTTCTGGATTTATGCTGCTTTTCTTGAAATATTCCTCTTTTATCATTTTTGGCAACATTTTTGGACTCTAGTGCTTACTTGACTTCTACTCCAAGTAATTCCTCCAACCTTATCCACTAATTCAAATTGGTGAGCCAATTTCTCCATTTATTCAGCATAACAAATAAAATATTAATAAAAATATTACAACTCAGAATTAATCCAAACTTTAGCATTTAATCAATTAATTAATTCTTGTGGTATAATTGCCTCCAAAAATACCCCCTACTCCATTTTTGGCAACATATTCCACCTGGGTGCCCTCTTGGCCCACTTGCTCATTATCCATTAGTTTTATTTATCAAAATTATCTTTAATAAATAAATTTGCCAATTTGAGAGACTTAGACTAAAATTAATTCTAAGCAAATAGAATTAATACAATTTAATTCCCTTAGGGGTTGATCTTGTCCCCTTTCACCTATGGTATTGGATGAGCCAAAATTGGGGACATGACAGTCCTCCCTTCCCAAGATTGCTTGTCCTCAAGCAATGTTAGGATTCCACCAAGCTTCTGTTGCACCACTCTAATTATAATTGTCCCCATCCACTGAATAATCTGAAAATTAAACTTGGGGCCTTCAAAAAGATATAAAATAAATGCAAGATGACCATGAAGAATAAACTGCACTGCAAACTCTATCTGCACTAAATCATGAACAAAAATCTTAACCCAGTTAAGATAACTGAGTAGAATTTTTGGATCCCACTGCTCCCTTGGTAAGGACCCAAATTTTTTTGCCCCCGTTGGGAATTTGTCACTCCAAAGAATGCCTGGATCCCATGGTCCCTGCTGAATACCATCCATTATCACTGTTACTTTTGAAAACTTATCACTCAAGGGTATGCCAGGATCCATCCACCATGCTGGAAGTGTGCCACTCCTAATGCAAAACTGAATAGCTGTGTGAATTCTCCACCAAACATAGAACTTCTTGAGAGCATGCAAATCATAATGCATCTCTTGTGCATGTGCAATGGAGACATCTAATGGCTGCAAAATACACCTTTTTTGTTGCTTACATGTCAGGACAATGTCAGTTATAAAAAAAAAAAATTATTATTGAAATAAAAGAACCTTTTACCTTCCAAGGTCTTCATTGCAATGATGCATCTACCCATCCAACCAATGGAAGAAAAAACACTTTTATTTGATAAACCACATGGAATGTGTTCAGCCATATGTTTGTCTTCCTCAAATAAAGATATCTCATGATCTCTATGGAACTCTACAGGTGCTCCCCTTTTCATCCAATGGCTCAACTCTCTGCCATTGATCCAAGGGTGCAAAACTCCATCAATTGACCCCCAAATTGAAGGTAAGTGTAGATTTGATGCCTCCTTGTCAAAAGTGGATGCACACACATGCATGGGCTACCTCAACTACTGCGGGTTAAGGAACATGTCATAGGCCTCAATTATAGGATCCTCCTGCTCATCATGTGACACCAAGAAGAAGAATCCTTTTACCCAATTTTCATTCCAAACTTTGTGGTTGAATGTGAAGTGGGGAATGAAGGATGCTAAGCCATGCTTCTAAACATTTCATCCACTAAAGTTGTGGATGTATCCTCTCCATTTCTGTATGACCCATATATGGTGAACTCATCTGCCTCTTTCTTGGGAGAGGGATTTTCTTCAATGAACCTCTCAATTCCGTTCTGGAAAAAATCATGTGCTCTTTTTCATCTGCTTTTTCTGCGCTTTCTTCGAGCACATACTGAATAGACTACTCTTCATGGTCCACCCACTCATGAGGTTCCTCCAGGGAATTTTTTATGTCATTTACCCAAAAGGGATGACTCTCAGGAAAAATTGAGGATTCAGTCAATTCTTGCCACTCTTGTTGGAATTGTTCTATCTTCATTTGTGATTCTAAGAGGGAACTTTGAGTGTATCTCAAAGAATATCGGGTGGCCAACAACTCACCTTTGAGCTTGTAGTTCTCTTTTTCCTATATGATAATACTCTTAACATCATGCAATGTTGCTGCCCACAATAACTCAACAAGCTCAAACATGTAATTTTTATCTGAAAGCAACTATGAGAAATTAGCTTTAATTGTGGACATTGCTTTCTGGATATTCTCCATGGCTTCAAAGGAAGATTGGTCTTCCATTAAAGTAGCTTCCCAACACAAAATTGACACTGAAGTATGAGTTTCATGGAGAATTTTCAAGGCCTCTTGGATCTTCTGTTCATCCATCTTTAAAGATCCTGCAAGAAGATGAGGTTCTTGCAGATGTTCCTCCTCTTCATTTTCCATCACCAGATCAATTTCATGTAGTGCACTTGAGGTTTTGAAATCTGATTTATATGTTGTTTTTGCAATATATTCATCTTTTAGGTACTCAAAAACATAATTTGGGCTGCAACACAAGTGCTCATTCATCCTTGGTGCAACAAAAAGATCTTCTCTCAAAGTTTTAGCCTTCACACTGCTTTCATTCTTTACACCAGAATTTTGCACCTCATCACTAGGGGGCTCAACCATTCTGAACTTTTCACTGGAAGTGGATGCCATATCAGATTGACATAATGACACATAAAAATCATAAATTACTAACTCACCATGTGGCATGTTCTCCTCCTTATGTGGTGGAATTATGATGGCTTGTTCATCCACCCATTTCTCTGCTTCACACCCTACTGAGAAGTGCTCAATTTATGCTTCCTTGTGAGGTTCAAGGGGTGATTGTAAATCTGAATTATGTTCATCTTTTGGATCAAATCCAAATATGTCTCACCTTCATCAATTTGTCTCATTTCTTCTGCACTTATTTTGAAAGCAACCATCAAAAGATCGAGAGTGATTTTACCTCCCTTATCACCAACAATCAAATGTTTGACTACTGGATTTTCCACTGTGGATTGACCTTCTTCATCCACTTCTTGGAGTAATGGGGCAACAAAAAGTTCTTCTTGGTCATTTCTTTCCAAGAAAATTGATGTCTCTCCACATTGTGTGGTGCTCGGATCACAACCTTTGGACTTCCTTCTTGAAGGAAAACCAAACAATATCGCAATGCTTGGCCCTGCCAATGGCCTTGATGAAAATTCCTTCTTGATTACTTTTCCCTAAGATTGGGATGGATCCATATGTAGGGATGTACAACTTCATCTTTATTTTTTCCTACTTATTCTCCACCCGAAGAACTAGGTGGCTTTTGGTTTCCTCCCTTGATTTTTCCTGGTTGTGAGGACACATCTTTATCCCTCCCTTCCATTTTAGCTCCTAGGGGTAAAAATATTGCCTCGACTTCTTTGCACACACCATCAACCATATGTGTAATACTTATTTTGCTATCACTATTATAGGGGTATTTGAACAACCTATGAATCTCCAAATCACAATAGTCTCTAAAGGTTAGGGACTTCTGGGTCTCCTTCTTCAAAGCAGAGTAGTCCATGAAGTACTCATAGGATTTCTTTGGGTTTCTTCTATTGAGTATTTTTCCGTAATCCCAATTAGTCATAGGTATATCATTTCCTATGTCCTCTTCAAACATTTTTTCAACAAGGCAATCATATTCAACTTTCTGCAGATAGAAATTTTCAACAAATTTCATCTCCTCCTCTTCATATGACTCAACATATTCATCATCATATTGCTCATAAATATCATCATCAGAGTAAGAGTCTTCTTCACTAAAAATTGACATGACTGCAAATTCATTAAATTAAGAGTCTTATTTCCATAGGAGTAGAGGAAAGAGCTCTAATACCACGGTAATATCCTTGGGAATATTCAACCAAGATATTATCTCTAACTTCAATTTTTTGATAAAATTCACTAGTTAAATTTTTAACAATTTTTCCGAACAGAGCAGGAAGTAAGTGATGGGGACTGAGGCAAGATATGGGGATGGTAGGATTAACATTCAATTCTGGAAAATGTATGGACTGAGGTGAAGAAGTAGGTTAGTATGTAATATCAAAGATTTCCTATGCACCATGTACCAAAACCATTCACTTTTCAGCATAGAGCAAGTCTATGCTTACTTCGAGGCTTCCTAGGAAGCTGGCATATGCATACTAGACAAGTGGGGATCCTGGAAGTCAATGGTAGATTTTATATCAATAAAATTAGTGCTGGTGATGTTCAGGAAAATATTTGAACAGACTTGGGAGAGTTTAGGAAGAATTGGGGTTCAAGGGCTCACCCGGGATTGCTGAGCTAGTAATTTTCTAAGCTTCCCAAACAGGGGTTAAAGGCTTCCAAATTCTCAAATTAGGGACTGATATGTGAATTATTTTGAATTATTAACCTACTGCAATACATGGGAGGTAAAATGGATGCTCTGAGCACAATCTACAGTAAATTCAGCAAAACTAATCTAGAAAAACCTCTCAATGAGCTAGTCTTGGAATTTAACTTGATAAATGACTTCCATTAACTGATTTATCTATTCTGATATGTTATGCAGATCTAATATAATATTAATAACAGTAATAAATCAAAATTCACATAACATAACTCTTCTTTTTATTTTAGTGACTTCTTTCTCAAAACATAGTGCCTCACAGGCTATAAATTGCATTACATTGATGGAGAAGATGAATAGAGAGAAGGATTTTTACAGTGTATTTGTTCTGATGTAATGATCAGACCCTCTACAGATAATAGGTTGGATTTTTCTGCTCCAACTGCTAATAGACTTCACTGGTGTGCCCTCCTTCAACTAGTTGTCTCCACCTGGGGAAACACCTCTAAATTTGGTTGAGAGAGCTGGAGAAATGAGAGAGGAATGGGATATCAGGTCTGAATTCGAACTCTAGAAATGGAAGCCTCTGATATATGCTGATAACAACTTTTGGAGCTCACTGGAGGTCCTGGGCATGCTCCTCCATAATTATCTTCTTCTGTTAATGACCCTCCTCCAAAACTAGCTGCAATTCTTCTACACAAGAATTTTCTGTGTTGAATCTACAAATTCTTATTCTAGGTTAGGCTCATGGGAAAAATAGAATTAGAAACTTGATTTCACTTTAACTTATAGAGCAGCAAAGAAGGAGATGTCTTCAATAGAAACTTGAGCAGTTGGATCTGCAATTTCTTCTTCATCTTGAACAAATTCATCATGAGAGATGCTTGAAGCCGAGACATAATCAGAGAGAACACTTAAGGAGGTATCAATGGGCTTGTTCTCCAAATGGGTAGCATCAACCTCTTCCTTCTTTTTTCCAAATTCTCTATCCAAATTGGTCCATATATCACTTGGGTATTCAACAATATCAATGAGGTAGTGCATACTAGGAGACATAGCAAGACACATTGATCCATATGCTCTGTCATAGTCATTTAGCCAATCATTCTTCTCTTCATAGGAAGAAAAATCTCTCATAAAACCAATACAAAGATCAAAAATACCTTGTCTCTTCAGATAGGCTATCATCATTGGTTTTCACTCATCATAGTTGAATAGAGAGAGAGAGAGGAGGAACTTATTTTGAATTCATGGAAGTTAATGTAGAATACCTGCACAAAAAAGATCTGAGAAACTCTCCGGAATATTACGTTTCTCAGCAAAGCTCTGATACCATGTGAAATTCTCACTGAGATCTAGAGACAAAGATCAAATTCACACTAAGTCTAACGGAGATCAAAAGAATTGAGCAGGAAAAATAGTGTTAGAACATAAGAGATTGAAACTCAATTGGAATATAGTCCATTCATCTATTATTCAGTAAATGTGTACATAAATAATACATATCCAAAGGATAAATTCGTGAGCCTTAGAGAAATAATGAATCCAGACATGTGGCAGGCTTAGATAGGAAAGATTCCCATCACTAGACTAGAGAACTAGTTGTAACTCCTGATGGTAGTGTCAGTTGGCCAACTAACTGAGTCTAACAGATAGTAGGAAGGAATAAAGGCGTATTAGGGAGTTGAATAAGTCTAACTAACAATCAAAGGGAGCATTAGTGATTTGTCGTGGTCATCGGGGCTCAATAAGTACTCAAACTCATGAAATCAAGGACTAGTACTCAGTTAACTAGTGGTGATTGAAGACAAGCGTCTTAAATCAAGGGAACTTACTTAGATTCTCCTAGAATCATGCATGAGGGAGCATTAGGTCTAAAATAAAGGAATAGGGCTCTTGAGTGGATAATGAGGGTCAAAAATGACAACAACATGGTATTAGGGAGTCAACACCATGTTCTAAACACTAGGGTGGACAACAATGTTGCATGCATGTTACATGACTGAATGACTATATGTCTAGATGGATAAATGTTCCAACAATGATGCTCCTACTACCTCTAGTGGGTATTACCGGATGAATCCATTAGTGTGGACACTAACCGATCTCCCTAGTCCGAATGGTTTGGATCTAAAACAAAGAAAAACATAATACAAATGTCTTTCCTAGATTGATTTAATCAAAAAGGATGTATAGAATGCTTACCTTACATCCATGGTTCTTCCTCCTCATTTGGTGTAGATATTGATCTCTCAGCTGCGAACAATACAATACAAATGACAAGAAACCAACATGAAAGCAATATGTGATATAAATCGATCTAAACAAGCATTCAAGGAAGCGAGTTCTAAAGACATGTAATAGATGAATCTTTATGGAAATAACATGAATATTGTTGCATTAATGAAAATAATGGAGAGGATATTACAACCATCGCCTTGACATCGCAATTTATTCCAAGTGATCTTTGCCTCAAAAGTTCAATCTAGCCTCCAATGGATGAAAGGGTTCTAATGAAATCCCTCCATCATTTTGATACTATAATCCTTCCTCCTCTAACTATGAAGAGGAGGCTTATATTTATAGGCCCAAATGGATAGAAGGGGTTGAGTATCTTAGGGAGAAGCCAAGGAATCATCCCAAGATGGTAGGGGATCGAATTCCACCTTGGCTGATTTCTTGGGATAAGCCTCCATGAAGATATTCCTTCTAGAAGTCGCTCAAAGCTTCTCTTTTTCACTTTTAACTAACAGTGATGCACTTTGAACATAGGTAACCTATGCCATTGAAGGGTGATACACTTTGTTCAAAGGAAAAAGGTGTCAGTGACGTGCTCTGTCAATGTGCAAAGCGTGTCTCCAAGGATCTGACGCACTTTGTCAATGTGCAAGGTGCGTCAACATGACAACATAAGGGAAAAATCCATAACAACTCCCTTCTTTCAACCAATTTAGGGTTAATTATTTAGGAATCGGGGCAAGTGAAGGACACATAACTCATGATGATGAGATTTTGGTGTAACAGAATGCCCCCCAAAGCATGATGTTATAGGATTATGATAGGTGAAATGCATTGATGTATGAAAATTCAAGGCAAACATCATCGGTCGAAATGTTGAACAAGGAATATGCAGTACAATAGACTCCGAGATATATGTCTCAAATGAATCCAAACATGGCTTCTTACCAATACATTGCAGATCCAATTTAGTACTGAATGATTGGACACAATCACAACTACTAGATACAAGCATAGATCCATGATGAGATGATAACACAACCACGACCAATACATGAGTGGATCAGTGTGATATGACTCAAAAAATATCCATCGCATACTGGGTAAGATACATTAGTTAACCCAGGGTCTTCAACCCGAACCTGCAATGATACGAATATAACCATGTGATTACAATGTGTTGAAGTCGAACATGGTAGAAACCACTTGATTACCGATCATTGATGTATAACGTTAACAAGCGCGAGGGAAATCATCATTAATGTCAATGATCCCCAGGGTATCATAGTACATACAACCGAATGTGAATCAATGAGTTGAGGTCGAACATTCGGTGGAATATTTCAATCAGATGTCAATGATGAAAACTTTATGTTGAAAGCAAGGTAACCTACCATTGAGGCATGTAGGCCCAAGGTACTCGACTAGTTTCTAGGTTCAATCCTTGGATGATGTGCTGAAGTTGACAAGGATAAACCCATCGAAGGAGGGCCATAATGAATCCCCCATCATCTACATGAAACAAGATCAAATATTTTTTGAGGTAGATCGGACTATAGAGTAATTTTTTGGGATTGACTCAGAGGCGATCGAAGAGAAGGAAGATATACTGACTGCAGAGGTTGAATTCAAAAAAACTACTTTCCTTAAGCATGTAATAACATGACTTGGCAGCATTGATTCAATGAGATAGACCCCAAAACCTAAGACAACTAATGATCGATCCATTCTTCGGATGACCCAAAGGACTATAGTGACTCAAAGAAATGGTATGACTCGAAGACAAGCATATTATCATATCTATTTGAATGAAATGAAAACAAGTGCCATGTTCAAGGACAACTATAAGCTGCCACTAACACAAGTAAATACACATTCTTTCCTAATCCCTCGTCATGATTGACGAGTAACTCTTTGTTTATTAACAAGCTTGAGGAGGATAAGAGATGCTTGATATACCTTGTCCTTAGGACGATTCGAATATCACATGTTTTACAAACCTGATATAGGAGGGGTTCATCCCTATAAGGGCCCTTCGATGTTGAAATTTTAATGATTCCATAGAAGGAAAAATCGGTGTCATTTCATGTTTAGAGAGCCTGAAAATACTAAAGAAGACCCCAAAATATACTTTTTCGTAGATTTAGTCTCAGAGGTCCAAAAAAGAATAAAATTATACCTAAGAGAACCTTCTAGTCAAAAGTGACTAGAGTAGTCCTTTTTTGGAAATAGCCCACACGATCCGAAAAAGGGGTAAACTATAACTGTCTAGACAACCTTTCACATCCTTTTACAAGAGTGAAAGAGAAAAGTTCACTTGGCGATCTTTTCATATTTTGGGAGTCTGAAAAGGGGTTAAATAAAAATCTGAGGACAACATTCTAAGGCCTTTTCACACTTAATAAGAAGCATGAAAGGTAAAAAATGGTATCTGTTATAGTCAAACGTTACGAACTTCATCCTGTAAACTTTAGAACAAATTTTAGAGCCATTATGAGGATTTTAAAACACAAAAATAAGATCAACTTAGCAAAAACCAAATGAAATAACAAAAAAATAAAATAGGAATATTCCATTTTGTTATTAAAAAGGGTAAAAGGTAAGAATTATTTACCATTTGTTTTTAACCAAGTTGAAAGTGAGAAAAATACCTTTCAAGCTTGATTTTGTGGTGAATATTGCGGACGCTTCAGTCAGCTATTCTGCCTCCCGTCATCTCTAGGTAATCCTACTCCCTTTCCCCTTCAATTTCATGGTCAAATTTTCAATTTTTATGCATGTTCTTATGGTTTTTGAGGGCCATTTCATAGGGGGAAGTGCGCTCCCTGAGTGATGCACTTCTCCCTTTCGGGAAGTGTGTCACTCAGCGGTGGCGCACCTCACACATGGGATAACTACATCGTTGATGCCCTGTCTTCAAAGACGAGGTGCATCAGCGCAAATTGGCCCAAATTTTTTGAAATGGGGGCCAAAAGATGACTTCTATTCATGTGAAATGTACCTAATCCCTCTCAAATTGATGTTTATGCAGGGTTTGTTCATCAAAATGGTTCAATGGAAGGAACAAGAACATGAATTGGAAGACGTTCAAGTTGCCAACGATCCACATTCAATCAATGCCTTAAGAGAATGTAAGTTGTTGAAGTTCTTCCAGGTACAAGGGATTAGGTCCCAATTACAATTGTTGGAACTTTTGATCCGAATGTGGGATATGGACCAACAACATTTCCAAGTGGGCACACATATCCTTGTTTTGGACATTGAGGATATATACTTTCTAACGGGACTATCAAGACGAGGGGCCCCAGTATCATTATCTGGTCCTAGGGGTGGAGATAGAACCATTGAGGACTTGATCGCATAGTTCTGCACTCCTAGTACGCAAAATTTGGGTGGGAATATTCCCATCAAGAACGTGTGGAACTATCCCTTGAGGACCGTGATGTTTGCTATTGAGTGAATGGTAGGGATTAGTGCTTTGCACCAAGCCACCAAGGCTCATATGTTGTACTCCATCGAGCGCATGGAACCCGCGATTTTAAACTGGTGTGAGGGGCTCCTCACGCACTTGAAGGAACAGTTGACCAAATGCAGGAGAGGGGAGCTCAAGCAGTTTGGTTGTGGGTCCATTGTGGTCTCTTTCTTCTTGGAGAAGGTCCCCCTTCTCCGTCATCAAGTGGATATCAATGATCTCAATCCACCTGACCCATGCATGAAGCGATGGACTAAGGTGATGGCCCATCATGGCAGTGGTGGGCCCATGATCACCTATGGACCTACTTTATCCAGGTGGTTGTGTAGCCATCTCCTCATGGTAGAGGACTACGCATATGTGGGAGCAGAATTCTTAGGAGACCCTAACTTAGTTTTTCCATAGGGAGAGTAGTGGGGAGAGATAGGTAAGAAAAAAACTCTTTTTTTATGTATTTTATGATTTTCTCATTTTTCTATAGTACTGATATGCTGAACCTTGCTTACACAAATGTTGTCCCTTCGAGAACGGCGGGATCCTCACCTATTGGGAGGCAATGGGTAGTTCGTGATATGGCGAAGGTTCATCGAGAGGCCATGGAGGATATCAACAAGCTCGAGGATAACCTCCAGCAGCTGACCACATACATTCCCGATATCTATATAGATGACCTACCATGGAACTACCAGTGTCGGATAGTTGGAGTTTCGAGTCACTTTGGTCGATTACTATGTCGGGTGGCTAGGGCCATCATATGCTACCATGAGAACCATTAGTGATAGCATGTATATACTATGATGTACTGAAAGCTACGAGCTTCATATTTTTGTAAATGTGATCGACTGAAAGCATGAGATTTAGATTTTTGTACTAGTACCTTTTTGTAAAACATTTTTCCAGACTTAAAATATTATCTAGCGGTTTATACAATGCGTCTTTATGATGAATGGGGATCTTATGAATGTTTGCTTATAAATTAATGAATAATTTACATGTCATGTCAATTATGCATCTTTAATAAAAATTCTTATGAATGTGTAATGTGCCATTCTAATACGAAGTTAGCCAATGAATCGGCAACCGTGTTCATACATCTCGGGATATGTTGGTATTGAATAAACTCAAAATACCTTTCCAAGAGATGTAATCATCAGAACAAGCGAAGCAGTGTGGGGTCACAGATGGCATAGACTCGATTAAGATGGGATACCACAAGTTGTGAATCCATATAGATGACAATGTGGTCCACACCAAGGGAAGATGCGTCGGTTAACAATCCAATCACCACGTGATATTCGGCGATGTTATTGGTCACAGGACCTAGGTAAGTTCGCCCTGAGTTTATTAGTTCACCGGTAGGGGAATAGAGTACCCAAGCTCCCAAGGTGAGGTTTCAAGTGTGCCGGATAGCACCGTCCACAAGTCCATAACAGGTTTCCATCTGTACATCCACGGAGAGCACGGTATAAGCGATAAACGAGATAAGACCTAACCACACTAAAATGAAATTGTCACACCAAATCAAAACACATTATAAACAATATATACAGAGTACTGATGTAGGATAACCTAAGCATGGTACTATAGCCATCCCAAAGAAATGACCGCCATCCCAAAGAGATGATCGCCACATGCCCCTAAGTGGAAATCATTCAATACATGCTCAACCTCCTCGTGATTTAAACATCGTCGTAAAATGGAATCAATGCCACAAGGATAGAGGGTGTCACCGATGATCAGGTAGTATTTGGCATGGTGACGAATACGATGACGTTCATCGTGGGATAGGTGAGATATGAAGCGTTTTGTTTGGAGATACAATGTTATATGATTCTCTGTACTAAGGATCATAAGTACTGATCAGGAACAAGGACTCATCGAGGAGAGAGTCAATGGGCTCAGATTCTTGATCAATACGGGGAAGATTGCAAATTAGCTCTGCGAATACTAATGACTTTTTGGATTTAGCCTTTTCAAACTAGAGATTGAATTCTTGGAGAATCACGATCCAGTGCAAGTATTTTCCCCCCAATACCTGACGTGTTAGGATGTGGTACATAGGGTTAGAATCGATAATGATAGTAGTAGTCCGGAGTAGGATATACTGATGGAACTTCTGGACAACGATAACGGATGCTAGAGCTAACTTTGCAACATGCAAATAATGGGTTTCAGAGTCTATGAGACCCTTACTAAGGTAGTAAATCAAATGTTCATGTGCGTGGCTATCCTTCTGCACTAGAACCATACCAATAATGGAGGTGGAGGAAGAAAGATAGAGGATATAATCCTTGGTGTAATCCAGTGGTTGTAACATAGGTGCATGGGTAATAGCGTGCTTGAGATTATCAAAGGCACTTTGAGCGTAGTCATCCCAAATAAATGGGAAATCCTTCTTTAACAATCACATATAACCCAGTGTCTTTTCTGCAAAATTACACACGAAACGACGCAGGAAGTTTTCCTTCCCCTGCAAAATTTGAAGTTTTGTACTGTCCATAGGTGGGGGTAGGGATATGATAGCCTCTACCTTGAGGGGATCGATGCAAATCCAATCTTTGGAAATGATGAAGCCAAGGAGACATCCGGACTCCACACATAATATGCACTTGTGGGGATTTAAGAGGGTGTTATATCATCAAAATCTGAGGAACACAACCTCCAAATGATCAATGTGAAACTCACGACGATTGGAATGAGCTGGAAAATCATTGAGGTAGGGTTCCAAAAAATCCTTAATATCATGAAAGGCATACGACATGGCCTGCTGGAATGTGGAACCATCATTTTTAAGGCCAAAAGGTAGTTTGCGATATGCAAATGTACCCCATGGGCATATAAATGTGGTCTTAATTTGGTCTGCTAGGTGGATATCAATCTTATTGTAACCAGAAAATCCATCCATAAATGAAAAGATGACACTACCGCACAGTTGTCAATGATTTGGTCGATAAACGGGGTGGGGTAATTGTCCTTAGGATAGGTCTTATTTAAATCCCTGTAATCAACACAAACTCTAATGGTTCCTTTTTTTTGTAACCAGAACGACGTTATAGATCCAATCTGTCAAAGGGATAGGGTAAATGAAACCATTTTTCAACAACTTTTCAATTTCTGCTTTGATAGCTGCAGTCTTTATAGGGTGCACTGGAAGGATTTTTTTCCAGATAGGTTTTGTGTTGGGATATGTTTTGATTTCATGCACAACGATAGTAGGATCAATCCCGTACATTTCTTCTTAGATCCATGCAAATACATCACGGAATTGTTTGAACAAGGCCATATAACTCTTGATTTCATCAAGAGAACAAGTTTGGCTAATGTGGATATGTTCCATGATGCCTGGTTTCATCGAGATGTAAATGGTGGTAGGCGTGATGTTTTCCAAATTCCCTTCGGTTACCGTATCTTGGGTGAGAATAGGAGTTTGAGGGTTGGGAATGACATCTGGTGAAAGAATAGTTTGAATTTCATTCTCTATCGTATCTAATGGTGGAAGGAAGGAAGATTGATGTTGATTATATTCCCATGGAGGCTCATCTAAGCTCATGATTTCCATGATCGATTCATCAGAGTGAAAAGTATGAAGGAGATGATCGAATGATAGCGATGATGAGTTTCGCTGAGATGGGAGAGAACTTGGGTTTGATGTCACCACGTGGTGCTCATTAGGTAGTTCGAACGTCGATTGGATGGCCTCATAGGTGGCTTCAGCTAGGCTGAGAGGCATGTGATCTTCAATCAAATCAACGTCAATGACATCAGGGACAATCCAAGGATCCATCGGGTTGGAGGAGGATGGGGTCACATATAAGATCATGTTTACCGTGGAAACATGTGATGGGGGATAAGGTGTTGGAAAGACTCCCATTAGGTATGAATCTTTTAGAAGTTCTACCCCCACACTCTCATATATTTGCGAAGAGTGTCCTAAAATAGGGACATTATCCGCAGGATGAGTTGTTGTGTTCATTGTACAAAAATCTAATTGGTCGATAGTGACAATATTCCCATGGTGGGGAAATTGTACTATGCGGAAGATAGAGGAGAATACTGCAGTCATGGCATAGAACCAATTTCAACCAAGCAATAAGTTATAATCCAATGGGGCTGCGACTACTTCCACATTAATGGAAACATTCTTACCTCCCAACTCAATGACTAAATATTGTATCATCCCATGTGGTTGGAATCCATGTCCGTCAAATGCTTTCAGTGTGGTAGGGGAAAGGTTCAATTCGGGAGAGCCAATGGCTCTCCAACCGGATAGTGACATTACCAAATTAGAGGCTCCTTCATATAAAACAGTAGGATGGATACTTTTCCCAATGACATTGGTAATGATCTGAAATGCCAATTGGTGGGAAAGCCTTGGCTTGAAGTATTCCAATATAAACATTATCGTATTAGAGGAATCATGATCTATTGCTCCAAGAGCATATAACTGAATCTTATGCTGATTAGGGCAGTTTTGTAAGACTTCAATGGTCAACATAGCTCATGGTTCCTGGGCTAGATCTTCCACAATATTGTAGTTTTGAATGGCCCGGGCATTGGGGTTGAAAATTGCTTTTCGGATTGTGCTTTTCGATGGATGCAAAATTGCATCTGGTATAGGTTTGTCAATGGTCAAAGGAGCTTGTGACAGTGGAGTAGTGGACGCAGATGTGGAGGGTTTGTCAGTAGTACCTCCATTAGATTCCTTATTAGGAACAAAGTCATATGTGCGTGTCCTGGTAGATAAGTTGATCGATTCGCTATGAATCATGAGAACATGAGCGGTTGTCGATGGTTCTCCTTGAGGAGGATTTGGTTGTTGAGCAACCATTTGTTATTGTTGTGTGGAGAAGGGGTTCATTAAAACTGTGGGTGTAGGGTTTCCTTTGAGGAAATTTTGGACTTGTTCATGATGTGGGAATTCTTTTGTGAAGTGGTCTTCACTACACAATAAGCATGGAAATTTAGCCTTCTGTCATGGTCTCATGTCGGTAGGGTTGGGGTTGTTCCTAGGTTCCTGATGGTTAGATAATTTTTTGGATTTCCCATTGTTTTTATTATTACCACTCAATTTTTGAGATGAAGCAGATTGGACTGAATTCACCAATGCAGTGGAAGTAGGACTAGGTGATCAATTGGTGTTATTGCCAGCATGTGACAAGGATGGGGTTGAACTAGTGTGGTTATGTAATCCAATCGATTGAGTAGCATTGCTGGGTATGAACAAAACCAGTGATTCCATCAGCATGTGATCCCATAAGAGGTTTGGTTGGACCATATGTAGGTCGGGAGGCATTGGGAATTATGTCATATGATGTGCCATATTGAGCATAGATTAAGTCCAAGTACTCGGCACGCGAAATGGCTTGTTCTTCCATAACGACCCATCCCATAGAGACTTCCTTAGCTATGATAGGTAATAATGCGTCTCTGCTTCCATTTGTGAATATGATCCGAAATGTGAGTGGAGGTAGATTGTCGGAGGAAGTTTAAAAGATCCGTATGTAACATCCTGAAAAATATCAAAATTTAAAAAAATTTATAATAGCAATAATTATCAAAGTCATTAATGCGGAACATATAAATTAATTAGATTTCTTAACTAAGATAATTAGCAACGATGACACGTCATACTTCTCCAATAAATATGATATAATTGTATTTGCTATTTTATATTTAAGCGGATGTTAATCTCCTTAACGAAAGATCTTTTATGATTATGCAAGAGTATAGTTTACATATTTGCTTAAGTTCTGAATATCATTACATGCTGTACATTGTTTCTACTATTATGATGTTCTTGATGATGTGCTAACAGTTTGTTTGTATGATGATGAAGGGGTCCTACGAGGTACCCTGGAGTTTACTTAGCTACGTTTAGCTAAGGCATTTAAATATTGTTTCCATGTGCAGACCGTAGGTAAGAATTTCTAAGGCAACAATGTTAAAGTATCTTTCAGTTCATCGTCAATGTAAAAATTAAATGCTAAGTACCTCCTTGTGAAACAAGCTACTGGAGGTATGAATATTTCGGTTATAATTCTAGTTTGCGTGCTGGCTTTCAATCTCTTCTATAATATACGTCATCAACATACTGATATAATGCTATTTTGATTATCACTGCATAGTTAAAAATGAAAAGTAAGATTAGTGCTTGTGCTCTAAAATTAGTAAAAGAAATGAATATCGTCACCATTTAAACTACGCTTATAGTATTACATTTGTCGTTAGACTTTGCAATACATGGCTAACATATTTAATATGTTGTGCATATGATGATTATGCAATGGACTTATCATTGAATGTGTATCACCCATTTATCCATACCTATAGACTCACATTCATTTTATGAATTGGAAAATGCATGCTAAAATGTGCAATATATAATATGCATAGTATTTAAAGTACACTTATGCATAGCTAAAGTCTTAATTCTATATATGGTCTCCAATTTATCCAATGATTAACACTATGTGAACATTTATATGGCTAAGATTATTGCTATTGGTCTAAACACGAGCTATAATAGTGACATATTAACAATTATAAAGTGTTAATACATTTCCCACCATATAATAGCACATGTTATAAAAGCTACGATGCAAACATAACTATAATGGCTAACATGAAATACGATCCAAAAACCTAACATAAAATAATTCGATCCATATCGATAAACTATAGAGTCAAACCTAACAAACAATTGATGCGATGTTGACAGGGTATAAAGCTTGGTCTTTGACATGATTACCACTGGAATTGACAAGTCTTGGCATTTAATTCTTATTAACTCGATAATGAAGTGGAGGCTTGATTGTAATATCTTCACATGCTTGTGATTGCATTTAATGCCAACCTAAGGCTGAGTTGTGCCATGCATGAGCTCTCGATCCGCTTACATGGCAATTGGTAGATGTAACCATTAATTGGTATTAAATACAATGTTGGTTCGAAAATCAACGTGCTAGGAATGGTAGCTACCCACCGTTGATCTCTTGTAAGATCTAGGGTGGTGGATGAAACCCTAAACCCGCGTTGGTAAGTCATGACCTTTGGATTTCTCATCTTGATTGTTACGCTTAGTGGGAGGTTAGCTGGGCCGACAGAATGCTGAAAGGTAGGGTTGATGGTTTCTCTGAGAAGAGGACTCCTTCCTCGGTCTTGAACCCGGGACCTGAGTGATGAAGTTACAGGTTTCAGGCTTATGCATTGGTGCATAAGAGCCACGATATAGTTCTTAAAAGATGTATGTGTTCTTATCTCAGTTGCTGAGAGTGTTTTGAAATTGGGATTCGGGTTCTCCATCTAAAATCGTCTTCGGGGTTTTGAAAATTGTGGTTACTGATGTTGCTACCAGGCTTCGTCGTTCTTTTGCTGGTGTGGTGTGCAACTGATCCAAGCTTCGATTAGAAGGCAATTGTTCACAACAATGCAATTATACAGTGTATCATATTTGTAAACTTGTATCTTCTGGCTTTTAACCTCTCCGAATGTAACTTTGCAGGTACCAGTTCGAAGGATGGTTCCTGTGCAATACTAGAGAATGGAATATGCTTCTACTTCTCCTGGTAAGCTCTGGTGGTTCTTGAAAACCTCGTAGGTTCTCTTTGACACGGTTTTGATGGTGATTTCCGAGTGCTGAGAGTTGGAACCTTTCGACTTGTTTCGGTGATGGCCGAGTGTGAAGTTTTAAAAATTGTTTTGATATCATACTGTAAGAGGTTGATCCTCAGTCTTGTATTTGATGCTCGGCCCAGTATTTTTTTTGTTGTAGCGTTGGAACCGACTTTGAGTTGGTCTTTACACCGTTGGTTGTTTTAAGGGAAAAGACCCAATGTGTTTTTGGAAAATTTGAATGGAAATAACAAAATCTCTGTCATGCTTTATCTATGTTGTTGGGAATTCCTTAATGGATTCGTTTTTCACTTGCTTCTATGCTATTGGTTCTCTTGTACTGTAATGATACAGTCTTATTTAAATAGATGTTAACAAATGACTACTTGGAAAACTGTCGATTCGAGTTCGAATACAAAACTATCTCAGGTTGAATGTAAATGGTTGCTTCTTCTACTTCGTCATTGATGTCAATATTTAAGTTTTGGAAAGGTTCTGAGATAATTTTGATTGTCAATTGTTTTTGCTAAAGATAGTCCACAATGTCTATTTTAATTTGTAAATGAATCCTACATGTAGCTTTTGATTTCTATCTGATTTGCAATAAGCTGTTGTACCAAAAGCTTAACCTGTGTATAAAATATCTCGATAGTGTGAATGTTTTCGATGTTGAGATGTGTTCTTACTAGGGTTGTGAGCTATCGATAACATTAGTATAGAATCGTGCTTTCTGCTATGTGGTGAATACTGTCTTGAAGAAATTTTTGAAAAGCTAGTTAGGGTTTGGAAAAGAAAAAAAAATCTAAAGTTTTCCCTGAAAGGCTTGTGAAGAAAAGAAATATGAACTGTGTAAACAAAGCTAGGGTTGAAGTATATTAGGGTTTGATACTACTTTGATATAATCAATAATTGAAAACAAAGGTGTAAGTTAGTGTAGAAATGAAATGTTTAATATTGATTGCATTTGCTTGCTATTTGAAATAAATAGAGTTACAAGAAATATATAGCACTGTGCAGAAACATACTGTGCTTTTATTTCATGTATTAAATAAAAGAATTTTATACTATTGTTGATGTTATACTGTAATGTTTACTGTGTTTAATTATAGGACAGAATCTTAACAGGAATCACTATTGTAATCATTATTCCAATCAATGGCATTCTGCCTATCTCTCATCTATCCTTAATTTGCTTCTCTATACTAGAGTACTATGTAGAGAACAGCATGGGGAAAAATATAGAGATGGTTATCAAATCAAATATTTCATAAAGCTTTACCATTCAGAATCATACATGGATCAAAAAATAAAATAACTTCTTTTACATGACAGAGTTTATTAATTCTACTAAACAGAAACATTCAACTATAAACAAAAGTAGGAACAGTAAAACCTAGTTAACAGTAGGGAAACAAACAGCCCAAGGAACCTGTTCCACCCAACCAATTCCTGAAGACAGCTAAGTTACTTGCCTTAGGACCCCCGATCCATTTGGTTCAACCACCAGGAGGAATAAACTTAGAAGCTTGGGTCCTCAACTTGCAACAACAAATAGTTTATCCAATCTTAAAGACTTAGCAGTCAAAGGGACCTGCACCAGCACCTCTGGTTTTCCTTCTTGGAATAATTTGCAGACTTACAGTTGCACTCTCACATAGCCTCCCTATTTGAATCTCTCAGTGATCACCTGATGCACTTGAGGAATATTTCCGCAGAAAATATTGTAAGAGCTGCCTGCTCAATTCGAATTGCCTTATGCATGCTGCCTAGGCCTTTTAGTGGTTAAATGGTCATTTAATGAGCTGCCTACTCACTCCCACCACCTGGACGATAATGCCACATTTTTAGGGGTAGTTGTCCCATAACCAACAGCTAGTGGTGAAGTGCAATTGCTTCCATCTATCCCATGCCTTCTAACAGCTTCCATTCCTCCTAGTGGTTCAGTGAACACTCATTTAACAGTCCCCTTTGGTGTTTGTCTCCTACTTCAATTTATTAAATAATAATAATCAGTAATTACATTCATCCTTGACCAAATTTGGTCATAATTACAAAACTTTGTAATTAAAATTTAACATAAAGTATTTTGCAAATAAAATAATATTCTCAGAATTTGGGTAGGTGACATACACCCCCCCTTAAGTCTCAACATCGTCCTCAATGTTGGTTAATCACTCTCTGAGTGTTCCTGAAACAGAGTTGGGTATGCTGCCCGCATACTACTCTCCAACTCCCAGGTTGCCTCTTCTGTGCTAAGGTGCTTCCATTGCACCTTTACCTGCCCAATGGTGTGATTCTGGAGTAGAGTCTCCCTCCTTTCGAGGATACAGTCTGGTTCCACATGAAAATCGCCGTCTTGACCCACCTGTACATCATTCCAGTTTACAACATGAGTAGCATCGTGTACATACTTCTTTAAAAATGATATATGAAAAACATTATGTATCTTTAAATTTGGTGGCAAAGCTAGTTGGTATGCCACTGGTCCAACTCTTGACAATATCTCGAAAGGACCACAATACCTGGGTGCCAACTTGGCACAACTTCCCAATTTTAATGAACTCTTTTTCGGTCTTACCTTGAGGAAAACATGTTCACCAACATGGAAATCTTTATGAGTCCTTTTAATATCTACTTGACTCTTTTGCCTATCTTGGGCAGCTTTTAGATTTCCTTGTACCTGTTTCACAATTAGTTCTAACTCCTGCAACAATTCAGGTCCTAAAACAACTCTATTTACTAGGTCATTCCAAGAAACAGGTGTATCACATTTCCTACCATAAAGAATTTCAAATGGGCTAAGTCTGGATGATGCATGATAATGGTTATTATATGCAAATTCTGCTAAATGTAAGTAGCCTTCCCACTTACCAGGCTACTTACAATAACATACATTCTCAATAAGTCTTCCAAAACTTGATTCACCCTCTCTGTATGTCCATAAGTTTGTGGATGAAATGTTGTGCTAAAGTTTAAGGTTGTATTCAACCCTTTAAACAAAGACCTCCAAAAGTTTCCAATAAACTTAGAGTCACGATCTAAAATTATCACTTTCGGTATACCATGTAGTCGAAAAATCTGCTTCATGAAGATTTATGCAATGTCTGGAGCCTTATGAGTAGTCTTCACAGGTATAAAGTGTGCTGCCTTGCTGAGTTTACCCAGTACCACCATGATAGAGTCATTTTGTTTCTGATTTTTGGGTAGTCCAATAATAAAACCTATACTTATCACTTCCCATTTCCAGCTAGGTATAGGCAATGGCTACAACAGTCCAGCCGGATGTTGATGTTCAACCTTCACTTTTTGACAGTCCAAACACTTAGCTATGTACTCTGCTACTTCATCTTTCATTCTGGGCCAATAGTATTCCTTCTGTAGCATAGTGATGGTTTTCTGATAACCTGGATGACCAGAGTAATGGTTTTTGTGCATCTCATTTAAAATCAGAATTTTTACTTCTGGTATGTTGGGTACATACAATCTATTTTTGTATAATAATAGTCCATTTTCCTTCAAACTGTAATCTGCCATAGAATTTTCAGAACTGTCATTAGCTGTCTTTTCTTGTAATTTTCTGTATTCTTCATCCGTTTCACTTCTTTCAAGGATCTGATTTTTTAAATTTGTTGAGTAAGTACTAATGGCTGAAATAAAATTCAGTTTTGCTTTACGACTTAATGCATCTGCAACCTTGTTCTCTTTCCATTTAATATGCTGAATTTCGAAATCATACGCACTTAGAAAAGTTAACCATCTAGCTTGTCTAGCGTCCGGATTTTTCTGATCTAATAAATATTTCAGACCCATGTTATCTGTCAACAAGGTAAACTTTCTATCAATAAGGTGATGACGCCACATTTTTAAAGCATGAATTACTACTAATAACTCTAAATCATAAGTAGAGTAGTTCTTCTCATGTATTTTCAGTTTTCTAGATTCGTATGCCACAACATGCCCTTCTTGTGTTAGGACTCCACTGGGTCCGTCATTACATGCATTTGTGCAAACTATAAAATCCTTATTAGGATTTGTTATCCTCAAAATAGGCGTTGTAGTTAGTAACTCTTCTTCTTAAAACTATCTAAACATTTCTAATCCCACACAAATTTCTTCCCTTTTTTCTGCAAGAAAGTTATGGGGTTTGCAATCTTTGAAAAACCCTCTATAAATTTTCTGTAATATCGAATAATACCCATAAATTATCTTGCATCCAACACATCCTTAGGAACCGGCCAATCATTAATGGCCTTTATCTTGTCGGGGTCAACCGAGATTCCTTCTTTAGAAATTATGTGTCCTAAATACTGAATTTTGTCCTTGTGAAAATCACACTTACTACACTTAGCGTATAGTTGATGATCTCTCAGAACTTGTAAGATAATCCATAAATGTTCGTCATGCTCTTCTTTGCTTTTATAATACACTAAAATGTCATCTATGAACACCACATCAAACTTATCTAAGTATTTGTGTAGAATATTGTTCATCAAACACATAAATACAACCGGGGCATTAGTCAAGCCAAATGGCATGACTACGAACTCATAATGTCCATATCGAGTTCTAAAGGCTGTTTTGAAAATATTCTCATTCTTAACCTGCACTTGATGATATCCTGACCTTAGATCAATCTTTGAAAATATCATTGCTCCATGCTGCTGATCAAATATATCGTCTATGCAAGGCAACGGATATCGATTCTTGATTGTCATCTTATTCTGCTCGCGATAATCTATGCACAATCTTAGGGTTCCATCTTTCTTCTTAACAAATATAACAGGTGCTCCGCAAGGAGACACGCTGGGTCTTATATAGTTTTTATCAATCAGTTCCTTCAACTGTGATTTCAACTCATTTAATTCCAGTATATTCATCCTATATGGAGCTTTAGAATTCGGTATATGGAGCTTTAGAATTCGGTACTGCTCCTGGTATTAACTCGATGGTAAAGTCTAGATCTCTTTTAGGAGGTAATCCTGGAATCTCCTTAGGAAAAACATCTTTGAAATCTTTTAGGACAGGTATGTCTTCTAGTTTCAGTTTGTCCTCTTTACAAATAAACTCATCATTTACTACATTTACTGCAAACAACTACATCCTTTCCTAACTGCCCTCTTTACTTGCATGGTTGAAATCTGTCTAAGGGTTGTCTTTCTTGGAATACCTTTTACTTCTACAGTTTCTCCTTCATCATTTAAACATGTAAAAATTTTCTCATAACAGTTCAGAATGATATGATGGGCTTCTAACCAGTCCATTCCAATTATAATATCATAGGATCCTAAAGGTAAAACGTTCAACTTGATTTGTGTCTTTAACTGATTCATGGATAAAGCACAACTTTCAATAAAATATGATACTTTCCTCTTTGTTCCTGTTGCTAGTCTAACTAACCAAGATTTACTAAACTTTTATGTTTTCAATTTAAAACTTTCTACAATATCTGGTGATATATAACTTAAGCTAGCACCTGCATCAATCAAAATAGTAACAGGATGATTTTGTAGCATACCTTCAATCTCTACCATAGAGATTTGATGATCTGCTTGTCTGTTGTCGAGTGCTACATTAATTCTGGGCATCTCCCTTGCCAAGTCTCCAATAGTAGGTTCAGTCTAAATAGAATGAATGTTGTTAGCTGTATGCTTCCTCTTGGGACATTCTAATGCATAATGAGGACCTTGACACTCAAAACATTTGATAGGTTCCTTTTGATCATTAGTCCTAGTAGCATTGGGAGTGTTTCTAGGAGCTGTAAAATTCTGCGGCTGACTGTTTCTGGGGTTATTTCCTTGAAAATTCCAATTTTGAAAATTTTTCTTTTGGAAACCAGAATTCCCATTAAATCTAAAATTTTTCTTTTTCAATTCAAAATTGTTGGGTTTATGACTTTTCCAATTTGATATTCCTTCTCTTTTTCGATTAGTATCATAACAGAAAGTTGCTTTCCTCATGGCCTCTTCTAAGGTCTTTGGATTGTCATACTCAATCCTATCTTTGATGGTGAAAGGTAGACAACTCAGGTATCTTTGGATCTTTGGTTTTTCTTCCACGAGGTATGGCACATATCTCAGTAAATTTAGAAATTTACTATTCATTTCCTTCATGTTCATACTTCCCAGCTTTAAGTCATAGAACTCCTTTGATTTTTCTTCATAATATTGTTCCGATAAGAACTTATTTTTGAAATATCATTTGAAAGTACTCCAGTTTACATCTTTGTCCTTGATGCCCTTCACTCTTTTGATGTCCTTCCACCAAATATCCGCCTTGCCGATCAAGTTGTAGATTGCCATCTTTGCCTTCAATGATTCAGAATAATCATATATTTGGAAATACTTTTTCATGCTGGATAGCCAAGCTTCTGTTATCTCTCCTTTTTCAGTTTGAACATTGAAGGTTGGGGGTTTGATTTTCTTGAACTCCCCAGAAATTTGCTCATATTGTTTGTGACTTTTCCTTTTGGGTTTGTAGTCCCCTTCGCTGCTGTCACTTGAATAATTTCTCTTCTTTTTCTGTTTTTCATGGGCAGCTTCTGATGATGTTGAAATGTTGTTTGCATCATCAGTTTTCATCTTTTTACTTATGTATCGATGAAGTAAATCCTCAATCTTGGAGGTATTTTCAATTTCTCTATTCTGTTCATCAGTTGGGCATTGTTCGAACAGTACTTGATTTAATTCTTCTTGTGCCTTTAAAATTTTCTCATTGTCTTGTTTTACAGATCTGATTTCTGCCTTTAATTCTTGAAATGCTCGTAACAATTCTAACAAATTGTCGTTTAATTCGCCATGGAATTCTTCTCCTTCAAAATGCCTTCTCGTGCGATGACTGTTGGGTTGAAATATGTCTTCTAAATGCTCAGCTGATCCTTCCATACCTGCAACTCAAAATAATTTATGTATAACACATTAGTTTAAATTTTTGAATTAGTAAGATTTTTGCTGTAATAAATTTTCTGTTGCATGTTCTTGGACCTTTTTCAGGCCTAGAGTTCTAACATGAGCTCTGATACCACATGTAACATCCCGAAAAATACCAAAATTTAAAAAAAATTATAATAGCAATAATTATCAAAGTCATTAATGCGGAACATATAAATTAATTAGATTTCTTAACTAAGATAATTAGCAACGATGACACATCATTCTTCTCCAATAAATATGATATAATTGTATTTGCTATTTTATATTTAAGCAGATGTTAATCTCCTTAACGAAAGATCTTTTTATGATTATGCAAGAGTATAGTTTACAAATTTGCTTAAGTTCTGAATATCATTACATGCTGTACATTGTTTGTACTATTATGATGTTCTTGATGATGTGCTGACAGTTTGTTTGTATGATGATGAAGGGGTCCTACGAGGTACCCTAGAGTTTACTTAGCTACATTTAGCTAAGGCATTTGAATCTTGTTTCCATGTGCAGACCTCAGGTAAGAATTTCTAAGGCAACAATGTTAAAGTATCTTTCAGTTCATCGTCAATGTAAAAATTAAATGCTAAGTACCTCCTTGTGAAACAAGCTACTGGAGGTATGAATATTTTGGTTCTAATTCTAGTTTACGTGCTAGCTTTCAAGCTCTTCTGTAATATACGTCGTCAACATACTGATATAATGCTATTTTGATTATCGCTACATAGTTAAAAATGAAAAGTAAGATTAGTGCTTGTGCTCTGAAATTAGTAAAAGAAATGAATATCGTCACCATTTAAACTATGCTTATAGTATTACATTTGTCGTTAGACTTTGCAATACATGTCTAACATATTTAATATGATGTGCGTATGATGATTATGCAATGGACTTAGTATTGAATGTGTATCACCCATTTATCCATACCTATAGACTCACATTCATTTTATGAATTGGAAAATGCATGCTAAAATGTGCAATATATAATATGCATAGTATTTAAAGTACACTTATGCATAGCTAAAGTCTTAACTCTATATATGGTCTCCAATTTATCCAATGATTAAAACTATGTGAACATTTATATGGCTAAGATTATTGCTATTGGTCTAAACACGAGCTATAATAGTGACATATTAACAATTATAAAGTGTTAATACATTTCCCACCATATAATAGCACATGTTATAAAAGATACGATGCAAACATAACTATAATGGCTAACATGAAATACGATCCAAAAACCTAACATAAAATAATTCGATGCATATCGATAAACTATAGAGTCAAACCTAACAAACAATTGATGCGATATTGACAGGGTATAAATCTTGGTCTTTGACATGATTACCACTGGCATTGACAAATCTTGGCATTTAATGCTGATTAACTCGATAATGAAGTGAAGGCTTGATTGTAAGATCTTCACATGCTTGTGATTGCATTGAGTTCCAACCTAAGGCTAAGTTGTGCCATGCACGATCTCTCGGTCTGCTTACATGGTAATTGGTAGATGTAACCATTAATTGGTATTAAATACAATGTTGGTTCGAAAATCAACGTGCCATGAATGGAAGCTACCCACCGTTGATCTATTGTAAGATCTAGGGTGGTGGGTGAAACCCTAAACCCGCGTTGATAAGTCATGACCTTTGGCTTTCTCGTCTTGATTGTTACGCTTAGTGGGAGGTTATTAGGGCCGATAGAATGTTGAAAGGTAGGGTTGATGGTTTCTCTGAGAAGAGGACTCCTTCCTCGGTCTTGAACCCGAGACCTGAGTGATGAAGTTACAGGTTTCAAGCTTATGCATTGGTGCATAAGAGCCACGATACAGTTCTTAAAAGATATATGTGTTCTTCTCTCAGTTGCTGAGAGTGTTTTGAAATTGGGATTCGAGTTCTCCATCTGAAATCGTCTTCGGGGTTTTGAAAATTGTGGTTACTGATGTTGCTACCAGGCTTCGTCGTTCGTTTGCTGGTGTGGTGTGCCACTGATCCGATCTTCGATTAGAAGGTAATTGTTCACAATAATGCAATTATACAGTGTAGCCTATTTGTAAACTCGTATCTTCTGGCTTTTAACCTATCCGAATGTAACTTTGCAAGAACCAGTTCGAAGGATGGTTCCTGTGCAATACTGGAGAATGGAATATGCTTCTACTTCTCCCGGTAAGCTCAGGTGGTTCTTGAAAACCTCATAGGTGCTCTTTGACACGGTTTTGATGGTGATTTCTGAGTGTTGAGAGTTGGAACCTTTCGACTTGTTTCAGTGATGGCCGAGTGTGAAGTTTTAAATAGTGTTTTGATATCATACTGTAAGAGGTTGATCCTCAGTCTTATATTTGATGCTCGACTCAATATTGTTTTTGCTATAGCGTTGGAACCGACTTTGAGTTGGTCTCTACACCGTTGGTTGTTTTAAGGGAGAAGACCCAATGTGTTTTTGGAAAATTTGAATGGAAATAACAAAATCTCTGTCATGCTTTATCTATGTTGTTGGGCATTCCTTAATGGAGTCGTGTTTCACTTGCTTCTATGCTATTGGTTCTCTTGTACTGTAATGATACAGTCTTGTTTAAATAGATGTTAACAAATGACTGTTTGGAAAACTGTTGATTCGAGTTCGAATACGAAACTATCTCAGGTCGAATGTAAATGGTTGCTTCTTGTACTTCGTCATTGATGTCGATATTGAAGTTTTGGAAAGGTTATGAGATAAGTTCGATTGTCAATTGTTTTTGCTAAAGATAGTCCACAATGTCTATTTTAATTCGTAAATGAATCCTACATGTAGCTTTTGATTTCTATCTGATTTGCAATAAGTTGTTGTGCCAGAAGCTTAACCTGTGTATAAAAGATCTCGATAGTGTGAATGTTTTCGATGTTGAGATGTGTTCTTACTAGGGTTATGAGCTATCGATAACATTAGTATAGAATCGTGCTTTCTTCTATGTGGTGAATACTATCTTGAAGAAATTTTCAAAAAGCTAGTTAGGGTTTGGAAAAGAAAAAAAAAAGCTAAAGTTTTCCCTGAAAGGCTTGTGAAGAAAAGAAATATGGACTGTGTAAACAAAGCTAGGGTTTGAATTATATTAGGTTTTGATACTACTTTGATATAATCAATAATTGAAAACAAAGGTGTAAGTTAGTGCAAAAATGAAATGTTTAATATTGATTGCATTTGCTTGCTATCTGAAATAAATAGAGTTACAAGAAATATATAGCACTGTGCAGAAACATACCACGCTTTTCTTTCATGTATTAAATAAAAGAATTTTATGCTGCTATTGATGCTATACTGTAATGTTTACTGTGTTTAATTATAGGACAGAATCTTAACAAGAATCACTACTGTAATCATTATTCCAATCAATGGCATTCTGCCTATCTCTCATCTATCCTTAATTTGCTTCTCTATACTAGAGTACTATGCAGAGAACAACATGGGGAAAAATATAGAGATGGTTATCAAATCAAATATTTCATAAAGCTTTACCATTCAGAATCATACATGGATCAGAAAATAAAATAACTTATTTACATGACAGAGTTTAATAATTCTACTAAACAGAAACATTCAACTGTAAACAAAAGTAGAAACAGTAAAACCTAGTTAACTGAAGGGAAACAAACAGCCCAAGGAACCTATTCCACCCAACCAATTTCTGAAGACAGCCAAGTTGCTTTCCTTAGGACCCCTGAGCCTATTCGCTGAACCACCAGGAGGAAGAAACTTAGAAGCTTGGGTCCTCAACTTGCAGCAGCAAATAGTTTACCCAGTCTTAAAGACTTAGCAGTCAAAGGGACTTGCACCAGCACCTCTGGTTTTGCTTCTCAGAATAATTTGAAAACTTACAGTTGCACTATCACATAGCCTCCCTATTTGAATCTCTCAGTGATCACCTGATGCACTTGAGGAATATTTCTGCAAAAAATATTGTAAGAGCTTCCTGCTCACTCCCACCACCTGGGGGATAATGCCACATTTTTAGGGGTATTTTTCCCATAACCAACAGCTAATGGTGAAGTGCAATTGCTGCCATCTATCCCATGCCTTCTAACAGCTTCCATTCCTCCTACTAGGTCATTGAACACTCATTTAATAGTCCCCTTGGGTGTTTGTCTCCTACTTTAATTTATTAAATAATAATAATCAGTAATTACATTCATCCTTGACCAAACTTGGTCATAATTACAAAACTTTGTAATTAACATTTAACATAAAGTATTTTGAAAATAAAATAATATTCTCAAAATTTGGGTAGGTGACACTGTACCGGTTTCATAGCATATTAACAATTGGAAATGTGCAAGAAAATCTATGGCCAAGGTTTGAAAATTGGCGAAACGGTGTGGTGGTAAGTGGATGTACCATGTGACAGCGGTGCCGGTCACGGTTCATTGGAATAACCTCAAATTGATAGAATCATCCATTAAGGAATTCGAGGAATACCACAAATGATATGTCATTACGTGGTTTTTGGGATCCTCACCAGATTTTCCATCAAACTTGGGTATGTACGATGGCATTTTTATGGGAATGGGTGGCCAATTCATGCCATGTTGAATGGTATCATTGTTCAAACATGACTAATTTGGAAGATCTAAAGTAGCCAGAAATGGTAACTGACAGTTTGGTTACGGATATTGGTAGTATTGGTAAGGCATTTTTGTACCAGTAGGACCATAGATCGATTGACCGTAAGGTCCTCCCATAGAGGGTTGGCCATATGGTGGGGGACCTCCCGCGTTAAGAGGTGGACTGGATGGAGGTTTGTTTCCCCCATGAGGGGATCCTCTCGAATGAGGGGGTTGTCTGAATGGTGGTGGTGGAGGTGGGATAGGTGGTGGAGGTGTAGGTGCGATAGGTGGTGGGAGTAGTGTTGGGGAAGGAGGTGTGCCGCCGGTTGGAGGTCTAGTCATTGGAAAACCACAATTTCCCCATGGGGATTTTGTGTTTCTGGGTAAGGTATTCTGGGATATAGGTTCCCTAGAGTGTTTTGATAAAGTTGACTCATTTCTATGTTGTGATTACTCGGATAAGTATAACCCCATTGGGGTTGGGTCCATATAGATGGTCCTCCCGCATGATGTGCCCATGAAGGTTGTCCCATGGATGGGATTGCACTCCCAGTCATATTATAGGTCATGGACGAAGGTATTCCTCCACTTAAATTTTGTCCACTAACTAAAGGGTACCCCCCAGTTAGATTTTTTCCACTAACTAGAGGTTTCCCTCCAGTTATATTTTGTCCACTAACTAGAGGTTGCCCCCTAGTTACATTGTGTCCACCAACCGAGGTTGGCCCCTTGATTATGTGTTGGCCACTGACCATAGGTTTCCGCGAGGTCAAATTTTGACCACTAACTAGGGGGTGACTTTCGACCATGATTTGTTGTGAAGGTTTTGTTCTAGTCACAAAATTAACTGTGGTTGAAGGTTTCCCCCCAATCGTTGGGATCAAAGTAGGTGTAGAACCGAACAAATGTAGACCAGGTGCAAAAGATGGTTGGCCCAGTTCGTAAAAGGTCATGTGAGGCATAGGCATTCACAGTGAAGGAATAACAAAAGGATACATAGGGAAATGGTGTTCGGAATTTGCTATTTCCGGCATGGATTGGGATTGGAAAATTTGGCACCTTACCCACTCTCCAAGTGTCCGTAGACGAGCCATGGTATCTTGAAATGGCCGTAAAAATTTCGCATTTGTAGGAAATATGGTAGGGTGTGGAGGTTGTGTTGGTGTTTCTACAATCGGTGGTGAACCAAAATCGGAAATAGCATGCCCTAAAGAGGTCCCCCAAAACAAAGTTGTTGGAACAAAAGCAGTTGTTATCGATTCATTTGGGGGTCAAGTGAATATCCAATCAATGGCACCAAGATGACCTTCAAGTGAGTGATGAAAAGTAGTGTCATGTGAAGAAGGTTGTTCCACCAATAACGGACCCGTAGGATCAGTGATTGGTGGATTTACGGGAGGAGAAAATTTCACTGTTGGTTCAATGGTAGGGATTGCTTCTTTAGGCGACCCAGTTGTGGTGGGTTGGTCCATATCTACCCCTGTGTTCCTTTCTCCGATGAGAGAATATTCAAGTGGCAAGTTTTGTATTCTACGGGATCTTCTTAAGGGTTGTTCAGCCAGACCGACTCATGAAAGTATTCTCCTAAGATTCTTCTAATGAAAAACACAATTCAATCACTACTCAAGCTAAAGCCGCAAGAAACATTATATGATAGGAGAGATTTGAAAGTTGGATCCTCATGGGAATTTCAAGGCATCGCAACTCGCGATATACTACAGGGTCCAACAGTAATACTCAACCCAATCTTTCAAATCACTAACCAGGGAGGATTAGGACTGTACCCTTGATCGTATTACCCGAATACCTGGCAGTACATGTGTAGTAGCTCCCTAAGTGTTGTTCTTGGTGTATTTCCATGCTAAGACAGCCAATGGTTGACTCGGGCGGATTTTGTATCCTGGTAGGGTCTCCCGATATACTCAAGGTACGTGGGAGCTCAAATCCATAGTAGTGTTGTCTAATGCACAATTGTACGATAGGATCATTCCTATATATCATTGAGTACGTGAAGTACCTTTCTATATACCTGGAAGTACGTGAAAGGCCATTCGATATACTGACTAGTGCATGGAAGAACTGCAAGCCCCTGGGATGCAGTGCAGGAAAATAACGACAGCTTCTACGTTTTAAGATGTTGGAACATGTCTCTAACCTATCACACGAGTTTCTAAGGATTTTAACTTAATCTACCGCGTTAATTTTATCCTGTACGGTTAGGTGAATGCATGAAACGTTCACTCAAAACAATATGCATAAGTAAACTAAATGAGATGCAAGCTTCCTGTTTTCGATGAAAACTATCTATGGGAAGGAGAGATCTTTCTTTTTCTGAAACAACCAAAATATACCCAAAGTGGAATGCTATCATTTCACTATTCTCCCTAAGTGAAGCTAAAGACAATGCAAGCAAGCTCTTTCAAATAATCCAAAAATAACACACTAAACCAAAATATTTTTCTTTTTCCCTTTTAAAATGAAAATAAAAATAAAAACGAACTTCTTATGATTGCAATACTTCTAATTTTTTGAATGGAGCAAAAGAGGTAGAAATAAATCCAAAGGACATGAGAGTGTTTTTTACTTGTCCAAAAGCTTTGAGAATATCTACTTTCCACTTAATCTTTGGAGAGATTAAATGCACTCTTTTGAAACTAAGAATAAATGATCATGCACAATTTTCAAATATTTCAAAGTCTTTTAAATGATTATCAAAAACACAAATGCTCTTTTTCCAACAATCTCAAGCAATGAACTTAAGGTGAAGAGAGTAAAACTTCTTTGATTTTCTCTACTAATGCACTTGATAATTGTAACAAAGATGCAATTTCCTCTATCTTGATTCAAAACATTAGATATACTCACTACTGCAATCTTTAATCAAACAAAATTTCTTGAGAAATCAAACACCCAAATAGTGCAATTACCCAAATTTCACACCCAATTGTACCAAAATCACAACATAAACTCGTCAAAGACTTAAAATTCAAATAAAAATAGATCAGGGATCTTCAACAAGTCAGAAGACTAGTTGCACTTGCAAGGGGTTGGGGACACCCAAGACTACAGAAGAAACCGCTTAACTGCCTAGTACTATCAAGAAATTTAATCAAGCTCCAAATCTCAAAATAATCTAAGGAAGGAATCAATGCAAATATGATAAATACTAATCCTGTGATAATCAAGACACGGATCTTAGAGAACCAAATAAAACCATTTTTTGTGGGAAAATCCAAGCCTAGACACCAAGTTCATAGGGTGACGCAGGTTGCAGGAATGCACCAGGAATTAGAGCCTTAGTGACATGGTATGCACACATATAAAGTGTGTTAGTGATGTTGTCTGCACACTGGTAAAGTGTGTCAGTGCTACAGTTTTCTTTAAGACAGAGTGCATCAAAATTACAAAGACTCTAGTATGATACTACCTAGGTGTGTCGGGAAAAAACTAGAGTTGAAAAAATAAAAAAAATCCCAAACAAAAAAAGGTAATTGGCTGAGCAAAGGATTCCTAACAGACACGGGATCGCCCAGTAACTCACAAAGGGATGTATCCAACAAGAAGAGGTAGATGGAAGGATTAATTAGGATAAGTAAGAAAATGAAAATCACACTTCAAACAACCCAAATTCAATGGATTTCATGTTCCCCATTATGGTCACCAAATATGTTACCAAACGAATCCGTTAGTGTGGACACTAACCAATCTCCCTAGGTCGAATAGTTCAGATCTAGAAAAAATCAAAATACAATACAAATGTCTTTCCTAGATTGATTTAATCACAAAGGATGTATAGAATGCTTACCTTACATCCACGGTTATTCCTCCTTGTTTGGTGTATATCTTTATCTCTCAACTGCAAAAAACACAAGACAAATGACAAGAAACCAACGTGAAAGCAATATGTGATATAAATTGATCTAAACAAGTAGTCAAGGAAGTGAGTTCTAAAGACATATAATAGACAAATATTTATGGAAAGAACATGAATATTGTTGCATTAATGAAAATAATGGAGAGGAGATTACAACCATTTCCTTGACATCGCAATTTCTTCCAAGTGATCTTTGCCTCAAAAGTTCAATCTAGCCTCCAATGGACGAAAGGGTTCTAATGAAATTCCTCCAACGTTTTGATACTCTAATCCTTACTCCTCTAACTATGAAGAGGAGGCTTGTATTTATAGGCCCAAATGGATAGAAGGGGTTGAGGATATTAGGGAGAAAACCAAGGGATCATCCCAAGAAGGCAGGGGATTGAATGCCACCTTAGCTGATTTCTTGGGATAAGTCTCCACGAAGATATTCCTTCTAGAAGTCGCTCGAAGATTCTCTTTTTCTCTTTTAACTGACAGTGACGCACTTTTTACACAGGAAACCTAGGCCATTGAAGGGTGACACACTTTGTTCAAAGGAAAAAGGTGTCAGTGACGTGCTCTATCAATGTGCAAAGTGCGTTTCCAAGATTCTGATGCACTTTGCCAATGTGCAAGGTGCATCAACATGACAACATAAGGGAAAAATCCATAACAACTCCCTTCTTTCAATCAATATAGGGTCAATGCTTTAGGAATCATGGAAAGTGAAGGACACATAACTCATGATGGCTATATTTTGGTGCAACAGTGGGCCTTTGCAAATACCCCATCCAAATAGTGACCAGATCCCAGGTGTTCCAAAATCACGCTTAGACGAACTAACCAAAACCCTCACATGAAATATGAACAAATTACAACATCATGGAATACTTGGCTAAATCTCCTGCTGCCATATCCACATTAGAAGTACTCCAGTCTTGTCCTTCCCAAAAGAAGGCATTACTTAGTGCATTAGGCACTGTTGACCCTTCCGGTTCGCGTCTCATGACTTTTGATCTTGAAAAATGTGAACCGCGACTACCCTCGTAAGTTCCATTCTAGATTCTCATCACAATCAAGAACATCATCATTCATCGATGCATAGTCGATGAAGGAGCATCAACTTGTGTGATTTCCACTCATTTCTAAAGCATTTGGGATCCCTAGATTTGTTCCCCTCATCTATCGCCCTTCACACTTATGATGTGAGGCCATCGAAACCTTTAATCTTGTACCAAAATCTCCCCATTGAGATATAAGGAAATATGGTACTTTTAGATATTGAGGTAATCAATGCACAACTCGAATATAATATCCTCCTAGGATGTAGTTATATGTACACAATGAAAGCACTAGCCTCCTTAGTCTTCTGCATCATGATGTTCCCTCATAATAGGAATAGTGTCACCCTTGACCAATTGAAATACTATGACCCGCACACCAATATCAATCTAGATATCGTCCTACCCACCATATGATCGACAATGCCCCCCAATATGTTGAAATTGGTACGGGCATTTACAAAGATTCTGATTTGTTGGGGGAATATTGATGCCCTCCACCTGAGATACCTATGCCTACAAATGGTCTCATGTATACTATATTCACCTCTAAATATAAGCACAATCCCCCTCCACTTCAACATCGGTATCTCCCACTAGTTGTGGCATTGACCAAACATTGACCCCATCGGTGCCACTGGTGTTTCAGATTCCTTTCTTGTATCCCCCCATTGGAGTACTGTAACATACCCTTTTTGCTGAAAAACATTTTGTGTTAGCAAACATTATTATAACTTTTATTGTAAATTTTTATGTTGGACAGCTGTCCAAGGATGACTGTAATTTGCACAATATATTATTATTAAATAAATAAAATAGGAGACAAACACCTAAGAGGGATGTTGAAACAGTGGTTACTGATCCACTAGGTGGAATGGAATCTGGGGTAGAAGGCAATGGACAAGTGCCAGCATCATGATGCAACTAACTAGCTGTTGGTATGGGACAACTCCCTTGAAATGTGGTCATAGTGCCCTGAAAGATGGGACTGGAGCTTGAGGCTCATTTATTCCAAACTGACCACTAAACGACCTAGGCAGTCTATATAATAGCCATC
This sequence comes from Larix kaempferi, assembly GCA_027924585.1. Lineage (NCBI taxonomy): Eukaryota > Viridiplantae > Streptophyta > Pinopsida > Pinales > Pinaceae > Larix > Larix kaempferi. The sequence goes on from BSBM01000506.1 coordinate 9,088,129, forward strand.
AAATTATGAACAGAGGTTCATCACTTTTCCTGACGAGGAAATTTACCTTGGGGTTTTGCTGTGTTTGCACCCAAGAGATTTGATGAGGGGATATGTTATGTTGTTGATCATGTTGTGAGTCTGCCAAACACTTATTGAGTTCAGGAGGTTGATGCCGAGTGGAGAAGGCATGTTATTTCAGGAGGTTGATGATGAGTGGAGAAGGAATTTTTGAGTGCCTTGCTTCTACACAGATTCCCCCCACTTATTGGATCAATAATCAGGCTCGGGGGTTCACAAGAATCCAGTAGTTGAGCTGCTTCTTCTGGAATAGGTTGGGAGGAACAGGCCTCCTTGGGTGTTTGTCGGCCCTATCGTCATCTACAGGTTCCATTGTCTTATCTATTTTTGTATATTTTAAAGTTCTGTCGTCTATTAGCTTTTACTGTTTATTTATAATTTTATTTCAGTTTCCTGAATAATTTAATAATTCTGTATAAAATCAACCTGATTGAATAAAATAGTCCCTGCATTTTTCCCCATGCAAAAAGGAACAGCATCGTACTCTAGTACATAGATAATTTAAATAGAGAATGATATGATAGGCAAATTGCCAAGATTGATGAAATGAACATCTCTGTTTAATTCCTTTAAAATTTCCTACTGTTATTGAATAATTGAAGTTAGTATATTTTAAAGATTTCCTATATCTGCATTCATTATAGTATTGATTTTATTTCATCAAAACAGTAAATCTACTCCATTTAAAATAGCAGTGTTTAAACTAAATAAAGAAATCATTTATGCTCTTTATGTTATGATTTCCATATAATTCTTATCAAAGAATATTGTTTGTTTTATTTATCCAACTCATAAATGTATACTAAACATATCAAACAGTTTGCAATCAAAGTCTATGTTTAGTTCTGCAATTGTTATATTTTACTATACAAAACCCTAAACTCTAACGATTCAGGATGATGAACACATTTCATCTTTATCCTTTTTCACACACATCACAATGCATTTATTTCCCTATAATTCCTTTAAAGTTTTTAGATTTTATTTATTTATCTATTTCTACAAAACGATAGCAGAGAATTTCCATGTTTCCATTTATTATTTTATCATACAAACAGAAGCTTGTTTTTATTCAAACCTAGGGTTTATACTTTTCTTTTCCAACTCAAAAACCTTCAAGCTTTTTACCTTTGAACAATAGAAACAAAACAGTTATAGAATCATTACAATCTAAATAGAACCGAGTTATGGTTTCAACATCACACAGTGGAAAAACCTAGCTAGATTTACCAATTCTCATAGCAGGTTTCAAATTTAAACTTATATCAAACATTGTGCTATTTCTTCCTTAAAATCAACATAGTTTAAAATCTCGGCAACGTTTCAATCATGATATCCTTTACAACATTTTAAGGAACGATTCTAACAGTAGCACAGACAACAAGTATGGTCGCAGACATTATCGAGGAATAGATTCGGGCCATGCTTTCCACATAAAGACAAAACCCTTGTACTCAATTTCTTATATATTGAAAACGTAGCATTATTTACAAATCATTAAACTACTCACAAATCGAAGCCTTCCACAGTTAAAAAACATTCACCCATTGTTTTATAGTTAAGATAAACGCAGAGGTCTGCTAAAATAATATTTCATTTCCATATCGATGAGTCACAGATCATGTTCACGGGCCAAGCCCCAAAACAACAAAACCAAATGACTACTGCAACGGAGACTTGTAAACATTCTTCTCATTGACAAACTTGACAGAGTTCGAAACCTCATCAACAGAAGTTACAGTTCACAATCAACACGGCTTTTGCCCTGTGGGTCGAGGTATTACCCTCCCCATATCTTTTTACAATTTACAAAAACTCTATCACGACTAGTTACAAACTCTTTGAACAAAAAAAACAAATACACAGAACAACACACATGTCGGCCATCATCCTCATCTACACAGAGATTCAAGGCAACCTCTGAGGCTTACCAGTTGGTGTAGCCATTGCCAACCTTCATTATCTGAACTGAAGAAACCACGAACTTCTGCACCTACAACAGTAGTAAGATGCGGTCAAAAGAACAGTCATCCTTTAAAGAAATGATTGCAACTTAAAACGAATAACCATTACTGTGTTATTAAATAATTTTTGAAAACTACAGGAACAGGGTCGTAACATATTACCTATAAAATGTCGACATAGAACCAAAAACCGCCAAACCACAGCAACTGCAACTATAACTGAACCCACACTGTCGAAAACGCCAGACAAAAGGAAACCCCACACCGAACTATCAACTATAAATTGAAGAAAACAGTGCCGAGAACTGTATCAAACATAGCAAGGACCGGGCCATTCATCATGAAACCAGTTTTAAAAGATAAAAACCTTAACAGGTTTGAGGATCAAATCTCAACAAGAAAACAAACCCAAGTTGCAAACCATGATAATCATTTACTGTACAAAGAATTGGAGAGTTCGGCTCTTAAACCCATCACAGGTCACGAGTTCAAAACACAGGCATCATGCCTCTGAAAATGCAAAACAATAACCCTACAAACCCTCAGCTTGTCGGCCAGACGCAGAGCCATAACTACCAAATGCCAAGTTCACAATAAATGCTATGATCAAAACAAAGGTAGGGTTTAATCCACACTCATCAAAACCCTGCCAGATCGATGGTGGAGATCACTGGGTGGGATTTACGAAACCACAAGTCATCTACCACTTTAAATGAACCATAATTGCAATTGCCACGAAGGAACCAGCTCATAAACTTTCGAACCAGTATGTCTACACATCATCACAAGGTTGGTCATTATCACGGTAATGGCACGTGAACGAGCTCGTTGTGCCATCCACAATGGAAGTCCACCATCTCGACGGTTGTATACATTGAATGCACATGGCAGCGTTGATGTTTGCCAACCTGTGGCATACCAACGATCAAATCATAACATTTATTACAATAGACATTGCATATGGTAAGGTCATATTTCAAACCCTGTCACGACATTGTTCCATAAAGTTAGGATAAATATGCGCTAGGGTTAGCATAGAAATCACATATCACATTGTTTGCATAGAATTCATATTGTTTGCATAATATCACATATTACATAATATCAATAAGGTTTGTATGGTATTACATAGGGTAATACAATGCACACAAAGCACATTAATAATGTGATATAGTTTATAAGTGTTGGTTATTATTTCAATAAACACTGCAATTAGATCTTTTGGATAATCCAATAAATCATAACACACATAGCACCATGGTTATATAACTTCGAGAGTTCGACAATTGTTTCAAATACATTACAAATAAATTATGGAAATAATCCAAGAAATGCGCACACATACACTCTAATGTGTAAGTGAATAAAAGATATGTCAATAATCGAAATTATCACCATCATCGTAGGGTATAGACCCTAGGCAAGTTAATAAATTATTTTACATAGAATCTCTACACATTTCTATGGAGGAAGAAGATAGACAGTTACATACAGCTCGACATGAAACTCTATCTTTAACGATTTTAGTCTCGAACCAAGATTCTCACCGGTAGAATGCCCAAGTTTTATCCCTTCAAATATCTACAAAGAGGATTACTGAAAAATTGTATGGTCACTTGACGCAACTTTAAATCCTTACCTGTAAACTGTCACAAGTACGAAATCACATGCTTTAGCACAAATGCTAAGTAAGCCTCGGGGCGTCCGTAGGACCCCTTCATCAATCAACAAAAGCACATTAATCGAAACAGTTGATTCATCTTTCATAACAACAAACAATAGAAGTTCGCAATAGTACAGTTGTATGTAAATAACATCAAGACATGATCTGAAATATTTTAGTCGCAAATTCTTATATTATAAACCAACATGGCATTTAGTACAGCAAGATAATATTTTATGCATTATTCTATTTCCGCATACATTAATAAGCAATAAATGTCACGTAGAAAAATTTTAAATTTTTGTGATTTTTTCGGGATGTTACATGTGGTATCAGAGCACAAGTTCAAACTCTAGGCCTGATTTAGGCTCATGCGCGCAAACAAAAAATAAATTAGAAAGTTTATGTTACTAACTTTTGCAATTTTATTTTATTTTTGCACAGAACAGATTGACCTTTAATTGCAGGTATGGAAATACCAGAGGAATCAGCAGAGGACAGATCTCCTCGTAATGAATGCATTAATAATAACAATTATAAAGGAATCTATGTTGAGTTAAACAACCAGTCTCGGAAATTTTACGTACTGTACATGATTTAAAATCTGAGTTAAAAGTTGTTAAAGAAGAAAATGAACGGATCCTTAAGGTATAGGAAGAGTTACAACAGAATTTAAAAGGAAACTGTCATAGTGATGAAAGAGGCAGAAAATCAGAAATGAAGGCTGATTCTGAAACAATGTCCCACCAACATAAGCATAAGAAGACAAGAAATGGTAAAAGGAATAGTTACTCATCCTTTAAATCTGATTCAAGTGATAATGACGTAAATTATGACAGCAGTAACAGTGAATGTTGCTCTAAAAAGAGAAAACATAAACATCATGAACAGATTACTGGAGAATTTAAAAAGATTAAGCCACCCACCTTTAATGGAGAAAGTGAGAAAGGTGAGACAGCAGAAGCTTGGCTGTCTGGAATGAAGAAGTACTTTAATATTTACGACTACTCTTCTCAATTGAAAGCCAAGATGGATATTTAAAATCTGACCGGGAAGGAAGATATCTGGTGGCAGGATCTTAAAAGGATCAAGAGTATAAAATAAAAAGAAGTAACTTGGACTATGTTTAAAAGATTGTTTAAAAGAAGTTTTTGTCGGAACAATATTTTGAAGATAAGTCAAAGGAGTTTTACGATTTAAAGTTGGGTACAATGAACATAAAATAACTGTGCAACAAGTTCCTTAGCTTGCTAGGGTATGTGCCCTACATGGTTGAGGAAAAGCCTAAAGTGCAAAGGTTTCTCAGTTGTCTACCTTTTAATATAAAAGATCGTATTGAGTATGATAATCCTTCCACTTTGGAAGAGGCCATGAGGAAGGCAAATTTTTGTTTTGATCAAAACAGAAAAAGAGAAGGAACAACTGGCTGGAATAATAGTAAGACTAATCAGTATGACTATAAAAAGAAGAATTTTAATCATAATGCTGGAGGTTTTAAGAAAAATTTTAATAACAGGAATTTTCCTAATAATTATCGGAATAATGCATCTCAGAACTTTACTGTTGCAAGAAATGTACCTAATAATAATAATCACAGCAATAACAATAACAACAAAAACAAGTATGTTGAACAGAAGGGACCCATAAAGTGCTATGAATGTGGCGGACCACATAAGAGAGCAGATTGCCCACGCAACAAGAGGACAGCCAACAATATTCATACTATACAAGCAGAACCTACAGTTGGAGCTATCGCAAGAGAAATGCCCAGGATAAATGCAGCACTGGAGAACCGTCAAGCGGACCATCAAACATCCATGGTCTAAATTGAAGGTATGATACAAAACAAGTCTATTTCTATTCCAATAGATCCAGGTGCAAATCTGAGTTATATTTCACCTACTTTAGTAAACCATTGCAAGCTAAAAACAGAGAAATTTGATAATGCATGGTTAGTTCAGCTTGCAACAGGAACTAAAAGAAAGGTTACAGATTATGTCAAGAATTGTGAAGTATTTTTAAGTCAGTTGAAAACGCAAATTGATCTGAATGTTTTACCCTTAGGGTCATATGATTTGTTGATTCGTATGGACTAGCTTGAATAGCATAGAGTTTTACTGAATTGTTATGATAAATCTTTTACATGTGTAAATAATGAAGGTAATTTAGAAACAGTAAAAGGAATTCATAGAAAGATTTTAGTAAGGCAGATTTCTGCTCTACAAGTAAAGAGGGCTGCCAGAAAAGGCTATAAAATGTTTGTTGTTGATGTTATTAATGATGAGTGCACATCTAAAGAAGACAAGTTAAAATTAGAGGATATTCCCATCCTTAGGGACTTTTCTGACGTATTCTGGAAGAAATTCCAGGATTACCTCTGAAAAGGGAACTTGATTTCACCATTGAGTTTGTACCCGGTGCAATACCAAACTCGAAGGCTCCCTATAGGATGAATATTCTGGATTTAAATGAGTTAAAATCTCAGCTGAAAGAATTAATAGATAAAAACTACATAAGGCCCAGTGTGTCTCCTTGGGGAGCACCAGTAATTTTTGTTAAAAAGAAGGACGGTACCATGCGTTTGTGCATTGATTACCGTCAACTTAATAAAATGACAATTAAGAACCAATATCCCTTACCCCGCATAGATTATCTATTTGATCAAGTATGCGAAGCAGAGATATTCACTAAAATTGATCTAAGGTCGAGTTATCATCAAGTCCGGATAAAAGACAAGGACATATTCAAAATTGCATTCAGAACACGTTATGGACACTACGAGTTCGTAGTTATGCCTTTTGGGCTAATCAACGCATCGGCAGTGTTCATGTGTTTAATGAACAATGTTCTGCATAAATATTTGGATAAGTTCGTAGTGGTATTCATTGATGATATTCTGGTTTACTCAAAAACTAAAGAAGAGCATGACGAACATTTAAAAATCATTTTACAAGTACTTAGAGAACATCAGCCTTACGCTAAGTTCAGTAAGTGTGATTTTTATAAAGATAAAATTCAGTATTTGGGTCATATAATTTCTAAAGATGGTATTTCTGTTGATCCTGATAAGATAAAAGAAATAAATGAATGGCCTGTCCCTAAAGATGTAACTGATGTACGGTCATTCATGGGAATAACGGGTTATTATAGAAAGTTTATTAAATGGTTCTCTAGAATTGCTAACCCCATCACTTCTTTGTAGAAGAAAGGGAAGAAATTCGTATGGGATCAAAAGTGTCAAGAAACTTTTAATAAGTTAAAAGAGTTATTAACTACTGCACCCATTTTAAAAATTGCGGATCCCAATAAGGATTTCGTCGTATGCACAGATGCATGCAACGATGGACTTGGAGGGGTCTTAAGTCAAGAAGGTCATGCAATTGCTTTTGAGTCAAGGAAGTTAAAAATACATGAAAAAAATTATGCAACGTATGATCTTGAGTTGGCAGCCATGATACATGCTTTAAAAATGTGGCGCCATCACTTGATCGGAAGAAAATTCATTTTAATGACTGATAATAAGGGCTTAAAGTATTTATTGGATCAAACAAATCTTAACGCAAGGCAAGCTAGGTGGTTAGATTTCCTTAGTGAGTACGATTTTGAGATTCGTCACATTAATGGAAAGGAGAATAAGGTTGCTGATGCATTGAGCAGAAATGCTAGACTAAGTTTTGTGGCAGCAATCGGTACTTTTAAAACTGATCTGGAAAATCAGATCGAAGAAGGAATTAAGCAAGACGAAAATTACCAAAAATTACATGATAAAGTGGCTGAAAATTCATCTGAAAATGTTATAACAGATTATAGTATTAATGAAAAAGGCTTCTTAACATATAAAAATAGAATTTATGTACCTAATTTTTTGAAGGTTAAGCTGTTGATTTTGGATGAAGTTCATAAGAGTCCTTATTCAGGGCATCCTGTTTATCAAAAAATGATAACTATGTTAAGAAAGGAGTATTTTTGGCCCAACATGAAGAGTGAAGTTGCTAAATATATAGCTAGATGCTTTGAATGTCAGACTATTAAAGCTGAACATCAACATCTAGTTGGGTTATTGCAGCCCTTACCAATTCCAGAATGGAAATGGAAAATTATAAGCATTGACTTTATTACAGGTTTGCCTAAAAATCAAAAGCAGAATGACTCAATCATGGTTGTTGTTGATAAACTTAGTAAAGTTGCTCATTTTATTCCTGTTAAAACTACTTTCAAGGCTTCTAACATTGCAAATATTTTCATGAAGCAAATTTTTCTTTTACACGGAATTCCAAAGGTAATTATTTCAGACCGGGACTCTAAGTTCACCAGTAATTTTTGGACAGCATTGTTTAAAGGATTAAATACTAAATTAAATTTCAGCACTTCTTTCCACCCACAAACTGATGGTCAAACAGAAAAGGTAAATTAGATTTTAGAAAACATGTTAAGATTGTATGTTAAAGATCAGCCATCTAAGTGGGAAGATTTCCTACACTTAGCAGAATTTGCCTACAATAATAATTATCAAGCATCTGCTAAGTCAGATTTTAGAAAACATGTTAAGATTGTATGTTAAAGATCAGCCATCTAAGTGGGAAGATTTCCTACACTTAGCAGAATTTGCCTACAATAATAATTATCAAGCATCTGCTAAGTTAAGCCCATTTGAGATTTTATATGGAAGAAAATGTTGTACTCCAATTTCTTGAGATAATCCTGTAGACAGATTGATGTTAGGACCAGATTTATTGAAAGAAATGGAGCTAATCGTGAAACAGGTTTAAGGTAACTTAAAGGTTTCCCGAGATCAACAGAAAAGCTATGCTGATTTGAAACGCACTGAAAGAGAATTTCAGGTAGGAGACCATGTTTTTATAAAGGTAAAGCCTAAGAAAAGTTCTTTGAAGCTTGGGAGTTGTGCTAAACTAGAACCAAGGTATTGTGGACCATTCGAAATCCTATCAAGGATTGGAGCTGTTGCATATCAATTGGCATTGCCATATAATTTAAAAATCCACAATGTTTTTCATGTTTCTGTTTTAAAGAAGTATGTGCACAATGCTACTCATGTGCTGAATTGGATTGACATACAGGTGGAACCCGAAGGAGATTTTCAGGTGGAACCGGACTGTATTCTCGACCGGAGGGAAATTAGGCTTCAGAATCGCACCATAGGGCAGGTAAAGGTGTAATGGAAGCACCTTAGCCCTGATGAAGCTACTTGGGAACTGGAAAGTAATATGCAAGAAGCATATCCAGTTCTATTCCATGAGGAACTTGATGATGAATAAGCAACATCGAGGACGATGTTGAGCTTAAGTGGGGGTGTTTGTAACATACCCTTTTTGCTTAAAAACATTTTGTGTTAGCAAACATTATTATAACTTTTATTGTAAAGTTTTATGTTGGACAGGTGTCCAAGGATGACTGTAATTTGCACAATATATTATTATTAAATAAATAAAATAGAAGACAAACACCTAAGAGGACTGTTGAAAGAGTGGTTACTGATCCACTAGGTGGAATGGAATCTGGGGTAGAAGGCAATGGACAAGTGGCAACATCATGATGCAACTAACTAGCTGTTGGTATGGGACAACTCCCTTGAAATGTGGTCATAGTGCCCTAAAAGATGGGACTGGAGCTTCAGGCTCATTTATTCCAAACTGACCACTAAAAGACCTACTCAGTCTATATAATAGCCATCAAATTATGAATTGAGGTTCATCAATTTTCCTGACAAGAAAATTTAACTTGGAGTTTTGCTATGTTTGCACCCAAGAGATTTGATTAGGGGATATGCTATGTTCTTGATCATGTTGTGAGTCTACCAAACTCTTATTGAGTTCAGGAGGTTGATGCCGAGTGGAGAAAGCATGTTATTTCAGGAGGTTGATGCTGAGTGGAGAAGGCATTTTTGAGTGCCTTGCTTCTACACAGATTCCACCCACTTATTGGATCAATAATCAGGCTCGGGGGTTCACAAGAATCCAGCAGTTGAGCTGCTTCTTCTGGAATAGGTTGGGAGGAACATGCCTCCTTGGGTGTTTTTCGGCCCTATCGTCATCTACAGGTTCCATTGTCTTATCTATTTTTGTATATTTTAAAGTTCTGTCGTCTATTAGATTTTACTGTTTATTTATAAGTTTATTTCAGTTTCCTAAATAATTTAATAATTCTCTATAAAATCAACCTGATTGAATAAAATAGTCCCTGTATTTTTCTCCATGCAAAAAGGAACAGCATCGTACTCTAGTACATAGATAATTTAAATAGAGAATGATATGATAGGCAAATTGCCAAAATTGATGAAATGAACATCTCTGTTTAATTCCTTTAAAATTTCCTACTGTTATTGGATAATTGAAGTTAGTATATTTTAAAGATTTCCTATATCTGCATTCATTACAGTATTGATTTTATTTCATCAAAACAGTAAATCTACTCCATTTAAAATAGCAATGTTTAAACTAAATAAAGAAATCATTTCTGCTCTTTATGTTATGATTTCCATATAATTCTTATCAAAGAATATTGTTTGTTTTATTTATCCAACTCATAAATGTATACTAAACATATCAAACAGTTTGCAATCAAAGTCTATGTTTAGTTCTGCAATTGTTATATTTTACTGTACAAAACCCTAAACTCTAACGATTCAGGATGATGAACACATTTCATCTTTATCCTTTTTCACACACATCACAATGCATTTATTTCACTGTAATTCCTTTGAAGTTTTTAGATTTTATTTATTTATCTATTTCTACAAAATGATAGCAGAGAATTTCCATGTTTCCATTTATTATTTTATCATACAAACAGAAGCTTGTTTTTATTCAAACCTAGGGTTTATACTTTTCTTTTCCAACTCAAAAACCTTCAGGCTTTTTACCTTTGAACAATAGCAACAAAACAGTTATAGAATCATTACAATATAAATAGAACCGAGTTATGGTTTCAACATCACATAGTGGAAAAACCTAGCTAGATTTACCAATTCTCATAGCAGGTTTCAAATTTAAACTTATATCAAACATTGTGTTATTTCTTCCTTAAAATCAACACAGTTTAAAATCTCGGCAACGTTTCAATCATGCTAGCCTTTACAACATTTTAAGGAACAATTCTAACAGTAGCACAGACAACAAGTATGGTCACAGACATTATCGAGGAATAGATTCAGGCCATGCTTTCCACATAAAGACAAAACCCTTGTACTCAATTTCTTATATATTGAAAACGTAGCATTATTTACAAATCATTAAACTACTCACAAACCGAAGTCTTCCACGGTTACAAAACATTCACCCATTATTTTATAGTTAAGATAAACACAGAGGTCTGCTAAAATAATAGTTCATTTCCACTTTATCGACGAGTCACAGGTCATGTTCACGGGCCAAGCCCCAAAACAACAAAACCAAATGACTACTGCAATGGAGACTTGTAAACATTCTTCTCATTGACAAACTTGACAGAGTTCGAAACCTCATCGACAGAAGTTACAATTCAGAATCAACACGGCTTTTGCCCTATGGGTCGAGGTATTACCCTCCCCATATCTTTTTACAGTTTACAAAAACCCTATCACGATGAGTTACAAACTCTTTGAACAAAAAAAACAAATACACAGAAAAACACACATGTTGGCCATCATCCTCATCTACACAGAGATTCAAGGCAACCTCCGAGGATTACCAGTTGGTGTAGCCGTTGCCAACCTTCATTATCTGAACTGAAGAAACCACGAACTTTTGCACCTGCAACAGTAGTAAGATGCGGTCAAAGGAACAGTCATCCTTTAAAGAAACAATTGCAACTTAAAACGAATAACCATTACTGTGTTATTAAATCATTTTTGAAAACTATAGGAACAAGGGCGTAACATATTACCTATAAAATGCCGACATAGAACCAAAAACCGCCAAACCACAGCTACTGCAACTATAACTGAACCCACACTGTCGAAAACACCAGACAGAAGGAAACCCCACACCGAAATATCAACTATAAATCGAAGAAAATAGTGTTGAGAACTGTATCAAACATAGCAAGGACCGGGCCATTCATCATGAAACCAATTTTAAAAGATAAAAACCTTAACAGGTTTGAGGATCGAATCTCAACAAGAAAACAAACCCAAGTTTCAAACCATGATAATCATTTACTGTACAAAGAATTGGAGAGTTCGGCTCTTAAACCCATCACAGGTCACGAGTTCAAAACGCAGGCATCATGCCTCTGAAAATGCAAAACAATAGCCCTACAAACCCTAAGCTTGTCGGCCAGATGCAGAGCCATAACTACCAAATGCCAAGTTCAGAATAAACACTATGATCAAAACAAAGGTAGGGTTTAATCCACACTCATCAAAACCCTGCCAGATCGACGGTGGAGATCACCGGGTGGGATTTACGAAACCACAAGTCATCTACCACTTTAAATGAACCATAATTGCAATTGCCACGAAGGAGCCAGCTCATAAACTTTCAAACCAATATGTCTACACATCAGCACAAGGTTGGTCATTATCACGGTAATGGCACGTGAACGAGCTTGCTATGCCATCCACAATGGAATCCCACCATCTCAACGGTTGTATACATTTAATGCACATGGCAGCGTTGATGTTTTCCAACCTGTGGCATACCAATGATCAAATCATAACATTTATTACAATAGACATTGCATATGGTAAGGTCATATTTCAAACCCTGTCACGACATTGTTCCATAAAGTTAGGATAAATATGCGCTAGGGTTAGCATAGAATTCACACATCACATTGTTTGCATAATATCATATATTACATAATATCAATAAGGTTTGTATGGTATTACAGAGGGTAATACAAAGCACATTAATAATGTGATATAGTTTATAAGTGTTGGTTATTATTTCAATAAACATTGCAATTAGATCTTTTGGATAATCCAATAAATCATAACACACATAGCACCATGGTTATATAACTTCGAGAGTTCGACAATTGTTTCAAGTACATTACAAATAGATTATGGAAATAATCCAAGAAATGCACACACATACACTCTAATATGTAAGTGAATAAAAGATATGTCAATAATCGAAATTATCACCATCATCGTAGGGTATAGACCCTAGGCAAGTTAATAAATTATTTTACATAGAATCTCTACACATTGCTATGGAGGAAGAAGATAGACAGTTACATACAGCTCGACATGAAACTCTATCTTTAACGATTTTAGTCTCGAACCAAGATTCTCACCGGTAGAATGCCCAAGTTTTATCCCTTCAAATATCTACAAAGAGGATTACTGAAAAACTATATGGTCACTTGATGCAACTTTAAATCCTTACCTGTAAATTGTCACAAGTAGGAAATCGCATGCTTTAGCACGAATGCTAAGTAAGCCTCGAGGCGTCCGTAGGACCCCTTCATCAATCAACAAAAGCACATTAGTCGAAACAGTTGATTCATCTTTCATAACAACAAACAATAGAAGTTCGCAATAGTACAGTTATATGTAAATAACATCAAGACATAATCTGAAATCTTTTAGTCGCAAATTCTTATATTATAAACCAGCATGGCATTTAGTACAGCAAGATAATATTTTATGCATTATTCTATTTCCGCATACATTAATACGCAATAAATTTCACGTAGAAAAATTTTAAATTTTTGTGATTTTTTCGGGATGTTACAAGTACAAAGAACACTAGTAATGGCACAACTTACACTACCCGGGCTCACTTTGGGAATACCTGTGTGGTATCTTACATGACCATATCCTAAAATGGATTACAAGCCATTATCCCATTATGATTTTATACCCGTTTCTATTGCAGGGCCACCACCAAGACCTTATACCGCAACAAAAGCACATGTGAGTCAACCCCCACTGGAAGTTGCTAAGCCTAATATATGGGGCATAAAACAACCCAATTTGAAATCCCCAATAGCCCCCAAGTACTACTCCCAGTCCTAGAGTCGCTCCAGCATGTTTTCTATGTGGGAAACCAGGACATGCAACTAACCTATGGCCTACCTTACCTAAGCTAAAGAATTTTCTCAACACCCTGGTTAGCATAACCCATGCCCCTAAAACTTCAACAGGGGGCACATCAACTGCATCATATATCCCCAACACTAAGACAAATACCAAGTCATTGCAAACCAAACATGCATGCACAATATGTTCTCGGTTTGGGAATTATATCCATCAATGTCCTAATCTCCCTCAATTTTGAGACATGCTAGAGACCATTTTCCTCACACATTTTGTGGCTATAAAATCACCTCCTGAAGTAACCTATATTAATCTTATTACTACACAAGTACCAACGCAGGGGCACCACTGCAAGACTCTCACAACACTAATGTCTTCTCCATCATAGACACCAGTGTTACTAGCATCACTGCTAGATGGGACAGAACCTCTGGCATTTCCACTGGAAGTACAATCCCATGTATTTTCATCATGTGGGATCCATTCCCATAAAATCCCAAGCAAAATTGGCATCATCATAACTGACTGCACCACCTGGACTTTAAGTCCTGCGCATGAAATAAACCGTGTATGGACTACTCTTCCATGTATATTGTGTGGGAAGTTAACACATTCCTTCCAGTTCCCCATCTTGTACACTAATCGGTATGTATACTTCAAATAGATGAGGCTCAAATACAATCCCCCTCCCCTAAGGGCATATCCACCCAGGATACCCCTTGTGGATGTCCTCCTCCTAGTGCTTGAGACGAGGAATCAAGGTAACATTATCAACATGTCATCATTAGACATCCTACTCAAAAGAAATGATACATCATTATCTACATCAAAGGAAGACCAACCTTCACCAACACAACCACCATCATCGTGGAAGATAATCGTGATCCACCAAACAATCCTTAGAAAACAAGATCCCACAAGTGCACTTGTTTCTTGTCAATTTTTGCATTGTCAATAATCCTATCATAATCTATATTACGCTTGGGTATGTGTGCCATGTGTGTAGGATCAGTCACAAGAAAATGCATTTTCATTTTAACAAATTGGTGCAAGGACTCCAAGCAAAGGTATATCATCCACAACCTAGCATATAGGAAACATTGTCCTTCTAATTATGTTGGATTTAACCATTACTCCTATTGATAACCATATGATCCTCTTCCACGATTATGGCGTGCAATCAATGTCAATAATTAGGAATATCATGTTACCTTGTGGGTGTTCTCACCATTACAACCCACCTCAAATTTTGGAACCCATGATGTCGGACCCCCCACAAGTCTGAGGAATCTAATCACCCAACCCAGTTGGTCAAAAAGAAACTGGATTTCATCTCTTTGCATTCTACTTCCAACAACCATTAGATTCTTGGGTACATGTTACAATCATGATTCACATATAACCTCTCATCCCCTTCATGAGTAATATACCATTTTCATTTCCCTTCGTATCATCAACCCTCAAGAAAACACCAATGGAGCCCCCACCATCTAAAGACATCACTCCCACTTAGTTATTCTCGTAGGAACATTATGCATGGAATTGATTCATGGAGCATCTATCTTCTCGTATACAACAACTACCACTTCACCATAAAAAATGATTCCCCAATCCACTCAAAAATATGGGAATCATGCCCATACAAATTGGTTCCCCGACTCACTCAAAACCATTGGAACCCCCCAACCATTCTTGTTGTACAAATGGTTCTTTGATCCACACAAAAACATGGGAACCTAATCAAATTATTCTTTTGGAAACATCCCCTAACCGTCGTTGATCGATGTATTTTGAGTCCACCTAAACTCAAGATTATCAGTTTTGTCATTCACCTTACCTCATCAGTATTACGTCTCAGATAAATCCCTTCATCTGCAATCTTATTCCCTCTTTCACACCCTGCATCACCATTTGAAGAAACATGTTGTTAGTTTCTCACCCCTTCTTACATTGATCAAGGGAATTCATGAGCCCTATGCTTATCAACCAGTCTTGTTTCAAGTCTGTCGGTCTCCCAGTTGGTTACAAAATGGTCTTGGATATATGACCCCAGTATTATCATTTGCTTCAACTCTCATCGACATCAGTGCATCATATTCTGAGAGTTGCAGTAGGTGCAATTGTACCTTGGGGTCCCTTCCTATCAATATAAGGGATCACCTAAAACTGAGTAAGGAAATTCATCAATGTTCCTTAACTTAGTGTTATTCCCTATGCTCAATGCCAACATGTCTATTGCATCAGGGGAAATCACACATTTTGATGGTATCATTGTTCACATTTATGATTCATTGTATCAACACATCCAGTCTAGCAAATTTTCCCCAACAACGTCACCAGTATTCAATAACCCCACCCCGATAGGATATTCATGAGTATCAACAGTTCCACTTCTTCGACACTAGTCACATCACTTCTAGGATCTATTCACTCATACAAGGATCAAAACTACCTTCATCCTTGAAGCAACAGTATCAAGAGTCGACCCCTTGGTCCCCTTCTTTTTAATCTATTCTAAGATATTTTCACAAGCATAGGTATGCCTGTCTCGTTTGTATAAAACACCATATATTCTTTATAGCTTCAATGGTCATCACCAAAAACCTTCTCCCATGAGAAGGTATTTTTCACCCACAAATACTTGAGAACTTGTGAGAATATGGAGAGAAAAGAAACAATGATGGATTATTAGCCCTACAATACTGTTCGAACCTCATACATTAGGGGGAATTTGTTAATGCTTAAATATCACATGCATATGACATTTAGGATAATCTTGCAGAAAGGCACCATCAACATATAGAATGCAGCTCACCAAAGACACACTCATCATATCCAAAAGAGAAATTGAGCCCCGGAGTACCAAAGCCATGAATTTTGCGATACTCACACTAATTTTACTTCAAAAATCGTGATACTCGTGCATGCTATATAACTATTATCTCATTCTACAATATTGTGCAGGATATATAATTGGATACTTGTGCTATGCCATGTGACTTTTCTTCATAAAAGTCATGCTACATGCAGATTTTCCTTTGAAAGTAACACTATTGTAAAACCAATGGGACCACATACTTTCTATGATGCATTCAAGGCTCAGAACGACTCTCTTGGATCCAAAATTTGAATTGGGACCTCTCACATGCTTGGGGTCATTGAATATACCCTCTCATGTACTTGGTATCTAGTTCAAAGGAGGAGAGAGTTCACATTTGGATCTAGATGTTTCTTGGCCACCCTTTAGCCTATAAAAGGAATCCATGGGAATGCATTCTAGAGGAAGAAAATCATAGAAAAGTTATGATGTTATAATCACATTGAGAACTCCTCTTTCAATCTCATTCCTACCTCATCTTGGCATACACAAATCTCCCTTTCCTTCTTCCCCTAAGAGGCAAGAGTTTCTCCATTGTTCTCTCCTAGCAGTAGCATTTTTGAACCAAAAATCCGACGGAATATATGTCTGATTTTCGACATCACACTCTCGACCATCCGACAAGATTATCCTTTTTTAAAAGTCGGTTTCCCTTCGAGGGATATCCAACAGCAATATGGTCTCATCGAATATTCAACATAGTCTTGTCGGATATCCGAAAACAACTCTTTTAATATACACGTTGAATATCTGACACCCATTACTTTATAGGGAGTCGGATATTCGATACCCATTACTTTAAAGGTGGTCGGCTATCCGACACCCATTACTTTAAAGGTGGTCGGATATCCAACAACAGGTCTGTTGGCTATCTGACAACCATTGCTTTAAATGTTGTTGGATATCTGATGCAAATACCTACAAAGAACAATGACGTTTGGCGTCTATGGTTTGGAGAGCTCGCCAGATTCATTTGAATGGGGTGTCGGATATCCAACCTAAGTTACATTATAGGATGTCTGATATCTAATGCCTATTTTCATCAGTGGTATGGTGAGTTTGTAGGATTCTTTGGAATGGAACGTCATATATCTGACGAATATGGGGAATTTAAAAAAAATATATAGAGATATTCGATGCCCAAAACACATATATTGTGCCTCCTTCTAGTTGTCCTATTACTCATATGTATCTCTCATATTTCACATGTAGACAGAACATAGAAATGTATTTCATATTTCACAAACAGAAGCATTCACATTTTAAACTTAACCACAAACTTCAACATTCGGGAATTGAACAACCTCAACATCCCATTTGTGGAAGGAGGGAAACCCTTAAGCATGTGTTTTGATATTTCAATTCTACTCAATTAGTTTGGGGCTGGGTAGACATGTTTTGTAGTAAAATGCTCCTTGCCTAGATCTCTTGGAAAGCAACCCTCCTAGGTGATAGGATTCCTTTGGCCATAGAATTATGCACAGCTTGGCACCATGAAGTGAATGCTTGTTTAAGGAAGTTAATATTGATTGGAGGTTCTCTTAGTATGATGGTGCACTATTTTACTCTAGTTTACACTTGTATATTTCATTTCCACTCTAGAAGGAATGGGTTGAAATGAGCACTTGTGGGATTTTGTTGAATATTGAGGCATTGCTCCTTGCACCCAATGTTATCAGGACCAAACCAACTCTTGAACTAGTCAACCCCTAACCAAGAACCAGACTAGAATGAACAAAAAATGGGTCTATCAAAAAATACATAAAATATTCAAATTAATATAAAAAATATATATATTCATGTACATCTATGTGAATCCAAACCATTAGACACAAATATGTGTATAACAAGGGTGCATGTAACCAAAATAGTAGACTGCAACCCATATCTAAACCATAATACATAAATAAAGTGGCTCTAGTTGTCTTCTAGTGTCCAATAAGAAGCATAGTATCAAGTATTAACTAATACTTAATATACTCTCCAATCTAATCATATGAATGAATCATTTGAATACTCCTCATCCTCCACATACTCAACATGAAAATGACACTATTCATATCCCTTAACAAAAGCAATTAGTGGTGAGTTTGCATTAATTTTTCTTAGATTCATGATAGCCTATAGTTGACTGGTACATTATCAGGAACCAAGATCCAGTCTGGAGATCAGCTCACCATGGACCCTCTATAATTCCAAGGATTAATGAACCGGAATTAAATTATTAATCTATTGAGAGAATCAACTAGAAATCTTATTGATCAAATGATTTCCTCATTATAAATGACATAAGTTTAACTAGAATGGGAGATAATCTAGGTATTGCGAGGTCGTCATATTTATTTAATTAACACCCATAAAGAAATAATTGGCAGGGGATTTCATTATGGTGTTTTTGTGGGCACTACTCTCATAGACATGTAGGTGAAATGAGCAAGCCAATAATAGTCATATGATTTTTTTCTAAAAATGCATTTGCAAGCTATGGCATCATAGAATGCAATGATTGTAGGGTCCATACATATTGAACACTTTGATGAGGTCCTGAATCTCTTTCAGAAAATGCAACTATTCTATGTAGTAACAAACTCTATAACCTTTTCTAATGAGCTACTTGCATGTGCTAGCTTGATAACTCTACAATAGGGTATGGTGATCCATGAAGAAATAGTTAGAGGTGGATTCCAATATAATGTTTTTATAGGGATTGTCGTTGTAGTCATGTATACAAAATATGGCAGTGTAGAGAAGGCATGCATCATATTTGAAAAAATACATCTCTTAAATACAATATCATGTACAGTTATGATTACATGATACGCACAAAATGGGCATGATTTGGAGTCTCTCAAGGTTTTTCAAAATTTGCAAGTTGTTGGTGTGAATTCATACTTAAATATGTTTTCTAATTTCCTCCTTACTTGTATTAGCATTGCATATTTAGAACAAGGTCTAAAGACCCATGGAGAAACAATTAGAAGTAGATTTCAGATTGATGTCCTTGTGGGATGTGCCCTTGTATATGTGTATGAAAAATGTTGAAACATAAACAAGGCACATGCTTTGCGATAGAATGAATTCATGAAATGACATCTCCTAGACATCCATGATTATAGAATATAGGATGCATGTTTTTGGTAGGGAAGCCCTCAAACTCTTTAAATAAATGCAACACTCTAACATAAACCCATATGATGTAACATTACTTTGGGCTCCAACTGCATGTTTTCATTTAGGTCTAGTAGATGAGGGTCCAATATGCCATTAATTTCAACACCAAGGATCTTGTTGGTTACCATCATAAAAGAAAAATAGCTAGGAAACTAGTCTGAAAATAAATAAAAATAAAAAATAAAAAATAAAAAAAGTATAGATAATACCATCACTAGTTTGAATTGTCCTAATATCCATATAGCATTTTCAATGAAATATTAAAAAGACAATGATTACAGAAAAATATGGACAGCTACAATATGTCATACCTGTAGAGCAAGGGATTTCGGTTTCAAAAGTTGTACAACATCACGTTGATCATTAAGTTTTGTAAGTTGTATAGTGACCCAGTTAAACACGTCTTTATGACCATTTGTTCCAAGCTTGACACCCCCCAAGGATGAAGCTATATATGGGACCTTCCATACACCATGTCAATATATATTATATGTGTTCACATGAATATACACATGTCCATAAGACAACGTGTTACTTTAATAGCATACCATTTTATCAAGTTGTACTGATGCTTCTTATGCTTACAGCTTAGGCAGTAGAAGTTTTGTATATCCTGCACCAAATACGAGTAATCATGGGAAATCAAGATAATAACAAGAATTGGAAAAGCTCAAAAACTAGCATCCCATTTACAAGAAGTGGTGGCATCTTGAACTTACCCTTACTTGCGCTTTTGTTAAACCTAGAAATTTATAGTTGGAATCCTCTCCAAATTCTCTATTTGGATGTAAAGACCTCATGCAGGGTCCTTCACAACTACATCATATTACAAATATTATTAGTACCATGAAAAATGATTATAAGAGATAGAACAAATATTCCGAAATTGTAAAGACTACATTATTTTTCTAACAAACTCATGAATTAAAAAACATCACCAATTTATTTATTGCCTTAGCTTGTAGAAAAAATTAGATGAAATCTAACAGATGTAATAAATTTTGTTCATCCTAGTTCCATTATAAATAAGAAATGCAAAGATTACATTATGGCATTGTAATACAACAGGTATAGTAAGGTGTTCACTCAACGAATTTTCCATAAATGTACCATAACTAGAACTAAAACCCTCCCAAATCCTAGAATTGCACAATTTTACATTTGGCATAAATTGGGCAAGGACCCATGCCTCACATGAACTTCCTAATCTCTTGAATAGAAGTGATTTAGACTATGAGCACCCTAAACTCTCCTGTTACTGGTTTGCATATTCTCTCTAGCACACTTATGGATTCTCCCTCTAGTGCACCCATAAATTATCTCTAATAAACGTCTTAGGTTGTAATGTTGTGCTACCCTAACATTGTTTTTCTCCTTGTTTAATACAGGAAATAGGGTTTTTTGGTTGGTTCAATTTCATCCTTGTGGTCTCTTACGAACCTCAACATGGTATACAAGAGAGTGTGGGAATTCCTTACTCATTTCTCTATTGGTTTATGCCCACAACTAGGGTTTATGTCCTAGCTGCAACCCTAGAGTTTATTGACCTACTATTGTGTTGATTCAATGGACATTGGTAAAATTATCTTATCAATCTTATCTTTTGTCATCCATAGCTACATGCCCATGATTTATTGTTAAAAATTGAATTGATTAGTGATATTCTTGTTCAAGTATTCCTATAAAGAAGATTGTGTAACTTGATTTCAATGACTTTTATCTTACAATGTCTGTATGTAAGAATTTCTTGCTTATTTGTTTGTTGTTGATGCTTAATTTCATTTCAGTTTACCCTTGCTCAAACTATCATAAGTATTCCATGTCTCTATTGCCTTACCTATTTGATTTAGAACCTCATCTTTCCTTAAGCCATTTGCGAGTTCATTATATCATTTGTATCTCGAAGATGCGTTTGTCTTGATTCTTTGTACTTGTAATGCAAGAAAGTAAGGAACTAGGATTTTGGGGGAAAAAATTAGAGGATACTTGAAGTGTTAATGTTTGATTCCTTTTGTAAGATGGACGTAGATCCTAGGGCATGTGACAAAGAAACCCTAGAGGATACTTGGAGCTCTTTGCTTTGAGAGCTTGTATGAGGCATGCTTAGTGAAATGAAAAAAAAATGGACTTGATGGTGTTGGTGCTAGCTTGTTGTAGAGCCTTTGGTGTGGCTAGAGAGCATGGTGGGTAATCAGAGATGTAGACCACCAAGGAAGGTTGCAGGTTGACAAGAGCTCTAGCACTTTCATGAATATACAAGGACATTCTGACAATTTTGGGGCAAGAGATAAGATGTGCAGAGATATGTAGGATCCACTATGTCTTGCAAATAAAAATGGATCTTGAACATAAATAGGTTTGTGGAACTTGATTTCAACGACTTCTATGTGACAATATCACTATGTAAGAATTGCTTTCTTATGTTTATATAGTTGGTGCTTACTTTCATTTTATTTTACTTTTTCTCAAACTGTCATAAGTAAGTGAGAAATGAATAATTCCTTACCTTTTCAGAGGCTTGGAAAGTAGGATAAGATGCTTTAGTTTCATAACAAGCCCCAATAAATTATCAAAATTTAGATGACACACGAGTGGGTTGTAGAAAGGCACCATCGTATCCATTCATTGAGATCCTCTTTGTTTCGAGAATAATTTAATATTCTCTACTGAACAAGGCCAACCATGTGAAGGTGGAATCTCTTATTGCCCCTCCCCCCTTCACATCACTCTCGATTCCCCATACCCAATGCATGTACTTGAAAAAAAAATTACATGCAAACATGCATATTTCATCATAAACAAACATTTACCATTCATTCAATAAAAGATAACATTAATTAAACCATTCATTCAGTCAGTCAACACCTTCATTCAATAAAAGATAACATTCATTAAACCATTCATTCATTCAGTAGGCAAAAAATCATGCATGACATTATATTATCAAAAATAATTACACAATATTTCTTCAGTCGCTTCTTTCTAAATTTTTTCTCTTTACAAAATCAACAAGAAGCTCATCTTCTGGAACTTGTTGTTCAGTTCTTGGTGCTTCATCAAATTGTCATGATGTCTTCCTTGTAGAGTACTCGTGAGGTGGATTTTGCGGCAAGGGGTCCGAATTTGCTGCAATAATGTGAAAATGTTACATCAATATATTATGTTATTATAATGACAAGTATTTCATTTCAAAAAAACATTACAAAGGTGTTTTTTTACCTGTTGTGGCCACATCATGTTCTTCATATTCCTGTCCAGGCTCAACCTGTACAGTGCGACCCTCTACATGCTCTGCAGTTGAAACATGGAGAAGTACAATTAATGTTCACCATACGCAATGCTATATATAAAATTGTAGCATATGAGTAAATTCGTTACTAGGATTCGAAGCATGATCTTCGATTGGTTGTTGTCCATCCTCGACATTAAGGGGATTATTGATTTCCTACTCAAAACATAGTCAATATTGTACGTCAATTATTTATAATGAATATATTGCACAATTAATAAATCTTCTTTAAACTATATAGATTTTATATACCTATGCACCAGATGGATCACCAAAAGACTCTGTTTTCCCAAGCAAGATTTTTCAGTGTTCAACAACAGCTCCAAAGTCATTCTCGAAGCCAAGCTTCAAGTCTTCCTCAGTGGGCACTTCTTTGAATCAGTCAACCTGCATATTTGCATAGCATCATTAATTTACTTTTTGCAGTGCAATAAAACAAAAATAATTTGCAATTTATTAGTTGGATGCATTATTGGTTTTTCGATACTTACAATTCGTGCCGCCAAATTCGAATAACCACCAGGCCCAAGCTTGTGCTGACCAATTTTTTCTAGTCTTTCCTTTGTGGCCTTTGATGCGTCTAAAATCCTATGCAAGTGTTGAAATACATTATATGTTCCAATTCGATATAAAAATTAATAATAATAAGGTTTAGAATTACATTGTGGAAAGTATTGCATACCTCCCTATGCCCGGTAGTAGATTTCCTTCTTTTCTCAGAGCCCTCTCCTTTCCATCTTCCACTAGGGAGTTCCACTCTCTTGTTGGAATCATCGGAGGGCGTTCATACCTTGGGTTCCTTTCTAGGTGAACCCTATCTTTGTCCCGAACAATATTCATATGTTGTCCAGCCTTCTTTAGGACCGCAGCTCGATCGAAGGTCTCATTGTCGAACATGCCAACCAACTGATTAGTGAGCTCATATTTTAAATTTTTCATTTGTTTATCCCACCTTGTGTAGATGGTGGGCTCGAAGATCTCCTAGGAAAAATCATTTAGATGTTTATAAAAAGCATCATTTCATGCAAAAAAGAGCATGCCATCATTAGTTAAAATAAATGTTTTATCGGTATATTACAATCAAATTATAAACACTAACTTGAACAATCTATAATTACCTGGGATCTTCTCTATCTTTATTGGAACGAGATCTTCATCCACCAAAAATGTTGTTTGTATTGTACCCGTACTAGTGACACGAGAAGATGTAGGAAATGTTGCTTCAACAATATCAATACTAGCAGCCTCTGCATCGACCCCTTCTTCTGCATGATTTGGTGTGCGTCAGTCACTAGTGGGTGCACTCACAGCTGGCCTCAGGGGTGTCACGGAACATGCTTCCGACTGTTCAATCGACAACAAAGGCTCATGATTCGATGTACATGGAGTCATTTTCTCATGTAACGACTCTCCATGAGCATCACTCAGGCCAACACTGCCTTGACCACTAGTGTGTGGTCCCAGAAAATCCTATAAATAAAAACCATATTTTATAAGTTCACTATCATATAAAATTAAAAATTATAATGTTCTAAACAAATTTATATTATGATTCAAGATTCCTCAACTTACTTGTAAGTCATGAGATCTCGTTACCAAAACATCAACCTTGGCTTTAATCTCATTTGGTTGCGGCTGAATGAGTAGCAAACAAAGGATATCCTCATTAATTTTTCTCAAGGTCTTCTCTATCATCTTAACCGGGTCTAGAGAATAACCAATGTCAGCATCGCGCATCAACTCATACACATGAAAATCTATTGATTGTTGTGATGTTGTTTCATACGCCGAACCATTGGTCTGCAACAAAAATATATATAACATTACTTACGTGAAAGCAATAGACTGACAAAAAAATTATATTAACAAAACATATCGATCATGATAGATTCCTAAAATTACAACTAGGTTTACTTGATGCCTCAATGATGGTGTCGTCTGATCCACAGTTGGGGACTTGCCCCGATCATCCCCCTGCAAAAAAGAAGTAGAAAACATTATCATAATGAAACCAATATACACACGAAAAATACATAACAAAAAAAAATTATGCTACATATTATATTGGTACAATTCCAATGAATTATTCCTGCTGCCTCGAGGATCGTCTACTCATTGGATCAATGGTTATAGGTGACATGCCCCGATCAGAACCCTGCATCAAAAACATAGAAAACCCATCTAAACGAAACCAAAATACTGACAAAAAAAAACTTAATAAGAAAAAATTTTGATGTATTTAAATTGTACAATTACAATCGGGTATACCCATTGCCCCAAGGATGTTGACATCTGATCAACATCTGGGTGGTTTCCCTGATCAACACTCTGCAACAAAAATATAGATAATATTATCTAAATGAATCGAATATACCCTTGAAAAAACACAACAAAAAAACTTTTTGTTCATATTAAATTTGTACAATGGCATCGATGTATACCTAATGCCTCAAGGCAGGTCCAATATCATATATTTCTAGGGAGGTTCCCCTTACAAAACCCTGCATCAAAAACATAGAAAACATTATCTAAACGAAACCAAAATACTCACTGAAACAATATAATAACAAAAAAAATTGACGTATTTAAATTGTACAATTACAATCAAGTTTACCTGTTGCCCTGAGGCTATTGTCGTCTGATCAACAGCTGGGTGGATTCCCCGATCAACACTCTGCATCAAATATAAATAACACTATATAAACCAAACGAATATACTCACGAAAAAACACAGCAAAAAAAACTATTTTTTCATATTATATTTTTACTATTACAAATATGTATACCTGCTGCCTAGAGGAAGTTGTACTCCTCTAACCAGCTACTGGGGAGATGCCACGTTCACTACCCTGCGAAATAAATATAGAAAATTTAAACGAAATTATAACAATAAACTAACAAAAAATCCTTAAGATGTTAAATTCATTAATAAAAGGTTGGGTAAATTGTTAGATGTACCACTCCCATAGTAACCGTGTTTGTATCTACTCGATTCAAATTGTAATTAATAAGAAATCATTCCACTGCGGCTATTGATTTAATGGCACATACAAAAACATGGTTTCCTTCACGCCCCTCAAATTCGTAGTTGGGTTGCTTAATTGTAGACCGTGGTTGTGTATTGTTTATAAACCCCGCAATATTCCCTGTGGCTTTTGGCCTTCCGTCAATGTACAACGTTGCTCCTTTATTTTGATATGTGTATTTCAGTTGTAAATAATTTGCTGACAATCCATATCTGCGCATACTTCATGTATATTGGACCAGGGGCATCCAATCTTTGTAGTTGTAATAGGGTCCAACATACTCCATCAATTATGTACATCTACCGTAACCAACCTTTATGCCATCCATGCAAAACAACCCCAAACCATGTAATGATGACGGTGCAATTCGATATATCCTTTGGTTCACACAAAAATCTATGTTCAGTTGAGGAAGATCCTTGGGTACCCATTGTTTCACTAGATGTTTGTACCTCAAGGGCACCTCTATGTCTCCTATTGTCTCATCATCATAGGAACATGACCCCCCTTCAGCGAGAAAAAATTCCATGCGTTTATGGAATTTTCTTTTGATCTTTTGATATCTAGTTGATATAACTCTTGTAGACCTACTGGATGTCTCACTTTCCTCTATCCTTCCTAAACTCCCCTCGCTCGAGGAAAACATATTTGGCAAATACCTATTTGGTTCTACCTGCGTCATGGGGAAAAAGTTCAAATAAGACCTTGTTGGGTATGCATAGTTCATATTAGAAAATTACAAGGCATTGAGGCATGCATTTTACACTATCATCATACATAGTTAGCATGCCTCCACCAAATGTAAACTCCTTTCTTTTATTACATCTAATAAACAAGTATTACTGAAACTAAATAGAACAACAGTAACAAAACATAATTTTCATCTCTTTCGACTTTTCCACATTAACACTACCAGTTGGCTCATTGTGTTAAAGTAATCTTCAGTAACATGTAATTACTAACAATAGTTAATCAAAATTAACATGAGTAAAGAATATAGGTTTAGGGTACTTACACCGTAATGTGTAACCTTCTTGCCGGATACTCGGAATTATTACTTTCAGTGAAAACTGTACCTCTCATAGGTCAACCAACATTAGGAACCCACTAACCCTACTAAAGGGTAAGTACAAACCAGAGAGAGAGAGAGAAAGGTTTTATGCAACAATAGTTAGATAAAGATAGTTACATTCATAACATAAGTTAAATAAAGCGCAAAGAATGATTACAACAAAAGTCTTAGTGCAAGTAAAAGCTTAACAAAAAAAGACATATCTGATCACCAATAATTTTGTCTGACAGGACAAGTCTTAACGACTTAATACAGAAAATAAAAAATAAAATTAAATATAAAAATTAAAAGTAAAATAATAAAATAACAAATAAAATAAAAAGGAGCCATAAATAAAAACATAAATCATAAGTGGGGTAATAGGGTCATTTAGGGAACAAACAACCATGGTACCCAAAGGACCAAAAACATTAAAGGGTGGTACAAACAACTCAAGATGGGAGAAATGACCCTACTAACCACACGCCAAGGACAAGGTACCACGAGACCAATAAACAATAGGGTGTAAGGACCAAAATTAAATCAACCATTGTGGGGAAGGTACAACCAGTCATCTCTCTCTCAAATGTACAAATGTTCTATATAACCTTAAAGTTCATCATCATTATATGAAGAAGGGTCCACCCGGATCACGCGGTCATGATGAGGTATATGTGTGATGGGGTATATCGGTCATGGGAATGAGTATGATGCTAAACAACAAATCTCATACAATAATGCCCATAATTGGTAAAGGAATGCCCATAATTGTTGGCACACAATTTCGAAAATAATTAAGGTTTGAGTCTGTCAAGCACACCCGATATCTAGAGTATGAGCAATATAACATCTAAACTAGCATATTGGATTCCAATTTTATATAAAGTCATGACAAAGTGGGGTAACCATGCATCCATGCAATAGCTCCTTGTGACTACCTCTTATTTGACCTGCCAAAGAGATGGAAGGTCAAATAAGGTCAAATATATGCAATAGCTACTTGTAACTACCTCTTATATGCAATAGCTCCTTGTAACTACCTCTTATTTGACATGCAAAAGAGATAGAAGGTCAAATAAGGTCAAATATATGCAATAGCTCCTTATAACTACCTTTTATATGCAATAGCTCCTTGTAACTACCTCTTATATGCAATAGCTCCTTGTAACTACTCAAATGTAATTATTTCCATTCCCGACATTATAATTTATTTTGTAATTCTGAGATCAATGAAATAAGTAACAATGTCCTAAGAGTATTTCCTTCTGTGAATAATGTTTTGTCAACAAGAATTTACAATTGCGCCATTATTTGTGAATAAACAAAACTAACTCTAGCACAATGATGTAAATTTCCTCAACTTGTCTCTCCATCAAGTACATGCAAGGAGACCTAAGTGTTCATATGGCATATAGAATTATTTTCCTATTGTGTCATTCATCATGTAATCTCATCTAACTTTTTACATCCAAGTCGGACAAAGATAATATACAAGTCTAGTGTACTTATTGGTGGAAAACAACTGGTCCATGTGTTAGCATTGAAATTGACTAGCTCCTTCATGATTATAAGATAAAATTCATTCCTGGTTGGTATTGTCACGGTATACCTATTGAGTTGAAATTTTTGTAGTCCACGAATCAAGAGGAAAGGAAGGACCTTACACCATTGAAACTAAGAAAGAAAGTTGTTGAATTTGCTAAGGAAATTGTCAATCTTTAGAGTAGTTCACTTAAGAGATATGGTGTATGAGGAGTCTGAGAAAATCCTTATCTCACACTTGCTCCAGAATATGAATCTACACATATTGAAATATTTGTTCAAATGGTTCTTCGAGGCCACATATATAGAGGTGGAAAACTAATTCATTCAAGTCCTTCCTCACGGACTGCACTTGCTAGAGTTGAATTGGAGTACCTTGAAGGACATACATTAAAAAGTGTCTATGTATTTTTAAAGTTGGTTAATGTGTCTGATAATTCCCCTAAGGTGCTGACATATTTTTTTTCAAATGCGGCCTTGGCTATATCAACTACAACTCCATGGATAATTCATGGAAACATTGTTGTTGCAGTGAATGAACAACCTCTTTATATAGTGGTTGAGGTACATACATATGCACACAAAGAAGAATACATTGTTTCTATGACTGGTATAGATCACAACAATCTTGTTTCTACTCTAAAAAATGGATAAAGGAACCAATTTCTTGTAGTGGTATAATATCTCATTTCCACTCTATAGTCTAAATGCACGGTTGATCTTCAAGTTAAAGGAACACTTATAGGTTCATATCTTGAGCATTTTAGGTATATACATCCACTAGAAACTGGGGTGTCAAATTCATAAAACTACCTATCACTACCTAAATAACCCATATCAAATGCGTTAGCAGTATGTAAACTAGATCTTCACTTATTGTTGTTGTGGTTGCACTTAATTCAGATAAGAAGACTCTTACTTGAATCAAGTTATGCTCTAACAAGAGCATGTACAACTGTTGAGGTGTATTTACTGTCTTAAAGAGTCACCAAAATATTTAATTATCGACCAGGGTTGGTAATATTAGATTTGTGGCACAGTATATCCTGAGGTAGAATGGGGCCTAAGTTTCGGCTCGGCAGACCTTAGAAATATTCAATAAAGCAAAGATCGAAAGATCTTTCAAAATGAAAAACCGAGTCAAACTTCAGAAAGACGACGAAGGAACTAATTAAACCTAACTAAATCAACAAATCAGAATAGTATCAAGCTATACTACTCTACTCTATTATTAAACAATGAGAAAAGGAACAAATATTGATCAAAAAGCAAATTACTTCTTATGAAAATGGAAACTACTTGACTTAAAACAAAAACTACAAACTACTTAGTGAATTCAACAACTATTCATGTATTCAGTTAACACTTCAAAACTACAGTAAAGTATCTAATTCCATTCTCCTTGATGTTGTATGTCAAATGTGATAGGAACTCGGGTGAATGTATCGTAATGACTTTCAAATGTAACATCGAAACAAAATGGGATTAAATCTAACCTAATTTCTACAAACAAATGTAAACTACAAAGGGACCAATTACAATTAACTTTAAACTTTGTGATCTATCTCCTATCCATAAGCAAAATGATATAAAACTAATGAAATCTAGAAGCAAGTAGAAAACTTAATAAAGAGATTTACTTGAACTGAATTTGATTTGGAAACAAGTAGAAAACTTGATAAAGATATTTATTATAGAAGCAAGTAGAAAACTTGATAAAGATATGTATTTCTGAACCAAACTCTATTTCATGAACATCTTCATTATTTGTGTGAAATGGGAAAATGGATCCTATGCTTTACAAAGAAACTATCAAAATTAAGATAACTTAGAGAATGAAATTATTAACTCTAGTTCAAAATAAATCTTAAGAACATACAATAAATTATACTAAGAATAAAACTGATAAAGTCTAATAAAGTCTAGAAAAATACCCTATTGGAAAATCAAACATGAAAGACATGCTTTGAAAAACAGTAAAAACAAAGTTAAGGAGGATGAAATGGAAACTAAGAAAGATGACAAAACTTAATTAAAACTTTATGTAATGGGAAACAAGATCTTAATTACAGTTAAGAATGCTAATTAAAGGCAAGAAACATTATAGTTGAAAATCCTAAGAGACTGAATTCGAAATAAGCATAAAAACAATACAGAAAAGATGAAGGTCCGAATGACGATTCGGATGACTGTTCGAATGGAGGAAAACGATTTCAACTAGGGAAAGAAACAGTTTGGATGATCTTAACTACCAGCTGGATGATGCGTATGATCCTATGGTGCAAGGGAAGCAATAATAGAAGTAAGATAGCAAGGAGTAACCTATTCTAGTCATTCAAGAAACAAACTATTTCTATGGACTAATCAAACAAAACTGCGATATGAATAAAGCTAACCTACAGCTACATGAAAAGAACTAACAGAACTAATTCTAAAACCTGAAACAACAACTAACTAAACTCTATCTAATTGCAGAAGACTGAAAGCAAACTATCTAATTGCAAAAGACTGAAAGCAAACTATCTAATTGCAAAAGATTGAAAGCAAACTATAAATACTATGCTTGGTCGACCATTATCAATTTTGGAAAGTAAATTAAGTTAGCAACAAAATAAAGATTACAGAAAAAATACAAAAATGACATATACAGGAAAACAGAATTAATTACATACACTGGAAAATGAACTATTTACTTGCAAAAAGGAAAATACAAAACTATACATAAAAACCTCCGGTTGATGAGGGATCCTTCCCAGAAATCGGAGATGGAAACTAAATCAACTTGGTCACCAACAACAGAATATCAACAATAAAACTAAGGAGCTTCCATTAACTGAGAAAATTATACAACGTTTCTATGAATTACTTGAGAGCGTAAATGCTTATATCTATTGTGCTTTATGTCGTCTATACTGCCTGCGTTTCTCCAAAGGAGACGTCTATTTATAAGTTTACAATGGGAGAGAGGGTCGACATAGTCGACCTCTCTAAAAATATAAATCTTTAATGTCCATACAACAATTGCTTGGTGGTTGGTGACAGCGCAAAGGCCGTCTGCTTGCTTCCACGGCGTTGATCCCCTTTGACACGAACAGTTGCGTGTTAGTTTAATTTACCCATGGGAAGATAATGCATTGGTAGGCTGAGCATGGGAGAGCAAGGATCTTCTGGAATGTCGACGTAAGCAGGAGTGTGTGCTGTCAAGTGAGCGAACGGGAAAGATGGAGCTTCTGGAGCGTTGACGTGAGCAAGAGGTGTGTTGTCGAGCTGGGCGAGCAAGGAAGCGAATATTCTAGAGTGTTGACTCACCAACCATAACCACCACGTTGCTAATAGAACTCATATTTCTATTTTTGTCTTTAATGGGCAGGAATATGCCAACCAACGATTCCATGGGCTGAACGGCAGGCTGAATGCAGCTAAACGTTTGCAACGTGAACACGAGTCTGAACGGAGGTCCGTTTGAAACCTAAAACCTGTAAGCTGAAATCTATTTTCCAAACAAGTCACAAAACATAAAGTAGTATTAATCAACCATGAAAATAACGATATTTAGACAAGATTCACATGATATGTAAATACGATCATACCTACGTCTGATTGATGGTCTGGATGGCAAGAAGAGAGATTTATTATATCAGAATAGTGAAAATAACGCCACTCAAAGTATATTTAGTGATAAAAAATAGTGACAAAATAGACAACAACATTCTCCCAAACCAGAGATATGCCAGGTCCCACTGAGCAAAAAAGGAAAGGAATTAGGAAGAAGGTTGAGTTGCAGTAGCAGCTGCCTTCGACTTGGGAGAGGAAGTGGACTTAACCTTAAGCTTTTTGAATAGATTCTTCAAGGCATCATACCTCATCCAGAGAGAAGTATGGGACGTTGTTTTGGCGTTGACCAAGCATTCAATGCTTCTTACTTGTGTGTGCGGTACCTTGTTTTCTTTATGAAGCTCAGATATTGTTTCCACATAATTTTGATTTTGGTCTGTCAACCGTGCTATCCCTCGGGTCAACCTATCCACTTCCTGTTGATTCAGAATGGGTTGTTCTATGCGATGTTCCAAGTCCTTTTGAGGACTCAACTTTCTTGAAAATGTTTCAAGCTCAACAGTATGTTCTTCAAGAACTATGTCTTCTAGGTATGCAGGAGAACTTCCAGCAGCAGGGGTTTCACACAATCGAGCAGATACATTGGGTAATGTGAGGAGGGGTGTTTCGAGGACATGGTTGTCTGATCGTGATGGTTGAATGACAGTCTGGATGATGGACTGGTCAACTGACTGGTCACAATTTGTTTTCCTATATTTAGTGGGTATTGATGAAAAAAGTGGGGGTTCCAAAGTAGGATCACCAAGGGAAATCTCAGGAGAAGGCGACGGATGGGCAAGGTGTGCATCGCCTAGGGGATCCTCATCAATCCGCACACGCTTAGTGTCTCATTCTGCTTGCGTAGAAGCTTGGATCGGCTCACTAATACTGGTTTGGAAACGATGGTGTTTTCGAGAAACAAAGGGTTTAACAATAGGCTTCTCGATCAAATGAGGGTTTAGTATTTCAAAGACAAAACGATCCCAAGTTTTCCCTCTCTCTTCCAGCTGGTGAATGATCAAGATTTTAATGAGACAGTGATGGTACAAACTATCAGAGGGATTAACAGTATTTTTCCTAACCTGGCTTGACATTTTCTCTAAACTTTTCAGGAAATACAATGGGAAATTAAGGGTCTGATTGTTAACAAAATGTGCTAGCAATCTAAAATGGCAGACTTTAAAAATAGTAAACTTACATTCACAAGTGATCAGATGGATGATGACAGTCAAGGGATCTAGATATTCCGACTTGAACCACTCCCGGTGGAACTCTTTTGTTCCGGCAACATGTTGATATTCGGTCTTCAAAGCAAATTCGTGAGACTTCCGTGGGAGGAGGAGATGTTTGTGCCAATGGGAACCCTTCCTAGGAAGCTTTGTGGCCAATGCGATAGATTCTTCTATCAAAGAGAAAGTGAGATGGCCAACTTTGGTCATCTTACCATCGAATACCTTAGCGAAAAGCAGTGAGATTTCGCAGTCGTGGCCTTGGAGAAGGCGGAGAAACGGACCCCATCTGGCTCGAAGGAATACCTCACGGCACTCCTTGAACTCGGGGATGCGAAGTAAATCCTGGTAACTTCCAAGTTCATGATGAATCGGCGTAATTGGATAGAGTTCGAGGGATACGGATAGGTACAGGAGATGCAAGAGATGCAGGAGACGCGGCCTAACAGAAGAGATGGAAAGCAAACAGAATGAAGCGAAATTCACGCAGTCAACAGTTTAAATTGAAGTCTATTTGAATGGTTGAACGATCATATGAGAGGACTTAGCATGCTTGAGAGATCACATTTATCATTCAAATATCTTGAATCGAGTGCCAACATAGAAATGCGTGAGTTTAGTGAATACGTGTGGTTATGATATATTCAACCGTGTCCAAAGTCGAACTTTGGACAGGTTGAATGTAATTCTCGAGATGACATTATAGACATAGATTACACATGGGAGATCATGATGACTCGATTAATATGATGGAAGATCGTGCGATGGGATAATTGAGACCATATGGCGGTTAATAATTCTGAAGCTCGAAATGATGCATAATCCAATGTTTAATGGAGGCGAGATGGATAAGGGAATGAGACCACGTGAGAAATTGACATTTGATTGATTCCTGACATAATTAGCCAATTAGATTTATCAATAACA
This sequence comes from Larix kaempferi, assembly GCA_027924585.1. Lineage (NCBI taxonomy): Eukaryota > Viridiplantae > Streptophyta > Pinopsida > Pinales > Pinaceae > Larix > Larix kaempferi. Next base: position 9,122,505 of record BSBM01000506.1, read on the forward strand.
TTCAAATTTGGACACCTTGGAATATTTAATAAATCCATTGTAAGCTATGGTTTCATTCGGCACTCCATTCGGATCGTTGTTCATTTGCTTCGTTCGTCACCTCATTCGGATCAGCATTCGACCCGTCATTCAAACCTTCATACAGACTTTTGTCTGTACAAGATCAGCTTGCTGATGCTAACTGAACCTGATTTTGCAAGGAATTTTTGAGGTTGTTAGTGCACAAAATATGTTGTAAACTTTGCTTTTCTGGATCTTTCAGTTGTGTTCCTCTTTATTTGTCATTGATAAGAACGAGCTTCTTTCTGTTTTTTGCATTATCCTGAAAACACCTATCATATTATCAGAGATAAATAAAAAATTTCATAAATATTCAAAAAGTAAAAACGGTTCTGATCCTCCCCCAAACCAAAAATGTGGCGTGTCCTCAAGCCATCAAAGAAACTTTGATTAATATTCACATGTTTTTAATTAATGGTTTAGGCAATAGCTTCTAAAAAATGTTGTGATAATTTTCGTAAGAAAATGAAATATTAACTATTAAATGTAGATGATTCAGATATGTACATTCATCAAAAAGAATACAACAGTGCTTAAGAAGACCATATGAAGAATGATAGTGTAATGGATGCGAAAAATGCCATAGGAAAACTAGTCATCCATGACTCATTGTAAAGATCTCTTATCATCCAAAGAATATAGATAAGGTCCATCGTAAATTTTGTGAGATTTACTATAGTTATGGGTCCCATTTCTAGGATAGTCATATTTTAGGTATTGTGTGAATTAGATGACAGGGTCCAAGTCCAACTTACAGCCATTCTCTAGTGACAGTATAAATAATTGGCCTAAACATGTGTTTGTATACTCAGGTTTTTTATGAGCCATGTGAATAGCAATGCGTTAACCAAACCTCTTTTACCCGATATTGCTCCGCTGCCAGCAGGCCTGTTCAGTACCCAGGCAGGTTTATCTTGGTACCATGCAAGCATAGCCCCGCTCCCAGCGAGCCTATTCAGTACCCTGACAGGTTTACTTGCATTTACCGAGCTTCCTTGTTTAAGATTTTACTTCGCATGGACCTGCTGCCAGCGAACCTGTTCAGTACCCCGGCGGGTTTGCTTCATATAATGATATTTTTAGTAAGGAAGCCGGTTGGCACTAGAGTGTGCTAAGCCTATTAAACACATAATTCAATTTTTTAGAGCAAACCTTATGAGTAACTTTATTTATAATGGCCTAAATTTTAGATCATGTCAAAAGATAATAACCTAAAGTTGCTCTTTGACCTCTCAGTCTATCCTCTTCATTAAAGATCAGTAATGTTCCCCACAAAATAGAAATATCACCCACTTTTGGGATACCTTTTAAAAGTGCTTAAGAGACCAGTTTTGATAATGAGTCTAGGATGAGCTAGTAGTCCATAGGTGTAAGATAGAAATTTTGAAGATCATAGTAATTAAAGTGGGTCTTAAGCAACTTTTCTAATGATAAATCAGAAATGTACATGTCTGAATCAAATACCATATACAGAATCATAAAAGAAAGTGGTTAAAAATGATATGAAGAATGCTTTAACCTTTCACTATAAATTTTCAATTTTTAACAATAATCGAAAGAGAAGGAGAGCTATAAGTATTTCTTTTTAGAGCACTTCCCTTTTCAGATAATATTGCTTGAGCTTATTATAAGGTTCTTGTAACCAAACTGCAAAACCACTTTGTTAGATGATTCAAATTTATTCCAAACAAAAACATATCTACAAAGAAAGTTTCAAAATTAAGGAAAGGAAAAGATTCTTCTTGTTTTAATTTACAAAATTTTACAAGTTGATCATAATAATGAATTTCCTGTAAAAAACGCAATCAGTTGTTGGAAATGACTCTTATTATTAAAAAACAAAAACATATTTACATATATACAGATGAATGAATAACCCAAATAATTCAAGCACCGGGAGAAGGAGGAAGGACTTCCTCTTCTACCAACTCCATTACCTTCTGTTGTAAGGCATTCTGCACAAAATCTTGTTTAGATATTGGTTGATGATAAAGTCTAAGTCTATGTCCATTTACAACAAACGAAATTTGTGAATCATCAATTGTCTTAATTTTAACAGATCCATTATCAAAAGCTGTAACAATTTCATATGGACCCATCCAACAAGTAGTTAATTTACCTTTAAAGTTTTTGTACCTTGAATCAAAAAGTAACGCCCAGTCTCCAGTTTTGAATTGTTTTTGTTTAATGTATCTATAATGCCACTTTTTGCGTTGGTTCTATATTAAGATTTGCGTTGAATAGCATCTTGTCTAATCTCATCTAATTCATTTATTTGCAGCATTTGTTGTTTCTGTGCTTCTTCCAGATTCATCCCTAATTGTGTAGCCATACGAAAAGTTTTAACTTGAAATTCAATAGGTATAAGAACTTGTTTACCATAAACAAGTTCATAGGGTGTGTGTCCTGTGGTGTTCCTCTAAGTTATTCTATAAGCCCACAAGGCTTCTGGGATCCTGTCCGCCCAGTCTTTGTGGTGTAACTAGATAGTTTTAGTCAGGATGGCTTCTAAAACTTTGTTGGTGGACTCTACCTGACCGTTGTCTTGTGGATAGTATGGTGAGGATTTACAATGTCTAATACCATATTTGTCAGTAAGCTCTTTCATCAACTTGGAGTTAAATTGAGATCCTTGATCGATTACAATTTCCCTAGGTACACCGAATCAGGTGAATATTTCTTCATATATGAACTCCACCACAGATTTCTCTGTGGCTCGGAATAAGGCTTTGGCTTCTACCCACTTGGTGACATAATCTGTACAGACTAGGATGTACTTCTTCTTGCGAGACATAGGGGAAATTGGACCAACAAAATCTAGATCCCATTTTTCAAAAGGCTCAATCATAACTTGGGGTTGTAAAGGCATCTCATCGGATGGCGTAGTTCTACCCATTCTTTGGCAACTGTCACGCCCCTTGACATACTTGGAAACATCTTTGAAAATGCTTGGCCTATAATACCCAGAGTGCAACACTTTGTATGATGTTCTCTTATTAGAAAAATTCCTGCCACAAGGTCCACCATGACATGCATGTAGGATCTCTGCCATCTCATCCTCTCGTACACATTGTCTAATAATGAGATCAGGACCAGTACGAAAGAGATCATTATCCACCCAAGAATATTGGAACTTTGAACTATGATCCTACGTTTTTCGGGTGGGGAGAGATGGTTTGGTAGCTTTCCAGTTGCTAAATAATTGGCTATGTCTGCAAACCATGGGGTTCGAACAGACACAGCGAACAAATGTTCATCTGGGAAGCTATCGTCGATAAGACTATCATTATCGACATTTTGAATTCGAGAGAGAAAATCTGCTACCACATTCTCTCGACCGGGATGATCAACAATGGTGATGTTAAATTCTTGTAACAAAAGAAGCCACCGAGTCACTCTACCATTGGCGATAGGTTTATTCATTAAAAATCTGATGGCGGAGTGGTCAGTGTGTATAAAAATTTCATATCTTGTGATATAATGACGAAACTTGTTGATGGCATAGACTACTACTAGAAACTCTTTTTCGGTAACAGTATATTTTGATTCTGCAGGAGTCAAATTTTTACTAGCGAAGTAAATGGCATGTGATGTTTGTCCCTCTTTTTGACCTAAGACTGCTACTATAGCTTTGTCGGAAGCATCAGTGGATATATGGAAGGGAAGGGACCAATTGGGGCCCCTAAGTATTGGTGCCACTGATAACTTTTTCTTCAAAGTTTCAAAGGAATGTTGGCAAGGTTCTGTCCATTGGAATTCTGTGTCTTTCATGAGCAGCTTGAACATAGGTGCAGCTATCTTAGTGAAATTTTCAATAAAACGTCTATAATAGCCTGCATGGCCAAGAAAACTTCTTACTTCCTTAGGAGTTTTTGGAGGAGGAAGATTAACAATTATCTCTATCTTGGCAGGATCCACCTTGATACCTTTAAGGGAGACATGATGTCCCAGAACTATGCCCTCAGTTAGTAACATCTTACATTTTTTATGACTAAGGGCTAAGTTCGTTTCTTGGCACCGAATAAGAACTATTTCGAGGTTATCAAGGGCTTCTTGGAACGTATTTCCATAAACTGTAAAATCATCCATATAAACTTCTACACAATCATGTATAAGGTCAGCAAAGATTCCTAGAATTGCACGTTGGAAGGTAGCAGGTGCATTACATAGGCCAAATGGTAATACTCGATAAGCATATGTCCCCCAAGAACAAGTAAAGGTTGTCTTGTCTTGATCCTCATGTGCTATCAGTATTTGATTGTATCCACTATACCCATCAAGGAAAGAAAAGTATTATTTCCCTGATAAGGTGTCTAACACCTTATCGATGAAAGGAAAAGGGAAATAGTCCTTAAGAGTGGCCTTGTTCAATTCTCGAAAGTCAACACAGATACACCATTTCCCTGTGACTTTCTTTGGAACCACCACCAGAGGAGACACCCATTTACTGTTAGAAATTGGGTAAATGAAACTGGCGTTAAGGATTTTTTGTAGTTCATATTTTACTATATCCTTTAGGGTTGGATTCATTCTTCTCTGGGGATACCTAACAGGAGGTATGTTTGAGCATGTGTAAATGTGGTGGATACAGGTATCTAGGTGTATACCCTTCATATCAGTGTATTCCCATGCAAATGCTCCAGTTTGACTTTTGAGAACTTCTAATAATTGTTTTTGCTGACTCTCATCTAAACCTGCATTTATTTGTAGAAATTTATCGTAACTAACCTCACAAGGTATGGTATAGGATCCTAGATGTTCTTCGATTGCGAAGACACAGGGTGTACTCGAAAATGTTGAGAGGCTCATGTTTTCTTGAAATTCGTCTCCAAAAATCTGGTCAAGTTGGGAAAAAGACTGAGGAAAGTCTATACATGTTGTGGAAGAGATAAACTGATTCAACACATTCTCGGTATTCTCATCCCTGAAAGGACAATCTAACCAAAATAGGTTTTCAGTTACTGGCTAAGCTGGTGGGTATAAAGCTAGTTTTCTTGTAGATAACCCATCAGAGATAATCATCTCTCCGTCCCTACATCCTATAAATGCATTGGCAGTAGCCAACCAAGGTCTTCCCAAAATAATGGGGTGGCCTTTGGAAGGGTCTTTTGATTCTATGACCATGAATTCCACGGGATATTCCCATGAAGCTACTTATACAGTGATGTCATCTAAGATCCCAGCAGGCTACACCATCGTGCAATCTACTAGTTCCAGCATTGTTGGGGTAGGGCGGAGGAACTGTCCTAAATTGAGAGTTTCTAAAACTGTGGTATTCATCAGGTTAATAGCAACTCCTAGATCAATAAGTGTATTCCCTATGGCGGTGTTATTGATGATAACAGTCACCACAGGGTTTCCTGGATTTGAATACTTTGGGATTCTAGGTTGGTTTGCTATGCAATCTGGCATTTCACCTATTACATGAATCGTCAGAGGGTCTTTTTGTTCTCTCCCTGGTCTTTTAATACAGAGTTCCTTTATTACTTTACTATAGGTTGGGATCCCCTTAATGGCTTGTAACAAAGGGATCTTAATGCAAATATTTTTCAATTCGTTAATGATATGATACTTTGGATAAGTTACAAGTTTTTCTATTACTAGACGCTCCGGATATGGAGGTGATTTTTCCCTTGTAATTACTTCTTTCTGTGGATGGTTGTGTGTTGAAGATTTAGGAATAACCATATCTTCAAGAATAGCATCATTCAAAACTTTGTTAGGTATGTCTTCTTCTTCATTCTCTTCTTGGATAACAACTAATGACTTGGGATGATCTTGCAAAACTCTTCCAAACCGTAGTTGAATCTCATGCATTGATGCGGTCGAAATGGCATATGATGGAAGAGGTACCAACCCAATGTTATTAAGAGACTGAGTTGGTTTGTTGTTAGGGTTCAGTATCGGTTGTGCAGGTAATATTGTGGGTCTTGGAGGGTTCATGTTCTGGAAATGGTGAGGTTTATATAGGATAGGGGGTAATGAAGGAGGTGCAACTCCAGGCAAGAGTTGTTGGATATTAGGTGGGTAAGGATAGTTAGGAGGAGGTGGTTGAGCATAAGCTTGTCCTCTCCATCCGTGTGGCCATTGTTGTTGTTGAGCATTCTGAGGAGGGTACTGAGGTGGCCAATTTTTCCAACCTGAAGTATTCCATTGTTGAGAAGGTTGATAAGGATAGTAATAGGGTGGAATTTGTGATGATGGACTTGATATGATGATTGATCTCTAGGTTACCAATGCCTCCTAGATGATTCACCAAAGTTTTCACTCTTATACACAGCTTGCAACCCAAGCAACAATGGACAATTATCAATCGGATGTTCTTTTGTACAAAGGTGACAAACTGAAACATTGTTCAATGGACATTCTCGTTGGGGATGTTTAGTTCTAGACCTAGGACAGAAAACACTCATTGGTGCATGCTCTTCATCTTGCCTCTTTTTAGCTTGCAGTGCATCTAGTTGAGAACCCATGGCTCCTAAGATATCGGTCTTGAAATTTTCCATTAGGTTTCCCAACTCTACCCTTGTAACTCCATTAGGTTCCTAGCATAAGATTCTCGAAAGTGTCTTCCACTTTTCCCTCTTCTCCTAGAGTAATTTCTACATAGTTCACAAATCTGTGAAAAAGGATTATGAGAGATGTCTCCTGCTGCCATGAGATTAAGGTTTTGTAAGAATTCTTCTGAGATTCCCTTGAGGAAGAGTGTTCTTACTGCATCCTCCCAAAGATCACTATATTTGGATTTATGTAACACATAGTTAAATCTTTCGAGATAGTCTTCTAGGCTCTCGTCTTCAAGTTGTTGTATTTTAAAAATATAATTGCGAGAGTCCTTAGGTTTACAGTAATCCTGATATTTCCGTAAAAACGCAGTCTTCATGTCTTCCCAAGTTCTAATACTAGATTATCCTAACCCCATGAACCATCGAAGAGAACAATATTTTAATGTGGTAGGAAAAAGTTTGAGTTTTTGGCCATCTTGTAGGTAATTATAGCTCCTACACAAAATGTCAAATTCGAATAAGAATGTATCTAGATCCTCACTACTCTTCCCATAGAAGGTTGGTAGTGAGGAGGGAGGGATGTTTTTCATAGTTACATCTTGTGCAGTGTCTAGGATAGGGAATCCAAAAGTAACTTCAATTCTAACCTCTCTTTCTCCTTCGTCTTGTCGGACATGATCTTCATTTTCATCCTCCATGAAGATCCGATTGCCAAAGAGAGAATACTTACGTGGATCCTTTCTTGGTGAATAGGGGATGTCCCAATGTTCTATTTCAGGAATTCTTCTTTTTAGGAGGAGAATTACCAACTACGTGGGTATCCAGTTTTGAAGGATCTACTGTTGTTGTCTCAATCTATGAGATGACTATGTTCATAGAATTCTCAAAAAGAGAATCTACTTGTGCAGGATCAACAAAATCTACTAAGTTTGGATCACCTACTATTGAAAAAGTAGTGTCTTTGGGTTTTTGGACTAATGGAGGGTTGGGAGGTTCTGAAGTTTTATCCTTTGGAGTTTCCTCTTATCTAAGTTCAGTCTCAATATGAGCTTGAGGTTCCTGTGGAATTTCTTTATGAACAAACTTTTCTGATGTCCCTATGGTTTCCCCTAATTGATTTCCAAAAAGGATTTCCTTTGCTTTCCAAGTAGGACTATCCCCTTTAGGTGTCTTCCGATACCTTTCTGTTGAATTAGTAGTTGGGGTGGCATGCCCCCAGTATAGGTTAGTAGGAATTTTAGTAGGGATTTTAGTAGGAAGTCTAGTTTTAATAAATCTACCTTATGAGTCTTTAGACCTATTCATGAAAACAAACTATAACTGAAATAAATTCTAACTGCATCACTACTACTATTGGGTTTTAGGGATGCCTGTTATAAAAGATGCACAGGTTCTTACCTCTCGTCTTACCGCTCACCCACCACCAGCCTATTTCTAAGTTTCAAAGGCGAAAATTCAAATCTATCACTAAGTTTTAAAGGAGAGTTCTACAACTGAATTCTACCTATCTACAACTCCCCGACAGTGGCGCCAAAATGTTGAGGTGTATTTACTGTCTTAAAGAATCACCAAAATATTTAATTATCGACCAAGGTTGGTAATCTTATAGTTGTGGCACAGTATATGCTGAGGTAGAATGGGGATTAAGTTTCGGCTCGGCAGACCTTAGAAATATTCAATAAAGCAAAGATCGAAATATCTTTCAAAATGAAAAACCGAGTCAAACTTCAGAAAGACGACGAAGGAACTAATTAAACCTAACTAAATCAACAGATCATAATAGTATCAAGCTATACTACTCTACTCTATGATTAAACAATGAGAAAAGGAACAAATACTGATCAAAAAGCAAATTACTTCTTATGAAAATGGAAACTACTTGACTTAAAACAAAAACTACAAACTACTTAGTGAATTCAACAACTATTCATGTATTCAGTTAACACTTCAAAACTACAGTAAAGTATCTAATTCCATTCTCCTTGATGTTGTATGTCAAATGTGATAGGAACTGGGGTGAATGTATCGTAATGACTTTCAAATGTAACAGCGAAACAAAATGGGATTAAATCTAACCTAATTTCTACAAACATATGTAAACTACAAAGGAACCAATTACAATTAACTTTAAACATTGTGATCTATCTCCTATCCATAAGCAAAATGATATAAAACTAATGAAATCTATAGCAAGTAGAAAACTTAATAAAGATATTTACTTGAACTGAATTTGATTTGGAAACAAGTAGAAAACTTGATAAAGATATTTATTATAGAAGCAAGTAGAAAACTTGATAAAGATATGTATTTCTGAACCAAACTCTATTTCATGAACATCTTCATTATTTGTGTGAAATGGGAAAACTGATCCTATGCTTTACAAAGAAACTATCAAAATTAAGATAACTTAGAGAATGAAATTATTAACTCTAGTTCAAAATAAATCTTAAGAACATACAATAAATTATACTAAGAATAAAACTGATAAAGTCTAGAACAATACCCTATTGGCAAATCAAACATGAAAGACATGCTTTGAAAAATAGTAAAAACAAAGTTAAGGAGGATGAAATGGAAACTAAGAAAGATGAAAAAACTTAATTAAAACTTTATGTAATGGGAAACAAGATCTTAATTATAGTTAAGAATGCTAATTAAAGGCAAGAAACATTACAGTTGAAAATCCTAAGAGACTGAATTCAAAATAAGCATAAAAACAATGCAGAAAGGATGAAGGTCCGAATGACGATCCGGATGACTGTCCGAATGACAGTCTGGATGGAGGAAAACGATTTAAACTAGGGAAATAAACAGTTTGGATGATCTTAACTACTAGCTGGCGAATGCATATGATCCTATGGTGCAAGGGAAGCAATATTAGAATTAAGATAGCAAGGAGTAACCTATTCTAGTCATTCAAGAAACAAACTATTTCTATGGCCTAATCAAACAAAACTGAGATATGAATAAAGCTAACCTACAGCTACAGGAAAAGAACTAACAGAACTAATTCTAAAACCTGAAACTACAACCAACTAAACTCTATCTAATTGCAAAAGACTGAAAGAAAACTATCTAATTGCAAAAGACTGAATGCAAACTATAAATACTATGCTTGGTCGACCATTATCAATTCTGGAAAGTAAATTAAGTTAGCAACAAAATACATATTACAGAAAAAATACAGAAATGACATATACAGGAAAACAGAATTAATTACATACACTGGAAAATGAACGGCTTACTTGCAAAAAGGAAAATACAAAACTATACATAAAAACCTCCGGTTGATGAGGGGTCCTTCCCAACAATCAGAGATGGAAACTAAATCAACTTGGTCACCAACAACAGAATATCAATAGTAAAACTCAGGAGCTTCCATTAACTGAGAAAATTATACATCGCTTCTATGAATTGCTTGAGAGTGTAAATGCATATATCTACTGTGCTATATGTCATCTATACTGCCTGCGTTTCTCCAAAGGAGACATCTATTTATAAGTTTACAATGGGAGAGAGGGTCGACATAGTCGACCTCTCTAAAAATAGAAATCTGTAATGTCCATACAAGGGCTTCTTGGTGGTTGGTGACAGCGCAGAGGCCGTCTGCCTGCTTCCACGGCGTTGATCCCCTTTGACACGAACAACTGCGTGTTAGTTTCCTTTACCCGTGGGAAGATAATGCATTGGCAGGCTAAGCGTGGGAGAGCAAGGATCTTCTGGAATGTCGACGTGAGCAGGAGTGCATGCTGTCAGCTGAGCGAACAGTAAAGACGGAGCTTCTGGAGTGTTGACGTGAGCAAGAGGTGTGTTGTCGAGTTGGACGAGCAAGGAAGCAAATCTTCTAGAGTGTTGACTCACCAACCACAACCACCACGTTGCTAACAGAACTCATATTTCTGTTTTTGTCTTTAATGGGCAGGAATATGCCATCGGACAATTTCGTGGGCTAAACGAAGGGTTGAACGGCAGGCTGAATGCGGCTAAATGTTTGCAACGTGAACACGAGTCTAAACGGAGGTCCGTTTGAAACCCATAACCTATAAGCCAAAATCTATTTGCCAAACAAGTCACAAAACATTAAAGTAGTATTAATAAACCATGAAAATAATGATATTTAGCCAAGATTCACGTGATATGTAAATACGATCATACCTACGTCTGATTGTTGGTCTAGATGGCAAGAAGAGAGATTTATTATATCAGAATAGTGAAAATAACGCCACTCAAAGTATATTTAGTGATAAAAAATAGTGACAAAATAGACACCAACAACAACTGCGAACAATTTGATTTTTATTGCAAACGAATAATGAGTGTCTTCATCATCAAATACACATTAAAAATATAACTCCAAATGTACGCTCTTATGTTGTGGGAGACTAAAGACATCATCTCTTCTTCACTCCATGAGCGGTTTTGTGTGCTCAATGATGGATGTTTGCATAATAAAAATAATTATTATGTAGACACATTAAGATTACCATTTATTCCATATACCTATAAAATGTAAGAATGCAGTACAATTGAGGGTAAATTAAGATATCATGAAGAGTCAGGAAAGAAGTAGTTAGAATATTTCCTAATTAAAATCCAAAATACAATTATTATCGACACACATTCAAATTGTCATTCATTCCAGATAACTATATAAAATATTATAGTGCAGTACAATTGAGTCTCAATTAAGATATCATGAAGAGTCAGGAAGGAAGTGGTTGGGGTATTTCCTCTCCCTCCTATTGCATGTGCCTCATATACCTAAGCGTGGAAAAAAATTATGGGTTATTAAAGGAACTACTCCCATAAACGTTGTTGCTGTTTTAACAAAGTACAATTAGAACCGATGCAAAAGGTTATTATTAATGGCAAGCTGGGTAAATATTCCCACAAATAGATTGGATTGACAAGATCACCTCATACAATAATGGAATATTTCTTCACAATGGTGAGTTCTTACGCTCTCACTCGTGTCAATGACCAAATTTAATTTCCATTAACGATGTTGGTTGTGGATCACCTCATTTAGTAAAATATGTTGGTTTTGGAGTTAGAATCTCTTGGAAAAATCGAGTGGTAAAATCGATTTGAGGTGAAGATAATCGATTTGAGGGTTTTAGGTGAATCAATCCAAGATATATAGTAAACTAGACCAAGTGTAGCATAAAGTATGCAAATGTCATAAACATGGCAATGTGTAACCAAATATACCACAGAGATATTATAAATATTATAACCATTAAAAAAATGCAAGAATAATTTACCAAAGTTGACATGTATGTATATCCAAAATAATGTAGCATTAAAGCATAAGATAATCGTATAACTCCCAAATGGATGTGCTAGAGCTTGTATATCAAAAGTCCAATTTCACAAGGTGTCAATTGAGTATACAATATGAAGTTTAGATCATCCAATGTAGTGCTCAATGTAATTCAGTAGATAACAATAGTCTTAATTACTTATCAACCAATAAGGATATTCAATGACACATATCAGCAGTAAAAGACCTTGTCAACAACAAGAGTAAAAGGTATGTTCAAGAAGCCCCTTTCTACACCTGCTGTAGGCGATTTTCTGAGTTATATTTACACAAAAATTTGACTCTTAATGCGTGCAAGAATCAGATCTACATTTGCTAATTATAAGTATTATGTTTACCAATATATAACCACTTCAAACATTTGCACAATGAAATATCAGACCTCAGATTAAAGTATAAAATCACCCAGCAGTAGAAATATTAAACAATATGCAAATAAGACAAAGATCCAACTAACTCAGAATTTAATAAGTGAAATACTAACTGAGACCCTTGGTTTTGTATGTGTGCAAATGAAGGGGAGAAGGGAAAAATACACAGGGTCTGCAATATTTATTGCAGACCTATGTGTATTGGAGTAGAGTGCTTGGATGAGGATAGGGAAAATAGGGACAACGAATGGAAAAAAGGAAAGAGGAGATGGCTAGTAGTGGGAAGGCCACGGGCTAGAAGTGGAGAGGTAAGTGGGATCAGATGGATATAGGGGCAAGCTTGGGTTATGAAGGAAGGAAGTGGGAGGATATACAAGGGGGTCCGAGGTAAAGCCATGCTTATCGTCAATTGTTTCCAAATCTTGTTAGCTCAACCATATAAAATTTGTGGTTTAAGTTATATATAGATTCATCCATCATTTAAAGGAGTGGTTTTGGTGCCCTCCCTCCTAATTTGAACGAGGTATCGAACCAACCCACAGAAGAAAGAAAGAAGCCCGAAACTTATTTCCACAATGAATAGAGGTTTGCAGCTACTACTTTCCACCAAAAGCATATTATGTTTCTTACATAATAACCCAAATGATAGGAAGATAAGGGTGCGGATACAGTAAGCTAAATATGGAGAGATTGCTGCCAAAAACAATGGAGCTAAACCTGTTGCCAAGACCCCACCCATTGCAAAAAATGGAAATAGAAGGTTCGAGCAAAATAGGGTAAATTCAAGTAAACTAGGGTAAATTCCACTCCAAGAATAGGCTAAATTCATGTAAACAAGAGATAAATTTATAACCAAGTCGGAGGGATTCGATTTTCTCACCGATTTAGGGGAAATTCTCTCCTCTGCTTGGAGAATGTGGCCTCCTTTGTGACCTCTGGATCAGACAACAAGTTCAGACTACAACCTATCCTCCTCCGTGACCTCCAGTTCAGAAAACAATTTCCTCTGCAACCTTCGGCTCAGTAGGAATGCGGTCGGTTCACTCGGTTTGTGGGTAAATCCAGAGTAGGAATGCCAACATTTGCGTAGGAATGCCAACGTCAGCTTGGTTTGTGTTTCTCTTCACGCAAGAGCAAAGAGCAAAGATTGGTTTGTATTCTTTTGGCATGTTTTGTTATGTTTATTATATATATAATATACATATATAAACATAATAAACATAGTATATATATAATATATATAAACATTATATATAATATACATATATATATAATAAACATAAAACCATATATATAATAATATAATGCTATAGTTGTGATGAGATATGACATATCTCAAGAAATGATCCACTCCTAAGAAGGCCAAGTTGTGGGTATTGCAAAAGCATTAACCATGTCATGGATGATATATCCCTAACCTATATGAAAAATGATATCCCTAGCCATGTGAGCCATCCCTATTATTACATATCTTAAAACGGGAAAATTTTACAAGCAAAAGATTCTGTATGCAAGGATTGTATGATGCCATTTGGCTATGTACCCAGTCCATGAGGCTCAAAGTCAAATGTAATGACCAAACATTATATATTTCTACTATGGACCATGAAATGGTTTGTGTGAATGATACTAGGAGTGCTAAACCTAGACAAAGACACAAATTCCCAATCATAAATATTCCCTTTACATGGCTTGTGTGTTATCATGGGGCCCCATGCATTTCCCATGAGACCTCTAGAAAAATGTTATGGTTCAATATCATGGTACCATAGGGTCCCATGCATGGCCCACGAGATCTAGAGAAAATGTTGTAGCCTAAGGCCCTAACATTAGACCATGGCCTAAGCCCTAAGAACTAACCCCACTGCACCAAACCTTTAAATGACCCCCATTTCCCACTTGTAGGCCATAGATAACCCACTAACCCTAACCCAACCCAATATTCCATTAACCCATTTCCCCCTTCATTTTTATGATGGACATGATGGTGTCATACTAATAAATAAGTAATCATAGTCATTCCACCCATTTTGAGAATCATAAGCATAACTAGAAGTGAGAGAGGTTACAGAAGAATGTATGAATACACGTAGTGAACTCTAAAAGACCTTATCCCTAGTTTTGAGAATATAGAGTAACAAAAGACTATTAACATTCATGTGGAACAATGTGTATAAATGTATACATTGTAGCCTTGGAAATGGCTAATCAATGCTTTGATGGTTAGTGTTTGGGTCATCACTGGCATAGAGTTAGTTGTCCATAGATTTATGAAGACCATAATATTGTTGTAATGACATATGTGTTTGAAATGAATGGAATGAACCCTCCATTTCAAATAACCATCATTGTGTTAACAATGTGCTATGATGATGTGTTCTTGGATTCACATTCTTTTAGATTGATGTCTTATTATATGTTGTTATGAATAGTCACACCGTTGTACATTCTAATGCATTGTGAATGGTGAATTGAATGTTTGGAATATATTATTAACGTCTTGTTTGTTGAATATGAACTTATTTATGGCTGCACCAATCATATATTATATTCCCCCATAACCTTAAGTCTTAGAAATTCTAGACTACAACCCTTTTGTTGGACACCCACATGGACCTTGGTCTACTCATTTGAGCCAAGCAAATTCTACATTATCATCACACAACTATGAAATGTGGGGGATTTCTCAATTATATTGGAGTAACTCATTAGGGAGGATATCTAGGATTAGTTTGAAGAAGAAATAAACATTATTTTTTTTATATAGAACCCTCCCTTGATTTCATGGCATGCAATAATTTAAGAACAAGTTATTGTCTAATGATTTGTATGAAATATTCTAGGTTGAGTAAGGAGTTTCCCATAGGCCTATTTGAATGGTTGTAGAGGCTTGAAAATAACCCAATGTACAGATCAAGTTAGAGAAATTGAGAATGCAATGAATCATTACAAAAAGATATTATAAGGGATGGAGGTATGAATGAGTCATGATTGATAGAGGTGGAGAACTAGATCAAATGAGCATAAAGGTTGGCCAATGGTTAAGATGAAGGGGGTTGCTGATAAGGAAGGCTCCACAAAGTGAAGGGAGAATGAAGTGACATTTATAGGATCTGATTGACAAACTAATGTTTCCATATGAACGGGTTTAGGGGTGCAAACCTATTGGTTGGTTAGAAATGTTGCACTATAATGCTACATTCAAAGATAACTCTATCGAAGTAGAAAACGAGAGTTCAATTATGGGAGCACAATTAAGAGAAGCATTGATAAATGTGTTTAGTTTATTTGGTGAGTAAGAGGCATAACTAATAGATGTGGCAGCACTAGGAGGAAGCAGAGCTAGCACAACACCTACAACACGCCTTACACATTTTTATCCAAATGGGATAACTTTTGTGAATCTCAACAATCCTAGTTTTGATACAAAACATTGTAGTCAAGGGAAGTATGTGCATAAATCCTCTCCATGTACCATTAGGATGTTAAACGAATGGAATCAAGCCTTTATTATAGTGTTGAACCAAAAAAAAAGGTTGATTAGTAGATTCACATAGAGTGAATACATATCAAGAAAATCATAGGATAAAGTATATGGGAGTGTGATCAAAGGCGTTGAGACCAAATGAGCAAAGCAATGTACAAAATACTTAACATACAATATAAGGAATGGTTTAGTTTGGGACTCTTGCACTTGATTGAGATTATTTTCATTCAACAAATGTGGGCTTCACAAAGGGAATCTCTTGAGTAGGTCATGATAATTGAGTTGATGATAGGATACCTTATGACCTCCCAACTCCACACAAAATTTTCTCTCACTTCTGGCGCAACTTCAGATATAACTTAATTCCAAAATGATGCTTTAAAGAAACATATATAACATATATAAGAGTCTACAAAAGCTGAGGCAAGGCACAAGCAAGTATGGTGCACAATATATAATTTTGAAGGTCACTTATCAAATGAATGTCCTTGCTTAAGGTGGGGGTATTGAACACAATCTTACACTAGTTCCCTTTTCAAGAAGGTCGTCGATAGTGTATTGAAATATATGTCAAACATTTTTCCATATCACACAATTATTCCCCATGTTACATGAATATTCATCAAAATTGGTGATATTATTTTGTGATTTATTTCTATTAAATACCTAGAACATTAAAACTTGCGAGGAATTGTAATATCTATCAGATGGAAAGCACTTATATGTTAATACATGCATTAACATATATGAGTTATAACATATTTCAAACCATTATTGTCTCATATTTCTAGTTGTGTTCTATATATTTGTAGCTTATTCCATCCTAATATTGATTTATAGGGTTTACCTTGTAC
This sequence comes from Larix kaempferi, assembly GCA_027924585.1. Lineage (NCBI taxonomy): Eukaryota > Viridiplantae > Streptophyta > Pinopsida > Pinales > Pinaceae > Larix > Larix kaempferi. Next base: position 9,139,106 of record BSBM01000506.1, read on the forward strand.
CATATGTGGCATGAAAAATACGTTGAAATATTGTAACTTCGAAGAATATTCTATTGTAATTTATTCTGAGATTTTTTATTCCTCCGTCGGGATATTTGGTCATCATAGAGTCGTGATTTAAATCCTCCCATGTAAGTTGGGGAAATAGATGCCCTAGAGTAAAATGTAATGGGGTTTTTAAGTTCCCTTGAGGAGTCGGCCCAGTCAGCATTAGTTGAGTGGTAAAGTTAGTTGAGGTCGACCTGTCAAGTTGTAAAATTAAAGTAGAAGTGAATGTACAAATAGAGAGCTAGGCTCTCTCATTTATTCATTCATTCACACACACACTCACTTGTGCAATTTGCAATGGAGAGAGAGAGAGAGATGTCTGCGAGGAGAAGGAGAACTTGTTTGGGGTTTTGTCTTTGTACTTTTGATCATCTATATTGAGGAATTTTTGCTGGGTTTTCTTCCCCTAGAGGGTTTCCCAGGATAAATTTGTGTCTCTTGTGTTTATGCTGTGCTTTTTATTCTTTCAGTGATCCTGTATATGCTATTATTGTGAAATTGAATTGAACACTGATTTTATCTATCTTAGTATATTGAATTTTAACATGGTATCAAAGCTAGCCTAAAGGAAGGACATGTATGGCATTTATGACACTTGTTTCACTTGCGACAATCTGAAAGCTAGGGATTTGTATAGCAAAACCTAGTCCCCGTGGAACTTTCGCTATAAATAACGTTTGGGAAAGGTTCAGGATCTGAAAATTGAATAGGCCGAATATGACATGTTCTTGTACCTTGTATCCTATTTTCAATGTTAGATTCGTTGTACTTTGTGAGATATGATTCGTGCAAGTTAGGTTTTCTTCCTCTTCCAAAATGCAGCCCTAACCAGGTGACCTACGGAAAAAGGTCATATCCCGGGATAGAAAGATCCAAATGGAATTCCGTAAAAATTGGAAGTTAGGGAACGGCCTTTAGTTTCGCAGGGAAGAGTATCAGAGGCTGAAGTTGAAACAGTGATACGTGGCACGCCGTACAAGTTAGCTATGATGTTTCATCCCATAAACAGGTGACCTAGGGAAAAAGGTCATATCTAGGGCTAGGAATCTCCAAATGGAATTCTTTAAAAAGTGACAGTTATAGAATGGACTTTATTTTTACGAGTCCGAGTATCAAAGGCTGAAATTGAAAAAGTGACACGTGGCACACTGCACAAGTTCGCTATGCTGTTTCATCCCATATACAAGTCATGTTGGGAAACTTAGCATATCTCCCTCATGGAGAATCCAACAAAGCTCAAATTTGTGGGGTTGGAAAGATGACAGGTCAGGCTACCACAATCTGAAGTTTCAGACTCCGAGGATCCGAAATTTCAATGATACACCAGAAACAATAAGGCACATATGAAATAGCTCAACGGAGGAAATCAAAGAAGAGAAGGAAGAAACTCTCACTTAGGGTTTTCATATTTTTTAGGTATGGAATGACCTGATACAATGTTGGAGACACCTGATGCAACATTGGAAACTTTGAAAATGGATTTGGAATCCATTCACCATAGATATTAATCTTCCATTAAAATGTTGTGGGAGGAAGGAGATTGAAAATTAGGGTTTCCAAGTAAGAAGAAACCCTAGCAAGGTTGGGAGACTCATAGGGAAGCAATGAAGGAGGTTTAAATGGCACTGATATTCTATCATCCTAGCACCATGAACCTATATAAGATGTTTACAAGTGATCTACCTTGGATGATTAGGGTTTTACCCTTATAGAAAAGACTACAAGCAATCTCGACAAGTATGACTTTAGGAGATGCAGGTATGTTTTGAAATCCGTTTCATTTATCTAATGATTAAGTTCATGATATTTTTGTCTTCATATTATTGAGGTTAGTACAATCATGATTAATTTTATACTTGTATGATCACCTTATTAACAGTATGAATGCATGTGAATGATAGAAGACATTCATTGATTAGGGTTATGACGATCATGATTGTACTAATGCACTTGTGGTGTTGTATGAGGATGATGTTGTCTACTAACATGAAAGGTACATCAAGAAAGACAAATCAAGTTCTAGATCAAGAATATATGACCATCATGACATGAAGACAAAGACTCATCCATATTATTTGATCACATAGAAGCTCTACTTATGAGGATGGATAAAAGTTCAAAGACATATAATCATGATGTTATCATAAAGGGAAAATAGAGATCAAGAGGGAGGCAACCACACAAACTTAAAAGATAAGTATTTGAGTTGTTATTTGAATTACTTCTTGAATCTTTGAATAGTTAATGATATTGCTCGTAATAGTTGCTTGTCTAGAATGAAACCTTCCACAAACATTCCATTGTTGCTTGTCTAGAATGAAACCTCTCCGCTAACACATTGGGAGCTATGCACGCTCTTGATAGTATGTTCTGGTAGAGATGGAAGGCATCTAGATAGCCACTGTATGCATACAGGATATGGAAAAGTGTTGTGCTAATGTATTGGTCAAGATAGTTGCATAACTATGTGAATCATATCAGTATGCATAATAGGTTAGCATTGAAATGTCAACATGATTTGATAATTATGAAGTGTTACTAATCATGTAATTGAATTTGATTTGTGGGAAAGATTGTGTGCTATGATCTACAAAAGAAGGATGATGAACACTTGTTATGAAGAACAAGTGATGATTGTTCAACAACAAGACTTACAAATCAAACATACTATAGAAGTACAAAGCAAGGCTCGTTGCTATAGGATTCTCTTAGAAAGAGGGAGAGGATCATGATGAGATGTTTGCTCCAATGGATAGACACACTTCCAGAGATAGATTACACCCATGGATGACAAGACCATTCTCTTGAATGGTGTAATTGAAGAAGAAGTGCATATCGAGCAAACTCCCAAGATTTGAAAGAAAATCACATGATTGAAGAAGTCCTTGTACGGGTTCAACAGGTACCCAGTATTGATAGTCATTTGATGATCCTGATGATCAACACGGGTGATGCGGATTTCAACCTTTGCTACAAGGTTGAAGATGGTTTCTATATATAGATGACATGCTTCTCTCAAATGGATGCAAGAAGGAACTCACCATAGAGTTCGAGTGATCTTGAGGCTCATATCAGTAAACCCATCTAACGGGAGATGGCACGGATAGATATGCAGAAGATCACTCAATGCAGAGTGCGCATGATGTTCAATCACAGAGGCAGGACAATACTCAGATGTAGAAGACTCCACTTCAGAGGGAGTAGAGATCAAAGTTAAAGAATATATATTGATCGGAAAGTGGTTAATACACTTGCTCCAACATGATACTTGATAATTATGTCCATTCTCCTACCTGACCAGCTAACTCTGTCAAGTCTCAATTGGATCCTATAGATACATGTGCCCTTGCATGAGCTCCCTCCCCCTATCTAGCTACCATAACTCTATCATGTACTAAAACACAAAACAAGATAGAAATATGAAATTGAAATAGGCTCGAAAATCAGCAATGATGGTGGAAGTAGGAACAGCTTAAGCAAAGCCAACGAATTTGGAAATTAAAATAATGGCAAAAAAAAAAAATTAACTTTAAAACCACTTAAGTTCCAAACTTTCAACTTTCATAATCACATTTCCAAAATCCAGTAACCATTTGATTAACCACAGTTCCAAATCCACTTTCATAATCACATTTCCAAATTCCAATAACCATTTTATTAACCACAATTTTGAATCCAGATCATCTAATTCCAATCACTAGACTACATCAATTGCGCTGAGAGGCGCATTTCTACAACCCGGGTGGGGGGGATGTGTTCGTTTGTCCCAAATATTATAGCCGACATAAAATAAAGAAGTAAAAAAAATAGTATAGCCGATATGAAAAGTAGAAACATAATATTATAGCTGATATAAAATAAAGAAGTAAAAAAAATATTGTAGCTTACATAAAAAGTAGAAACATAAGAAGTAAAATAGCCTGGTGGGATAGTTCAAGTGGTTGAGTGTTGTAAATTGTGAGCAGAAGGTCTCGAGGTCAAATCCCTGGGTGGCTATACATTGCTATATAAGGGCCTCACTTGATGTCCCCATCGGGTTAGCTCCGTAATAAGAGCGAACGGGGTAGGGCTCCTTCGGGTGGGCCCCCTATGATTTCTTACCGTGGATGTAGTAGCTCCACTGGAAGTTTTGTGAACCACATGCGAGAAAAATAAAAATAAAGAAGTGAAAAAAATAGTATAGCCGATATGAAAAGTAGAAACATAATATTATAGTTGGCATAAAATAAAGAAGTAAAAAAATGAGGTAAAAAATATATTATAACCAACATAAAAAATAAAAAAAAATAAAGAAGTAAAAAAAATTATTATAGCAAACATAAAAAAATAGAAACATAAGAAAAGTAGAAAAAATAGAAATAAAAATTAAGATTGGTATGGTCACCATATTAAAATGCAGCCTTAATTATTATTTCAACAACAAAAATGCAACCGTAATTTTTTAAAATGCAACCATAATAATAATTAGATTTGATAACTAAATATAGCTCCAAGAAAAATGGGGTTTGAACTTTGGTCTCTAGGTTAACACAAACCCAATCACCTCACTACTTACCAATAGACCACACACAAATGTTGTTAAAAAACATAAGATGGATATTGATTTGATTTGTTGCATTGATTTCAACAATGCATTATTTTTTTGTTTTTTACATGTATGCATTGAATTTGTCAATTTAATAAAAAAACATTCTTACATTGATTTCAATAATGCATTGTTTTTTGTTATTTACATCTATACATTGTAAATAACAAAAAACAATGCATATTGATTTGATGCATTGTTTTTTGAAATCAATGCAACGAATCAAATCAATATGCATTTTTTTTTGTACAAAAATGCAGCCATAATTTGTTAAAATGCAACCATAATAATAGTTTGATTTGATAAGTAATAGTTAGATTCGACAACTAACTATAACTCCAAGCAAAAAGCGATTTGAACCTTGATCTCTAAGTTAACACAAGCCCAATCACCTCACTGCTTCCCAATAGACCACAAACAAATTTTGTTAAAAAATACAAGATGTATATTGATTTGATTTGTTGCATTGATTTCAATAATGCATTGTTTTCTTTTTTTTACATGTATGCATTGAATTTATCAATTTAATAAAAAAAACATCCTTGCATTGATTTCAACAATGCATTATTTTTTGTTATTTACATCTATACATTGAATTTATCAATTTAATAATAAAAAAACTACTCTACAATGATTTCAACAGATTAAAGTTTTTTGTTCTCTATTTCAGGGTATATCATGGATCCTCGTGATAATAACTTGCGAATAACGAAAATATTGACAATCAAAGAAGAAAAGTATGACAAAGGAATATAACAGAAAGAGAAAAAGAATCATCATAATGTACAGAAGAATAGAAAGAACAAGATCATGAAGGAGTTATTTGTGCAAAGGGATTCCTGGAAGCATGAATGGGAGATAATTTCAAGGTTATATAGGAATCAGTATATAACTACAAATGAATATGACATTCTTGGATATAGGGAACGTGATAACATGGAAAATTGGAACTCTAATTTTGTTGATATGGACACTTCCAATCATGCACTGCAATTTATATCTGAAAATCGATAGTTGAATGTCATTGTTCATAATAATCGTACTCAAAATTATTCAATTGAAATCTTAGTAGAGAAGCAAAGAAAATAATTTGACATTATTCTTGAGCATTGTAGAGGTGGGAACAATGAACCACTACTAATGATTATCCAAGGAACTATAGGTACAAGAAAATATTACTTGATTGGAGCTATTAGACAAACACTAGAAATTGATTCTTTTCCAAATAAGTCACCATTACTTCTTTTTACCCCAACAGGTGTCCCATTGTTTAATATATCTACATCAATAGTGCACTCTGGCCTTCATATACCAGTCAAGGAAAAAACCGATTTAGATGGGTCATCTTTGATTAAGTTTCAAGAAGATATACTTCCCCCAGTGATGGATAAGCCGATATATGCATGTGAAGGTCAAGTGAAATAAGTATAGAACTCATTCACGACTGTCGTAACTCTTGATACAGTTTTTCAGACAAAATGGACAAAACCAAGAACAAAAAAAAAATTGGCATCTTCTAATGAATGTTAGAGATGCAATTCCAACAGTAGATGACTGGAAATTACTAATGAGTCCTACAGATTATTCATTGTATAGTTCCACAAAAGAATCATTTAACAGGGTAATACATTTATTTGCAATTAATGAAGATGTAGATAATCATAATAGATGTTCTTTGGCATCTCTAAATCGCTCGATTACATGAAGCGTTGTTGTAGCACTATCAAGGAAATCTTATTGTTATGAAGATGAGGAAAAAATAGAAATGGAATTACTTCTATCTGTTGGGGCCAGGGTTATGCTCACATCAAATATGTGTACTGATGCAAGATTGGTCAATGGATCTCTTTGGTTTGTTGAAACAATTGTGTATAATCCTCGATGTTCACCCCCAGAGCCTCATATGTATGTTTTGGTTAGATTTGATAACTATATAGGGATTCCATGGGATGATATATCATTCCAAATTATTCATATTATACCAATTGAAAGAGGTACAACAAAACAACTTCCACTGAAACTCGCTTGGGGTTTTACAATCCATAAGTCATAGGGATTAACATTGGAGAAGGAAGCTATAAATATTGGAAACAAAGAATGACAGGGACTCACATTTACATCAATATCACGAGTAAAAGGTTTGGATGGTCTTCAAATTCAACCTCTTTTCACATATGATCAATACGAGAAGATGGAAAAGGGAGCAGGGGTGGAATCAAGAGAAAAGGAAGAAGAAAGATTAAAGTTGATCACATTGTAATACATTTGTATTTAAACATTATATAGGCTTATATTATTTGATAACATCAACCAACAGGTTGGCATAGATCATATTTAGACATTATCTTCTTTGATTTGTATTCATCTGTATTGTTAAAAATTTGGATGAAATAATTTAACTATGATTACCAGGAATACGTTAAAACATCACATCATTTTGACACGCACGTCGTGATTAGAACCAGTATAGACCCATATAAATCTCGTTATATGAAGTGTCAAGAGGGATCAAACCCATGGAGGTGCAAACATGTCATTTCCTTCACTAAAAAAAGGGGTTTACACCTCAACGGATTTGATCCCTCTCGACACTTCATAGAACCGGAGTTATATGGGTCTATATTAGTTATATACCAGTGCAAAAAATGATGAATTGATTCTAATTATAATTTCTGATCATTCAATACACAATGTAATTCCATATTATGTGATTGCATTCTATTAATACATTACTTATTCACCTTACACATAGACTGTTTGGGATTTGAGAAGTAATAGTTGTCAAACTACGTTAATCGTTTGAAGCATGTTGTCAGTCAATTTCAACTGTGATAGCCTACTGAAACACAACCATCATTCATGCATTTATTTTATACTAGGATACTAGCTTACCACAACAGATTATCAATTAATGTTTTATTTTATTATTGGCTACCACCTTACTAGAGGTGATTTTCAATTAATGCTTGGCACTTAGGGTTGCATTGCGTGTCACTGGTGATTACTAGTTAAAACCTTCTGGAAAAAAGTGGAAAGGTATAGACTAATGGTGTTTATGGACTACATTTTTCAATATAATACAAACTCTCCATCAAATTTAACCTAGGAGAAAGAGCTATTAAATCACCTTATTTTGACAAGTTTTCTCTTTCAAATCCCTTCATTTTGGAAAAAAATTCTAACCAAAAATTGCAATGTATATCTATATCAAAAGAGTGTGTAACTCTGACTTCCATGTGTCATGCACTCTCTTCTCAGAGTTTAGCAATCTTGTTGTACCATTCTCCTCCATTAATATTTTGATACATACAATCTCATTCAATTATGCTCCAAGCCTCCATACTCTCGAACTAGCCATAATTGATGAAATCGCAAATCCATGGATAGTAGCGCAACCACCTTATATTATAGCACATGTCCCATCCAACAAGTGATAATTGTTGCATACAATAAACCAGACATGGCTTTGCAAAACATGGTTTTGGATGATTTGAACCCTGAAAGAAGACAAGGTCATGGAGCAAAATTTTGAAGGCTTGCACAATATCCCAATGGCCACTAGCATCCAACAATGAATAAAATTCCCATCTACAAATCCAAGAAAGAGGATGTTATTATGAAAGAAAGAGTAGTATTGAAAATGCAACCATCCTATGAAATGAGAATTTAAGTATTCTTCCTAAATGCATCCATGCTAGAAAATAATAATTTAAGTATTATATCATATCAATCATGTTATCAATAATAGCTTACATATGCATAATTAATACTAGTGTAATTGTATAGTTACTAGGATATCCAAACCATAGAATTACAGTTTTAATAAATTTTATAAAATCAATACAACCCATTGCAAAGTCACATCATAACAATAAAAAAATCAACTATTGTAGTATTGAAACAAATTACTAAACATTAAAAAATTATTTTCAATTATTTTTTTATAAAGAACTTATATTTGAATTAAAAAAATTATAAAGAAATCAATCTCAAGTGGAGAGTCCATCCATATCTTGTTGTATAGTATCGTTCAGTTAATAATTGAATGAGAGGCTTAATTTTTGTTGTGCAATGTTATCCACGTATGAATTTAGATCTAAGTTATTGTAGTTGGGTCCATAGATTATCCGGGACAATGAAAGTTAAGATGTGTGTTGTGGATGTGTTTGGAGTTGAGCATTGAGAAACTAGGTGGAAGAAGCTACATTTAACATGGCAATAACATTTAAACTTAATTTTAAATGTTTTAAAGTTTCGCCATGATTTAAATTTTCATAAATAATGTTGATGGAATGTGTGGAAAACTCGGTTGGGCTTCTGCCTTTGTTGTTTCCTAATCATCCATTCTCAACCATCTAAAAATTTGACAGGAAAAAATTGGGGTATCCCTTCAATTGCAAAGTTGCAAAATAATGATCAATTTCATTATTGAAGGGCCCAATACAAAATTAATTTTTTCTTGCACGAAAAAATTATTGTGCCCTTCTATGAAGGGTAAATTAGGCATTGAAGGGTGTTGAAGGCTTCAAATTTAAATACTATTCGGGGGAATTGGATAATGGTTTATGACATGAATAACCGTCAAATTCATCTAGGCTACTCTTCCCTTTATTAGAATATGTATGTATGTATGTACGTACTAGGCTACTAGGACCTTAAAATATGTATGTAGGAAATCTTAGACATATAGGGCATGATACATTCACGCTACAATAGAAAGACATCATATCAAGATCGTCTTGCACGGTTGTTCCCGACTCCAGCAACTATTTGTAAATAATTGCACATAAATACAATGAAAGCGACATTAAAATGACCGTGCGGAGGTGACTGTATAAAACATCATCGGTATTATTGATAGGATGGACGATCATGTGTCACGGCTTGGAGGTGTGAACATGACGAGAGTGTTGCACCAATGACACTTCAAGTGTGCAGTGTCCGAACATACTGTGACCACATTAAGGGTTTGGTATTCTTATTGAAACATTTTATTCTATCTCTCATGTTTGTCTCTCTCTCAAGGATCAGTCTCCCTTGTGCCTCCACCTACCCCTAACCCCTACCCCGCTCTCTCTCTCTCTCTCTTTGTTGTCCCCCTACCACCCCCCCATCCCCTCCCCTCTCGAGCCCTACCACCAAGCCTCCCTCTCCGTCTAGGTAATCCCCCTCCTACAACTCGAGGCCTAGCATGACCACCCACTCTCTCCCTAACCCTGGTATAGTAACCTCTGGCCTTATGTATGGCGTGCTTAAGATTTTAAATTAATAATGTGTGAACAACTGCTCGAAGCTGTTATAAGAAGCTTGCAATCTAATTGGTTTGATCCTCCTCCGTCTAATCCCTCTATACTAGGACCTTAAAATATGCATGTAGGAAAGCTTAGGCATAGAGGGCACGGGACATTCATGCTGCAATAGCAAGACATGAGATCAAGATCGCCTTACACAGTTGTTCCCGAATCCAGCAACTGTTTGTAAATAATTGCACATAATTACAATGAAAGCGACATTAACATGACCGTGGGGAGGTGACTGTATAAAACATCGTCAGGATTATTGATATGATGGATGATCATGTGCCGTGGATTAGAGGTGCATACATGACAATATTTCTGCACCAATGACGCTTCAAGTGTGCAATGTCCGAACATATTGTGACCACATTGTGTGTAGTGTCTTCATATGGTGTCCAGTATTCAAGCACTAGTTGTTCTATGATAAATAATACAAAATAATTTGGGTTGTACTATCATACGTCTTTATCTGTAAAAATTTCATAAGAACCCTATGAAGTCTGTTAGTGTTCAGTTTAGGTGTGTTAGGGTCAAGCTGAAGTGGATTTGGACAAGTTCGAGCAAGTTAGGAGGTGTTTGGAAAATTTTGAATCTATGGGGTTTCAGTAAAAAAATTGAAATAGTTTCTCTCTTTGAGGTCAAGGTCGAGTTAATATCTATGATTTTTTTTAATTGGGGATATTACAAACCCACACCCCTCTCTCTCTCTCTCTCTATTCATTTTCCCATGCCACCCCCCTCCCCTCTCTCTCCCTACCACTTAGCCTCCCTCTTCATCCACGTAACCCCCCTCCTATAACTCGAGGCCTAGCATGACCCCCCACTCTCCCCCTTCCCCTATAGTAACCTCTGACCTTATGTATGGTATGCTTAATCTATTAAATTAACCATTTTTAAACAACTGCTCAAAGATGCTATAAGAATTTTTCAATCTAATTGGTTTGATGCTCCTCCATTCGTTCCCTCTATACGGGTTCCTTCAAATATGTATTTAGGAAAACTTAGGCATCAAAGGCCTGGTACATTCACACTGCAGTAGCAAGACTAGGATCAAGATCATATTGCATGGTTGTTCTAGAATCCAACATTTGTTTTCTAAATTGCATAGAATTAAAATGAATGTGACATTAAGATGATCTTTTGGAGGTGACTGTATAAAATGTCGTCGGAATTAGTGATAGGATGGATGATCATGTGTTACAGTTTGGAGGCGTAGACATGATGAGATTGATGCACCATGACACTTCAAGAAACCCTTATTCTTATTGTAACATTTTACTCTAGTTGTTCTTTTTGTCTCTCTCTCTAGTATCAATCTCCCCTATACCTCCACCTACCCCTAACCCCCACCCTATCTCCCTTTGCTCTTACCCATGTTATTACATGTTGTGGTTGACGTCCTTAGGAAATGGGGTGTTATATTTTTACTCTCATCTCATAAACTTATTTTACAAAATCGCATGGTAAGTTGTAGTGGTTGGATCTTACTGTTGTTTCAAAATTTGATCAAGAGCATGCGTTGAATTTCAGAGCCATTCATGGGAACATTTTAACAATGCAAACATCCTCTGAAATGAACACATTGGTGACACTTGTCGAAAATCAAACGATTCGTAGCTAGAGGAAAAGGTTGCAAAGTTTTTTTTATCCCCCCAAACCAGTTATGAAACCCATTGGTAAAAAGGAAGAGTCACATTGAAGGACGGGTCGATGTTTTAATTCCCGCAGTTTTGTTCGAATAAGAAAAAGACACATCGAAAGGTTCGGTAAAAAATTTAATTTCAAATTGTATCGCGTGGTAAAGTGTAGTGGTTGGATCTAACCATCGCTTCAAAATTTGATCAACGACATGCATTGTATTTCGGAGATTTACCTGGATGTGTTTTAACAATGCACACATCCTCCGAAATGAAAACGATGGTGACACTTGTCGCAAATCATTCGATTCATAGCTATAGGAAATGTTTGTGAAAGTTGTTTTGTATCCTCCTAAACCACTTATGAAACCCGCCCGTAAAAATGGTTTGTCGCATTAAAGGAATGGTAAACAGTCTTGTCGGCCACTAATTGTCGCACTTTGATCCGAATAAGAAAAGGACATGTTGGAAGGTTTGGGTAAATATTTTAATTTCAAATTTGAAAATTTGTTTTTGCGCAGCATACCTAGAATGTTTCTAATTCTATTTTTATGAATATCGGAGTTATGTCCATCGGAGAGAATATAACCAGTGGGTGAATCACTGAACTCCTTTTGAAATTTCAAGATGACAATACTGGTCAGCTATCTCTACTTCAGACACACTTGTCTTTAAAGAGGAAGTAAATATTGGAGGTCTCAATTCTGAGTTTCAGTAATTAAATTACCTAGTAAAATGCCACCTAGAAAAATTTTAGAACATTCTAAGAAGCTAGGTAATCTAGTCGTAGATCTTGAAATCCTCATCGACCTATTTTCGACCCCAAAGTTACTTTTCCCTCTTTGTACCCTCGGCGAAATCCCTCTGACCAAACTACACAATTTTGAAGGATTCTTGGGAATGTGGTTTAATCCAATGTATCCTCCCTCAAACTTTTTTATGTTCAGATTTTGTTTTTACATGTTCAGAATCCTACAACCCATTGACTCAATCTGTTTTACCTCTATGGAACACAAGAACTTTTTTTTGTATCTCTTGTTTCCATTACTAAAATGTTAAACCTGCATGAGCCCTACATTTGTAAATCAAAAGAGGATTTGATACATTGATAGTTTATCTCCTGAATGACAGAGCTAGTCGTTACTTCAATGGATCCCTAAATTAGTGGAAAACCAAGAGATCAAGTTGCCCATGCAGAGCTGCATTTTTCCGGAAGATTTCCAACGCATGGTTACTATGCTTTCTTTGGTATTGGGTTATGATGATGACTCTATTGTGGATGAATTGATCATTAGATTGATTGGGCAAATATTTTTTCCAGCGAAAGACCAAGTAATAAGGTTTGATTTCGGTTTGTTCGTGTCGAATGCTATCCATGGACATTTTTGTGGTTTTATCCCTTTCAAATTTTCCAGATATCAATCATATTTGATTTACTTGATTTTGTACTCTCAATACCCTGAATTTGAACATCTTTATTTAAAGAGATTGACTATTGAAGGTAATGCATTGCATGTAATTGAATGGACTGAAATCATGATCCCTTTTGCTCAAGGTTTTAAGGCCTTAGTGGATACCTTTTTTATACATGTCCATAAAATTATTCACAAAGTTTATCTAGAAAGGATGCCATAAGAGTTCTGATCCATGTTACATCCAAGAGACGGGTGCAAAGCAGGAGACTAGTTCTTATACTTGATTGTATTGTACTGAGGATTTATGGGTTCGAAGGGAGACCTTACAAGTTACCAGTTTATATATTTCCAAGAGTATTTGCTCTGGAATATGCTATACAAAGAATAGCCAGCAATGAATTTCATTTCTCATTAAAAAAACAGAGAGCCAATTATTATCTCCCTCGAGAAATTATGTCTTTTGTGATTAAGAATAAGCAGGCTTTGGATATTGTGGATCAATTCCTAAAATCATTGGGTTTAGAAATGGCAGAAGGTTTTCCATCCGATCCACACAAGGTTATCTCAAATTTGAGAATTTCATTCAATTCCTCAGAATATGTAACAACAATTGGTTCGAACTTAGCATCATTAGCTTACAAGGAAAGCTGCGGAAATCACTCACTGGAGAAAGAAATTATCGAAGAAATGTAGATTGCAATAGAAGCAGATAATTCCCAAACCACTACTAATTGTAAGGAGTATATCAGTAGATATACATATACGGATAATGAGAAAGGTATAACAAATAAAGAAAATGGTAAAGGAAAGAGAAAAACTGAGGAAGTGATGAGGTTGAATGCAAAAAGAAATCCCAGAGCAATGGAAGACTTTGTAAGCTTGGGTGATGATAAGGAAGAGGATGACGACATCTCCTGCAAGGTGGTAGAAGAAACCACAAAAGGAGCTTTACAAGATCCTTTCTTATAATTTATTGATCCATCTTCTGGCCAAATAAAAACTATGTAGGTAGAAAAAATTTCAGATATGGAATTTTCTTTTGTGGAGAATACTTATCCCAAATCTTTGGCAAATGAGATATTACAAAATGAAGAGTTGGATCTTAGGTTTATTACAACCATGGATAAGACAAATAAATACACGAGTATGATGTTCATGCATACATTGAAATAAATCCAAGGAGGTCCAGCTGTGCCAGAAGCCTGAATTGAAGCAAACTATGGTTCAAGTTGATTTGGACCAAATGAATGAAGTTGATATGATCTGATTACATAAATATACAGGAGAAATGGTTTCTCATCAACTGTTATCAAAAACTGTAAATGTTAAAAAACTACAATAAGCCATTAGGAAGCTTAAAAAACAATTGAAGAATGAAAAGTGGGTAAATAAACCTAGAACTTTGGAGGCTAAAAATCTCGAGTCCAAAATAATTGATGTCTCAGTATCAAGCTCTAAAGCAAATTTAAGAACGATTATCTTAAATAAGGAAGTTGAGATTAAGGTGTTAAGAAAATAGCTAAAATTACCAAACCTTGATCGAGCTCAAACTGCAGAGATAATTGTTCTATCTGAGAAGATGGAACAAATTGATCATGAAAATCTATCTCTAAAGCAAAGAATATCCGAATTTGGAATTCAAGTGCAAGCATTGCAAAACGAAAAGTCAAAGATAATGGAGAAGTACACCTCTAAAATTGAGGAGTTGCAAAAAGAGGTTGTTCAACAAGCACAGGTTGAAAATTCATTTTACCAGATTTTCCAGAAGATATAGCTAATGATTCGAGCAATATTGAAGCAAATGTAGTTGAATTATATGAATAGGTTAGTCAATAAAAATCAAAGGTGATTGAACTAAATCTTTTATCCGGAGTTTGGAAATGGTCAAGACATTTCATGCCCATAAATCAATTCGGTTGCAGAGGAATATTCAGGAAAAAGATAATCAGATTGCATCTTTAGAGCACATTTCACAGAAAAGAGAAACTGAGTTACAAGCTCAGATAAAAGAGAAGGACGGGTTGAGTGAAGAACTGAAAAAGGTAAAAGAGGCAAATTCTCCCAAATGTTATTTAACAATAGGGAAAATGGAATTATGGAGACACAGTCAAATGTTGATGCATAATTACTTTCCCTATTTTGAGGTGTTACATCTATCGAAAGGTCAAATGAAATGTATTGATATAGAGATTACGAAGCACCAGGAAGATATAAAAGAAAAAGAGCAAATTGTAAACAAATTTCCTGATGATGGATTAGAAGCCTTACAAATAGATGACAGAATGGAAGTGATTATGCAAGCATAAAAGATATACACGATAAAATAACTTCTAACGTCAGCACAGGAAAAATGTTGCGTTGGGAGATCATGAGCAAAACAGTTCAATGAAAAATTTAACAATCTTCTTCAATTAGGCCTTTCATACCCGTGGACCAAGGATGTTCTTTTATACTCTTTTCGATTTTACACGGATACATTCGAAACTAAGAAAAAGGAGGCTTTGAATCTCGTCCAATACTTCCCATCGCTGGATGGAAATATCATTTTATGTGATTTTGAGTTGCTAATTTCTCTGGAAAAATATATGTATAGGAAGAGTGTTTGAGTTTTTAGATGTGTACTGAACTAGACATTGCCCTCGAGAAAATACGGGGATTCAATTATCCAAGAGGAGAGGATTGGAATCACATTTGTCGACTCAGACCACGTCAGCATTACACCATGCCTATAATGGATCCCATGCCATCAACACCTGCCACAACTAAACAAAGATCCGGCTCAAAGAAAAAGGAAACAAAGAAGTGATGGACTAAATTGTTATTCAACTGTCAAAGACCAAAACTTGTATGGCACAGGTTCGGATTTTTTATAAAGGAAGTCTCAAGAAATTGTTTTTCTTATTTCCATTTTTGGGACCCATTGACGAGTAGGTCAGATATACCCATAATGAATCTCGCCAAAAATAATCACACCAAACAACTACTGGGAACAGAGACAAACCCTAGATCAGATTGTTTCCCTTACGTGGATGAGCAAATCAGATTTGCTCATATACAGGACCTTGATGTAATCAGCACTAGATCTTGCATCTTCATTTTGTTATCAGGGAATTCTATCTACACATCCAAAAAAAAATACATCTTCATAAATAAAAAAATCATTTTTGTGAGCTAGTGCCCACGGGGATTTGAACTTGTGACCTTTCATTTACAACTTCTCATCTCATTTACTCATTACCAATTGCTCTACCTACTCTACTCCCATGGGCAACATGGATTTTTTAATTACATTTTATTCGGTTTTAATTTTTAATTTTAAAAATCAATGTGAATTTTTTAAATACTTTACATTTAGTTTTTTTTTTAATTTATGAACCAACATAATTTTTTTATTATTTTTACTTTTAGTAACATAAAGCTACATTTATATGACATCTCCCCACCATAAAATTGTATAGCACCTCACTCCTCTAAATACAACAATTATAAAAATAAATAATAATAATAAATATTTTATTGAATACTATTATTACTTTTCAATTTTTAATATTATTTTATAATTTGAATTATACAAAACCAACCTTCATTATTCATTTTATTTTAATTCTATTTTATCGTAAAATGAAGATTTTTAAATGAGAATACTTAACTTGTGTTTCCAATATTATTATTCATTGTAGGAATAAATATTGGATAATATTAGTATTCATTGCATTTGTATTGGCATATGGTAGAGAGTTAGGATAATATTAAGGTTTGTTTCCTTAGAAAATATGTCGTGGCTTTATTAATACAAACAAAACTATATTATTCAAGAACCGTAAAGGTCTTTCAAAAATTGTAGAGTAAGACCTTTTTCTTTTTTTTCCAACGGAAAAATCACCTTCCTGCTATTCCGAAGAATCAAGAAAAGCTTGAAATACAATCATTACAATAGGGCTCAACAAGAGCATCATGTCACTTACAAGAATTGAACCTGGGTGGGGAGGGTAACAATCATCCCTCCCAACCACCCAACCTACAACCAATGGACAGAGTAAGACCTTTATTAATCTCATACATATTTAACTCATAAAAAATTTAAAATTATATATATAACAAAAGGTCTTTTTTAAGAACTGTGTGTACTGGTCAACCAGAAGGAATTGAGGCCTACTCCAAGCAATTAAATGAATTGATGCATTGTTGACGCTGCAATTTTAACTTAAAGGAGAATTTAAAGAAAGGTACACTTTAGAATTAAGTGATATAAATTCCTCAATGTTCTTTGAGGGATATAGTAGCCAATATTTTTAAGGATGTTCATAATTGCAGATAGTTATGGAATAAGTATAATAATAAATTTACAAAGGATGTGAGCTATATTTGGTAAAACGATTAAAAACAAAATATTATATAGCAATAAATGGAGCTGAGCTATTTTTTACCAACTTTCTTGTGCAATGAGGGTCAATAAATAAAGTAAGTACTTTCTTGTACAATAAGGATTTATGTCATTTCATTTATATATATATAGTAAATGATGCATTTAAGGATTTATGTCCTGATTTTGCATGTAAGGATTTATGTCCTGATTTTTGCTATGTTTATTTTGTGATCTGTTGTGTCTCTGCACTTTTGGTATTGGTGATTGAGTTGTCAAGATTTAGTTGCACTTTTGGTATTGGTGATTGAGTTGTCAAGATTGAGTTGTCATTTGCCATTTCAGGTTGTAATGTCTCTCCCTTTATTGGTACAGGTTTTTATACTTTCTAATAATAAGTATAGTTAAATTTTAGATTTTAAAAAAAAAAATTACGTTTTTTATTTATTATTATTTATTATTATTATTATTATTTATATAGTAAATACTTAAAGATTTATGTTCTTTATTTATTATTATTATTATTTATATAGTAAATACTTGCATCTAATTTATTAGATCATAATTCAAATATTTTTCAAAATTACTTAAATTTGAATTCATTTATAGATTTATGTCATTTATTTATTTATATAGTAAATACTTGCATGAAATTTATTTCATTTATAGATTTATGTTATTTATTTATTTATATAGTAAATACTTGCATGAAATTTATTCACTTATTAGATTATAATTAAAATATTTTTTAAAATTAAATTACTTAAATTTGGATTTATTTATATATAGATAAATCAAAATAAATACAGTAATATGTATTTTTTTATATAATTTGTTTGTATAAGCAATAATTAAATAATGTATAAGTTCGTGGGGTGGTTCAAGTGGTAATGATAAGAAGTTGTAATCAGTTGTAAATGGAAGGTCATGTGTTCGAATTCACTCAATCTTACCCGTGCGCCATGGTTCAGGTTTTGTGGATGCACCTAGGGGTATAGTGGTAGCGAGTTTGAATCCCTGGACCCCGTGTCACACAAGTACCAGCCCAACTCCAATTGTCGATTCCCCTAGTAAAAAAAACAATTAAATAATGTATATATAATTATGCACCAACAAAACCACTATATAAATTTGAGGATTCTTATATTTGAAGTATGCAAAAGTGAACAACAAGAAAAATTATAATAATAGAGGCAATTCCAAAACATCTATGTTATCCTTTTGCGTTAAGAGGCACATTCTGAGGCACATTCTATAGCCCATTAGAGGGATGTGTAACTTCTTTCGTGCTCATCATGGAGTTGATACATGTCCTTTATATAAAATAATAAAATATTATAAAAAATAACATGTCACCTCAAATTAGATTTAAAACATTTAGAACAACATATATATATATATATAACTACACAAATTAGATAAATTAAAACCATAAACATTGTATTACACACTTGATATAAAGAAGAACATCCGAAAAATAACATAGCAAATGTACAAACTTGAGAAGTTGCGAGCCACGGATGTGTGAGCCATGGACCTGCAAGAAGAAGAACATGGAAATCATTGAACCTGTGTACCTCTTCTCTTGGACCTACGAGCCATCTCCATTCTCCACATAGACATGACTTTTAAAGGGAAGCATAAATCGTTATCAACAAATCTACAATTAATTTTTTACTTTTATCATTGTTTGTGTTTTTACTATAACCATTATCAAGTCATATACAAAATCGAAAGCGCATAATATGATAGATATTATTTGCACCTCGAGAGATTTGATCCCTCTCGGTGCTTAGTAAATACCCTTTTAAAATAAATCTGTGATGGTTTAATAATCGTAGAAATAAAACCTAAACCTTCATATAAAGACACAAGAACTAGAGGGTTTACGTGCTTTTGGAGGAACCCTAGGACTTGGGCTGCACATCGGGCGGTGTGGTTGTCAGAACAGCATGCAACTGCCCACCTGGCACGGTTAGTGGCGCGTTTTACTCCTTCCCTGTTCCCAGTCCGAACGCAAACGCCCCGTCTGCGGATACCCTTGGTTCCGTTTACCAGGGTTGCTGTGGTTACCTCCCGATGGCTACCTACGTAGACAGTTTGGATTATACCTATGACCCTTCGGATGATGCGGATATTTGGACTCATCAGCAGGGTGCCGGGTGGAGGGTGGGGGTTTCTCCTGGGGCAGACGTGGTGGCGGTTTCTTCTACTGTGGATACCAGTGCAGCGCTTGGTTTCTCACCTTCTTGTTTTTTGGCGTCGTCTCCTGTTTCGGGCTCGATTACAACGCCTCTACATTGTATACCACCTTCACCATTGAAGGAGGCGGGGCCTCTGTGGACATCTGATTAGGTTATAACGGCTTTGGAGGGCTCGGCGGATCGTAACAAGGGTCCTATCCATGTTACCGACGGTTCCCTGGGCACTGGCTGCGGGGTTTCTACTTTGGCTCCTGTTACTGCTGCTTGTGGGGCTGAGACTGGGGTTGGCTTGAGGACGGGACTGGAGCTGCATGAACACAGGGGTTTTGCCAGTCCCTGCGTGGCCTCTGGTACTAGCTCGGACGAGTGGGGAGGTCATTCTTCGGGGGAGAATGCTCAGCAAGGGAAACGGGGGAAGAAACGTTGGCTGAAACTCAGCCGGACGAAATACAATTATGCCTTGGGGGAGGATGTAGAGTGGGATCAATTGATCACGATGTCCAGTATTACGTTGGTGGGTAAAGCTTTGGGCAGATCTTTCTCCCTCGGCACCATTGAAGCCTGGGTAGGGGAACATTGGGCCGGGGTTTTGGGCTATACCCCGGAAGTTGTGGAGCTTACACGTAACTGGTTTGCCTTCAATTTCCAGGAGGAGGCACATACCAGATGGGTACTAAATTCAAACTGGAGCTGGGACCACTGTCCGGTTATGATAAAACCGTGGCACCCGATGTTTGACGCTAGCCGGGAACGACTGGATTATGTTCCTTTGTGGGTTCGGCTCCCTGGTTTGCCCCTTCATTACTGGTCGAAGCGTCATTTCAGGGGGATTGGCAACATGATTGGTACATATCTTGATGGTGACTATAGTTTTCTTCAAACACGACAGAGGAAGGTTGCCCGTATCCTGGTAAATTTGAATCTTCGAGATGGTCTCGTACCGGATGTTACCCTTACATGGGGACCCTATGTTTATGTGCAGAGATTGGACTATGAGAATGTTCCTTTTCGTTGCCGGCGTTGCCATGCTTACGGCCATCCGGCTTCTGAATGCAATCTTCCTTTTCGCCGGAAATTTATGGGCTCGCAAAAAGCCCCAACTGCTGTGGATATAAACCCTGCTGCGGAAAACCCTGTGCCGGAAGATCCGACTAATGTGGTTTTGCATAAGGATGATGGGAACGAGTCACATGGGGTTAGGGTGGACTCTCGGTCCCCAAACGCTGCTCTACTGGTTTCTGATGCACTGGAGGAGGGGGTTGCAGACATACAACAGAAATTGGGAGTGGAGGCGCAACCTACGGAGGAAGCGATTCCGGGGACTTCGGCTATGATATCTACTCAACCGGCTGCTATCACGGAACCTGGGTCTTCGTCCGCGGGTATCACTCATTCCATTAAACCTATCTCCTTACATTTTGTTTTTAATAATTTGTCTTGTGAAAATCCTGACTGGATAGAGGCTTTGAAAAATTTGAATTTATCTTAGGCTATGGAGATGGAATTTCCTTCTAGCTCTAACACTGATACCCCATCTGGCTCATCTGCTCTACCATACCCTGGGGTTTTGATGATTGACCTCCCCTCTGCGGTTGAACCTGGACCTACGGAAGACCTTTCCCCCTCCTCCCCTACTACTTCATCTGAATCTGGATATTTCCTACGTTCCCTTTTGAAAACTCCCCCGGGTGGATTGGGTCCTGGGATTAACAAGTCTGGAAAATCTGGTAGGGGTCGGGGACGGAAATCCCATCTCTCGCGGGCACAATCAAAGGCTAAGATGGACCTTATGGAAGGCAAAAAATTGACTATTGATCGGGCGCTTAGAGCGGTGCAAGCCCAGAAACGGGGTCGTTGATGAAGGTGATGTCTTTTAATTGCATGGGTCTTGCTGGTCCCCATAAAAGATCATCTCTTCGCAGAGTGGTATCTATTGAACACCCGGATATCATTCTGCTTCAGGAAACTATGGGTGTTGGTGAGACTATAAAATCTTTACTCGAATCTTGGTTTGGTGGCTGGACTTTTGCCACTTTGGATGCTCGTGGCAGGTCGGGGGGGCAGGCTATTGGCTGGAATACTCGCTCTGTGCAGTGTCATAATCTATGGGGCATGGATGGGGTTTTGGGGATGAATTGCTCGTCGCTGGACCTCAATGATACCTTCACGGTGGTTAATATATACGGCCCCTATTTAAACCGTATTCCCTTCTGGGACTCATTGTTCTCTCATCCCTTGTTACAAGAAGGTAATCTTTTACTTGGAGGGGATATGAATTTCTCTCTTGGGCCGGCAGAAGTGTGGGGCGACAGAGCGCGGACAGACCCTCTGACTGATTACTTCATTCACCAGTTGGTCATCCGTAATCTGCTTGATATTGAGCCAACCCTACTTAAATCTACTTGGAGAAATAACAGGACTGGGGATTACAGAGTTGAAAAACGTCTGGACCGTTTCCTTGTGTCTGAAAATTTTGCTGATAGGAACTATCTTATGAGGCAGTGGGTTGGCTCGGGGGGTTCTTCTGACCATTTTCCTATTTTCATGGAGATGCGGGATGGTCCCTTGAAACCAGCTGGGCCCTTAAAGTTTAATAAGATTTGGTTAAGTGATGAGACCTTTAATGGACTAATTGAATCCCACTGGGTTCCTTTCAACTCTGGGGTGGGCCTTTCTGCCTCACAACAGTTCTCGGACAATATCAAAAGAATTAAAGGGCCAGTGAAGGCCTGGGCTTATGAAAAGACTCTTCGGGATAATGGAGATTTACTGGCTATTGAAAGTGATTTGCAGCTCATTTATGATTCGGGAACTGGGGGTCTGGGTACACCGGATGAGAAAGCCCTTTTGGTTTCTCTGGAGGGTAGGAGAAATAAGCTGCTTTTGGAAAAAGAGGAGACTTGGCGGTTAAAGAGCAGGGCTATTTGGCTTTCGGCGGGGGATGAGAACACTAAGTTTTTTCATGCATATGCAAAGGGCAGAAAGGTGGCTAATACTATATGGAGTTTGGAAGACTCTTTGGGGAATACCCAGAAGTCTTTTGAGGGTATGGAGGGGGTTGGGATAAATCATTTCAAAACACTTTTCAAAGCTCCTGCACAGGCTATCATCTTGGAGGTGGTCCGGATGGCCCAGTTTTTTCCTCGGTTTGTGGAGGAGGAGGACAATCTCACTTTGATGGCTGATGTCACTGTCGAAGAATTGAAAGGAGTTTTACAGAGCTTCCATAAAGACAAAAGTCCGGGACCGGATGGATGGACGGTGGAATTTATCCTGGCACTCTTTGACCTTATTGGAAATGATCTGTTACGGATGGTGGATGATACTCGTAGATCGGGGCGCATTCCAGCTGCTATGAACTCCACCTTTATTGCCCTTATACCAAAAACTGACAACTCCTCTTCTTTAAATGATTTCAGACCCATCTCTCTGTGCAACTGTGTATATAAGGTGGTGTCAAAGATCATTGCCGGGCGGCTAAAGGGTATTTTGTCCAAACATATCTCGGAAGAACAGTTTGGGTTCCTGGAAGGAAGACAGATCCATGAGGCCGTTGGTGTATCACAGGAGGGCATTCACAGTATGAAAGCTCGGAAAATCAAAGGGGCCATTATTAAGATTGACTTATCCAAAGCATATGATAAGGTGAGTTGGCTATATATTCATTTACTTCTCACTCATCTGGGTTTTGCTGTGGATTTTATTAGGTGGATTATGAGTTGTATCACTACGGTATCCTTCGTGGTGCTCATCAATGGTGCTGCCTCTCCTTTTTTTCGGTCTGAAAGAGGCCTTCGTCAGGGATGTCCTCTATCCCCCTTACTTTTCCTGCTGGTTGCCGAGGGGCTAAGTAAAGCCTTGAAAAAAGCATGTAGGGATGGCACTCTCCATGGTATCCAGGTGGCTCCTGATTTTTTTATCTCTCATCTGCTGTTTGTGGATGATATCCTCATCTTTTGTACTGGATCGGTACAGGACTTGCAAACCCTAAAGGACATTTTTCTACTCTTCTCTAAGGCTACGGGAATGGAGATCAATGAGCGGAAATCCACTCTATCGACTCACCTGCTCAGGGATAGTGAGATTGTGGCTTTACGAAGGATTTTCCCATTTACCTTCCTTCGTCTGGAAGATGGTTTCTGTTACCTTGGGTTCCACTTAAAACCAAATGCCTATACTAAACAGGATTGGCAATGGCTCATTGAAAAAATTCACAAGCGTTTGAAGGTGTGGAGTCGTAGGTGGTTGTCGCGGGCTGGAAGATTGGTCCTTGTGAAATCGGTTTTAGAGGCTATCCCGGTCTATTGGCTGGCCCTTTCATGGATACCAAAAGGAACGTTAGAAAAAGCTCGCAAATTATGCTTTCGCTTCATTTGGAGCGGCAAAGGAGACTATGTTTCCCCATGGGTTCGGTGGCAGAAGATCGCCATGCCAAAAGCTTTAGGGGGATGGGGTCTTAAAAATATACATCTTTTTGCAAAGGCACTGGCTGCAAAGGGGGTGTGGAGACTGTTAAAATCTGAGAGTTTATGGACTAAAGTGGTCTTTTGGAAGTATATTGCCCCATTATCTATTTTGGATTGGGTGAGGTCGAGGGATAAATCTCATACTGGCTGCTCTGTAATATGGAAAGCGGTCATTAATTCTTTCCTGGTGGTAGGGGACCATCTTGCTTGGAATGTTGGAAATGGACAGGCCCTTTGTGTTGGGGAGGACCCTTGGTTTGGGAGCGCTGGGCGTCATCTCTTATCAGGTAATTTAATCACTTCTCTGCGGGATTTGGGTATTATCTATTTATCTCATTTGGCTGTACCGGATAGGAGACATTTGTGGAACCAGTCATGGGTGGATGTGGATTCTTTGGCACTTTCTGTGGTCGAACGGGGGGAGCTGAGGTCCTATGTCGATGCACTTATTGGTTCTAATATACTAATCCGAGCCAGGGATGATGTTTTGGTATGGGAAGGTGCCCTTACTGGTCTGTACACACCCAAGGATGGATACATTTGTCTGAGTCACTTCATGAACCCTCGTGCTTTGGTTGGGTGGTGGTCTAAAATATGGAAGATCGACTGTCCTTTGAAACATCGCCTCTTTATGTGGAATGTCCTTGAAAACACTATACCCACCTGGGATTTTCTACAACAGAGGAATAGGATTGGACCGGGCTGGTGCATTTTATGCAAAGCCAGCTTGGAATCTTGTTACCATCTACTCCTACAATGTCCCTTCACGGTACAGGTGTGGGCAGAATGCTCCAGAATTTACAATTCCTTTTTTAATTGGACTGGGGATTCGGTGTTATCGGCTTGGACACAGTGGGTGCTGGACCCTATTGGGAAAACCTTCATGAATCTTCCTTTAATGGTGGCGTGGGGCATCTGGATGGCTAGGAATGGTATGGTATTTAATGAAAAATACTGCACTCCTGGGGTTACTGCGGTACAGATCTGTGGATACCGTGAGGCTTTCCCACACCATATTAAGGTGGCAAAACAACGTGAGGTTCTGGCACTAGACATTGATGAGTCAATACCATGGGGTTTTTATGATGGATCTGCTTTGGGATTAACTTGTGGGGGAGGGGCTGTACTGCATCTTTCTACAAACCACTCTTTCCATCTTTCCTGGGGACTGGGGGAGGGTGGGAATAATTTTGCTGAATTCATGAGTCTGAAACTGCTTCTCATCTTTGCAAAGGAACGGGGATGTCAAAGTTTAAATGTGTTTGGTGACTCTATGAATGTCACAAACTGGACTTGTGGCACACAACATTGCAGGGATATTAGACTTGAAAACATTCTACAGGACATTGTGCAACTGAAACTTTCATTCTTACATTTTTCTTGCAGACATGTTTATCGGGAGAACAACCAGGAGGCGGACGCGTCTTCTAAGATTGGCAGGGACTTGGCAGTGGGGGTGTGGAAAATGACGGAAATCAGAGATGGAACTTTCTACGAATTCTACCATCGACCTTTCATGGATGGAATTATACAACAGGGGCGGGATTTGGCACAGGATCTTATCTGAGTGCCTATGAATGTTTATTCTACTGTTTGCAGACTATGATGTTTCTTATGGTTTATACAAAACTGTTATACTGGGAACAATTTCTGGAGGCTCGGGGAGCCATATGCTTTTTTTGTTTTTGTTGCTGGATCTTGGGATCTTTTGTGCACCTCTCGATTATGAGAGATTATGGGACTTGTCATTTTCATGGCTGAAATTACTGAGTGGTTTAAAATCTACTGTTTTTTTTTAGGCTCGGGGAGCTTTGTGATATTTGATATTGTTATTCTCTATGGACTATATAGTCAGGAAGACTGAATGTATGTACGGAAAGTTATTAGTTATTTCTGTGAACAATTTTCTGCTCCTTAAATGGACTACTGTATGATTCACTGCATATTCAGAATGTAATTTCTTCACTTTGATGAAATGAAATTACGCTTTTTTCCGAGGAAAAAAAAAAAGACACAAGAACTAGATCACATATACTATAATAAGATCGTAGAAATAGATCATCATTTCCATCATAAATATTTATTTGAAATCAATTTAATATCTCATTTTATTACATCTAACTTATTAAAAAAGGATGATCAAAATGGAAAATAATTTTCATTATATTAAAAAAAAATCCATAATCCCTAAAAGCTTCCAGGAACTAGAACCATGATGGACCTTACCCTCCCCGCAACAAAGCCGAATAAAACATTATGCAATTTCATCCCAAAGGGTTGTTTGTTTGAATTATTGTGATCCTCATTTTCCAAAGCATGGTCTTTGATGGGTAACTACAATAATCTCATTAAAAAAAGCATACCCCTTTATGAGAACAAAAGCGACTCAACACCAAGTTGTCATCTTCATTTTTTATAATGCTATAGAGAATAAACATGAGAAATTAGGGTGTTTACATGTCACAGAGTAATATCCATTCTTTCTAATTACACTAATAGGTGTTTATATCTTAGAATTTGGAGTGGAGTAGCAAGTATGTTTTTCTTAAATTGCACGAGGATGAGATAAGTGTATTGTCGAGATTGATTTTATGGAAGTCATTCTAAATTCGAAATAAACAATTATATATATATAATTGTTTATTTCGAATTTAGAATGACGCCAATAAAATATATATATATATATTATGATATTATGGGTGTCATTATAAATTCCAAATAAACAAATATATATAGTAGCTCATGCATGGATAACTAGATAAGGGCATTGACAGACAACCCATTTAACTACAAGAAAATGGGTGATTACAACTTCATGGCACTTAACTTGTAACTTATGGATGTTTACCAACTACAAGTTAAGTAGCTATGCTAGTATTATAGAGAATAAACATGAAAAATTAACACCTTTACTTATAAAGATAATAAATATGAAGAAATGATTTTAAAATATAGATATTATATATTTATAAATATAAGATATATAGATTATGAGTTAAAATTTAAAAAATAAAATATATACATTTTCTTGAATTTATAAATTAAATTATTTTATAAAAACATTACTATCTCATATTTCTATATTATATATGTTTAAAAAATTAAAAATTAAATATATATTTAAACTAAATTTTCATTAAAAATAATTTACTTTTATAAATAAATAATACTTTTTCAAACCTCGACCTTGAACAAAATTAATAAGGAAACATTAAAAAAAAAAAAATTCACATGAAAATTTTCAATACTTTATATTGAATTATATAAGATCACCATCCAAAGACAATTAGGAAATTACAACAGTTCCAGCCTGAGAGAGCCTAGAAAGGAGCCAAACCGATCCCAGCAGATAAACAAAGGAAGAAGTACACCGTTGCACAAATCAGCCACGTCTTAGACGTTTCAGGATATGCCAATCCAACAAACCAGAGAAAACTAGTAGTACCAAATATTTATAGGAATAGGAAAAAAGAAGGCCGAACATTGCAAAAAGAAGCACAGGACAATGATGACTGTGATATAAATTAGCATCCATCATCAAAAAGTTCCCACCGCCAGGGAAACAAAACGCATAGATAAGTATAATGCTGATCAGTCCCAAAAAAAACATAAGGATCAGCCCTATGCAAGAAAATCTAGTCAGGGAATAACCGCCAATAACCTGTAGAAGGCATGGCAGATCCAGAAGTAATATCAAAATAGATGCGACCTTCAGGTGCCAGAAGTCCACTCCGAGAGAGTGTATCAGCCTCCGAATTATGCTCCCTGTATATATGTATAATCTCAGTCAATGGGCAGTTGTTCAAGAGACCACGAGTGCAATCCATCCACGAGTTTAGAGCAATGGCACTGATGCAGGCACAATTATTAGCGCAATTAATGATAGCAAGAGAGTCTCCAGCCACCTGCTCCAAATAGGTATTGGTCGAGGAAGAGAAGAAGAAAACCAGCCACAATGCCAATAGCTCACCTTTGGTGTTTGTGCCAACACCACCATTCATCCATAATCTGATCAAATCCCCATTTTGTAGTTCAATGAAACCCCCAGCACCACATTGACCAGTCGAAGGTATAGCAACACCATCGAATCTTGCTCGGTTCCCAGATCTTAGAAGGAAGGGAGGCTGAGTAACACGATTATGAATACCCCCAGCATGACCCACCATAGAGGAAATTATATACTCAGCCGAGAGTGATTTGATACGACATGCTAACCTACTAGGTTCAGTAATGATAATGTCAAATATACAATGGTTGCAAGATTTCCATATCTCCCACGCCACAAGACAAGCCAAACATCCCAAATCATTATTAACAGAAAATATTTTTGTATACCAAACCTATAAGGAGAATGACCCGCCATGTTGTAGATGGATGTAGGGATCATCCAAGTAGGACCAGACTTTAACAGTAAATGGGCATACTACAAATAGATGATAGAATGTTTCAGCCTCAAGATGACAAAGTGCACAAATATTTGGGCCTTGGAATCCCCGCTTCAATAAGTTGTCCCAAATGAGGATTTTTTCCCCCAATAACAGCCAAGAGAATATTTTAACCCGAAGAGGAATACGCCAATTCCAGCAGACGCTATACCACCACTTCCAATCCACCTGATTATTATAGCATATCGCCTCGTATGCAAAATGGGCAGTAATCGAGCCTTCATTTGAGTTCCAAAACCATAGTAATCTATCTTCCTCATCAGATAGATGAATATTGGCCCGATAGAGATCTAAGATATAAGACTGCCATTCGACGGCCATCGCCCCAGTCAAGCCCAGTTGAGTTGCATTCAGCCAGCTATGGAAGGTTTTAGATGGATAATTGCTGACCAAAATATGAAAAAGATAGTAATAACCACGGCATCTGAGGTGATATATCAATGTAGTCGACAGTTTGTAATTGGAGGGTCCACCCACAATAGGATCTTCTCCAATCAGTATATGGTGACCATTCCCTGGAGCCCAGGCCAGCCACTCCGCCATCACCGGAAAGGATAGTAGTAATCCAGCCCAAATGTTTGAGATACCTTTGGTAATCTTACGCCTAGATCGAATCCATTGAATAGTGGACAGCCTACCAAAGTATTTGTCTTTTAAAGTATGCCCCCATAAACAATCAGCAGTTAGTGCACGCCATAAACTTTTGGCAAGTAAAGCAGTGGAGAAGTGAAAAATATTTTTAATAGCTCAACCCCCCTATGCATATGGACGTGCAATTTTGTTCCAGTCCACTAAATGAATCTTTTGTTTGCCATTTCCAAACCAAATAAACCAATGGATTTTCTGCCGAATGCTGTTCAAAATAGTTCTAGGAATTTTACATAGTGAAAACCAGAAAATCCCATTTTTTGGAGTACAGATTTTGCAAGGATCAAGCGTCCCCCACTTGATAACCACCTCCACTGCCAATGAAAGATTTTCTTGTCAAATTTTTTCAATAGCCAATGCCAGTCAGCGATTTTATACCCATTTGGTTTAAGAAAATATCCCAAATATTTGGTTCCAAGTGAAAGGTCTTCAACTTTATATGGGAGGAAGGATGACAAAACAGTGAGTTGGCTTTCCTCCAGTTTGTGCTTCAACAATTTCGATTTCATATCATTGATGATCATGCCAGAAGAATTACATAAATTTTTAATGATATACAAAATCTGGCGCCACTCCAGTAAATCTGCACCCCCAAATAACATCATGTCATCAACGAAGAATTGATGGGTAATAGTAAAGTTAGGAGATACCTGAATCCCAAATATCAATGAGTCATCTTTTGCTTTATGTAAGAGACGGCTGAAACCTTCGATGACAATCAGAAATAGGAGTGGGGAGAGGGGACACCCTTGACGTAATCCCCTCGAGCAGTAGAAAAAATCTGTAGGATAGCCATTGATTAATACAGAATAATTAACCAATGTAATGCATGCCATAATCCATTTAATGGCCGCCCAGGGAATACCAATCTGCACCATAGCCAACCGAAGAAATGTCCAGTTCACGTTATCATATGCCCTCGAAAGGTCAAGTTGAAGAATCAAGGACTTAATATCTTTGGATTTGATACTATGCATTGCCTCCTATGCAACCCCCACAACATCAAGTATCTGACTATCATTTAGAAACCCATACTATCCCTGTGAGAGCCCTCTAGAAAGGACTGGTTTGATCCTACGAGCAATTACCTTAGCAATGACTTTGTAGACTAGATTACACAATGATATCGGCCTAAAATCCATGAAAGATAGAGGATTGGAGAGTTTAGGTATAAGTGTTACAAAGGTAGCATTAAGTGCACCTGCCACCACACCGCTAGTCCTAGTTTCTTCAACCATGTCCAATATTTCCTGTCCCATAATATCGAAGAACTCCAGGAAGAGTTCCATGGTCCAGCCATCTGGACCGGGACTCTTTTCTTTTGCAAACCCACACAATACAGAGTTTATTTCCAATAAGGTGACCGGAGAAGTAATGTCATCCCCCTCCTTCTCAGAAAATATGCGAGGGTAATGACATATAATTTTAATTTGATCAGCAATAGTTGATTCTCTAGGATCACTATAGCATTTAGTGAAATGTTCGGTAGCCTCCACCTGCAAATCATGTAAAGAAGATATGGTGTCCCCCTGCCTCTTCCGAAAAAAGTTAGTGTTTCATTTTTACTAAATCTCGTATTCACTATTAGTATAGTCATAAGGTTTAGTGATCATGTTGCATTGTTGGCATTTACGCAGATATTTTTAAAGCGTTGAAATTAAAGGTTCCTTGTTGCACAAGTAGAAAATTTCATACGTCGATGTTTAACATTTAACCAAATTAAAATTTATATTACTATTATAAAAATAGATTTTGTATTTTTTTTAATAACTAAGTTTAAGGGATGAAAGAGTATGATATCTTACTCTTGTTCATGGAATAATAATAGCTTAAAATATGAGGATTTTTAAAGTGTGATTTTTCATTGGTATTTAAATAAGAGTGGAAGTAATTATTGATAATAAGGAATATATAAGGTAATGTTTATGATTTAGTTAAGTCGCTTAGTTTTAGTGGTTAAGTGTTGTGAATTGCAAGTAGGAGGTTATGGGATCAAGTCTTATAAATTGGATGTCTTTGTGAATATTGTGGATCTCACTCCATGTCCTTATTGGGTTAAGTTGCCAAAATTGCCAACATATTACCTATGGTAGATAGATCAGCATCAACTACCATAAATTTACACTTAACCTTGGCCAAGGGAAGCCAAGATCTGGATACGTCATCCAAAAGATCAATGACAAACCAAATGCCATTCCTGAAGAGTTGTAAAGTCAAGAACCAAGAGGACTTAGCTAATGGCTTCCTCTAAAAAAGAATCAAAGACAACTACCAAAGACAATGATCATTGAATGATAGGTTGAATTGGACAAACAACTCCTTCCAATGGTTTCATGGCTTCCCGAGCCTTCCAAATGCTTTGAACAACAACAAAAGTACTACATATCTTAACATGAAATCAAGGAGTGAGCAAAAGGGTTTGTGGAGAGATCCCCACCATGCACACTTTCCAAGCAACAAACCCTCCCAAATTCAGTGCCTTAGATGAACCTTCTAGGCTTCCTTACCTTCCATATCTCAAACGGTTGGTAGAAAGTCTTGTGCTTGAATTATGGTTTGAATAATACCCATGGCACCAAAATCTCATGAAGTGCAGCTAGGCTCCCAATAAACTCTATGATTTTCCCTTTTGTCAACATTGGCCTATAGAAAATTCCCAAGGGCCTCTTATAAACATGAATATGTTGCTTTGGGGGCGAACATAACAAGATGATTAGTATACAAGAGTCACTATGAGGGTTTTGATGCAAATCTAGAATTTGGTTGGTAATCTAGAAGGGCTTAGTGATCCATTTTTTTATCTTCTCCTTAACATATTGCACAACCACTTCCTAAAGGTCCTTGGGAGATACCTGGAAGGAAAAGGGCATGCCCATAATTTTGTAGCCTTAGACTGATTGGATCCATGACCAATTTTGGGAGGCCAACCAAGTTAACATAAGCCATTGTATTTGTTTGTAACATTGCATTTTAACCCATCGAATGTTCAATGTTGAAGTCACACATAAGGTGTACAAACACTCCATGGACGTCTAAGGCTAACAAGAATTCTAGTCCTTTGATATTGTCAAGAAGGTGTCATTAGCAAAATGACCATTAAAAATTTGACTAAAGTCTTTTTCCAGTAGAGAAATGCCTTGAATTACAATCAAACTCACCTTATATTCAAGTAAATAGGCAAGAGCTCCAATGACCAACACATAGAAGTTTAGGGGCAAGGGATGTCCCTCTCTAATAGATTGAAAAACTCGATCTCCTTGGAAAAAAATATGTAATAACAAGGCAAGCATGGGCATCCACAAATAGGGTTTCAATGTTGTTGATGAAGAATGGAGGAAACCTTAGAGCATGAAAGATTAGCCAAATGAAGGGCCACTCTACCCAATTACGAGCCTTTTCAAAACCAAAATTTATGAACAAGGCCTTAAGGTTGGTTGACCTGACCCACTACATGCCCTCTCATATTGCAATAACTTTATATGGAATATATCTCTTCCAAATGAATTGGGTATGTCCAAGGTGAATAACCAGGCGAATAACCTTGGGGAGAATGTGCTTGATATGCAAAGTCGAGCTTTGTCTAGAATTTTATAGGATGTGTTAAGTTGAGTGATGGTTCTCCAATTGTTAATAATCTGCAAATATCATGCTTTCGATGGGCTCAGGGTTTCAGTGTTAGAATTCCACAATTCATAGTTCAAGGGATAAAAGAGGAAGAGGCATACATCTATTTTGTAGATGTGCAAAGAAAAGGTTGTTAAGTGTGTTGAATGTTGAAAAACACTTCAATTTCTATATTTTCCATGTGAGGCTTGATGAGTTGGATTCTATTATCAAACATTCATTTTATTTCAAGGCTTGATTCTTTTTTTATCAAGTGACATTATTTAACTTGTGTTTTTAATATTATTATTCAGTAAAAAAATGGAAAGACACTACTTAACTAGTGTTTCTAATATTAAAAATTTATTAAAAGAATAAATAAAGAAAGATAAATTATATTATTCATTAAAAAAAAATGGAAAGACACTACTTAACTTTTGTTTCTCATATGAAAAGATATTTTATTGAATAATATTTGTATTCATTTTATTATCATACTAGCATGGTTACTTAACGTGTGGTCGATGAACACCGATAGGCCGAGTTAAGTGTCACAAATAAATAATAAGTTATCTGTCATGAAGCCACTTATCTATACATAAACTAAGAGTTATCCATGTATTAGATATCACTTATACATGCATCAACTACCAGTTATTTTTATATTCTTTCTTCTTTTATAATTGTTTATTTCGAATTTTGAACAACTACCATAAAATCAATCTAGACAATACGCGTGTCTTATCCTCGTGCAATCTAGGAAAAGCATAGATGTTAGTCCACCCCAAATTCTAAGATATAAACACCTATCGGTGTAATTATGTTATTATTTTTAATTACACCGATAAGAGTTTATATTTTAGAATTGGGTTGGAATAGTAAGTATTTTTTTTCTAGATTGAAGGAGGATGAGACAAGTGTATTGTTTGGACTGATTTTATGGGCATCGTTCCAAATTTGAAACAAACAATTGTAAAAAAAAAACATCAAAAATATTTGGTAGCTAATGCATAGATAACTTTGTAGCAATGGAAAACAACAAGTTTAACTAGAAGAAGGCGGGTGATAATAGGGAGTTGAAGCATAGAAACGTGTGATTACAACCACTCATGAAGAACAAGTAAGAGATAACTTATTCATGGCACTTAACTCATAGTCTATTGATATTTACTAACCACAAGTTAAGTGAATGTGCTAATATCACTTTATGACTTGAATCATACAAAATCAACATTCATTTATTATTTTTATTTTAAAATTTGAGATTTTCTTTATCAAATGACACTACTTAACTTGTATGTTTCTAATATTCATGTATTCATTTTATTTTAAGTTTTGAGATTTACTTTATCAAAGGACACTACTTAACTTGTGTTTTTAGTATTATTATACATTGCAAGAATAAATAATAGAGAATAATACTATTTAATTTGTATTTTTAATATTATTAATAATTATAAGAATAAATAATAGAAAAATATTTTAATAAAAAAATTATTGAATAATATTATTATTATTTTATAATTTTTAATATTATTTTATAATTTAATAATACACCGTCAAGAGTAATTATTCTTTTTATTTAAAGTCTTTGGAGGTTTTCTTTATCAAATGACAATACTTAACTTGTGTTTCTAATATTATTTTTTTTCCCTCGGAAAAAAGATTGCAATTTATTTCATTTAAATAAATCACCCTATAGAGAAGCTCAAAAAGCCTTTTCATAAATTGTTGTTAGAAAATTGGATTCATATATCACATAGGTCCATTAAAAAGTATTACATATGATCATTCCATCATATTCTTGTGACTATGTCACATGCAATAAACATAAATCTTCAAGATTATCTTATTACAGAAAAAAATTGTCATAAGCATAACATATATCATTTTTCAGAATTGATTTAGTATTTAATTCTTGTGCACAAGGAAATAAGATTAGGAGTGTTTTTTATCAAACAAAATTGTCTTAGGAGCCTCTAGTCATCTAAGGTTAAGTCTTGGATCATGTTCCATTATGGTATCATTGACTGGTTCCCACAAATGTTAGTTCCCATCTCTTTCCTGTAATCTGATCTTAGACAACCGATCTACCAAAGTGTTTATCTCTCTAAAAATATGCTGAAAAATAGACTTTTGAAACAAACCTGCAATTCTAATCAATTCCTTGTATAAGGCCTGTAGATGTATGTTCTTTGGCGATTTCTTTAGTCTCACCCAATCCACCACTAGATTTGAATCACCAAATATCTGTAAGTTATGTACACCCTTAGAATGATCAAGCAACAAGATCAGTTTTAAATCCATCAATTTAGCATGATTATTTGTTCTGAAACCCTCTCTAGTAGAAAACTATATCCAATGATGATCATAGAAATAGATAATTCCTCCAGCTCCACCCCTGGATAGCATAGCCTATGATGCCCCATCAAAGTATGCTTAGCACCCAGTTTTCATCAATATCCTCTTCAACCACCTTTTGAATCCTTTGAGGTCCATCATCCTGAGGGAAAAGGATAAGAATTACTAAAATTTTAGATGCATAAACAGCTAGAGCAATGTATACTTCTTTGAAAATGACATTATTCCTGGCAAGCCAAAGCCCTACATCAATAATGTTGGTAGTGCAAAAAGGTCCTTATATGCCCCACTATCGATCCAAATGTGGTAAGCATCCTGAAGATCCCTATCATTCCAGACAAGAATCTTCCATTTTACCTAAGTCACATATTCCCACATCCTCTTCATATATGGACAGTGAATGAAAAGATGCTCTCAAGATTCATTTTTTGCCTTACATAGAGGGAATCATCCTAGTCCGGTACAAAATCTCTTAATCATAATATCCCACACAATAACTTTATTGTGTAGTGCCAGCCACAAAAATAGCTTGACTTTAAGAGGGCATTTAAGCTTTTAGATCATGGGGATCAATCAGGGTGGCTCAGGAAGGTCTTCTTATTCCTGAATGACTATATCCCAATCTAGGAATATAAGAACCTACTACTTCATTTCTAGACCAAATCAATACATCCTCCTTATCCACTAATCAGATGTTATAGACATGGAGATTATTTGTGCAATTGTTCCATAAGGTTATGTCTTCATTGGAGAAAGACATGTCCGCAGAACTAAGCCACTCTTGTCTCACAACATAAGTGTTATTTACATCATTAATATGGCTTTAAAACATCATTCCCTATTCCTATGAATTCTCTATCATATGCATAGGAAGCCTATAATATCCAAAACTACTGGTCCAAGGATCCTGACCAAGATGCAACCTATGCTTGTTTCCCACTTTCCACACAAGCCAATCCCTAATCAAATCAAAAATAGAGATTAAAACCCTCCACATTGGAGAGACATTCCTGACATCTTTGAACCTTGATCTGAACCATTCTTCTGTTGTAAGGGGAGAAATGTCTGTATGGAATACCACCTTAACCCACGGACCTTCTCCCTTTAAAATACGCCAAACCCCTTTGGTTACCAATGCTTTCACAAAGTGAGTGGGGTGTTTCAATCCCCATCCACCGAGTTCCTTTGGAAAAGCAAGCTTACCCCAAGCCACCCGGGATAAGAATTTTCCTCATGGTTCCTCTTCCACAAAAAATTGCAGCATAGTTTTCTCATATGATCCATAGTGACTACAGGAACATAATGCCAGGGATATCCAATAAATAGGTATCACTTCCAATACATATTTTAATAAAATCAATCTGCCACCTCGAGTCAGCCACTTGTTACACCACAACAGAAGTATTTTCTCAATTTTTCCAATCAACAATGCCCAGTGAAGTCGATGATAATCATTTGGATTCAATATAAAACCAAGATATTTAAGGCCATCTTGAAGATCCACCTCAACAAAATCAAACTATGAAATAATCCATTCAGTCCTTACTTGTTTCAAGTTCATAAAAGATATAGTTGACTTTCTGACATTGATAATCATCCCATATTCTTCAGAAAAAGGACCAATATTTATTTAATCTTGACGATGTCCCTCCTGGATCCATCCGAGAATAATAGAATGTCATAAAAAAAAGCAGGTGAGTGATATTGACATTCCCTCCAACTCTAATCCCTCTAAGCATATCATTAGACTGAGCATGAAGAATGGATTTGCTCAACCCTTCTAAAATTAGAATGAAGAGAAATGGTCCCAAGGGACACCCTTGCCTCAACCCCCTTCCGAGTCTAAAGAAATGGGAAGTTGATCGATTAAATAATACAACAAAGGATATTGATTGAACACGAGATAACACCCAGTCCATAAATTGTAGCTGAAAACCAACTTGAAGGAGAACTAATCTCAAGAAAATCCAACTGACCATGTCATGGGCCTTTAACATATCCACCTTTACAATAATTGTAGGTAGTTTTTTAATCTTGGCAAAGTGAACCCCCTCATGTGTAGTGCCTACTGCATCATGGATTTTTCTGCCCTTCAAAAAAGAAAATTGCTCCTAAGATACAGTACTAGACAGAATGTCCTTCATTCTTCTTGCTGTAACTTTGGCGATCATTTTGTAAATGCAATTACACAGCGAAATTGGTCTATAATACTCCCATTTATTCACATTATCAACCTTTGGAATAAGGGCTATAAAGGTTGAGTTAAAAGTTGCAAGAATTTTACCATAAATTATCAATTCTTTAATGGCTGTAAGAAGGTCCATCTCAAATAAATCCAAGAAACCAGAAAAAACTCAACAAGCCAGCCATCTAGTCCTGGAATTTTGTCCTTTTTCATGGGATGGATTGTTGCCTTTAAATTTTCAAGGGTAACCTCCTCCATAAGCACCACATTTTGTTCCTCATTCACAAAATATGGGAGAACTGTTGAGATTCTAAGCATCTATGTTATAGATGCCCTATCATATTCTTTATATAGATATCCAAAGTGATACACCCAAGAAATGGCAAGGTTCCTTAATCCCATAACCTAAATACCATACCGCTGCTCCAATTTCTACAAAGTGTTTGTATGTTTTCTATGCTTAACAAAATTGTGGAATATTTGTTATTATCATTCCTTTTCTTAATCTAGATTGATCTGCTTTTTAACCTCCAAGAGGCTTCATTCTCAGCTAAAATATGTGTTCTCCTAACTTCAAGATAAGAATCCATGGAATCTTAATTCCTATGAAGCTCACTGTCCAATCTTTTCCTCCTCTATGCTACCCAAGTGATGGATCGAGCCTTGATCCTCTTAAGATTATTTAAAATATGAATGCTAGTAGATTCATTCCTAGAGCCATCATAAGAGAGCCATAAGATTTTAACCAGATCCTTATAATCCCCATCATCCATCCAAGATGAATTAAACTTTGAAGGACTAGGGATTTTTCCCCATCCATCATCATCTCCATAAAAATGGAAAAAATATCAAATTCCCCACCCACTCCAACCCATTGTCGGATACTAACAACAATATGTAGAATGCCCTCATTAACTAAGAACATGTCCAATCTCTTTGTAATGTTGTCTTATCCAGTTCTCATATTTTTCCAAGCTAGCCCTAAATTGATTGGGGGGATGTCATGCAGAGATATTTTGTCTGGTCTCCTTATAAAATCATCAAACAAAGAGACCTTATGGGCTTTAGTGTGTCCCCTATCAGCATTCCATAGTTGAACAATTTCTCCTAGTAATCCACTCTTTGCCGATAAGGACCGTAGATGTTGATAATAGTGAAGGCCTATCTGAATTCCCTTGAAAATAGAACATTACGTATCCCTATCAATACAGTCCAGTTGTTAGTACATAGAAGAGAATTGGTGTTCCAACCAATTATGAGCCCACCTGATATTCCAGAAGCATCTAAAGTTACAAAGTCCCAACCAGAAAACAGAGACTTTAAATCCTCCAAAATATAGTCACCATGGGAAAGTGTTTCATGTAGTAGAATGATAAATGGATGAAGAGAAACCACTAATCTCTTTAGTGCCAGCTTATTTGAGGGAAGCCCTAACCCTCTACAATTGAGGGACATCAATAGCATTCATTAACCTTGGTACAAGGATGACTCACTCTAAGAATCCCTTTAATAGTCTTTTGGTGACCAACCCTTATGCCAAGAGCAGCTTGAACACATGATGAAGCCATAATAGATCATTTTCCCCTCAATCTTGGGACTGTCTTAGAGGGGTCCTGAGAAATACCCCTGACCTTATCCCTAACCACTAAATCATGACTACGAGGTCTGAAGAAATATCTAGACCCTCCAGACAAAGAATGAGAGTCCAAAATAGATAGGGGGATCCAAGATGAGAGAATTGTCCATTTTCTGGGTTGCA
Source organism: Larix kaempferi (assembly GCA_027924585.1). Lineage (NCBI taxonomy): Eukaryota > Viridiplantae > Streptophyta > Pinopsida > Pinales > Pinaceae > Larix > Larix kaempferi. The sequence goes on from BSBM01000506.1 coordinate 9,178,122, forward strand.
ACCAACCTTAACCCCTCAAGTACTTCGATATCCAATTCCACACATTAGGAGAAACCATTAGGGGGAGGTTATTTTGGAGGAACATTAATACATGTCTTACCACACACAGAAGGTCCAAAATCCATAGTATCGACAAAATCTATCCATTCCCACAAAATGTTGAACACAATTTCCCCTGTCTAAAATAAAAGGATCTTGGAGAAGGGCATAAACAAGAGAACCAGTCGAAAAATTGGCAAGAATCTCAAGATCATAGCTACAAGGAGAAGGTCTATGGAAAATATCCAAAAGATCTAGTCTAGATAATAAATCCAACTTCAATTTCTCCCTCGTACTCAAACCCACGACCACGGATAAAAGACCCTTCCTAAAAACAAAATCTCATTCTGTAGATGCCCCAACATCTGAACAATCTAGAAAGGGAGCCCCTAGCCGAAAAGGAAAAATATTAGAAACCTTAGAGAAGTCATCGTAAGGGAGCAAAGGGTGTTCCAAAGATTCCAAACCCTCCCCAACACTCATAAGGTTCTGGCACTCCGAAGAGACCCTAGGGGAGGTCAAAGGAGGAAGGTCCTCATCCTCAAAGAGAGATGCATCTAATAAAGGGGGTCTGTAGCCATCCAGCCTATACCAAGAGGTATTCACCCCACTCAAATTTAGCAAACCCATTAAATATATACCCAGCCTATCATCATTTAAACGATAATCCATACCAAAAGAACCAGTAGACAAAGGGCCTCTTAAAACCAAAATAGCATGGAGAGGATATTATTTTCCATACCTATAGAATAGTGTTAAGCACTTCAGTCCGAGTAGGAGTCACATCCTCTACCATCATTTGCTATGGTGTTGTCTTCTCACAGGAAACAACAACAGGTCCCCCTTCAAAAGGTCCCATGCCTTCCTTCATAACATCTTCCATCAGGTTCAAGGGTTCAACACAAGGAGGATTTTCACTCGAGGATGCTTGTAAAATCCCCACTATGTCCTTGTGAGCTCCATGTTAAATTATTTTTGAGCAAACATGATGATCTTTGAACTTTAAAAATTTAAGTGCGAAAATATTGAATTGAATCAATGAACCATTCAATCACATGAAACATTCAACCATACCACAAGATGTATCCTGGGGAAAACCCTCAAAACAATGAGGATGAAAAAACCCAAAAAATATTCAGAGTATAATTATGATAGATAGCAGAGAATGTATTTTACAAAATAGCATATTGATTTCGGCACCCCAGGTGCTAGATAAGAGAGAATACTGAGCAATAGAGAATAGAGATCAACTGTATCAACTTGTCATGTGCCCAGCACATTAATAACAAGTAAGAATCATTGCCATGCAAGCTGTAGCGAATGGTTGCATGGTAATGGTGCATCACATGCAAAAACTATGAATTGACTTCTTGGAGAATTATCCTGCACAAAGAGAAGCACCTTGCCTTCAAGGGAGAAGAGAATTCACTTCACACTGAATTCATCAATCCTATATAGCATATTTATACATTCTTCACATGCATCGGCTTCTATTTTTATCTTCTGACTTCATGATGAACTCGCCCTCCATATTAATGTATCAAGCTTGCATGGAGAAGAGCGCCCACTTCTCATGCAGTGCATTAACTCATTGAAATCAGTCATAGGATGAAAGCATCCCTTAACTAAAAGATTTCCCACTTAGTTAGGTGGATAACTTAAGTGTCACCATGCAAGTGTCGCAACTCAAGTGTCGTCTTTTAGTTTAACATAAGTGTCGTCATGTAATAAGACTTAGTTAACTAGATCTTCTTTTTTATCACTTAGTTAACTCTCTTTAAATGATTCTTTTCTTGTTAACATCACTGTAGTGATCAATTTGAGTTCTCCTTCGATTTACTGAAGTTTAACAATTTGAATTCACTTAGTCATCTCATGAGCAATTCGAATTCTCTTTTTCTCTATGCATTTATGTTTATCTCTTATCTTTACTGCATGGTCAATATGTGTTAACTTTAGTCATCTATCATATTAGATTATACTCAAAAGATTTGTCAGATGTTGTGATCATATTATATTACTCTCAGACCAAATGATCATATGCTAAATTAATTCACTGTAGAGGTGGCCAGTCTCTAAAGGAGACTTAATAGCAATCGGTGACCATGGTTGGTAATACATCACACAACATTAATGTTTCAACATGCAAAGCATCTATGATGAAAACAAATCCTGGGGGTCCTTCATTTCATGTTTCGATCCTCGACCTGTGATTTATGGGTCTACTTAACCCCACACAAATATGTTTCCAATACTCTTCCAACTCAAACATTACAGGAAACTCAAACAATGTATAGTGGCTACCTGAATTCCACCGGCTACAGGAATGTACTAGAACTGAAACATATAAAACTTACTCAACTAACAAGAACTTAAATGTAGAGTAGCACACAATGATCATACATAGAAAATGAAATTCTATTTAATCACTACACTGTCATGGCACCAAGGCAAGCCCGATCTTCACTTTTTGGTCGCCCTCACAAATTCTCGCAGGCTACAATTTATAAAGAACTCACACCAGTTAAATAAGGATCAGATCATTGTAGATCTAATCTAACCTCAGATACTATTAAGTGTCCCTCAAAATAAGGATATCATAACAAACATTCAACACATAACCCCTAACGTGTACGGGAATATCTGTCTCTTATCCACATTCTCATATTCCAGAAACACTTTTTTTTAGATTGATTTGGAAGGGGTTGGGGATTCGATGCTCCTGCATCAATCTACCTCTATAACTGGAGGTCCACCCCATGGGTACCTACTATAACTGGAGGTCCACATGAGAATCTGACTTGACACACAAGTCATGAGCCTTGTCCAACGAGACTTTACAACATCATCACTTTGATACATCAAAGAATTCACCTCAACACATGAGGAATAACCTTTTACAACTGAAGGCTTACTTATTCTTGAGTCCAACATAAGAATCTACTCCAAGTTCCCAAGTCCAACTCAGGCTCCCTACCTCAGCACATGAGGCCCAATCCTGGATGCACAAGATTGTCTTGGAGAATGACTCGTGATGTTGTACATTTAACACTCCAGTCACCAATATGGATCACTTGGAGGAGTCACTACCCTCCTTCTTAGAGGCACGGGGGTCAAGTTTTACCTTTTTTTTTTTTCCAAACAAACTTCTGAAAGGGGAGAGGGCATTTTTAGACCAGATGTCCATATGAGTGACATCTATTACATCTCAAAGGTATGCCAGAATATTAGTCCACATTCTATGTATGGGATTGAGTCTCCACTAATATTACCATCTCCACAGGCAGGCTATTCCGAAGATCTATGTCTACCAAGATATGTGCTACAATCATTATACTCATTTTTTGATAGCTAAGGTCCTCCAAGCATTATGTACCCAATGCCATTCCAATCTTCCCAAAAAATTATGGAGTCCATAGCTCTGGTGGAAACCCATGTAGTTTTACCCAAAATAGGTGGGAATAGGACTTCTCTCTATGGGCATTAAAGAATAGAGTTCGTTTTTGGAGTTTTACGGCTGCAAAACCCCACCACCATACTCCGGCCAGTAATTTCGTCACATCCTCGTTATTCCTAAGGACATACCCCAACCATCCTCTAGCCATCGTTAGGCATCGAGGAGTGTATCCTAGGAGGGGTCTCCAAGTAACCCTCGCGCATTCTTGAAAGGTTTCCATACTCATAAATCATTCGCCAAACGACCGACCAAGGAATTCTCCAAAATCACACTCACGTCGTTCATGGACACATATGCCCCAAACACCAATCTAAACTTTGATGGCTTACGCTTTAAACACTTGCAAGGCCTTGAGGATGGCTCACCTTTTCTTTACTGCAATGGAGATAGAACCGTAATTTGATTGACCAGATCCTCCACATCTCCATCACTATTCACCACTTCCTTCTCTCCAAACAATGGGAGGTCCCCCACAACAAGAGAAGGCTCTTCCAAAGAATCATTGCATCCATTTTCCAAAGACCCAACAGTTATACTAACAACTCCAAACAGAGCCCTAGTTCCAGTTAAACTCAACACTATTTACGAAGACCAAACAAAACCCCTATCCAACAAGGGTTGAGCAAAGGAACTAACCATACGAACAGAAGATGGTGGAAGTGTCATGTCATTGAAAGGAGAAGATAATAGGTCGTCCTTTTTTCGCGTGCAGAAGAGGCTTGGGATATCATCCCCACTCGAGTGACCCATCATTGGGATGATCAAGGCTCCATGTGTCCTGAACAAATGAAGCTCAAAGTAATTCGGATCTTAAACATGTCCAAGAAATAGGTACTTCCACTGTCACAAATATCAAAGACATCAATAATTGACATGGAAGCCTTAGATGAAAACAAAGTCCTGGAAAAAGAGTTGACAGACAGACATCAGATGGAAGAAGTAAAAACTAATGTTAACAAACAATTCCAAGGAAAATGGGGTGAACCAACTAATGCTTCATGAGAAGTGGAATTTCCAAAATTCTTCAAATCTTAGTCTCTTCTCCCACTCCAAATGAAGAACTTTGGCTTCCAACTCCTTGACATTTGCATATTCCTCATTTAATTTATCATTGTCACTTTTTTCATTGATCTAAAATGGATCAATATCTAATTGTCATCTATTTGGTGCTTTATGGCTAGAAAGATCTCACTTTGCAAATTTAGAATCCATAACCTTCTAGGGCCTATTTGAGGGTCTAAATGATGTTTTTTGGGGTCAAACATTCACTGTTGATGTAATTCCCGTAAACTCTATTCTACACTTTGAGACATTTCCAACAATCCAAGAATCACCTCAAATGAAGTCTGTATGAAAAAGTTATGCCTCCCACAAGTTGAACTATCCATTTAACCATCATGGTACCGAGTGGATTCCATGTCAGCTATTGTTTCTCACACATGTGGAGCTAGTCACATGTGGAATTTCAAGAACATTCTTGAAGATTTAAAACCCTAAACTTAATTGGGAATTGGGGCATGCAAAAACCCTAGAACTAACCCTAGACAACTATCAAGATATGTTAAACATCGGGCCACAAGGAAAATACCGTTCCATTATTTCGATGTTATTGTATTGTTCAATAGTTGAGAAAGAACACAGGAGTGGATATTATAGTAGAATAGAGGAGGGATTAGATCCTATAGCAACCATTCTAGCCACAACGTCATAGGTTACTCCATAGAGAGTACCACTTTCTTTGTATTTACACTCTATATAAAAGAGCAAGGCATAGTCCCCATTGTTGGTTGGGTTTTTCTCTATAGTGGATTTTACTAGGGTATATCTTGTGTTATTTGTGTGGATTTTGTATTTCTTTTCTCTAGTTATTTTCCTTACCGTTCCATTTATTTAGCATTTTATGGAAATAAACTAATAAAAAGAACTAAGTTGTAAGATCCGTTGTGACAAACTATTCCACCGGAATATCCACAACAGTTTACAGATCACTCATCTACCTCCAAGAGCACCAATTGACCTTTGTGCTTACAACATGGGCTTTCATCAAAGTTAATTATCTTCGAATTGCTTTTAGCTTTCTATCATTATTTAACTCCCAATCTTTTCTTTGTGTTTCCCATATCCTCATAACCAAGCAATGATGTCTCGATAATCGTCATAGTGTTTTTCACACTATTGGATAGTCCTCTTCAGATATGCATGTTCGTAGAGTGGACTCCTGTTGTGGTGATTGTGAGACATTATCATTCTAATAACTGGCGATGCTACCCCTTCTTTGCTACCAACACTTTCTACAATGAGCTTTTTCTTCCTAAACCAAAAATCTGTATGCCGTCGATCATATGGTCCAGGATGATGGAATAAGAAGTTATGGAGCTTGGAGAATAGGGGAAACCTAATAATACAAAATTAAAGCATAATCACTAGAGAATTTGCTTGTAGAATTAACAAAAAAATTCTAGGGATGACTAGATTTTAGAATGTGAAAAGGATCTCTTTGATGTTGTCTGGAGTATTTGCGTGAGATTTGAACGCCATGCCATTGAAATCAAGCTGGAATTTTTTAAAACTATAGCCAAGGAGATGATAAGGCTAAACCAGAGAGAATGGTCGTTGCGGTTTGCAAGGGAAGTTCCTTGTAATTCCAAGATTCTTCCCAATAGAATTCACAGACTTGAAATGAATTGTCAAGAATGGCTCACCTCCAATGGTCCTACAGAAACATCCAACATTTGCAATGAAACAAAAACCAAGACTAAGACTACAGTGAAATTATTTTGGTTTATTGGCCATCAGTCGAAACTTCATAATGTTAAGCATGCATAGTATCAAATGAATAGCTAACTTTCATTTGCATGAGGAGGAGGGAACACCACTTGTCCTTGTAGTTAGGTGGATTTATAATGTTAATTGATGGTTAAAGTCTTAGTGGATGGGGCTATACTCCCTTCCGACATTTTTTTCCAATGGACCTAAGGGAACTTGCCACCCTTTATTTATTCTTTCATCAACATATGGAGTTCAATTTTCTTAGGATCTAATAAAACTCCATTGATTTAAATAATTCCCTGAAACCATGGGTTCTTGTTATGATTCTCTTGAGCTATGGGTTGTAAGGTAGGGATCAATCAACCATATGATGAATGAGGATCATTGAGTCCCCAAAAACTTAAATGTCCTTTATACTCAAGCTTTTGGCTATCAAGAGTCATTATTAAAGTGCCAATTATTTTGCTTGATTGTTTGTTGTCACGCCAACCCCCAAGCGAATAAAGTTATTTGATGTACGAGATCATAAAGCAACTCTCAAACTTTCACTACCCCTAATGCATAATATATTAGTATTATTATGTGTTGTAAATATTATTTTTTTTATAACAATTGTTAAGAACATGTCTCCTATATTAAAAGTGTTTTACTACACAATGATAATATCAAAATTTATAATAATATAACATTTGTAAAAATGAGATATATTTAATTTTTTTGTAAATTTAAAATATATTAAGGAGATAGTTTAAAATATTAACTTAATTAAGTATCCTTAATATTGTTGGATATATAAGGAGATAGTTTAAAAGATTAGCTTAATTAATTATCGTTAAATATTGTTGGATATATAAAGAGATAGTTTAAAAGATTAGCTTAATTAATTATCGTTAATATTGTTGTTGGCATTTAATTAATAATATTTAATAAATAATATGCCGAAGAGTTTAATAATCTAAACCGATAAATTTATTAAAAATGACCATAAGAAGCATCTTAAATTTCCTATATAAAATGGAAAAAGTTAAACTTTAAGTTAAATAATTATTGGGAAGGTCGTTACACTTTCTTTTTATTAATAAAATATAAATGAATTTTGATGAGGTAGATACACATTAGTCGTTACACTTTCTTTTTATTAATAAAATATAAATGAATTTTGATGAGGTAGTTACACATTACTTTCATTATCATTAATAAGAAATTGAACAACGATATACATGAATTTGTCTAAGTTATTCGACCTAACACACCTAAGCAAAGAAAGTGACTTTTATCTAAAAGAAGTGAATTACTAAATAATTGTATTCGCTTGGTTGGAACGAGCGAAGAAGGTAACGTGTTATCTATATGTCCTTTTTGTTTTCAGTGAAAAAATTCCATATTATTGCTATTCATAGTTAATCGAATAGTACATATAATCAGATAACCAATAGATAGTAGACTTATCAAGTTTGTCCATAACTTGTATGATAGTTTTCAACGGAACATACCATAGAGACAAGTTCCCAAAAATGTTACAAGTATTCAAGCTGCAAAATTGAGCTTCAAGTAGGAGACTGATAAAAAGTAAAAGACTGACCAGATATCAAAGATTGGAATGGAGCCAGAGTCCAAAATGTCTGACTCAAAATATTCCTTCCAATTTATGACTCCTTCATCTCCAGCATATGCTTCCTTGGATAGTAGATCTGCCTTGTGGTTGAACTGTCGGTAAATATGTTGAAGGGTAATGTGACCAAATTGCATTATTAAATCTTTTATCCTCGTGCACCAGTGAATGAGAGGCATATTTTCCAACTTGTAATCTCCCTGAGCCCACTTGATAGTCACTCTAGAGTCGCCGAAAATTGCCACATCGGATAAACCGAAGCAGGAAGCAACCGTCAGGACACACCAGAGACCAAGTAACTCTGCTTTCATATTGGTTCCACGATCACAATTCAACTTTAGGGAAAAGTAATGATCAAGATTGATGTGAATAATTCCTCCAGCAGCACAAAATCCCCCGAACGCGGCACCATCAAAGAAGATCACAGCCATATGCTGAGGTAGGCTGAAGGGTGTTATGATCCTTGTTCTCGTCTTATCTATCTCTGTACACTGTTCATTAATCATGTTGGTAATGATTTTGAAGGTCCGGTCAGTACAAGGACTACAACCCTCAAATATGACCCGATTTCGTGTCATCCAGACAGCCCAGGCTGTAACCGCTGGTAGGAAGGGTAAGGAATCCGCATTCCTATGCCAGTTTAATGAATTACGGGCGAATGTATCCTCACCCCACCAAGTAGTAGGAAACCTGAAATGATTGCACAGTAAAAACCAGAGATCTTTAGTGAAACAACAGTAAACAAAAATGTGGTCAACAGTCTCTGCTCTACGCATACAGAGTTGGCAAATATTCGGACCCTCCCATCCACGGCTGATCAGAATGTCCCAGGTTAAGAGTTCTCTCCGCAGCGCCCTCCACATATGACATTTGATTTTGGTAGGAATTTTCCAATTCCAAAGTACCGTATACCACCACTCACCTGGATATAAGCAGTATGTGCTAATGATCTCATGATAGGCCAGCCGGGCCGTGACAGTGCCCAACGCACAGTTTTTCTGCCATATAACCTTATCACCTTCAGTTGATAGTCTACAGCCCGAGTCATTCAATAGCTTTGTATAATGAGTCCAAACATGAGCATTGTAACCAACAAATCCCAGCGCAGACGTAGTTGCCCAATAACTAAGATTCTGACTGTGATCAGTATTCCTGATATGGTTGAGTATTATGTAACCAGATCGGTGGAGGGAGAGCACGATCCCATCCGGCAGCCTGTAACCATCACCCAATCCAAGGATTGGATCAATTCCAACCATAATGTCAAGACCCATACCTGCTTTCCAAGCCAAATACATGGCTATCCAATTATAAATCTTAAGAAAACCGGTCCATATAATGGAAGCATTAAGTGAGCGTTTCAGGGGGCGACGCATCCACTTAATAACATCATGTTTTAAATACTTAATCTTGATCACCCTGGACCACAGTGTATTGCCGAACAGAACCCTCCACATGCTTTTCATTCTCAGTGCCATGCTAAAAACGGTGAGGTTGCAAATTCCCCAGCCACTAGAGCAAATCGGACGAGCTATAGATTCCCATTTGGATAGAACTATCCTCTGACGAGAGACTCCACCAGACCATAAGAAATTGAAAGTCAGTCTTCTTAATTTGTTAAGTATAGAAACAGGGATAGGGTGAAGTGATAGCCAGTAGACCGGTATGCCTATAAGTACCGCATTAATCAGTACCAGTCGTCCCCCAATAGACAACATCCGAAAAGTCCAGTGTGCAATCCGATTCTCAAATTTCTTAGCACGCCACATCCAGGCGCAACACCTGTAACCATTGGGCTTTAAGAAATAACCCTGTTATCTATATGTCCTTAGCCTTCTTGTTGTCAATCGAGAATATAAAGATTATACCATACCAAGGATGTTTTATTTTCATGTGAATTCATCTAGTTTTGTAACATAAACATTGGTTTATTATTCTATCATTAACCTATGGTTCCCAGTCAAAGAATCAATTGGTTGTTTCCCTTGTTTTCAACATGGCCAATTAGTGGGAGAAATCATCACAATCATTTGTGTCATCATTTTCCATGGAATTTTAGAGAGTAATAATGTTTTTCAATGAGTTTGAAGAGAATTTGTATGTTGTATGAGTTAGGGTTTTCGGATGAAGGTATAGATGGAAGTTGAATTTGTATGTTGTATGAGTTAGGGTTTTGGGATGAAGTTATAGATGGAAGTTAGGGTAATGGGCTCTAAGAGTAGACATATTATAGGGAACGATATGTAATCTTCACAAAGGGGCCTTTTACCCACTCAATTTTATAGGAATCTAAAGTGTTGAGTCCCCATGGGGGTGTTAAAGGTAAGGCTAAAAACTTAGTTAAATTATCCTAATCTCCTATCCATGCAAGGGAAGGGAAGCATACAAAGTCCATATATGATTTCAAACCCGTTATCAAATTTGTAAATATTCAATAAAGTCATAGGTTAATATAACGAACGACAAGATTATTAGAGAGAAAGGTGGTAACTCATCCTTAGGCTTGGTAAATCATGCATCATCTTCGTCTATTAAGCCAAGACCATGAAAGGTTTAGGCACAATGGAGGGTTTATTGTTTTGAACTATGTTAACCAATTTAGTAAAAAGTCGAATAGGATTAATATAGATGATGTGATATGGTTAAGTGAAGTATAAGGTTGATGTGGTGTGGAGAAGGAGCGCCCTACAGGGCCATCAGGTCAAGGTTGCAGGGAATAAATGAGCTATAGTGCATACCAGTTTTGGGAAACAAGCAAGAGATATGTTAAGTAGAAGATGTAATATATTCGTTTGGTGCTTGAGATATGACAAGGATAGATTCCATATATGAGTTCGACCCTAGTATCAAATTTGTAAATCTTAAATAAAGTCGCAAGAGAATTTACAATATGACGAGATTACTAGAGAGAAGGGTGGTTACTCATCCTTTGATCTAAAATGGATCAATATATAATTTGTCACCTATTTGGAGCTTTCAGGGTCAGAAGATTGGATGAGTTGGCTTGTAAGGCCCATTTTATGGGCATGTCTCATTTTGTAGATTTGGGGTCTGGAACCTTCTAAGGCCTGTTTGAGGGTCTAAATGGAATATTTGGGGGTAAAACAACCCATCTTTGGAAACAATGAATCCTAAGAGGTGACCAACAGTGACGCAAAATACACACTTGAGGGGGTTTAAGTGTATATTACACTTGCGACATCTTGTGAATATGGTACGAAGGTCTTGAAGGTGATCGCATCGTTTATGGGACTTGGTTGTGAGGTCGTATAAAAAGGCGAGGATGACGTGAGCCAAGTCATTAAAAAAATATGCCATTGCTCACTAGAAAGCGATGGCGCCGGAGTTTTTCAGATCGAAGGGCTTGACTTTGTAATCTAAGGTGCCCCATGGTGTAGTAAATTTAGTTTTATACTGATCCCGGGGGCAGATGCGTATCTGGTTATGTCTGGAGAACCCATCCATGAAGGACAACATTTCACTACCGGCACATGAGTCAATGATTTGGTCGATGAATGGCATGGGAAAATTATCCTTGGGGCAGGCTAAATTGAGGTCTCAAAAATCGGTACAGACACGAATAGTTCCTTGCTTTTTGTTAACTGGAATGGGGTTAGACACCCATGATGTGTAAGCGATGGGAAAAATAAATTTGACTTGGAAGAGTTTTTCGACCTCGGATTTGATCGCGGGGACCTAGAAGAGTGGACTGGGCGATGCACCAAATTAGACGAGAATGGCATCGGGCCAAGTGTCAATGTGATGTTCGACAATTGTTGGGTCAATACCTGGCATTTCTTCATAAGACCATGCAATGATGTCACGAAACTCTTTAAATAGAGTAGTGTAATCAGTAATTTCCTACAGCGAGCAGGAATCCCCGATAGAGATGTTTTCGACGACTCTCGGTGTGATGGAGATATCAACCTGTATGGTAGGGGATATATTGGCAAGGTTACCATCTTCGAACGCATATGGGGCGGGGATAGGATTTTTAAACCATCGATGTGACTTGGGGGTAAAAAGTATTTAGACTCGATGGTGTATTGTTGTTCAGTGGGGTGTGTGTGTGGTTATTGCCTGCTTGCTGTTGAGGACCTATGATGGAAAGAGTCCCATGGGGTTTCGGTAGCATTCATGGCCTTGATTATCTCCTCATATGTGGTAAATATGTATTCTTCTAGTATATCTTCATCTAAAGACCTAGGATCTTCATTCTAGGAAGAAAGATAAATTGAGTTGAGATGCAGGATGTCAAGGTACTCAATGATGGCTGCAGTGGGTGCTAGGATTTCGTCTTGAGGGAAGATTAAGGGGTCTAGAACCTCACAGGAAATTGGTGATGGGGGATCAATATCTGTCACAGCATCCGACGAACGTGACATGTTTTTGTCCCCATTATGCTCTATTGGTTCGGTATCCTCTTCGATTACTGTAGGGAGGGTGGTTCCACACGGGGTGAGGTTGTTGGTTGTGGAGCCAGATCTTCCAGTCTCATATATGATATTGTCTTAGTCGTGCACCCTAGAGGACTGTACACCCACTCTGCATTTTTAGGGGTTCGGGGCAACGCCCCGAAAAAGGGGGTTTGGGGGCGGAGCCCCCGAGAAAATTTTTTGGGGCTGTTTTCACCAGCTGTTTTGCGGGCCCATGGTTTTGGGTATCCCGTGGTATTTTTCCCATTGTATTTTCCCTATAAAAGAAATACATTGTAATACGGCTAGGGTTGATGTATGAGGTTTTATGCATTGTAAAGATCTCTAAGATGAGGAGAGAGACTGTGAGACAGTGAAGATGAAGTGCAGCGGCTATGCTGCAAGTTGTATCCCTTCACCTTGCTGGATGGTAATAATAATAAGGAATGGCAAATTCAGTGTGGACGTAGCCCAAGTTGGGGTGAACCACGATATATCTGTGTCTCTCTTGTAATGTGTGTGTAATTATATTTGCATTTTTGTTTATTGTTATTGCTCTGCGATCCTGTTTTTCTAACAGAGGTTACCAACTAATTGGATTTGGGTTGTCCGCAAAGTGTGAAATGCAGCAATAAGAGGGCATTGGAACGAGTGGTGAGACATTAAGTTGCACGAGCGACACGGTCGGGTGGCGTTCGTATGATTTAAAACAATGGCTAGGCTTTATGGACATCGTGACGACTGTTGGTCGGGTATGGAATCGACCCACCATGGGGAGGGACTAGTCAGGATAACTATAGTACCCATGCTGATAGGAGCCTCTTATGGAGATGAGGGAGGTGAGGTATCTTCTAAGGGTTCAGTGAGGCGAATAATTGCCAAGGCCTCTCGATAAAGAGGGAGGTCAGGGCAATGATGTGTATAGTGCCCATACTGAGAACATATGGAACATGTGTGATTCATACATAATGTTTTGGACTTAGTTATGGGCGAGGGAGGTGTGCCCCCTTTCACCACTGGTGGAGCGTGGGTGATGCTAACAAGGGTGTTAAGCAAATTCCATAGCTCTGGTAGAGTGGGACATAGGTTTGTTGCGTGGCCTTGCTGCCCGCAAAGAGAACATGGCGGTGTGAACCTTTGATTGGGAGTATTACTGGGGCTTTCAACTCTTGATGGTTAATGCCCCCTGCTTTAGGCTTCACGGTTTCTATCGAATTAGATGTCGGGTTTGGTAATAGGGGACCTTTCAACTTGGGTTGTTGGGTACCCACATTGGTGGTCTTAGTGATGACCGATTGTGGTGTAGTTGTAGATGTCATAGGTTGGGTTGTCGTAATTGAACGTGTTACGGGCCTTGTGGACGTAGTAGTCGAAACAGGGACAAAATCATAATGGGCGACTATTTTGGAATCCATCTCTCGGAAGGGTGGTGTAAGGTACCACACCGGGATCCCCAAAGTTAGCCTAGGTAGAGTTAAATGAGCCATAACTGGCGTCCCTTGTACACTCATGGGAGGATACAAGAATGGGATTTGAAAAATCGGTGGTACCGATGGACTCAACATTTTTTCAACACCATGAATCAACAGTGGTGTTGATGATGATGTTGAGGTGGAGGCGACTCCATTTTCAATGGTGAAAATTGTGCACATTAGCCCATCAGTAGATGTCGGGATCTTTGGTGGTGGTCCCGAATATGCTCCTAACAAATTGGATTCCTTGTACATACCGAGGGAAATGTCAACATACGGTTGATCATCACCCAATATAGTGGGTAGGACATTGTCGGGATTGCTTGTGGTATTAGGGTCATAGTATTTAAGTTGGTTGAGGGTAACTATCTTCCCATTTAAGGGAAACATCATGATACAAAAAACTGAGGAGGCTAACGCCTTCATGGCATACATGTAACTACGCCCCAAGAGAATGTTGTAGTCGATCTCAGCATCGACTACTTCAATATTGATCATAACCATCTTGTCCCCTAGCTCTATGGGAACATTTTGGCACAATCCTCTTGGTTGGGATGGTCTCCCATCATATGTGCGAAGAGAAATAGATGAGGGGACCAACTTGGGGGATCCTAATCGTTTCCATACTTTTACAGACATAACACAAGTGGATGCGCCTTCGTCGATGATACAATGATGGATCATGACTAGAACTTGAAATGCAACTGATGATGGTAGTCATGGAGCACCTTTGTCAACATCAAAGGTCATGAGGTGCGAGTCGGAAGGGTCGACAACACCGAGTGCATTGAATAATGCTTTTCTCTGTGTTGGGAAAGACTGTAGCACTTCTAATGTGGACATAGCCACGGGGACTGAGCCAAGTCATACACAATACTTTAATTGTGGGCATCTTTCATGTGGGGGTTACTAGGGGTATGCCTGAGTGGAGCTTTCGGAATCTGTGGGATTTGTTCAGAATTCAAGAGTAGTATTTGCAGAGGCCCCCCTGAGAGGATATAAACGTCTTCCACTTGGGGGGTGGAAGGCCCATCATATCTCTTGGCTCATGTCTGAAGCTTTATATTCATCGTATAGATATTTTGGAAAGAGTTGTTGTCAGATGGGCGAGGATCTTGTTCTTGTGTAACTGCCCATTGATTGGAAAAGGGTTGTTGTAACACTGTTGTTTGTGGTTGGGAAGGACTCGTTGTCTAAGGAGGGTTCGTCACCATCTTATTTTTAGCTTCCACTAACTGTTGGCAGTCGGGGATAAGAGGACAATGATGTATGTAATGACCATAATCGCCGCGCCGCAAATGGAGCAACAATAATTAGTTCTCAGGGGATTATTATTCCCTTGTTTGGGGGGATTGTTAGTCCCTGCATTTGGATCCTCCGTGTTCTAGTTTTGCTGGGGGGGATTACCCCCTTGCCCCGGCTGCTAATTCTGCTTTTTCTTACCTTTCTTCTTCCCCTGAGTCTATGGATTCTGGGGGTTTGCAGCGTTCAATTGCTCAAATTGTTGAGCTTGCTGAACATAAGTAGGTTGAACTAGGTTAACCCCCATGTGGGGGGAAGTTTGTTGACCAGTTGGGCACGAGAAAGGGTAATACATATTATATCCTGGCAGTGGGATAAATGTCAATTGCGCTCCATAAGAGGTGGATGTAGGAGCGACTTGCGCCATTGGTGGTGTGGGAACCATCATCGCTTGGCTAACGTTTGGGTAGTTATGACTATATGGTCCATACTGTAATTGACCAATCGATGGTGTTGGTATTGGTGTAGGGGGGTACCGACACATGTGGCATAGATGGGTAATACAAAACCATCTTGAATGGCACCTATGTGGTGGGAGGAACCTTTCCTAAATGGGAAATGGACCCAATAATCCCATCCACCGAATGTGACGAGCCCAAAGGTGTAGGATCCAACGATCGATGCCGCGAGGCATCAGGGAGGGTTGTGTAAAGGTATCCAGACTGTGCATATATGAGGTCGAAATGTTGTGCTTTCATAATAGCCTCTTCCTCTCTTTGTGGCATGGAGGTGGCGACATCTTTAGCTATGGCAGGTTGGAGAGATTTGATAAACCAATCCAACAAAAAGGGACGTTGTATTTCGATCTTGCATAATGTGCGGCGTCTACGCCACTCGTGGATGTGGTCTGCGATGTGGGTGGAAGTATTTTGATGAAACTCAGTGATAATTTTGACGCCTAGATCATGTCAGATTGGCAGTTGAAAGTATGTAAGAAATGTAGTGGCCAATGTCACAAATGTGGAATGGGTGCCACTTTCCAGGTTTAAGTACCATTTTGTTGTTGTTCGGTTGAGGGTACGCTGGAATAGGTGAAGCCTCATAGGGTCATCCACTATGTTGTTAGATGAACACCATAAGTGGAAAGACATAACGTGGTTGGCACAATCGTCTTCCTATTTTCCTTCAAATTTGGGAATATCGGAAGGAAGCTTGTCTGGCATAGGCGGTCATGTCACATCATGAGCAATGGGGTCATTTGTCAATTTGGAAAAATTAGGTAGATTTAAATTAGCCATAAATGGTAAGGTAGGGATGACGAGTCTTTCCATTCTGTTTGGGATTTCATTTCCACTAGGGGGGGACCTAGGTGGTGTTGTAAACAACGGATTACCTCCTATGAGAGAGGATGGGTCAAAGTGATTTGAGGGATCTCCTTGGGGAGAAGACAGCGGGGGTACTACGTCCGATGGGGGAAGAAGTGGTGTAATTAATAGATTCTCTGAGGGGAGAAAATGTACCTAGCAAGGCGTGGCCTCGACCAGATGATCCTATTAATTCTACCTGGGAACAACCTTGGCTTGAATTCCCTCTGCGTGTAATATGGGGGGGAGGTGTAATAACACCCCTCGAGAGAGGGGAAAGGCCTTATAGTCTACGAGACTATCTTAGGATGTTGTTTTGTTCCTCAATGGTGAAGGCTTTGTGTCAAATGAGAGTGATAGTGGAATAAACACAATTGAACAAATGCAAGAATATGCCAACCATAACAAATGCAAAATGGTGCGATAAGTGAGTGATATGTGTAATGTTGGTTTTAGTGCATGAGTCCCCACATGTAGGTTCTTTTTATTACGAGTTAGTGAACTTGTAGTTAAAAAGAAAAATAAATGTAAATTCCTTAGAAGACCCAACGTCCTTCCTCTCAAAATGTTATTGGGCCTCCCAAAAGCACAATTGATGGTGATAATGGTATCCACTCACCAATCGACTAGTGTAGGTAACAAATATCTAGTTCTATCGGCGATGGGGCTAATGATCCAATCAAGAAGACTTGGCAACACCTCCCAATGACAATAGCTAACTTCAGGAGTCAATTTCACTCACAATTTCTCCTTGGTGATATCCTAAGTTGGGCCACTAAGATACCTTGCGTCAAGTCTGGATCAGTGGTTCGGCGTGCACAGTATAGTGTCGTCTCCCTACAACAAGTTGAATGGCTTGTAGGGGAGAGCAGGGAAGCTATACCTTGGCATTCACCTGCTTGGTCACGACGCACTTCTAATCCGGGTTTTATTTTAACACTTGCTTATAGCAGGATTTTGTAAGTACCCTATGAGACAACAATGATATGTTTCAAAATATTACTAATGAAACTAGATTGGTGGGCATTAATGGATGCCTATCCCAATCAATCCTACCTAACTAAAATATTGTTTTGCATCCTCCTGTGGAGGATTTTAGTTGGTTAATACAATTACAATGTTGATTTTAAGGGGTTTGAATGTTTCACTTATGGAGTGTAAGAGGCGTATTTAGGGTTTAGTGTTTAGGGTTTATGGTAATCGACCGACTGCATCAGAGGGCTCTTGAAAAAATTCAAGAGCCCAGCATCGCATAAGGCCTCAGTCACGGCTCAGTCAGACAACACAATATCTCGAAGGGCATCATACTCCCTCTCTCTCCACTCCACATCCCGGACATGCGCCATCACCAACCAGCAACCACCTGCACAAGGAAATGATCACCCATCAGACTTGTCAAATATATAAGCATGGATTTCTCTAAAAAGGTCTACGCATAGCGTTACATTTTTCAACATATTAGCGCGTAGCGCGGCCGAAACATTATTTGGCCGCACGGAACCAATGCACGGGAGATATATAGCCCGTCCACGCATGTAGCATGACTATTCGAGGAACAACCGTGTTAGCAACAACGCGCAGCCGAAACATATATATATCGCGCTACGCGCAGTATAGTGCATATTTTATGTGCTAATGAGCACGCTACATAGCGCGCGATTTTTTATAAAATCTCGCACTAGGGCAACGTAATATTTTTCGAAAATCCCATGCGGTCTCAAAATCCCACATGGTAACCCTAAAAACATTAAAACAATCCCTAGCCACCGAGGGGACCCCCAACCCTAAGTCTACCTGAACAAAATCAAAGAGTACAAAGTTTAGGCATACCTACGACTTGTGCCTCGTTGAACGGTGCACCGGATCTCCCAGAAACACTCGAAAGGAACTCTAGGATGTCGTTGGCACAAAGTAAAAATGATTTTGAAAAGTGGGCCCCAACCCTATTTTAAACTCATTTGACCCAAACTTCCAACTGATGCCACGGACAAAATGTAAATCCGTTTTCAAAACCGTTCGCACCACGATGACCAACACTTTGAGCTCTTCTACATGGAAGAAACCAATCCAGATTCCCACTAATGTCACTAGGAATCTATCTATCTTAGTACCCCACAGGTACACGATGTTTTGGTTATACGATTTCTACATTGTCAATACCTCGGTTATGTCTTTTACTACACTTGGGTATGTGCGCCGCATGTGCAGGACCGTGATCAGGCCAATATGAAGCCCCTTGTTTATCCACTATATGAATAAGACTCCAAAGCTCTAACAATAAGGGGCATGCACCCTACCGCAGGTATCATTCCAAAAATTGGCATATAGACTCTATTTACCCTCCGTTTATAATGCATATCCTAGTATTCCCACTGATAACCATAGGGTCCCCCTTCATGGCCTTGATCAGCCATCAACATCATTTCCGTGAATAACATGTTCCCCCATGGGTGTGTGCACCACTGCCATCCCAATCATCAATTGGAACCCATGATGTCGCCCCCCCACAAGTCATATGACTCTGACCAAACTTGAAACAACCCTCCCTTAGAGTATCATTTCATAATTGTGCATTTACTCCACCAAGTAGACACACGTCAAACTCCTTAGCACATGTTACGAGAACAATTCACGAAGCCACCCTCATACCTCAATGAGCACTTTACCCTCTGCAATATTCTTCGTATCATCACCCCCACAAAGACACTCATGGGGTCCCCCCCCACCATCAGAAGCAACCAGTTCTATTCAGTTATCCCGCAGGTATACACTGCATGGCATCATTTCATGGGGCTCTCGTCTTTGCGTCTACAAGTTAACCCTCACTTAACCATTGGAAAGTGTCCCCCGATCCACTCAAAACCATGGGGATTCCACCCATCATAAAATTGGTCCCTCGATACACCCAAAACTGTGGGGACCCCACCGATATTCTTTATGTACAAACAAGTTCCCTCGTCACCTCACATTAAGGGAACATCATATTATTTTGGAAGTAACCCATGGTCGCCTTTGATTGATGTATATTGAATCTCCATATGTTCAAAAGTATTTGTTTTGTCGGTCATCATTACCCTTCTTTTTGCGTCTCCATAAAAACCCCTTTCATTTGCAGTTTGTCTCCATCCATTTCAACCTGTTCCATCTTGAAAGAAAATCTCATGGCCCCGCTCCCCATGTTTACATCGACTAAAGGAAGTTATGAGCCCTACCCTATTAACCAGTTTTGTGTCAGGATTGTCCATCCATCAGTTGGTTACAATATGATCCCAGTTCTAAGGATAAGACTCTTGTCCTATCCTATCATCTACTTCAACTCTCGTTGACGTCAAAACACCATATTCTGAGAGTTGCAATAGTTGCAGTTGTACCTCGGGATCCCTTTCAATCACTATAAGGGATCACCTCGAACTTAGTAGGGAGAGTCATTAGTGCTCCCTAACTAAGTGGTTTACCCTATGCTCAACGTGAACACATCATTGCATCAATAAGAAACATAATTTTGAAGGTAGCAGTGTTCACATTTGGAAATCATGATAGCAATCTATTCGGTATGGTGAATCCCTCAGGAAAATTTACGTACCAAGTTTAGTCCCCCACCATAGTGGGTTCATCATGGTCACCAGCAGTTCCACTTCTTCAATATTTTGCAGCAGCTTCGGGGGCATTTACTCTAACATGGATTAAAGCCACCTTCATCCATGTCCCAGTAGTATAGTAGAGTCGACACTTTTGTCCTCTCTCATTGTAATCACTTTGACAACATTTCACGAGCATGGGTATGCCTGCCTCATTTGTATAAAAGCTATTCTTTATTACAACTCCAACAGTCGTTACCAACACTCTTTCCCCATGGGAGAACCTTATTTTTTCCACTTATGCTTCGTCCTACAAAACATGATGCATTATCATCTCTACAGTACTTTCCGAACCTCACACATCAGGGGGCATGTGTTAACGTGTAAAAGTTGCACACATGCGACATTTTGGTGATTCATCCAGTAAAGTATCATCAACATAAAGAATGCATCTCACCACAGGCATCCTCTACAGATCCAAAACACAGAATGATTCCACAAGTTCCAAGAAATAGTCAAAACAAAGGGTAGCGCGGGTATTACACAGTTGACCCGCGCTAAAGCGCAGGTTACCTGAAAAATGCATGTGCTACACCCGCACGACTTTTCCTTCGATAGCCGCACTACTGTCAAAATGGAGGGACCACTCATGCCCAGTGACACATTAAATACCCAATCCTCCCCAAGGATAAGAATTCAGCTCCTCACACACTTGCGGGAATTAATCAACCCCCCTTGTGTACCTTGGAACTAGTTCATGAAGGAGGAGAGTTCACATTTGGATCTAGTTGTTTGATGGCCACCTCTTGGCCTATAAAAGGAATCCATTGGCATGCATCTTGTAGAGAGAAATTAGAGAAAGGTTATGATGTTGGATTTGAGTTGGAGCTTCCTCATAGCCCACCATTTCCTACCATTGTGAGAATTCCCAAGCTTGCTTGCCACCTACCATCAACGGGAAATTGTTTCTCTCCATTGTTCTCCCACCTACTTAGCATTTAGTTTGGACGAGAGAGGCCTTCGTAAGGCAGATTGTTGGCTTCCCTTGAAGCCTTCACCTCCTAGGTGTTGTACAACTATTCCATTGGGCGATATAAGAGTGGTTTAGCATATCTTTGGCTGTTGTCGAAGTTTGCATTCCCCCCCCCCTATCTTTCATTTTGTTTTTATTAATATTTTCATGTTTGAATGTGAACTACACTAACAATCTCTTGCAGAATCACTTGGAGGAATACCACCAACCATCAAAAGGGGCTCCAAGGACTGAGGCCTTTCAGCAACCTACAAGGCTTAGCCCCTCACCAAGTGGAAGAGTGCACTTGTGCAATTTTTTCCATAAGCGAGGTGAATAGTATACTAGGATTGGAAGAGTCTTTAGGCCTCTTATTGTGTGCTAGTGGAGAAAACACATGTCATGAAAGAAAACAAAAATTATTTTATTGGCAAATTAACTAAAAGAGTATATCAAGTAATGTGTACTTCTAACTCTAAGAGATGCTCATGGCGCTTTGCAAAATCAAAATATTCTAAATAGACAAGTGTGCAATGGAGGTATTTCACACTTCTCACCCTTTTTCTGATTCACCAAGCTCACATGAAGTGCAAGGTGAAGAGCATAGTTCGGTCGATAAGTGTCTTTAGGTCCTTGCTTGTGTGCAAAAAGTGTTTTCTACACTAACAATACTACTAAAAACAACATGTCGATTTGATGCATAAACAAGAGATGGTCTTGAATACTAGTGACAAAAATGGGGCCCGTTGAAAGCCTCAAAGTTGGTTACCTAGATAAGTTTCAAGAGAGATGTACTCTTTACTTCCTAATATTGGTATAGGTGCACTAATTACTAAGAAATTAAGTAATTGGGTGAATTAACCTTGATTTAAGTTCACTAGTAAGTAGCAATTGGGCTGCCAAACTAAGCTATATAGATAGAAAGCAAATAAACAACAGTAGCGTGGCTAAACTAGACTCTACTGCGTGGACCACGCGGGTTAATACAAAACAGACATGTTGTAGCGCGTGTAATACACTAACCTTCCGCGCGGGTGCAATGGGTGATGTAGCGTGGGTCTGACACTGGTAATGTGCGCTATGCGAGCGATTTCCCGAGTCAATTTCGCACTATCAGCGCAACATAGACATAGGGAACCACATGACTATGGAAAAATAAATGGGGTCGTGATGGGGCCAAATTTTGGAAGCAAGAGGTGAAATACTTGATCTCTTCCAAGTGGCAAATACGTAGAATTAGCTACTTAGCATAAAACAACCCAGTTTTTAAAAAAATAACAAAAATAAGTATGGTCACCATTAGAACTGTTATGGAAAAAATTGCACAAGTGCACTCTTCCACTTGGTGAGGGGCTAAGCCTTGTAGGTTGTTGCAAGGCCTCGGTCCTTGAACCCCCTTTTGATGGTTGGTGGTATTCCTCCAAGTGATTTTGCAAGAGATTGTTAGTGTAGTTCACATTCAAACATGAAATATTAATAAAAACAAAAGTAAAGAGATGGGGGGAGAATGCAAACTTCAACAACAACCAAAGATATGCTAAACCACTCTTGTATTACCCAATAGAATATATGTACAACACCGAGGAGGTGAAGGCTTCAAGGGAAGCCAACAATCTCTCTTAGGGAGGCCTTTCTTGTCCAAACTAAATGCTAAGTAGGTGGAAGAACAATGGAGAGAAACACTTGCCCCTTGATGGTAGGTGGCAAGCAAGCTTGGGAATGCTCACAATGGTAGGAAATGGTGGGCTATGAGGAAGCTCCAAATCAAATACAATAGCATAAAATTGCTCTAATTTCTCTCTCCAAAATGCATGTCAATGGCTTCCTTTTATAGGCCAACAGGTGGCCATCAAACAACTAGATCCAATGTAAACTCTCCTCCTTCATGAACTAGTTCCAATGTACACAAGGGGGGATGATTAATGCCCCCAAGTGTGTGAGGAGCCGAATTATGATCCTTAGGGATGATTGAGTCTTTAATGCGTCGTTGGGCGTGAGTGGTCCCACCGTTTTGACAGTGCGGCTATCGAAGGAAAATCCGCGCAAGTGTAGCGCAGACATTGTTTAGGTAACATGTGCTATAGCGCAGGTCAACTGTGTAATACCCGTGCTACCCTTTGTTTTGACTGTTTCTTGGCACTTGTGGACTCATGATATGTTTTGGATCTGTTGAGGATGCCTATGGTGAGATGCATTCTTTATGTTGATGACGCTTTACTGGATGAATCATCGAAATTTCACATGCGTGCGACTTTTAGGCGTTAACAGTGACATCTAAAGGGGTTGTGATACTAAATCTTGATGATATATAACACCACACATGCAATTTTATGTGGAAATAAGCATAAGGGTCGAGCTACTAAATCTTAACATGATCTCCATAGCTTCAAGAAAATAACCAAGATCATAACAAAATGGAAAGGGGGACATTGTCTATATAAAATTGTGTTGGCAGTTAGTAATATTCTATAAAAAATTATTGTTGGTGGTAGACTTATAGGTGGTGTGCATTCACATGCCCTACACTGTCTTCACCAACTTATGTCTACAACTCAATAGAATTTTCAACTAATGTTTATTGTTGCCTAGATGAGGGCAAACAATGGACAATGTTGATTGTAGGGGTAACAATTCCCACATCAATGTTTGTGAGGTATCTGTTGTTGGGTAATCAAGGTCTATAACATGTTTCAAGGAACATGGAACATGCATTGATAAGTAAAATTTTGGTGCACTAAAGGGTGCAAAAATGAGTAAATAGCTTTATGCAGTGGTACACAATATGTTATAGATAATGGACCCAATTAATTTTGTGTTGGTGCATGTAAGTGTTTGCAAAATAATATATCAATGAATTAGTCTACGTCATTGCACTGTCATAGGTGGTCTAGAAAATGCATGTTGCTTTAGTGTGTGCAAGCTTGTGATAACCACTAGAAGGGTTATAGGAATATTGCTTCAACATTGTAAAAAATGGTAAGTGGTGAATCCTTTTGTGCTACTAGTGAAGAGTGTGTCCCTTTAAGTTGTTGATGAAGAAGCAAATTTTAACCTTGTATTACATGAAAATTACCATGTGTGTGTGTGATATGAAGTCACTCATTCAAATACCCATCATACTCTAATACCTTCGAAGTATATATAAGTCACTCACTCAAAGACCCATCATACTCTAATACCTTTGAAGTGTATGTCATGGGTTGGGCCATGCAAGTAAGGAATATTGTGAACAAGTGGAAAAAGTGGATCACACAAAATACTAAGGATAGTAGAGAAAATATAAGAGCCATTACGAAATTTCTAGATAACATTAAGGTAAAAAGTGTAGTGTGAATCCTCTTAGAAACTACAGTCATGTCATGTGGAAGGTTGTTTGAGAAGATGTCCAACACCTGACCATTTTTTGAGCCAATGTTGGCTTCCAAGTGGGAAGTAGATGTGGGTAGGAAAGGATCACATGTGATTTTGGCATCTTGTTCTAGCCAACAAAGATAGTGCTTGAATATATCTTTGCAACCACAAAGGGGTCTAGTTTAGGATTATGTTGGTTAATATATTGGGTAGACATGTTCCTATGTCCTTGACGACATAAGTAGAAGAGAACAAATTAGTGTCACAAGGATGATACCAATTTGACAATAAAAACAATGTTTACAACCACATGGGCACATGGATACTTAAGGGAGGACAATCATATAGAGATAACAAATAGGATATATAAAATTACACCATTCCAAAGTAAGACTTACACAACTCATTACTTAACTTTAATGCTATAAATAGTAATGCTAAAATAATATGTTCGTGACAAAATACTAATACTCTAAGACATAATAATTGAGGAGGGAATACCTTAGCAACTTGTCAGCAAGACAATACTTATAGTAGTATAGTACTTGACTCTCACCCATGTAGAAGGAAAGGACACGAATCAATTTGAGATATATGAGAATCTTGTACCCCTAATAAACTCTTTGTACTTTTTTAGCCATTTGAAGTAAGGAATTTGTATCCCTCTTCCTACCCAATGGGCTCTTCAATATGCTTTATGTGGATGCCCATTAATTCTTAATCCTAAATTACAAGGTGATTAATGTTAGTTCTTAATCTCAAGGGTGGTAGGTGCTAGGCAGGATCATTTATGGTCTTGGGAGAACTAAAGTATTAAATTATTAAAGGGGATTAGGTACAACAACAAACAATCAGGTAGAAGCATATGCTCTCCTCCAAGGGAGTTAAATATGTAAATCCATCCATAGTGAAATCTATAATATCCATTGGGGATTCCTCCATCATTAAATTTTTTGTGAACAATGAAAAAGTTTGAACGACGATAAGTTAGCCAGACTTATCACAAGAACAAAAGAAAAGGATCCTTTGGTTTAAGGACACTCATTTTTTCAACATCTTGAGAGATCTCATTCAAGAAGTTGATAAGAATGCTAATGGTGCTACAAGCTTAAATGAAGGTACCTTTAAGAAAAATGGGGTGATGAAATTCCAAGCCATCCCATAGATTTTGTGAGGAACCTACAACAATTAATTGATGAAATGAACGATATATCATAACATAGAATATTTTTATTGATTGCAGGCCACTTCGAGGGGGAAACCTCCTTTGAGCAAGCTCAATACAATTAATTCATGGATGCCTTCACTGGCCTCAACACAAACTTTATACTAAGTCTATGCGCCAATACTATGGATCAATACCATGGAACATATAATGCTACGAGATGACTTACAAAGCATATGCGTCCAATACTATGGATCAATACCATGGAACATATAATACTATGGGCTAATAAAAACTATGGATCAATACCATGGAACATATAATACTATGGGACGACTTACAAAGCATATGCGTCCAACAAAAATATACTAACAAAGTAAAGAGAAGGGTTGATATGGGTTCCTAACATCCCCTCCCCCTTAGAAAAATCTTTGTCCTCAAAGCTTTAGATGTGGAAATTGTTGTTGAATCTGAAGGAGTGGTTCCTAGGTAGCATCCTCTGGTTGCATTCTGTGCCATTGAATTAATACCTTTGTGATAGATCGAGAGAGAAGCTGACGAGTGCGCCGATTGAGGATGGCCTCCGGCTCTAAAAGGATGGATCCTTCATTATTTAGTTCTGGTAAAATAGTTTTTCCTCTGATGTTGGTGCCAAGAACTTTCTTCAGACAAGAGACATGAAATATTGGATGAATGCGGGAAGAAGGAGGGAGTTCCAATTTATAAGTAACGGACCCAATCTTCTGAAGAATCTTATATGGCCCATAGAAATTTGGAGCGAGCTTATGATGCCCTTTGAGTTTCAGGGAGGATTGCTTGTAAGGCTGTAGATGAAGAAAAACCATATCACCTGCTTGAAAAGCGCACTTAGAACGATGATGATCGGCTTGTTGCTTCATTCAATTTCTTGCCATGTGAAGATTGTCCTGCAAAATGCAAAGAATCTGATTGCGGTTTCGAAGGACCGTGTCAACTGCTTGAATTGGTGAACTGCTGGGGGTGTATGGAAGAAGAACTGGCGATGCCTAACCATAGACCGCTTTATATGGAGTCATTTTAGAGGCAGTGTGGTAAGAGGTGTTGTACCACCATTCAGCGAGAGGGAGCCACTTTACCCACTGATGTTGTTGTTCGGAGATGAAGCAACAAAGATAAGTTTCCAAACATTTATTGATAATTTCACTCTAACCATCTGTTTGTGGGCGATACCCTGAACTCATCTTCAGTTTGGTGCCAGTGTGGCGAAATAGTTCTGTCCAAAAATGACTAGTGAAAGTTGCATCGCGATCCGAGACAATGGAAGAAGGGATTCTATGAAGACGAAAGATTTGGTCCAAGAAAATTTGTGCGACTAAGGAGGCTATATAGGGATGGTTGAGGGCACAAAAATGACTATATTTGGAGAGGCGATCAACCACAACCAAAATAACTGTCTTCCCTCCATATTTAGGGAGCCCTTCATTGAAATCCATAGAAATATATGTCCAAATCCGTGTAGGAATGGGAAAGGGTTCGAGCAATCCCGGAAGGAGTGTCATTTCACCCTTATTGCGCTGGCAGGTATCACATTCAGCCACCATCTGTTGAATTGTCCTTTTGATTCCCTGCCAAAAGAAGTTACGCCGTGCCCACTCATACGTTTTGAGGATCCCAGAGTGCCCTGCCGATGGAGAAGCATGGAGTTCATAGAATACAACCTGTTGAAGATTTGTGCTACGGGGAAGCACGAGACGACCCTTGTATCTCAGGGAAGCACCATCCCAAGATTAATGCAGTACAACATTAGGGTTGTTGGCCAAGCGTTGGATGATTTGAGACAATGAAGAGTCATCGACATAGCCCTGTTGAACAGATTGCAAGCAATTTGGAATAGGCATAGAAATAGCTGAAAGAGAAACTTGGTCATCAAATGTGCGAGAAAGAGCATCTTCCACAAGATTTGTCCTTATCCTTCTTGTAAGTGATCTCATAGTCATAACCCATGAGTTTGCTCACCCATTTATGTTGTGCTGGGGAGGATACCCGTTGTTCCAGGAAATATTTCAGACTTTGGTGATCAGTCTTGATGCAGAAATGATGCCCTAATAGGTATGGACACCACTTCTCTACTGCATGCAAAAGAGCCATCATTTCCTTCTCATATGTAGAGGCAGTTAAATTCTTACCATAAAGGGCTTTGCTAGTGAACGCAATGTGATGTTCATCTTGAAGGAGAACAACACCAAGTCCATTGTCACAAGCATCACTCTCAATAGTGAAGGGCTTGGAAAAATTGGGCATAACTAAAACAGGTGTAGTACACATAGCTTGTTTCAGTTTGTCAAATGCACACTCAGTAGCATGTGTCCATGTAAAAGCATCCTTTTTCAATAAAGTGGTTAATGGAGCTGCAATCTTCCCATAATCCTTGACAAACTTGCAGTAGTATCCAGTCAATCCGAAAAAACCGCGAAGGCTCTTGAGTGTCTGAGGATGCGACCAATTTTTCATGGCATCTATTTTGGCAGAATCGATGCAAACCCCTTGAGCTGAAATAATGTGCCCAGGATACTCTACTTCCTCCTGTCCAAAAACACATTTAGACTGTTTGGTGTGGAGATGATGATTAGAGAAAAGTTGCATTACAAGATCCAGATGTTGGAGATGCTCAGCCCATGTTTTACCATAGATGAGGATATAATCAAAGAAGACCATAAAGAATTTCGGCAAGTAGGGCCGGAATATTTTATTCATCAATACCTGGAATGTGGAAGGAGCATTAGTGAGGCCAAAGGGCATGCCCAAAAACTCATAGTGGCCAAAATGTGTGCGGAAAGCTGTTTTAGGGATATCATCCTCATGAACCCGAATTTGATGATACCCAGAACGAAGATCCAACCTAGAGAAAACTTGAGCACCATGAAGCTCATCAAGAATCTCATCAACAACAGGAATTGGAAACTTATCCTTGATTGTGAGGTGATTAAGTGCTCAGAAATCAATGCAGAGGCGCCATGACCCATCTTTTTTTTTGGACAAGAAGAACTGGTGAAGAAAAGGAACTAGTACTAGGGTGAATAATACCTTGCTTCAGTAAGTCCTGAACGAGCATTTCAATCTCTGTTTTTTGGTGAAATGGGTAGCGATAGGGCCTGATGTTGGGAGGAACGCTTCCAGGAAGGAGCGGAATACGATGGTCCTATGTTCTTGAAGGTGGCAATCCGACTGGTTCAGCAAAGACACCTGTATATCTATCCAGAATTTGTTGTATATCCAAAGGAGTAGTGGAGACCGCTGACGGTTGCATCTGAATAGAATGGATCTGAGCGATGACACCATGTGAATTCTTCTTAAGGAGATTTTCCTTGCGATGTGAACTGATGATGCTGAGAGACCCTGGTTGTAAGCCTATCAATGTGTTTTTTTCCCATTGATTGAAAACTGCATCCAAAGTTCATTAAAATACCATAAGATGGGGCCAAGTGTGCGTAGCCATTGAGCGCCCAAAACTGCATCACATCCGCCTAAGGCTAAGGAAAACATGTCGGAGCGCAGGTTATAATCTCCCATAGAGATACGTATATTGCAACACTTCCCCTTGCAAGGTAAGGTGCCCCCATTGGCAATCATGACTTCAAAGTTGGAGCAAGGATGGACAAAGCAATCAACCTGTTTGGTGATCCGAGGGTCAATGAAGTTATGAGTGCTACCAGAATCAATGAGTATTGTAAGAGGGAGCTTCTTGAAGTAACCCCTGACCCACATTTTTTGGGGGGTGGTGACTCCGGCTAAAGCATGGATAGATATCTCTGGGTGGTCGTCCTGAGACAGAGGGTCAACAGGCGATTGTTGAATGTCGACCTGATCATCTATTGTATTTGGAGCTTCTTCACCAATTTCAGAGGCGGGCAAAGAATCCACATCTAAGAGATCGAGATTTTGCTCAACACATCTATGCCCCCAAGTGAATTTCTCATCACAATTATAACAAAGCCCTTTTTCTCTACGTGCTTGCATCTCAGCTTTAGACAAATGCTTGATAGGAGTTGGTCGAGGAGCTGGCGTGATAAGAGGTTGTTGGGAGCCCACATTTCTGAAGGGAACAAAAGTGGGGTTGGAGCGTTGTTGGGCTGCGATCTTGTCTTCTTCCAACTTAGCCAACCCCAGGGCTTCCATCATTGTGGTTGGACAAAACATTTTGACCTCAGATCGGATTTGTCACATACCCCAATTTTGTAAAAATAATGTAATTATTTTATTATATTCCTGAGACATTATGTTAAATTTAATGCTAAGTAGGAATTGATGACTCAGCAGAATCATTAGAAGTGGAATGTAAATCAGAATATTTTATTATTAATAAATAAATTATGGAGACAACAGCATGGGAGAGCTGTTAAAAGAGATTACTGGTCAAATTGGTGGATGGAACTAGGTGGACAGGCAAAAGACAAGTGGCAGCATCCTCAAACACTTCCTAAGTTGCAGGTGGCAACTTCCCTATATTTGGGGTCATGATTCCCCAAGAAAGTGGAATCTGAGCAGGTGGCTCATTAATGACAGTTAACCCAACAAAGACCTAGGCAATATTTTAAATAGTACTCAATGAACTGAGCTGGGGGTTCAACATTGTTCTGGAGGGAGAATACATTAAGGTGAATGTTATTCAGGAGTCCCATTGAGGAAGAGGGAAAGACAGTAAGGAAAATTGTTTGAGTGGGATGCTGCAGTAACTTGGTTCCAGTTTAGCAGTTTTGGCTGAGTGAATTGTTTTGCTACACCTAGTTCCAACCAGGGAGACCAGAGCAAGCTCGAGGGTCCTGAGAAGTGCTGTCTGGGAACTCTCCAGGAGTTGGTAGGGAGGAACAACCTCCCATTGCTATTGTTGTCCTCAGTTTGAAACAGGTTCTGTTATTTATTGCTTTGTGTTTATTAAGTTTAAATGAATGTCTGTTATGATTATCATTTAATTGTCTGAATAATGTCAGTTTAGTAACAGATAATATCCCAGAATATCAGCATGTAAGATTTTAAATAATTACTGTGTTTTCAGTATTCCTTATAGCATTATTTCAGTACTGATAATGTTTTATCCTGCATGCCGCACAATAGTAATATTGTAAGCAATGGTTTATTAAGGTAAATTCTAGACATAGTTTAATTATTTCTGGTTATTAGATAGGTAGGGTTTTAGCATAAGTAATCATTCTCTGGTTTTACAACTAGTTTAAACCATGATAGGAACAGAAATAAATATAACCATTTAAACTACAGTATTGTTATTATCATAGATAGTATTGCAGAGAAGTTGTAACTATATTTAGAGTAGTTTTGTAAAGATAAAAACCCTAGTTAATAAATATACAATTATTATTTGTCACCCAATTTGATTGTGCCAATTTTTGTTCAACAGAAGATCTACTTAGTTATTGTCGGATTCTACAAAAGGGCTAACAGAACTCTATTTGACTCAACCTTGAACTAAAACAACAGTATAGCCATATCTTTCACCTGTTAACTATTTTTCGACAGAGTCTTAGCTAAAACAAACCAAATAGTTAATTAAACAAAAATCGTGACCGTGGAGTTCTATCAAAAACCTATCTCTCCAGTTTCTACAACAAGAAAACATCGACAGAGTTTTGACCTAGCTATTAACTTTCAAACAGAAGAAAACAAAGACAGAACAATAACTAGCTCGAGGCCGAGCTTAAACAAAGTAGTATTTTTATTTCCTTATAGTCATAATCATTGTAACAGAGCAGTATATTTAGCTCACTATCGAGCTCTAATCTTTTAATTATATCCTTCATGTGAATGCACAGTATCGACAGAGTCCTTTCCTTTTAATACGTAAATCATCTAACAAATCACCACTGTAATTTGAGAATGGATTTCTATCTTCCCAGTTTATCCAATATTTTTAAATACTAAGATCTCAGGCCACGATTCCACCACGGCCGCAGCCCAGTTTTCACAATGTTGAATATCTTAAAAACATGAAAGTTGAAAATATATGCCACATACATCAGCTCGAAACCTACAGGAGACTTTTAGACGTATCATCCAAACATTGAAATTCATTACAACGATTTTTACCTACGGTCGTAGCCTTTTATTAATAGAAGCTTTCATAAATTTTAGAAATTTAAAACACACACCATACACCGGCTCCAACATACAGAATGACGGAAACAAGCCATTTTATAAAGCTTAGATTACACAGGAAAACGTAAGAGCGAAACCCATGTTAAGACATTATTTCTACCTACAGTCGAGTTCACAAAACCCACTGTACCTAGCATCATTTTTTAAAGGAAAATGTAGACATTATACAAGCCATCTTACAGACAACACTTATATTAAGATATAGTTTCAAAACCCTGGGAGTTAACCCATAAAATCTTTTGAAGAAGTGTCGAGACAAAAACCTAAACACTTGAGACCGTAACATCACCTACAGAACAGGCTCATAAGCCTGGTTCTCTTCAAAATTTACAATACATATCTCTTTTATAAAAACCTAAGTACCGAAAGGAGGTTAAAATAGTTACAACACCGACAGAAGCCGTAGTAATCAAATACATCACAGAGTTACTCTATCCAAACCAAACCCTACCCACTCAACAACCAACAAGGAGGAAAAGCCATGGTGAAACCAGGCTTACCCGGTTTTAGCCAAGCGCCGAGGGTTGTGCCTTTCACACCTTCACGATTTTTCCAGCACCTGCAACAACAGTGTGATATCAGCTACGGACTTTTGATTTTGTTAAACCCTTTGCTTTTAAACTGAAAAACGATGGAAGGACATTTGCTTACCAGCGAACTCGAATGGGGTTCCAAACTTAGCAATTATCCCGTCAACCACGAGCAGAGACGAATGAGAAACTGCCAGGAGCAACAGACTCATTCTATGATGGAAGCCGTGACAAGAAAAGAAACAAGTTGAACGATACCCTTATGCCAGGGCCAGGCCAGTAAAGGAAGGCAAGGGATAAACCCTAGGCATTTCCAACGCACTCATAGATATTAACAGTCAATGATAAAGACTACCAAACGATAACATTAAGCAAAGGAACTGTAATAGTCTGAGAACGGTAACAACAGCGCCACAACATAGCTCAGACCTGGAGAGGTTGCAGAGAAGGATCTGAGCCCGAAGGCGAAGGAAATGATGAGGTAGGGTTAGGTCCAGTGTTTTATATCACTAAGCACTTGGCCCTCGATGAACCACGTAGCAGATTAATATTTCCATGCGGTGGGTCGAGACTCCATAGTCCCACGAGGACTTCCCAATTATTGTTAATCAATTAAAATCATAATAGGGATATCCCATTTATGATATTAAACCATAGTTCAAACTTGCCAAAATGCCATGATAATACATGCCTTCGATTGTTGCATTGGAAACCATTAACATTTGGACCTACAATCATTACAACAGGCTAATAATATTAAAGTGCAAGATCTCGATGATAGTATTATCATTGTTGCTAAAATAAAAACTCATAATATGTGTAAACCAAATTATTGTAGGATTCTTCATAAATGATAAGTCATATATCATCCTTTTTAAATCAAAAAAATTAGTGCAATACATATAATACTTGTATTAGATAGATTTAAACTTTGACTCATTACATCATACAATACGAACGTTGTTCAAAACTCAGTTATGAAGTATTCTAGGCATGGAGGAAGCATTTTGTATTATAGAAACTATTTTGGAAATGATGTAATGGAAGCTATAGTTGGTTTAGAACTACATTTCACTAACTTTGGTTGCCTTAACCCTGGTCTCATGAGAAAAGACAAGGGGTACATCAAACCTTAAATCTTTAAGATAATGAAATGAAGTCAGCATGGTGAATTACGATCCTACTGGATTAGTGTCAGATAGTTGTTAGCCTTGATCTTATATCTATTAACATTATAGGAATAGGAGTAGCGGCGCAATCAAATCAAACCCTTAAGGATATTATAAGAAGATATGTAAACGACAGAATATCATACATTGCTAGCAATAAGTAATTTATACGAGGAAAATCTCCAGATCCGTTATAAGGGAAATTGCAAATGATACAGTATCAACAGATAAATAAAAGAGGTCTGATTATCATAATCCAGTGACTTTATACAGTGCTAAATAAGAGGTATTGTTACAGCACAATAATAATATCAAAGAAACAATACTCCATAGGGATACTTGAGTCATTTTTAATCAAGAACAATAGCTATCATATTCTCATATAATTTCCAACTCTCTAAACAGTAAGATTTATGAATAGCACAGGAAGGGAGTTCTACCTTTACACATTTGACAACCAACTAGCATGTTTAGACTTTTACTGACTGAGTTGGTGCAGTTAAATGAATTTTAATACTTTAAAGATTTAATTGTCGCGGCCGCACTTTACCTGTACATCTGTAAAGAGAAAGACAGTTTGATGCGTTAGCTCGAAATCTAAGTAAGCTCAGTCTGCTATGGCAACTCCCCCTTGAGGTTGCAAAAAATAAAACAATCAGTAACGGAAAAGAGAAAAACCATAATAACATTTAAGTACAACAAAGATCATTCAGACACACGTACAATCACGTAAGTTAAGCAGACAGTTAAAAGACTGCATTTAATAACATTTATTGCTATCTTAAAAATTTTAAATTTTTCGGAAATTTCTGGGTTTTGACAGGATTACATCCTTTAGACCACTGATAAAACAACTCTTGTAGAATTCATCAGGAAATCCTTCTGTGTGATTGGCTAGTTTCTCAAATTCTGTTTGATACTCTCTCACAGTGCCAATTTGGCGAAGTTTAGTGAGTGCTCCCGTGAAGTCATCAAAAACACTAAGACCAAATTGTTGTAAAAGGTGCTGGAAAAAATTTGTCCATTTTGGCTCTTCATGAGCCTTGATGTACCAACGGTACCATTGAAGGGCTTCCTATTCCAAATGAAAGGATGTAAGTGGAACTTTGTTGACATCAAAAGTATTATGCAGATTGAAATATTGTTTTTCTCGGTATATCCATCCAGTCGGATCATTACCATTGAAGCGAGGAAAATCAAGCTTCGGCCCACGAAAATTGTTGGAAGAAGAGAACCCAATGTCTGCAGAAGACTCTGACTGGCGTTTATTGTTCATGGTTGAATGCTCAAGATGGAGGCCAAGAAATTTTTCATCCAGATCTTGGAGTTTGGTTTTGAGGGCCGCAAGTTCTTCCTCCATGGTTTTTGCTCCTGCACGGGTGATAACCATAACCAAGAGTTTTTTTTTGGAATGGGTAGAAAAACAAAAACAAAAATTGTTTTAGTAAAGAAAATTTTGGATTTCGGAAAAACTCCATGGGGTAACTGGGGTTTGACTAGGTTTTGGACACTCTTGAATGGACAGGGAAGCAGAAAATGAGGATTTCAGAAGC
The DNA here is from genome assembly GCA_027924585.1 of Larix kaempferi. Taxonomy (NCBI): domain Eukaryota; kingdom Viridiplantae; phylum Streptophyta; class Pinopsida; order Pinales; family Pinaceae; genus Larix; species Larix kaempferi. The sequence goes on from BSBM01000506.1 coordinate 9,212,997, forward strand.
GGGGTGAAAGAATGAGAAAATTTGTCAAAGAGGGACAAAGAAGCAGAAATAGGAAATGAACACTATGGCAAAATTTGAAGGCGATTGGGTGAAAATCGAAGAAGTTATGGCAAACCCTAAAAATAGACAAATGTGATATTTTTGGCTTCGGGAAGTGGAATTTGGGATAGGGTCCTCAGGAATGAAATATGCAAAATGGGATTGCAGGGGTGTTAGTGAAGTTTCAAGGGAAACAAAGTTAATACAAGGAATATATGGCGAAAAAACAAAATTTTGTACTCTTTTTCGGAATGGATCTACAATGGCGCAGAAGTGATCGACAACAGTTCCGGATCTGCAACGACGCGGAAATGGTCGGCAACAGTTATGGACAGATGTAATCTGCGATTTATCAGTTGGCAATAGATATGGACCCCAGGTATCTGCAGCTTCCTAAAGGTTCAGGGGATTCACTCGGCCACCAATGTTGTCTTTAATGAATTGCGTATTGGGGCAATACCCCTCACTCCACGGATCAGGTAAAACTGATAACCACTTTGCCACAAACGATAGCTCTTCGTTTACCTCACGGGTGGGAACTAGTCAATCAGGTAGGCGTCGTTGCCCTTTTCGATGGCAGGTCCTCTCAATGGGCCAGCTACTTCGGGGTTCCTGTGGTACTCCTCACAATGAGTTTTAGGGTTTATGCCCAAGTATTTTCCACAGTTAAGCAGATAGGGATTATTCCTGGATCCGAACCTGCAATTGATAGGAGCAAATACATATGCGAAATTTTTTTTTTGGCAGAAATTCCACCCAACAAGCCTAAGAAAGTGCTTTGATACCAGATGTGAGGAACCTACAACAATTAATTGATGAAATGAACGATATATCAGAACACAAAATATTTTTATTGATCGCAGGCCACTTCGAGGGGGAAACCTCCTTTGAGCAAGCTCAATACAATTAACTCATGGATGCCTTCACTGGCCTCAACACAAACTTATATACTAAGTCTATGCGCCAATATTATGGATCAATACGATAGAACATATAATATTACGGGATGACTTACAAAGCATATGCGTCCAATACTATGGATCAATACCATGGAACATATGGGATAATACAAACTATGGATCAATACCATGGAACATATAATACTACGGGACGACTTACAAAGCATATGCGTCCAACAACAATATACTAACAAAGTAAAGAGAAGGGTTGACATGGGTTCCTAACATATTTAAGTTCAACACTTTGATATGCATGAGACCAAGATATATTATGTTGACATGTCAACATAGAATCCAAGGTCTTATATGGAGACAGGAGAAAGCTTGCATCACCTTCACACTACCGTCACGCATGTTTGAGTTAATTCATCGTCGATGTTTTGGATCAATGGAAGCTTTTACCTTGTTTGAAGGTGGAACTATGGCATATGTTGTAGTATTTGGAGCGTAAGCTAGATAGGGTCTATTGAAAAGGGGAATCCCTAGCTCTCGAGCCCTTAATTCATCAAGATGGTCAAGTAAGCATTTATCACATAATAATTTTGTTTGATTAATTAACTTTATATAATTTGAAATTGGGGTTGGTATTATGAATTCATGTTGGTCACCTTTCAATCTTGTAAGAGTTATGATATTGGGTTCATGAATTTTGGGCCTTGCTTTGCATTTTGTGGTTTTCATGGGAATCTGGATTCTCTGTCTTTGTTTGTAAGTCTGGAGGGTTGTGCTGACTTGGATTTTTAAATTGGGAAGCAAGTTTTTTTTCATGTGTTATATATTTGAATCGGGGTTATCTATCACCTATTTAAAACTAGGAGGGTCATGACTTGCTATTCAAATTTGGGATTTACCTCTAGTCTTAAAAAATTGGGGATACAATGGTTAGAATCTCAAATAGTGATTTGTTAAAGCAAATTCTATTCAATTGACAAACATAACACTTATTGGGTTTATGCCTTTGTTTCAGTCTATTGTATCTTTTTTTGCTATTGGAAGCTTTAGAATATGGATTATCCTATAAATCATCCAAAGCATCACAGAGAAGCGTCAGCATGAAGAGTACATAAGTGGGAATAAACTCCATTTTCTTTGTTAACACCGAGGTTCATGAAAATGAACATCAATGTGTTTCCCATAATGCAATGGTCATGGAAACTCTAATGCAACAAAAAAGGCAAATTATGGTTCTGGAAGCAGAATGCTCCATGCTCATGAATATGGTTTGCAACTTGATTAAAGGATCCCAATCCACAACCTCTAACCTGAACATGCATACGGGATCAATTCTGGGGGGACTCAAAGAAGAGGAAATAATTCACCAAATGCTTGACGACATGAACTTGGAGAAACAAGAATCTCAACCCATCAATCTTGAACGAGATTAATCGAACAACAAGCATGTGTTTTACTAGTGTGTAGTTTGATATGATATGTAAAATTACTTTGTAACAAGTGTTTTCTATGAGGTTTACACTAGTAGACATTTTTTGAAATCCTATGTAAAAGATGCCATCGATCTTCATGGTTTAACCATACTAGTTGTGTTTAAACTCTAACATAGTGAAATCCAGAAGATCAAGCACAAAGTTGCATTTTCCCTAAAGAGACAACTTCTTTTTTGTATTATCATGCTGACCAGTTCGACTACAAATTTTTTTAATACAAATACATACTCGTTTTTGTTAAAAACATTACAGTTCTTATTCTTTATTATTATAATCAATCCACTATTAACTGCTATTGGGTTACTCTTTTTGTCCTCTTTACTATTTTTGGGGATATGCAATTTGTCATAGGAATGTTAATAGCCTTACAATTAATCTCTAACTATTATAGTAAATGACGGGCTAATATTTTTTACCTACATTGAATGCATCCCTTTGAATTGTCCAATATATCATGCTTAAAAATGCTCTTTTTTCCCTAAACAAAAACCAGAGAAAATGTTAATACAAAGAGATAGAACAATAAAATATATTAATGTAGATGGTGGCATATGCCTAAAAGAAAAATAATATCTCACAGATAATACACTCATAAATTTCAAACAAATAAAACCTTGTAAATTTCAAACAAATAATTGTAGAGACATAATACACCTTGCTTCAAATAATAATAAACCTCACCATTAGATTATACAAGAACCCTCATGACAATGCATGTAAGCTATAATTACACATTAAGAAAACAACACGCTTAGGTGGAAATAAATCAACAAGCAAAGGTTAATCTAGGCATATTAAAATGACTCCTCCCATCTTTACAACCATAACAAACTCATCAATGCTCCTCTAATCCTTTGTTGGCTTCCCCCACTCTTCTTATCCATCCCTGTTTTAATGTAAATTAATATTTTTTTCCCTAATAGAAAGGTTAGTGTTACACTTAACAAACTCTAACATTGTGTCTTCAGTGACTCACAGGTGTTCCACATGTGCTCAAATTTGACATATGTATTTACAATTAGAAGTTTGGTAGAGACATGATGACTTGTATACAATATTTACTATTCAAACTTGCCACATTATTGGTGGTTGAGATAGGCCTTATAATGCTTTGCATCATATTCATCATGTTTAAAAAATGACGAACTTCTTGGTTCATAGCCATTTGGTCATTTACATTATTCTTCTTTCTCCACAAATCCAAAGCATCAATTAGTTTGCACATCGACTCATTCTCTTAGTTAAAATTTATGCATCCAATCCCTCCATTTCTTCACTTTGTTCCCAATAATCTTTAACTCATCCACCAATTCCAATTTTGAGGAATTGAAATTCATCATGAGAAGGTATCACCTTGATTTCATTTTTATTTTTTTTGCGACAATATTTGAGTATCCTTCTACACTAATAGTGGAACATTCTTCTACTAGGTTTCACCTTTAACAACATTATCACCATAAGGTACTCCTTTGCTTTCTCATTATGATCAACCACATTTACTACTATGGTAATGACATCAAATGCGTTTGATGAATGATACCAATCTTAAATATAATCATTCTCAGATCAATGATAGAGATAATAGCTCCCATCACTACAATTTCACTTTTAACAAGTACATTCAACTAATTTGCTTACGGTACCGTGTCTTCTTGGTGAATGATCACATCACTCACTAGTGGGTATGTTGCTCTATGCTTTATAGAAGGAATTTCTTATGCAGAGTTCATGAGAATAGGGAATACTCACATTCCCCACTCCTTTCTTCTTATTTATATCTTCACGCAATAAGGGAGTAAACATTACTGGAACAAGTCCTAAACTGGGCTTATCCTGATGGTATTTATGCATGCAATTTGTTGCATGATCATTATTCTTCAATTTTCTCATCCTCACCATGTCCTATGGGAGTATTTTCTTGATACGTTCCTAATATAATCACCACTTCTTTAGACTTACAATCAAAATAATCCTCTCCTTCCTCCTTATTATCATTTCCATGCTCCACAAGAGCATTCTCTGTTGTAACATGCAACTCCATCGCATCTTCATGAGGCATGCAACCAATTACATCCTAGCCAATTTATTCTCAACAAATGTCTCCATAACCTTTTTTGATATGTAAATAGTACCATACACCTCTAGAAATTCTTCATGCACACACTCAATTGCATGCTTATCCACTACCACTTTGCATTTTCCCTCAAGTACATCAACCTTTTCTAGGTAATAGTTAACTACTCCCGCTCCATCATATTCTTTTTCAACTGGGACCTCTTTTGCAATTTTCTCTTTTCAAGTCTTAATTTCACCTATAATTCTTTTGTCCTTCTCCTTATAGCTCAAATCTCTTTCTTTCTTTGCTATTCTATTTCATGTTCCTTGATTAATTTCTTTATCACTTGCATCTCTTCTCATATGATATATTTTTCTTCCTTGCTCAACTACTCAATTTTTAACTTGCAATTTAACTTTAGTTAACCAATCTTTCTTTGGCCTTTCAACAATTCTCTCTCTCTCTCTCTCTCTCTCTCTCAGTTGTTCTCAATATGGCTATCTATAACCAATACATTATTGCCCGCTAAAATCAATGCACCTCTATGCAATATAATGCTCCTTTGAGCACACTCACTACTCTTGAACTAAGTCTTCATTTTTCCAGGTAAATCTCTAGTTGCCACCCTATAATAATGGCTCTCTTCTTAGGGCCATCTTCTTCTCCTCTAAATTTTGAGTTGCTCTAATACCAAAACTAATGCAGATGATAGAGGGTAGGGCCAAAAGACAAATGATAATCTTATAATTTTTTTTTTTCATGTGTTGGTTTTCATTTTCTCCTTGTAGAAGGAGAAATCATTAATACACACACACACACATTCATGCATATCTATTCATTGTGAAAACACTTCATGGTAGGAAGAAGGAAAAATTCACACTTCAAATATTGAGGTTCCGGCTAGTAGGTGTAAAAGGGATTGTTTAAATTTCAAGTGTGTACTCTATTGTTGCATTGAAATTTAAAGATTTGCAGATGAAGAAAAGTGTGTGTGTGATGTATGAGTGATGAGCTTATCTAGTGTAAAGTTTAGATGTAATTTTCTATGAATTTCTTTTCTTTAAATGGTTTGATCAATTTTGAGAAATCAAAATGACTTTTAAATACTTTTTTGGGTTAGATTATTTGAAATTGTAAATGCCATATAACTATTCTTTAAAGAATTTTAAATCCAAATTCTATTAGTAACGTTAAACATTGTTCGAGGTTATAATGAACGATGCATAAGATTATACTCGATGATCTATATAAACGACAATAATGTTTATGATTATATGTGTCTTAGAGAAAGCTTTCCAAAATGAAAATTTACACACATTGCCAAAAAATTCCATAGGTGGGAAAAAGTAATAGTTAAAACTTTAAATATTAGGATTATACTCAATGATTTTTTTTTTCCCACTTAAGTGGATAAACTTGGGTGAGGAAGATAACACTTCATCCAACAACCACTTAAACTAAATCCAATTAACCATACTAAATAATTTTATTTTTTATTTAATTATGGTGTTATGTAAATGACTCTAAATAATTTTTTTTTTTTTAATATTTTGTAATCATTTCACCATGCAAACTAACTATCATCTCAAACACATGAGGAATATAATGTCATGCAGATTGCATGATAACGAGATCGATGATGCATGTATCAAATATGCATGTCGATAACGAGATCATAATGATGCATGCACCAGCTATGCATGGTGACATATGGAATAAATAAATAAACAACTTGTACTTCACATCATTCCTTTTTGACCAACACTTTAAACCTCGTTACATTTGTTTGATTGCATAAATGCTATAAAATTAATAAAAAATATATTAATAATTCTAAAATTCAAAGCTTTTTCGTTACTCGAAAGAATAAGTTGGGGGGTACTTGATATATTTTCACATGTCAGTAATTAAAAAAAAAGCATTAATGGTTATTAAATTCAAAGACTTTTCGACACTCAAAGAAAGAGTAAGTGGGGGGTACTTGGATATATTTTCACATGTCAATGCAATCCAAAATTGAGAGGGTGAGGTGGTTGATACATAGCTCTTTGATTGGAATTCCGATTTTCAGTTGATCAGTAACCTACCTAATTCCACCATATTCTTGGATTCAAACTAAGAGTATATTCCGATCCTTGCAGCCCATGGATCTTAGGTCACTTCTACACCAAAGAACCAAATCGAACCCTTCTTCACATGGCCGTCTGATTCCCACCCTTCAAATCTTTGACCTTCCATGTATGACATCTCAAACTGCCATTCTCTTCGGTCCAAATTTCCCATATCGTTTTATTGAATAGTTTAGAAAGTACTAGACACACTGCCCAACACAGAATCCCTTTATAAGAGGAAGAAAAAGATTAAGGTAAAATCCATTGGATCTGATCCGCTTCGTTTGCTCAGTTTTATGCTCAGCACCATTCTGTAGATTTTGCCAAAGGTAATACCTACACGCTTCATCACTTCTTCTCAATGTCCACTCTGTAGATCTCTGAGCGGACATGTGTCGGATTTCAATTTGCAGGTTCATGCCAGTTTTACTCAACACAGGATGAGCTGGATAGACTGGGAGAGCGAGGCGTATCCCTCCAATGAAGACCTTCTTATGGTCCCTGGCTTTGCTCTCTTCTTCCCCGTAGTGCGATTCTTTCTCGACAGATTCATATTCGAGGTAATCATCATCAATTCCAAACTCGTTCTGCCTGTTTTTGGATCTTTATTTTGTTGGCCTTCAAAAATCACAATCAGACTTTTGGCAAACATCTGAGAATCATCTTCTTGTTCTAAGCCATTGGGTGATACATGCGAACAATATTCGGGGAACCCACAACCGAAAAAAACAAAAGAATGGCTCTGAATGGGCTCAACCACTATTCGAGTAGGTTCTCACTTGTAAAGGATGCTGTCCCTTTTGCCACTAGAACCAATCTGTTAATTGCATCTGAACAACTCCTGCTAAGTCTTGCATCCAGTGCTTAATTTCAGAATAAGTTACAAGTTGTGTTCGCTCCCTAGTAGAAGCTCAGGCTTTTACGGGTTTGCCCTTGCAATGGATTTTTACTAGAATTATCTCCTTGTGTGACTGATCAAAAGAGAAGTGTGCGATGAGGTAGATCACACATGTAATCAAATGGAAAACATGTATTTAATTTTCATATCCCACAAAAACAAGAACAAGAGAAAAAATATCAAAACATTTTACTGGAGTAATATGAAGCTCTCTTTTTTTGCATCAGCCAACTATTTAACTGATATTAGCAGCTAATGACAGATGTGATAAACAAGCCACGCAGGCCTCCGGGAAATGAATATGTCCCAAGCAAGGCTTTTCGAGTTCAACTTTGACAGTGCTGCCAAATGCAACGCTGGATCTGCATGCTGTGGAGGGCTCATTAGAAACGAGGAAAGAGAGATGTTGATGGCCTTTTCCCATAACTTGGGAGAAGCCATGAACAACAGAGATGAGGCTGAAGCGCTCTTACAGGGGCTGAACGGCCTGAGGGATCTTATAGGGGCTTTACATAGCCATGATGTGGGGCATCCAACACATAGAGGTGGAAGGCATTTCCCTCCTCTTGATGAGAGTGCTAAACACTAACCATGGAGCTAAAAGCTTAAAGTGGGCTATCAAGGCCTAAACTTAGCCTCCATTCAGCCTCATCTCTTTACCTCAGTTCCCCATGTGCTTCACCACGTGGCAGGCCACCTTGTCAATGTCACCACAACCACGCGCTTATCCAACCTATCTTTCACAGCACCGCAAGACATTAGGGTTGGACAAGATGTGCATGATCCGTATCAAGTTGGCAATTCAACATTGCCCAATGGCTCAATGGATTCCATAAATTTTTTAAAATCTTTATGAATTTAATCTTTTAATGCACATATCTTTTATGCAAGCTTTAGTGGTTTATTCTTTAATGCAAGCAACGCAATCATTCATAGAGATACGCAGTCCACAAAATGTTGGTAACTGGAGAACCCTCATGGGAAAGAAACTCCATAACGACATTAAGTAGTGTATTTTATATTACAATGCATGCTCATCTATCTTTATTAAAGTTTCCAAGCATAGATCACTGATGTCCTCATGTTCTGAAATCAAACTGAGTTTATTTAAATGCGGAAAATTAATTTATGAAAATAGCATCAATCACACAATAGCTAGAAAAGTAAATAGTGGAAGCATAAATGAAATACACACATACACAGATGATTTCTCCTTCAAATCAACTTCTCATTCCTTAGATCAAAGCTTACAAGGCGACCTCTGCAGCCTGCTCTAAACAAACTGCTGTATGGTCAATAAAACCACCCCAAACAGAGGTGTATGGCCTGTGTAAGAGGGGAAAAGCTACAGCAGTACGGACTGCTATTTTCCTACTTGTTTTGGACAGCAGATCACTCGTCCTCTCTTCTCAACAGCTGAAACTCACTCAAACAACCACAAAAGACAGTGTATGGCTTACTCTGAAGGTGTACGGTCTGCACATAAAAGCAAAAACAGCATCTGCAGCAGTGTACGGCCTGTACAGCCTGCTGTATGGCCTGTTAATGCTTGCTGGTCAATCCTGTCTTTTCCTCCCTGATGTGCTCTTTCTCTTCTCTTGTTTGCTTGCTCTGCCCAACTGTTCCGACCTTTCTATCTTGTTTGCCTTTTTATGCTTTGCCAAAACCATAATCTCCCTAACCTTAATCACCACCTATATCAGTCTTGAGCTAACTTGCACGAAACAGGGAGATGGGGATGAGTTTCTGAAACAGGGATGTGATAGAAACGTGACCCCCTAATATTTTGGAAACGGGGAAACACCATATATGTACCATATATATGTGTGTGTGTGTGTGTGTGTATTTTAAATTAATAAATGAGCAAAGACATTTAAAAAAATGAATGTGAAACATAAATCATAAATCGTACATGTCGACGAATCATTGCCTATATTGGGATCCTATTCATCAATAGCACCCTATGCCTCCCTCCTCTAGGCTCTAGCCCTTGCCTCTAACTTGAATCTCAAAGTTGATCCCCCAATGACATTGGTCAACAACTCAACACCCTACAATTTTGATGAAACTTCCTAATTCAATCGTTAAAATAAGGTAGAAAAAGCTTCCCATGCTTAATAAGTGAGTTTGCTTGAGTGACGAGTACATTTTATTAAGATCATGCTAGAGGAGTTCAACAATCTACACCACCAACATCAAGGTACATACAGGGGTTGATGTGCTTGATTAAATGCCAAATCCCATACCCTCATACATGATAGAATCTAGTGGAAACTTTGCAATCCTGAAATCCTAAAAACTATTGAGTCTGTTGAATTCTGAATGGAATTTAAAATTCTACTTTTTGCACACGAAGTCCGATGAGGTTGGAACCACTCTCAAACAACTTGAAACAATTGATGGTAATGCTAAAAATTTAAGTAAAATGATAGAAAATGAAAGATAAGGAGAATGTCACTTTGAGATGTAAGATTGAGATTAAATTTAGTCTAAGTCATTAATGTATTAAATGCACTTTATTAGACTCCTAAGACTAAGTCAACTTCTAAACATTAGTCTTTCACTTTTCCTAAGTACAAAATATAAATATTACCCACTTTTCCTAAGTGAAAGTACAAAATATAAATATTACCCATTTTTCCTAAGTGGTCACTTTATGAAATGTCTTGAACCACTTTGTGCACATTCACATGAAACATGTACAAGAAGTTATTGTTCGACTACATTTCTCAACACTCCCTCTTAGTGAGGAATGAATTTTGCACCAATCCAAGTCCATCTTTGAATGCTTCAAACTTCCCTTGTACTAAAGGCTTGGTTAAAATATCAGTTGCCTGCTGATCTGTGGGAACATATTGGAGCTTTACTGCTCCCTTCTGAATCTTGTCTCGTATGAAGTGGTATTTTATATCTATATGTTTGGACTTGCCATGAAATATTGGATTCTTAGAGAGTTTAATACAACTCTTATCAACACAGTAAATCATCGTGGGATCCAACTCCTGATCAAATAACTTTGCAACTAACTTGAGAAGCCAAAAAGCCTCACAACTAGCGGTACTAGCTGCCATATATTCGGCCTCTACTGAGCTAAGTGCACAAGATTCTTCCTCCTGCTCAATCAGGATATCATACCTGATCCAAGGCTAAAGCAACACCCTAAGGTGCTCTTCTTGTTTGCTGTACTACCTGCCCAATTGAGTCTATATACCCTTGCAACCTCACTTCACCATCTCCAAGATATCTCAAACCAAATTCCACTGTGCCCCTCAAGTATCTGAGCACATGTTTTATTGCTACCAACTTTGAATCTGAAGCTGCCACCTTCTTCAGATTAGTGATCATGGGTTTGGCCATAGGTTTGATGTCCTCCCTTCGAAACCTCTTCAAGATCTCAACTGCATACTTATCTTGCCCAAGGAATATCTCCCTTGGTCTCCGCCAAACCTCCAAACCCAAGGAGTGCATTATGCTGATGCCCTTCATCTCTAACTCAATTGTCATATCTGCTTTGCACCTTGCAATGAGCTTCTCTAACCTGTAAGAAACAAGTCATTTACATATAGCACCAAAATAAGCAGATCAATGACAACAAATATATAATATAGATTAGGATCTTCTTTACTTTTGGTGAAGCACACACTCTACAAATATCCATCTATCCTAGAATACCATGCTCTTAGTGCCTGCTTGAGTCCATACAAGGCCTTCTCAAGGCTACAAATGTGGGACTCCATCCGAGTTACCTCATAAGCCCTGAGGCTACTCTATGTACACTTCTTCCTCAGTTATCCCATTAAGGAAAGTTGCCTTCACATCCATCTGATGTATCCTCCATCCCATAAATAAAACTAACGACAACTGCTCTAATGGATGTGTATCTGGCGACTAGAGCAAAAGTCTCCTCATAGTTCACTCTCTCTTTTTGGGTGAACCCTCTTGCCACAAATCTCGCCTTGAACATCTTGACGTTTCCATCAATAGCATGCTTAATTTTGTAGAGCCACTTGGAATTCTCTATTGAATTTCTCTTCGGTCTTGGCATTGTGTCCCACACATCATTCTTCATGGAGGTGTACTTCTCCACCATGGCATCTTGCCAAACTAGTTGTTTTGTTGCCTCCTGAAAGATGAAAGGCTTTGAATCTATGATGTTGCTCATCAATGCCATGTAGTTTGGAAACTTCTTTGGAGGTTTGTTCTCCCTAAACGTACTTCTAGGGGTCTCAACATACTTTTCAACATCCCTTAATGTTTGAGTGACTATCGAGGTCTCCTGATAGAACTGAAAGTGGCTAATATCTCATACTCTTCACCTGAAGGTTGTTGTCCTGAATTGGAAGTCATGGTTGACCCTTGATCAACTTTCAAAGCTTCTTTCTCCTCATCCTCTGTCACTAGAATAGGCTCATGGGACTTCTTGGTTGCAATGTCTTCCTCAAGCTTTACATACCTGCTTACTATTGTCTTCCTCTGTTATGGAATATAGATCCCGTACGCCTTTGAAGTCTCACTATAACCTACAAATAAACCCTTCTTATTAGAGGGCTCCAACTTGGTCTTTTCTATCAGTACATGGATATAAAATGGACATTCAAAGATGTAGAAATGACTCACCTATGGTTTTATAGCAATGAATGCCTCCTTTGGTGTTTTGTCCTCTAAGATCCCGTGAGGACAATTATTAAGGATATTGATTGTTGTGTTGCATGCTTCTTCCTAAAGAAACATCGACAAGTCCTATCAAGTGCTTTGCATGTCACAAATTAGGGCACTATGCTTGTATGTGTCCAAACAAAAAGAAGGGAAAAGGTGAGACTCAGGTTGCAACCTCAACAGAGGTTGAAGAGTTTGCAACTAAGTTTGAGAAGGAGTTCTCTTTAGTTGCACACATTTCCAGCACTAGTGGTATAAGTGCAAAGCTTGTGGATAGTGATGCATGGTTTGTAGACAGTGGTGCATCTAGCCATATGATGGGAATGAGGGAGTTGTTCCTTAGTGTTTCAGGGACGGATTTAGACTACTATGTGGATAGTGGGGTCGACACCATACATGTAGTAAAGGGTTTGGAATAGTATTATTCCAACTAGAGTCAAGAGGAACACTGGAGGTGGCAGGAGTGATGCATATACCGGAACTGAATATGAACTTGCTCTCAATCTCAACTCTTGAGGACAAGCGGTATGGTGTCATGTTCCAAAGTGGACATGTGCTCATACATTAAGAACGAGCTACCCAGGACACAACTGTGAGGCTTGGTGTCAAAAAAGGTAAGTTGTACAGGTTGCTAGGCAAGCCTGTAGGTGGGTCCAAGGGGATCTTGGATCGTGGATCAATGTCAAAGATAGAGTATAGGGAGCAAGGGCCCCAAAAATTGAAGTGATACTAGGGATTTTGTCTTCGAATCAGGAAGATCAGTGAGAGGCTTCTTCCAGTACTGTCAAAAGACCAAGTTGATATGAGCTGACATTGATGGATGCTTAGGAGCAGTTGGAGCTTCTTAGGAGCATAGTGAGGAAGAACATAACTTCAAAGCAAATTCCAAAGCAGGTGGCAGGGAAGTCTTCCAGTTCAGAGGGAGCAGCTACAACAGCGGATGATGTGGTGGGATTGAATACAAATCCAGGTGGAGGTTCTTCCAGAAGTACCTTCCTCGTTAAGAGGAGTGTTGTTTGTTGTAGTTCAGACAGGTACTTCTGCAGGATGTGTGTCTAATAGCTAGCCTATAGAAGTGGTCCAAAAAGGTCTTTTCTAGATATTACCTTTATATTATAAAGTTAAAGTCACTTTTATATTATAATGACCAAAAAACAACTTAAGTTGTGTCAACGACAGATTAAGTCACAACTATCGATCTCAAGTGATCAAGATCTAATCTTGATTGTTAATCACTTCGGAGATCTAAGGAGATATAAGGGGAAGATTAGGCACACTAAGTGAGAGAGAAAGAAGTCTTGAGCAACTGAGGAGAAGAGAGTAAGAGAGATTCTCAGCAAGAAGGAAGGGCGATCCTCTTGGTAGCAGCACGCAAATTGACAAGGGTTTGCAGTCCGCATAGTAGCATTAAACAGGCAGTACAACAACACGTGTGAGGCCGTACAACACATGTGGGAGGATGGCTGATTTGCAAAGATTGCAAGATTGTTTTGCAGAGGCGTTGATCATTTATTACACGCTGTATAGGCCATACACCTGCGGGGAAGTTTTGGCACAATTTCCAATGCATTGTACAAGTGTATTTAATGCTATAAATTTCCAGATTTCTTTGTGAGCTGAAAAATCAAGAAATCTCTCTTATTTGCTGGTTTTCCATTCAGGATTTTTCCAGGGGTGTTTACCAAAAAATTACTGTGTCAATTTGTGTGATTGGTTTTCTATTTCTGCTGTGCATTTACAGTTTATTAGCTCAGTGTATTTTTTGTTTGTAAAAAGCAGATATGGAATTAATTGTTTTCCGTGCGTGCATCTGAGAATAAATTAATTTTTTACTGGATTCAAAAATCAGATCCGAGCTTAGAGAAATTAACATGGTATTAGAACTTCGTCTCTGATTGAAGAAAACCAAGACTTTGGTACAGGGATCTACAAAGATTTGCTACTGGCTTGAGATTCAAGGACTGGCTGGAAGGGGCATCAAATTGAAGCCCCTAGAAAGAAAGGATTGCGTTGCTGTTAGAGGAAAATGAGCTCTAGGATATTGTTGAGAAAACTCAGACTATTTCTATCGATGTAATGCTTTTGGCTGCTTACAAAAAGAAAAATGTGAAAGCCAAAAGAATGATCTTAGATGCTGTGAAAGATCACATAATCCCTCATGTGACCGGGAAGAAGAATGCCTACGAAACGTGGGAATCCTTGACGAAGCTTTATCAAAGTGGCAACCAAAATAGGAAAATGGTGCTAAGAGAGAAGCTTCACAACATGAAGATGTCCAGTTCTGATACAGTTGCATCCTATCTCACTAAAATCACACAAGTCCGTGATGAATCAGCTGTCGTTGGGGAGAAGGCTGAGGATCCAGAATTGGTTAGAACAACCTTGAAAGGTTTTTCTAAACATGAGCAAAGTCAAGTGCTTTGCATGTCACAAAACATGGCACTATGTTGGTTAGTGTCCAAACAAAAAGAAGGGAAAAGGTGAGACTCAGGTTGTAGCCTTAGCAGAGGTTGAAGAGTTTGCAGTTAAGTTTGAGAAGGAGTTCTCTTCAGCTGCACACATTTTCTGCACCAGTGGTATAAGTGCAAAGCTTGTGGACAGTGATGCATGGTTCGTAGACAGTGGTGCATCTAGCCATATGACGGGAATGAGGGAGTTGTTCCCTAGTGTTTCAGATATAGATTCAGACTGCTATGTGGATAGTGGGGTCGACACCATACATGGAGTAAAGGGTGTTGGAATAGTATTATTCCAACTAGAGTCAGGAGGAACGCTGGAGGTGGCAGGAGTGATACATGTCCTAGAACTGAAGATGAACTTGCTCTTAGTCTCATCTCTGAAGGACAAGGGGTATGGGGTCATGTTCCAGAGTGGACATGTGCTCATGCATTTAGAAGGAGCTACCTAGGATGTAGCCGTGAGGCTTGGTGTCGGAGAAGGTACGTTGTACAAGTTCCTGGGCAAGCCCGTAGGTGGGTCCAAGGGGATCATGGATCGTTGTCAGAGATAGAGTATAGGGAGTAGAGGCTCTGAAAATTGAAGTGATACCAGGGATTCAGTCTTCGAATCAGAAATATGGGCGAGAGGCTTCTTCCAGTACTGTCAAAAGACCAAGTTGGTATGAGCTGACATTGATGGATGCTTAGGAGCAAGTGGAGCTTCCTAGGAGCACAGTGAGGAAGAATAGAACTTGAGAGCAGATTCCAAAGCAGGTGGCAGGGAAGTCTTCCCGTTCAAAGGGGGCAACTACACTAACGGATGATGTGGTGGGATTGAAGACAAATCCAGTTGGAGGTTCTTCTAGAAGTACCTTTCTTGCTAAGAGGGAGCATTGTTTTTTGTAGTTTGGAGTCTAGACAGGTACTTCTGCAGGATGTGTGTCTAGCCTGTAGAAGTAGTCCAAAAAGGTCTTTTCTAGATATTAACTTTATATTATAAAGTTAAAGTGACTTTTGTTAATTTTTGGGTAGTTAGAGTTTTAATGCTGAAAATAAACAATCAATGTACTTTAATGCAAAATCACTTTCAACATTTAACAACTAGTACCAAACAAAATGAAATAGTACAGCAGTAGCTCTAGCAAAACATAATTTTCATCTCTTTTGACTTTTCATCTTTAACACTACCATTTTGGTCACCGTGTTAAAGTAATCTTCAGTAACATGTAATAGAAAAATAATCAACTTGTTTAATTGACAATAAAAGAGATGAGTGAGGATACTTACTTGGGTGTGGAACCTTTCCTATTATATACTTAGAAATATCACTTTCAGAAAAGACTGTACCTTTCAGAGGCCAGTCAACACTAGGAACCAATTGACCTTGGGAGAGGGTATGTACAAACTAGAGAGAGAGAGATGGAGGGTTGAAGATCATTGACAGTCAAAACACAACAGCAATACTCAACACAGAAGTCTATTCACAACACACAGTAGTACCAAACTTTAACAAGATCTTAACATGAAAAATAAATAAACTAGGTCATGAATCAGGTCACAACAAATTCTCAACCCACAGATCAGATCCAAACTAGGTCTCTGTACCTAGATAAGACCCAAAGTAAAGCTCAGCAAGTAGATCAGAACTATAGCAAAAGAAACAAGGATCTAACCCCCAACACACACACAAAACATTAGATCTGACATAAAAAAAGTCTCTGCACTATAGAACAGGTCTCAAGCAAGGTTTCAATAAAATATGTCCAAGGTGAGACTTAAGGGGTTTACAGCCTTCCTACAACCAGCAGGAACACATTCAAAGAGGCTCGCATTAAGCAGAAATAAAACACTAGAACTTACGACCTTCACACTTGAGCCTTCAGCATACTAGATCAGATCTTACAGGGCCCACACAACCTCCACATTTATACACTTAACAGGTAGATCTGATCTCAAAGCTCACGACCCTCACTAGCATGCACACATCAGTTCAGCTTGATATGGTAGGCAACGGCTAGGTCAGCACGGTTAGTAGTTGTCACGACCCTCCTTTAGCAGGTTACAAATCAACACAAAGATCATCAAGGGGTCACGGTTCAGCTAGATGTGACAACAGTATGATATTTGAACAAAACCTAACAATAGAACACCCTTGACGTCGACTTAAACCAGATCTGAGATGACTAGCAGGTGGACGACCTCCAAGAACAGTAAAAACCCTTGACAGTAATCATAATGATCAGAGCTGAGATGAGATCGATAGATGGCTTGTTAAAAGAGGAATCAAGATCTATATATAGGATAACAGGCCTTCTAGAAAGATTAATAAAATAATCTTTTGATTAAGTTAGGGTTCCACAAATTAAGAAGGGGCCCAACTTTATTTAAGTTAGGAAGTTACCACTTAATAAAAAAAGAAAAAGAAAAAGAAAAAAGAATATAAACAAGGGTCATATAAATAAGTGAGGGTACAATGACCCATCAGAATGGTACCAATTATATTTAGAATAACATTAGGTGGGTACTGGGACCAACACATGGTCCAACATAAGATATGAATGGGTACATAACCCATGAACCCTAGGACCAAGAGTAAATCACAAAAAATGGACAAACAACCAAGTACCCATAGGACCAAAAACATCAAAGGTGGTACAAACCAAAAGATAACTCAAGGTATGTAAAAGACCTTATTAACCATAAGTCAAAGACAAGGTACCACAAGACAAATAATCAACAAGGTGTAAGGACCAAATGTCAATCAATCAAGGTGGGCACAACAAATCATCTCTCTCTCAAATGTACAAGTGTTCCATATAACCTGAAATTTCATCATCACTGTATAAGGAAGGGTCCACATGGATGATGTGATCATGTGGTCCTCTAGATTGCTCCTCAGGTCAAATGTTAGTGGCTCCATCAAGGGGTGGCCAGTCCCTTGAGAAGACCATCTAACTCAACCATCTCGAAGACCTAGGAGAAGAGGACATCACACATCATCATCTTGGTAATTGACCAAGAACCTCCATTCTCAAGGAATGGATCTCAGCCCCAGGTTGAGCTTTCAGTCCTAGACTGAAACCACCTGTAGGACTTACTTGGTCCTTGTGACCAAGAATCTGCTTGGTCCTAGACTAGGATGTCTCTGTCTCAACCTACAGGATCCACTTGGTCCTCATGACCAAGAAACTGTCTGGTCCTAGACCAAAATACTCTAGAGACAAATAGGGGGCCCTAGCCACATGCTAGGGACTTTGCCATGGCATCAACCTGCTTGGTCCTCAACAAAGAACCCCGGGAGACAGCTGGGCGCCCTAGGTTACCTTCTAGGGTCTTACTTTCTACTTTGCCTGGTTAACATGACCAGGAACCCTAATCAACTGACTAGGGTACCATCCTCTTTGAGAATGGGTCTCGCAGCTGCACTAAAAAATTAACAACTTTTATATTTTAATGACCAAAAAGCAACTTAAGTTGTGTCAATGACAAATTAAGTCATAACCGTCGATCTCAAGTGATCAAGATTTAATCTTGATCGTTAATCACTTTGGAGATCTAGGTTTATGTATTTGGTCATCATAAAGTAATAAAAGGAGATCTAATGAGAAGATTAGACACATTGAGTGGGAGAGAAAGAAATCTTGAGCAGCTGAGGAGAAGAGAGAGAGATTCTCAGCAAGAAGGAAGGGCGATCCTCTTGGCAGCAGTAGCACACAAATCGATAAGGGTTTGCAGTCCGTACAAAAGTAGTAAAGAGGCTGTGCCATTGTACAACAACACGTGTGAGGCCGTACAACATGTGTGGGAGGCTGGCTGATTTGCAGAGATCGCAGGATTTTTTTGCAGAGGCGTTGAGCATTTATTACAAGTCGTACAATTGTTGAGAAGTTTTGGCACGATTCCCAAGGTACCGTACATGTGTATTTAATGCTGCAATTTCTGGTGTAAATTTCTAGATTTCTCTGTGAGCTGAAAAATCAAGAAATCTCTCTTATTTGCTGGTTTTCCCTTCGGGGTTTTTCCAAGGATGTTTACCCAAAAATTATTGTGTCCGTTTGTGTGATTGATTTTCTATTTCCATTGTGCATTTATAGTTTTTTTTTTGTTGGCAAGTGGTAGTAGCTCTTGACCAGCAGGGTTTGCCATTGGCTGAGAGACCACAAACTAGAGACATCTAAGCCGTCAAAATCACCCGGGGATCGCACCTAGCCTGGACCGCACCAACCCTTAGCATGGTTGGATTTTAGTATCCGCAGGGTTTCGAACTGATGACCTTTTCCGCTTCGGGTTGTCTTAACCATCACCCGCCATCGACTGTTCTACATCTCACTGATGTTGTGCATTTATAGTTAATTAGCTCAGTGTTTTTTTGTTCGTAAAAAGCAGATATGGAATTAATTGTTTTCCGTGCATGCATCTGAGAATAAATTAATGTTTTACTAGAATTAGAAATTAGATATGAACTTAGAGAAATTAACAAGTCTTGGTCATGACTCTATGGTCTTAGCAATCTCTATGATGGATCGATTCTTTTGTTCTGCAATCCCATTCTGCTGTGGATTGTATAGAACAATTAACTCCCTCTTGATTCTTTCCTTCTTGCAGAAACACTAAATCCTTGGAGATATATTCACCTCCATTGTCCGACCTCAAGACTTTGATCTTTCTCGTTTGATTGTAGACTAGAGATTTAAACTCCTAAAACTTGCTAAAGACCTCATCCTTGGTCTTTAAGAAGTAGATCCAAGTCTTGATGTTACCTACATTAGTCCACAGAGATGTTACCTAAGATTGATGTTATCGACATTAGTCGAGATTGGAATGCATTAGGTCTATAGTCTCCTTAGACCTATGCTCTCTTTTTGGCAAAGCAACCTTGGCATGCTTGCATACTCCCTGCTTCTCAATGTTGAACTCTGGAAGACTTGTGGCTATCTCCCTCAGCATAGGCAATGCTCTATGATGTAGTTGCCCCATTCTCTTGTGCCACAACTTGCACAAGTTGTCATTGTTATGAACTAGGGCCGAACAGGTTCACCTTGCAATCTATATAGATTGCCTTCCCCAACCTCTATCACTTGTGATGCTTCTGGGCGAGATTCTTTCGATCTGATAAGGACATGTTGGTGCTTGAACTCTACTGCATGATCCTTATCTTCCATAACCGAAGTCGAAAGCAAGTTCTTGCTGAGAATTGGAACAAACAAAACATCATCAAAGTCTAAAGAGCTAGCTATTTGGTTGGAGGGGATGTAGTACCAATTCCTGCTATTGGGTACTTGGCATCATGATTCATCACTAAGCTCTACATGAACCCTTGAGTTGTTTCTTTTAGATTGGTAAAACATTGTTGGGCTGATGTCATATGTTGAGATGCCTCACTGTCCACATACCAAGCATCCCTTGAAATCGTGCTGGTAGAAAGGCAAGATACCATCGAGAGATCCTTCTCGAATTTGGTGGAAAACTTATTCATTTGAGTTTTTGTAAATGTTGCTGCTTCTCTCCACCCTTCTTGTCTGGACACTGTGATGCATAATGCTCGTGCTTATAACAAATGAAGTATTTGACTTTGCTCAAATCCTTCCTTGGCTGTGAGGTTGACTCACTCTTTCCCTTGCCCTTGCTGGGTCCTTTTCCTCTGCCCTTCTTTGCTTGTCCAAATATGGCTAGGTTATCATCACCACTCTTCTTGTTGACCTTTGACTCCATCCGAGTTTCTCTTGGATACAATTATCCCACAGTCTTCCAAAGGAAGGAAGATGTTTATGAGCACAAATACTTTGGACAAATGTTTCCCATGAAGCTGAGAATCCTATCAGTGCCATGTTCACCAGCTTCGAGTCTTCAATCTTCCCCCCCAACTACCACAAGTTGATCATGAATCTGGGTGACCTTCATTGGGTAATCCGTAATTGGTATCTGTGTCTGATATTGTCATCTCTATAGCTTTGAGTTTGTTCTGCAATATCATCTTCTTGTCTTCTTGTTTATGTTCTCGCTCTGGTAAAGGCTCACCAGGGCATTGAACATCTCCTTTGTTGTTTTCTTCTAGGATATGTGTGGAAAAAATGATTTTTTATAGAATCCAAGATCATTTACTTGGCCTTCACTTCCTTCTTGTGAGCTGGCAATTGTTGTGGATCTATAGGTGGAGTCACAACATCTTTGATGATATCCCAGAGATCATGCTCTTGTAATAAAAAAAGTTACCTTGACTTTCCAAGGCAAGAAATTTGAGGCCCCTTCCAATTTGTCCTCATTTGAGGTTAGCTGATGCTATCTCTGAGATCTAGTACACAAACTCCTAGATCTAATAAGTAGGTAAGCACAGCCTCTGAAACCCTCTAATTGTTAGTCCTTGTTTTTGGCAGTTGCTTCTAGCAGTTGATCTACTGCCGTAAACCCTTGAGAATCTCAATGAAAGAGGCTCTAATACCATATTAAGGTTTCCAACCTAGATGACTGCTGATGTCCTTATCTTCTCAAATCAAACAAATAACAAAGTTTATTTAAATGTATAAAATTAATTTCTGGACATAGCATCAGTCATGCAATAATTGGAAAAGTAAACAACATAAGCGTGAATTAAATACACATACACACATACATAGATGCTTTCTCCTTCAAATCAGAACTGACCCATCTATGTCAAAAGAGCTATTTCAGGGCTGTTTTTTATGCCCAGATTTGACTCAGATTGCCAAATGATTGCAGACAGGTCTGTTTCAAGCCTTTTTTTTCGCCCAGAATTCATGGCACTGTTGATTTATTTCCCAGATTTGAAAAAATAAAGGTTTTATGACTGTTGACTGCTATAAGGGTGCACAGAGACAGGTCTAGCATGCCCAGGTTGTTGAAGAATGTGACCACACTTGAGTAATCCTCTCTCGTACTGCTGTTTGAACTTTTAAAGGTGGAGAGAGACCATTACAGGGCTGAACTATGCCCAGCAAGTGGCCAGTGTTAGATATTTATAGCTGTTTGTTGCATTTTGGTGGTGAAATAGGCAATAAATCATGCTTAGATCTGCTCAAAATGTTCCCAGGATTAACATTGAAATCCTTTCTCTGCTGATCTTCAACTCAGAACTGCCCTTTGATGCTTGTTTAGGTTTGAAACAGGCCCAACATCGCCCAAAACATTCAGACTGTTGCTCAGGTCCATACCCATGCTTCTTAGGGCTGCCTTCTGTTACTGTTTGCTGCTGTAGGTGACTTTTCAGATGCCCAGACCTGCTGATAGATGCTCAGCAGTGTTCCTTCATGGCAGCAACTAACCCAGAACAGCCTCTCTCATGCCCAGGATGCCTACAGTCCACTCAGACTTGAGAAAACAAATTCCCTTTTGCTGATATACTGTTGCAATAGGGCTGTTGTTCATCATCATGACAAGGATACCCTCTTACCATGCACATGCACAGGACACCCATCCAAATATGGGGGTAACAGGTTCAATTGTTCTTAGGAAAAAAGGTTTGATTTTCACTTTGCAGTTGGAAATGCACCTTCTGCACATGAAATTGCAGGGGAACCTCCTTGAAATGTTTCTCAAAAGTAGCATACAGGAAATACCTGGGAAGTGTTTCCCATGGGTCTTTACCAGTTTCTTTACCAGAAAACTTTTTAGTTTGGAAAAAAGGAAAGAGTGCCCCATTTTGGGTAACATAATTTTTATAACTTTTTCCCTAAACTTTGGATTCCATCAAATTTCCTATGCTAGGAATCTAGGATATAAAATATTTGTTACTTGGTCATGCCATTGGAAAAGTGCACAGTTAAGAGCTTATTTCACTGATTCGAGTCAGATTGAATGCATTTTAATTCCATTTCACTGGACTTGAGTCATATTGAATGCATTTTTAATTAAAGATATTTACTTCTGAAACAAAGGAACGATTTGCATGGATTTAATATCTTTTTAAGTTTTTCTTATGAAAACTACTGATGGTGGCTGACTTGGTTGCAGCGATTAGCAAGAAGATTTGTGGCAGGCTCTGTAAAAGGGGCATCTCAGGATCAGCAAGATGAATGCAACAAACGACATATTAAGTTCAAGGAGTCTGCATGGAAATGTATATATTATTTATCAGCAGAGATTATAGCGCTAGCAGTGACATACAATGAGCCATGGTTCACAAATACAGGAAATTTTTGGGTTGGACCAGGGGACCAGGTCTGGCCAGATCAGAAAGTGAAGTAAGATTGCCTTTATATCAAAAGTTATATTGGTTTCTATGTTTGTTCTGAAGGAGCTTGCATTTTAGTCGTAAAAGCTGTATATCTTAAACACAGCAATTGTCCTAAATTTTCACTACAATTAATGCTGTTGATATTCCACATGCACTGGTTTGCAGGACAAAATTAAAGGCATTGTACATGTACACGGCAGGATTCTATACATATGGTATTTTTGCGTTGATTTTCTGGGAAACAAGGCGGAGAGACTTTGGAGTGAGCATGGCTCATCATGTGGCAACTGTTACTCTGATTATATTGTCATACTTGCTAAGGTTTGTTTTCTGATACAAAAATGTCTTTTGTTGCATTCATTTCATGTCATTACTATTTACAAAGTTTAGCCGCAAACCATGTAATGATGCTTCACAAAAGTAATGACTAATAGAAAAATAATGGTTTAGCAGTAATGGCCTGCTTAGATCTTATCTCTAATCTACTTACCAGGACATGTACATTAGGCAGAAACTTGTGGTGTGTATCACTGTATACATTCAAATATGGGCTTGCAAGGGTTTGCTATCCATACAAGAGCAAGTTTTCTATATGGCCTTAAGAATTTGAAAACTTAAATATAACCTGATTAATTATCTTCGAGGGCCCCGTTTACCAGTTTGGATTTGGGGTTAGTTTCAAGCTTAAAAATTACTTTCTTTTCATTATTCTTGTCCCTATCTCTTTGCACTCAATAACAAAATGGAAATTTTTCATCTTCTTTTTTTCAAAAAGAAAAATAATCTCTATATTCGATATTTCCAATGAGAAATCAGATTATACATTAGTCCATATTTTCAGGCACTATTAGTTTACAAACTATACTTGGTCAAAAAACAGATTGTGAACCTGTCCTATGACCACTTAATTACAGTCTTTGTAGGCTCCATAAATTTAATAGTTTTTGAGTTACTCCAAAAGTGTTTACACCATGTTTTGGGGTGCTTCATGAGATTTGGGGTAAATGGTGTATGTTTATCCCTTGGATGGTCTGAGATGGATTGGCATATGGGAGATGGTCCATAGTGCACATTGGAGACAACTTGTTTAGTGGTTGCTTGACCTCGGTTGGTTGCTGGTTTGGCATTCTTTCCTAGGGCGTTGGAGTTTTCTTGACAACTTGGTGGACATCCTTCATTGTGGCCACATGGAGAGGTTCACTTGCTTGGAGAAAACCCTACTTAGGAGGAGGAGCATTGGGCATCTCGGAGGAGGTAGTCGCGCCCTAGACAACATGGGGTTGCTTGGATTCTTGGATGGAGGCTTGGAGTTGAATCAGGGACGCCTACCCTGCGACAAGTCATGCAATTGGAGTGGATCCAGTGGAGAACATGGCTTAGGAGCGATGGAGTATGTCTGAGCTTATGACAGAGAGATGTGGGCACACCTTGTGTAGCTACATAATCTTGGAGCCCTTATTGTGTACGGCAACACCTTGGAGCATGACATGTGTGCCCTTGGAGTGGAATGTTCACTTGTGTAGGCCTACAAGTTTTTGTGTAGGTTGCTTGTAAGGGAATTGGCCCACATTGTATTATTGGCCTCCCTTACCTCCCATATATATGGAGGAAGGAGAGAGTCCTCATTCATATTCATTCACTCGAGTAGAGATGTGATCTAGAGGAGTGCGCATTAGTCTTCCTTCTCTCTCTTGATCTTCATTTGTACTTGGTCTCTCTCTTTTGGAGTCGCTAGGGTTTTATGGTCATCTTGGAGTCGCTTGAAGTATTGGGTTAGGATTTCAAATTTTCATCCCTTGGAGGCTGGAGATTAGGGTTTTGAGATGAAACTGCATGGTGTATTTTGTGAAGAAAAAGAAGATAAGAGGATGTCGTACCTTGGAGGACTTGTTTGTGCAATTCATGCATGTTGCTCCTTGGTTGAGTTAGGGTTTCTTTATTTTCTCTAGCTAGGATTTTGGAGAGCTAGTGGATTGTACTAGCCTTGTGATAAGGTTATGGTATGTACAATAACTTCATCTTGAGTATATTAATGAAGCTTTCAGCTGTAAACAACTTGTTGAAATTGTAGATTTGATTTCTAGCCATCTATGTGGTTCATCTTTTGTTATTTATAGTTATATGTCTTTGCTGATTTGACATAAGTAGAGGACAATTTTGTTGAGTGATTTTGTCAACTTTTCAATAAACCAGATTTGATTGATATTTATTCACTGATTTTTATACCCAGTCTTAATTTAACACAAAACTGAATTGGAAATAGCAATACATTGATTTACGTAACAAATAATACACAACAGAAATTCAACCGGAAATCATCAACACATTTGACAATTTGGATTTACCCTGGAAACCCCAATCCCTAGGGAAAACCAACAACAAATTGTCTTCTTAATTCAGATTTAAAACAACACTTACAGTTTATAGAGCTCCAAAGACCCTATTGACTCACTCCCACTACAATCTGTGCTCAAGTCCTCAATCACTGAAGACAACCTCAGCTTGAGAGAATCACTCTCTCCAAAGCCTCTAAGAGAATCCCTCTCTTAGATCTGATCACTTATTGATCTCAACTTGAGAGAATCCCTCTCTTCAAAGCCTCTAAGAGAATCTCTCTCATAGATCTGATCACTCATTAATCTCTCACTCTCAATGTATCTCAAACACACTGATAATGATCAGATAATCTATGTCTACAACTCTACATAGACTCTTTTATAACATTCACTTTATGCAAATACCAAGGGCTTTGTTACGCCTCAAAGTATCTGTAGTGTTCCCTACAGGTCCCCCAGGGGAAGGGGCTAATTTTTTTATATATAAAAGCCAAGTTGAAGCAGAGTGTTGATTTGGGGCTAAATACCCCTATTCATGTCATGGATGGTCCGCTTGATTTCCACCTCCAGGGGGTGCTCGCTCTGTAATGGTTGGTGCCCTTGGGGGGCTAATCACTTGGACGGATGACCACACGTCCTCAGCAATCGGTTGCTGTCACGCCTTTGCTTGCTTGCCACTTCTCACGTATGTGGCTTGGCCTATGGTCGACGTCTCAACTTGTGCTTTAGATCACTCCTGTTTGCAGCCTAGTACTCCCGATCTATGTCATAGGATTCACCGAACTTGAACCTCCAGGTTTGGAATTCGACGAACCTAAAAATAATTGAAAAATTCGTTTAGGTTCAGCGAACCTGATGGCTGAACCTCATGCCAAACCTGAAGGTGTGCCGGTTCGGCCAATAGGTTCGCCCAACCTTTTAAAAATTAACCTCAAGCAAATGTTTCGGGCTCACATTTAGCGGGGATTTCACGTTTTTGGCTCGAGTTTTCACGTTTCCGGTGGGGTTTTTTCATCTTTTCGGTGGATAGGGATGACACACACTTCGTCGACAACGAAGACACACTCCCGACTCCCGAGTTGCAAGCACCCAGCGACATTGAGCTCGAGCTGCTGCGTGCTAGCCACGACAATTGAGAGATTGATTGGAGGCATTCGTAGGGCCTGATAAGATTTGGTCCTTTGGAGCGTTGACCCTCGAAGATTCATCCCGAGTCGCGAGCAATGAATAATAGTAATTCATAATATATATATATATATATATATTAATAATTCATAATGTAACATTATAAATGTTTTATGGTAAATGTTCTATGTTATAATGTTTTAGTAAATGTTTTATAATTCAATATAGTAAATGTTTTATGTTTTATGTTTTATAATTTAGTAATGTAAATGTTTTATAATTATAATTCAGTTATGTAATGTAAATGTTTTATAATGTATATATATTTTGAAAAATGTATATACATGAACCTATGCCGAATCCCATCCAAACTTCATAGAAAAATTCGAACCCGAATCGAACTTGAAGGTCGCGGAACCCGAACTTGAACCCGAACCTTGTGACATAGTTCATGATTGCCTTCTATCTGGGCCTAATCCTCTCCTTCACCTCTGCTCTGCTAACTGTCGACAACTACAATAGCCTCCTCTCTGTCGTCACTCATTTGGTTGCCCCAATAATACCTCTGCCTCCGCACCAGCATGCCCACACATGACTTCTGCAACATACAGCTTGCACCTCACACTACCTCTCGGCCTACTGGCAGTTCACCTGCCGGCTTACTCCCACACTCCTCCAATTTGTTGTACGTCCCAGTAGCCAACGTCGGTGGTTGTAAATTCTTGTCCCCTCCCCGCTGGCGTTGTGTTGATCCTTTGGTCTAGTTTCTATGACCAACAAGCTGTTGTCTTTTCTTTGTTGGCGACCTGTTGACACCTTGCTAGTCGAGCTCTTGCTGCCCACGCACTCCACTGGCTGTACTCAGCCTCCACTCGTGGCTTAGCTCCTTCAGCTAGTAGCTTCCACGCCCCACGCGACTTGTCGACTTCCCTCTGCCTTCGATCCGTTGAGCTCAGCCTGTTTGTTGGTCCACTCGACTGTACAACTGTATGACATTCGTACGGCCCATACTGTGGCCGTATGGTACCTTTCAAAAAATAAATTATTTTCTTGTAAATCTCTTATGCCAAACGCAATTCCTTGTAGAGCTGATTGGCCTCGTCACCATCTTTGATACCATGTTAACTTTTCAATAAACCAGATCTGATTGATATTTATTCACTGATTTTTATACCCAGTCTTAATTTAACACATAGAAGCTGTGTTGCACTGGACGGGGGAATGTGGGGGACGTGGGGACGAGTTTCCGGAATGGCTAGAGCGCACCCCCAATTTTTCAGGGGATGGCAGGTTGGGGACGACAATTATATAATATAAAAATTAAAAAATATAAATTATATAAAATGTATCCATAATCAATTATCAATTTATCCATGAATGATCTACATGCAATCTCAATTATTAAAACAACATAACATATCAGAAACATAACAACTTCCATAACATAACATTGTAACAACATTAAATTAACATTAAAACAACTTCCATGCAAACTATATTAGAAAAATAATAAACTTAAAAATTTAAATTTAAATTTAAAACTTTAAAAGTCTAGAGCATATGAATCATGGATAACCAAATGGCATGGATGATAGTCTAAAGCATGGATGATAGCCCAAATGGAAAAATGCCCAAAATAAGTATAACACTGTCACTAACAGTAGTGCCACATGTCAAATGGTAGACAAAATGCCTCAAGGCAACAAAAAAGGAAGTCTCTAACTCAATGCCCATAGTAGCATGAAGGTTGAAGCTACTCATAAATCTTGATCCTCTGCATGAAGCCTATCCAAAAATGCTTGAGCCTCACTTCCTTTCCTTCATCCTCATCATCATCAATGCCCTGCAACTGCAACTCCATGTCCTCTAATGGTACATTAACCAATCCTGTATGAAGGGATGGTCCATCATCATCATCATCATCAATTTGAGAAGCATCCTCAGGATCTACATCCCATTGTGTTGTTGGTCCTTGTAAATACTGTGGTGTCTTCCTTGTAAGAAGGCGAAGACTACTATGCACATAAACTAGTTTTTCTGCTCTCTTAGAAGTAAGCCTGTTCCTCTTAATAGAGTGGATAAAACTAAATGTGGACCAGTTCCTTTTTGCAGCTGAAGAACTAGCAACCTGTGATAGTAAATGCATAGCAAGAGTACGGATGTCTGGAGATTTGTCCCCATACATCCTCCACCATCCACTGGGACTTCTTTGTGCCATGCCAAACAAATCTGCCTTTGTAGCTTTGGAGAAAGTGGGGCCACTAAGCAATGCAAAATCAAGAAATTGTTCTCGAATTATGGTTGCTTGCTCTTGTGTATACATCTTTTCTATGGCATCAATAAAACCTTGTTTCACCTCCGGGTCATCTATTGGTGGAACTCTACCTTCCCTACCCACATACCACTTTGGATTAGGTGCATAAGCAACCATATGAAGAGGTGTGATCAACTTGTTCCACCTCTTTTCTATCAACTTTTGGAGTTAATTAAATAACTCCAAAGAGGGGTCCCTCTCACGAATGAGGGACTTGATATTTCCAATCGTGCTGTCAATTGATTCATATATTTCCCCAAGGCAAGGGGAATCTGAGTCTGCATACCTGATTAGCTCCACTATTGGAGAGGTGAAAGAGACAATGTATCTCACATCAACCCACCAATCATCATTCAATAACATTTGTCTTACCTTCTTTCCTTGATCTGATTTAGATTCCCCCCATGTAGACCACTTAGAGCTAATAACAGTGGCCTTTAAGGCCTGTTGCACCTCTTGCATACGGTTAAGAAGAATAAAGTAGGTGGCATACCTTGTATCAACTAGTTTCAAGAACTCCTTTCTTGCATAAATCCTGTAAATAGCTAGAGAGGCATGATGGTTGCAAATGAACATTTGCACATCTCTTGCATCCAAAATAATGTGAGTGATCCAATAAATTTTACCAATGTCTTTGAGTGCATTATTTAAAGCATGCACACAACAAGGAGTCCAAAATAGATGCTTGTACCTACTTTGAATCATCAACCCTGCAGATCTACAAACTGGTGCAGCATCTGTGATAACTTGAACTACATTTGTCAGACCAATCTCCTCAATTGCATCTTTTAATACCTCATATTGAAAAGCAACATCCTTCATCTTTTCGGAACAATCAATTGCTTTCAAGAAATATGGACCACTTGGAGAGGTGACAATGATGTTCAACAAAGGCCTTTGTTGAATATTTGTCCAACCATCCATGATGACTGAACACCCATAATCAACCCATGATTTTCGAAGCCCTTCCATCACCCCTTGCATCTTTGAGACCCCCCTATCTAACAATGTTGTCCTCATTTTATTGTAACTAGGGGGTTGATATGATTTGCCAACAGCAGTGACTTTAATCATCATCTCTTTGTATTGAGGAGAACGGGTGGCATTAAATGATATTCCATTAGCAAAGAAGAATTCAGCAATGGCATCATCTGCCTCATTCTTGCGTTGTACATTGAACATCTCTGTCACAGCAGCATTGCTTCTAGATTTTCTACTTGAAATAGATTTACTACAATCTTCAAGTGTATCAGCTACACCTTTGTCATTGGTTTCTTTTGTTACTGAAAGTCTTGGTTTTTTAAAAACATAACCTTCCTCCTCTACTTCTACAATACCCCCTGTGGCTGCCATGTGAAGTTTGGTAATTTCAATTCTTTTTTCCAAAGTGTAGGTGCAGGCCTTTACTCCATCCCATGGAATGGCCAAAAGATGATGATAAACTCTAGTGTAGCTGCCCTTAAATGTATGATTACATATCTTGCATTGCCATTCCTCCGAACCACCACTGTTTTTCTTCTTATTCTTGGTGATTTTTTTGACAAATTGTAGCAATGGCTTCTTCACGTTGACTGTGCTAGAGATTTCAATTGGCCCTGTTCCTGTTTCACATTTTGATTCAATAGATGCAGGTATGTTGCTCTCCATTTGATTTCTTTTGATTCTTGAAGGATATTTTAGTTTGTGAAACATAAACTGAAAGCAAAAATTATGTTTTAAATTTTTTTTTTTAACAAAACAAACTTAAAAGAGAATCACAGTCTCGATTCTTTGAAATTTGAAGACAATATCTCAATCTGTTTGATATTCAGTGAGTTTTGCACAAAAAAAATCATACTTAAAAAAAGATATTTAAAAAATAAAAAAGTAAAAACAGTCAAAATAATTTTATTAATTAATAATTTAATGTACCTGTAACTTGGGTCCTGTATGCTGTAGCAGTCCGGAGTTCAGCTGTGCAAACTTGCAAAGAGCCGCGAGCGGCTGAGCTGAGAGTCGAGAGGGGAGTTTGGCTGTGCAAACTTGCAAAGAGCCGCGAGCCACCAAGTTGACAGTCGAGCTGAGAGTCGAGAGGGGAGCCATGACCTATTGTGTGCTGCCTGCTTCGACCACGGGGGAAAATGGGGAACTGCCGTAAGTGACGAGGGTGAATAGACGGTTGTTGTGAGTGACGAGGGTGAACAAGGGAGCTGCCACTGCGAGTTGTGCAGAGTGAAGAGTCGTCTTTTTTGTGGAATGAAAATGCCAATGGAAGGGCCTGCGGGTGGGTAGGATAAGGTAGTTGTTAGGTTTTCATTTTTTAGTTTTACTTTATGTTTTAAATTTTTAATAATTAATAATTAAATGTTAAATTTTTTGTTTTTTAATTTTTTAATGTATGCAGGTCGAGGGACGTCTAGGAGTCCCCGATTGGTCGAGGGACTTTTGGGACGTCCCTAAAAAGTTCCCAAAATTGCCGGGTACGACAAATAAGTCCCCGATGATTTGGGGATGTTTCCTAGGAGTTCCAAAGTCCCCGGAACTCGGAAACGCAGGGAACAGAAGGATTTTTGGGGGGGACGGGTCCCCGTGCAACATAGCATAAAAGTGAATAAGAAATAACAATACACTGATTTACATAACAAATAATGCACAATGGAAATTCAACAGGAAATCATCAACACATTTGACACTTTGGATTTACCTGGAAACCCCAATCCTTGGGTAAAACCAACAACACATTGTCTTCTTAATTCAGATTTAAAACAACACTTACAGTTTACAGAGCTCTAGAGACCCTATTGACTCACTCCCACTGCAATTTGTGCTCAAACCCTCAATCACTGAAGACAACCCCAACTTGAGAGAATCACTCTCTCCAAAGCCTCTAAGAGAGTGTCTCTCTTAGATTTGATCATTCACTGATCTCAGCTTGAGAGAATACCTCTCTCCAAAGCCTCTAAGAGAATCCCTCTCTTAGATTTGATCACTCACTAATCACTCACTCTCAATGTATCTCACACACACTGACAGTAATTAGATGATCTATGTTAACAACTCTCCATAGACTCTTTTACAGCATTCAATTTATGCAAATACCACGGGCTCAATACCATAGGTGCTCAAATACCATGAGCCAAATCCTATTGACTCAATACTGACCCTTAGATCTAGATCTTAGATCTAATCCAATGGATGGGACTTAATCTCTCGTTGAGATCACTTAAGTCATAGATCAACAGCTACGACTTAATCTCTCATTGAGATCTCTTAAGTTACCCTTTTACATTTACATAAAGTGTTATAAAATACATTTGTTTAGAGAGTTACTTTTCCGGATGACTTCTACATGCTAGACACTTAGCCAATGTAGAAGTACCTGTCCGAGCTACAAAATTTAACATATTTGACATCATGATTGACAAAGTTAAGGTTATATTTGCTGTAAAAGTGAGTTTTCAGATTTGGTTTGTGCATGATAAGTTTGCCGTAGAGGGCTTAAACTTATCAAGACACTTTGGTATCTACAAAAGACATAAATATATATAAATAAGCATGAATTTATAATAATAATATAATATTAATAAATAATAATAGTAATAATTAATTAATTAATTAATGAAGTGACATGATATGATCAAAGGACATGACCATTCATCCCTGGTGACCAGTCAATACATATATAAGTATGGTCAATGCATATATAAGTATACTGTCCCATGGCAATGTAATCATATCTCTTATTCATTATACATTTATTATATATAATTGTCCTTTATGGATTATCATCTGTTGTCCTTCGTAAATTAGATATTCAGTAAATGAACTATGTTCATATTCGGGAAATGTTCATTTGGTATCAGAGCTTCGTTTTTTGATTCTTGCCCTTGGCTTTATTTTTTATTAGGCCTTGTCTGATTCGGCCTTTGGTCCCATTAATTCTAAGTTTCTTTGAATCTGGTCGTTGACAACTTCAAGCCTTTGGCCATTTAGAAGATACAAAGATCATTCTACTGCCAAAATTGTTAAATAAAGAAGAAAAAGATCCAGAGTCACCGTACAATAGCACACTTGCCATACAACCATACTATATAGCGTCACCGTATGATGGTTGTAGTTGCCTGTGAACCCACTTGACGTTCATATGTTCACATTCAAAACTGCTAAGAACCAAATTTCGTTGAACCAATTTACTGCAAAGAAGGATTGGAGCATAGGTCTAAAGCTGCTGTTGCTGTAAATTGTTACTGTGGTAATCACTTTGTCCAAGCATCGTTACACATTCATCGTGGGAATAAACCTTGTCCATTGTTTGGTACAAATGTCCCACATATCATAGAAATTAAGAAACAAGAAAGATTGCATGCATTGGTTACAATTCATTGTTGGCGGAAGAGAGCCACATCAATTACACAATAGTGAGCACCAACATTGACCCTGTGTTCTTCTGAAATCTGACATCGCCTCCCCAGTTGTGGCTCACTCAATCACAATGTAGCAGATCATAG
This sequence comes from Larix kaempferi, assembly GCA_027924585.1. Lineage (NCBI taxonomy): Eukaryota > Viridiplantae > Streptophyta > Pinopsida > Pinales > Pinaceae > Larix > Larix kaempferi. The sequence continues at coordinate 9,246,052 of BSBM01000506.1, forward strand.
AAGGAAGTACTCACGGGTAACAAAAATTACCAATATCCACTAAACAAGTAAAGGTGAGGAGGAATCTCAGGTGTTGTCTGTTGAGCTGCTGTTATTTTGAGGTTAAACAAATCTAGCCACTGTCATTCGTGGTTAAACAAATCTAGCCGCCTCAATCAGAATTTGTGTGGGTCATCTCTGACTTTGAAGATTTTTTTTTTAAATACATGTTAATACATAATAAGGTTTTATTATTTGATATTAAGTCGAAAAGAGAAGAAAACGTGACTACTGCGATATTTATATAGGTTAAAATCCTGATATGATACTATATTAAAATAATAATAATAATAGTAATCTAATTTTAAGGTCATGGCCAAGCCATACACCAAGTTGGTGTATGAAACCCTCTTGTTTGTGGGACAAGGGACCCCCTCTGCATAGCGATTTGATTACTAAAGTCTATGGAGGTGTACATACCTTACCCCCCCTCAGATTATAAAAGTGATTTTTCAATAAGTAAAAAGTCATAAAGGGTTTTATTCAAAGTTTATACAGTCCTCATTTCTAAGTCAAAAGGAAAGAGGAATAGCAAGGGAAAAGTTAAAAGTGAAATATTATAAGAATTTGAGAAGTTTTTTTAAAAGTGGAGTTAATTAAACTCACCAAGATATCATGCGAAGGGTACATACAGATATTATTGAAGCACACCATCTTGATAGGGTTGTTGTATGTGCAGCAATTAATTACTAAATAAGTAAAACTGTGAACTATGAATTCCACAAGTGATCCAATCTTCTGAACTAAATGTCCTTGTTTTAAAATGGAGTTTGAGTATTTTTCGACCTTTTAAAATGAAATTCTTGTTTGTGATAATTGTAGAAATTATACACTGCAACAGAATATGCATGCAATGTGCAAACTGTTGATGATTGTAGCGTCGGGAGGTCTCCATGAGCAAGTCGGCTCCAAAGAAGAACAAATAAATAATTATTATTTATGCATAAAGACAAGTTGGCCCCAAAGCTAATGTTGAGTCATGATTGAGCAAGTCAGCCCCCAAAGCTAATGTTGAAATTTGGTTGAAGCAAGTCGGCCTTATACAAAGTAATCTTGGATATATATATATATATATATATATATGAGAGAGAGAGAGAGAGTACTCTCTTTTGTGTGTCATTCAACTCATCTGATCTTCTATCTCTTGCTCTGAATTTCGGACTGTTACTGGGCTCACTATCTTGGTGATTGGAGACATCTGATTGGAGAAAACTGAGACATCAATTCGGCTCACACTTCTTCTCTTGTTTTCTGATTTCGCTGTCATTACTGGGCCTGCCCTATTTGCTGATTAAGACGTCTACTACATCTGCTATCTCTGAAATATGTGAAGATATATTTGGGATATTGTTATTGCAGATTTGATTAAAGCTTGTATCTGAATATTGTACTTGTTCTTGTGAAATTCTCTCATAGTGAAAGGTTGCTGGGTTTTCTCCCCTTTGTGAAAAAGGGTTTCCCAGGATCAATCTTTGTGTCTCTTGTGCATGGTTATCTTTCAGTGATCCCTGTTTTATTTTCCGCTGCAAATGAATGATGCTATAATTGTGGGATGAAATGAAATATGAAATTAAAGTTGGAAGAGATGAAAATTATACTGCTAAGTTAAAAACTCTAACACAAACACATGAATTTACCTTGCAAATCAAGAAACTAGACAATGAACAAGCAAAACGACAACAAAATGAGAAAATATTAGAACAACAAATTCAAGATCTCAAGAATAAATTTGACAAGAGCTTGCTAGAAAGAAATGAAGAGATATCTCGCCTAAAAATTCATAATTGAAAACTACTTGTAAAAATTAGGAAGTCCAAGGATAAGAAGCAGTGTATTCAAAAGTTAGAACTAGAGAATCAATATTTTGAAAAGGAATTCAACAAAAGGTTATCCGAAAAAAGTGAAGAAGCTTCTAGTCGAAGGAACTTTAATTAGAGGTTGCTTGAGCAAATCAATAGATTAAAAGAGTAGTAAGAGAACCAAGACCTTAAGGACAAATTCGAACAGCCAGAGAACAATGTAGAACTTTCACGCTTAAAGGTTCATAATCAAAGATTACTTGCCCAAATCAATAAGCTAAAGAATGACCAGAAGTTACTACAGAACAAGTTAGAGAACTCCTAATTGATAAGGAAACAATGACTGATCTTGTTGAAATAAAGAAGTCATTGATGTAAAAGTTGAGACATTGGAGAAAGGAGCGAATACATAACCAATTCAAATCTTATCAATCAATAAATCCCCATAAGTATCAAAAGAAGGTTACAAAATCAAGACACAAGATACAAGGATGCTTCATTGTAATCCTAATTATACATGTCATTAATGAATTGACTGAAGACAAAATCAATTTGCAAAGCTTAGTAAAGAACTTATTATATTGAAGAGACATTCAAGTATGGAATCCTATTGTCTTCCAAATCATAGAAGTCATTTCCACGCAAATCCATAGAAGATTGAATTTAGGTGGTCTGACCCGTACACAATTCAACAACTCTGTTTAATGCTCAGAAGGTCATATCACCTAATGTCCTCAACCATGATGAACTTAAGAGTGAAGAATCCCGAGAAGGTAGTACAAGCCAAAACAAAGACATAACTTTTGTATGCTTTGAGGACAAAGCATTTCTAAAGGGGAAGTCAATGTAATAGACATAAATATATATAAATAAGCATCAATTATTATTATTATTAATTAATTAATTAGTTAATGAAGTGACATGACTTGATGAAAGGACACGACCATTCATCCATGATGACCAGTCGATGCATATATAAGTATACCATCCCATGGCAATGTAATCATATTTCTTATTCATTATATATTTATTATATATACTTGTCCTTTATGGATTATAACTTGTTGTCCTTCTTAAATTGGATATTCAGTAAATGAACTATGTTCATATTCGGGGTTCATTTCAGTATCTTATCTCCTTGGATTTCTTAGAAACTTGGATGGTTAAGAAGTGAAATATTGTTCTCTTTTTGCTTCTGTTTTATTCTATATTTCATAACAGCTCTAAGGCTGAAAATTCAATAGGGGTAAGACCTGAATCCCTGATAAATCTTTAGGTTTAGAAGTGAAATTTTTGTTTTGCATTAAAGTTTGAGAAATCGAAAATTTCTACATGGTATCAGAGTTTGTTGTGGCTGGGACCACTCTAGAGTAAAAGGGAGTTTGTATTCCAGCTAAAGGTTACTTGGGAGAGGTGACTAACCTTTTGAGGCTGTTGGGAGTGAAACCCTAGGTTGCTTGGGAGAAGCACTCGGACCCTTGGAGGGATTTTTTGTCTACTTCATATATTACTGATTTTGTGCACTTGAGACTTGTTTAGGATGTGTAAGGTGACACTTGGTCCTAGTGTTAGATTTTTACTTGAACAGCATATAGCATATAAACAATTACTGAAAGATAAACAAGCACAGCATAAAACACAATGAACACAGATATTCTCTCGGGGAAACCACAAAGGGAGAAAACCCCGGCAAAGCCTTCCTCAATATAGAAATCACAAAGTACAATAGTTCCCCAAGACAAATCAACTACTCCTCCACTTGTGCGCGCCTCTCCTCTTCACTAATGCGAATTTGCTTGAGTGAATGAGTGAGTAGAAGTGAGAAAGAGGTCCTTTATTTATATTCTTCCGTTGGGGTGACAAATTCCCCAATAGGGCCGACTTCTCTACTTGACTGGTCAATTACATAATATAATAATCTTTTAGGGGCTTTTCTAGGCCGACACATGTCCTAGGGTTTACATTGATTCTTTCAATGGCCTTTACATTATTAATTACATGACCATCATCTCCCGGAGGAGGAATACAATAATATAAATAGAATATCTTCCGCAGTTACATTATTTTAACACCTAGAGAGTGACAAGTTGGATGGAGCTTCATATTTTGTTTCTTGGAAGCTTAGGCTCTTGTTGCTTATGAAGAAGATATTTGGGAGCATGTTGTGAAGGAGATTCCATAACCTAGTGATCCATCATAGCTGGCCTCCCATTAAAAGAGGGAAGCCAAAGTGAAGAGGATGATTCTTGATTTTGTGAAGGATCATTTCATCTCACACATTCCATATAAGATGATAGATAATAAAATGTTTGATGCTTTGGTTGAGTTGTTTTAGAACAATTGTGCTTCTTGATAGATGCTTTTGCAGAACCATCTTTCAGTGCTTCACATGAGCAAGACAGATACCATGGTGAGCTATTCGACCTGGATCAATGAACTGCAAGATGAATTGGTTACCATTGGAACAAAGGTGGAGGATTAGGAGTTAGTGTCCATTGCCTTAAATGGAATTGCTCCTTCTTGGATGCCTTTTGTTCAGGGTATTTGTGCTCGAGAGACTTTGCCAATGTTTTCAATGCTTTGGGTCGATCTTGTGTGGGAAAAAATCAAAATGCAATCTTATTTAGAGCAACAAAGTGAAGTAGATGTTATTGGTCTTGTCAAGAGGATGAAGAAGGGTAGAAATAAAGGTTACAAGAAGAAGGAAGGTATAGATCAATAAAGAAAGACTTGAATAAAGTGATGTGCTTCCGATGTCATGGGATTGGACATTATGCTAGTTAGTGTCCATTGAAGAAGAAGGGAAACGGTATGAAATAGGTTGAAGTTGTGATTGTAGCAAATGTAGAGGAGATTAATTCTCAATTTGAGACTGCCTTTTCCATGACCTCTTGTTTGACTTCTAAAAATGTGTCTAGTGTTGGATAGTATGTAGACAATGGAGATTCGAGACACATGACATTTGATAGGTCTTTATTCAACATGATTCATGAGTAAGAGTGTTGCATGAGCATGGGACTTGGTGATGATGCTACTTATCGTGTGAGAGGAGTTGGCATCATTTCTTTTCAGATGCCTTCAGGTGTTTTTCTTGAGTTGAGTGATATTCTGTTTGTTCCTGGTTTGAAGAAGAATCTTCTTTTAATTTCTTGTATGATAGATGTATAGTGGAGATTTGCTTTTGAGGGATAGCAGTGCACCATTAGTGATTGTTTTCTAGCTAGTCCAAGGACTTTATCTAGGGGATGGAGAGAGGGTGGCATTTATAGATTACTTGCTGATCCAGTACATGTACATTCTTGTGAGAGGAGGCTAGATGAGTCTTCTAGTTTTGAGGAGTGTCAAGAGCATACAAATTTTCAGTGAGGGTGAGTATGCCTCCTAGGAGATATGCGAGTCATATTGTATTGGTTTCTTCGATCCACGAGCCTTCCAGTTGTCTTAATGAGGAGAGGTGTGATACCTTGATGGAGGATGATGCTGAGATTGATTCCAGGATTGTAGTTGATGGGAGTATTGTAGAGTATAGGGACAGGGTTGATGGATTCTCTTAGAGAGAGGGAGTTGCCCATGGATTCTCTCAGATAGAGGGAATTTCCCATGATTTTACTCTTGCTTCAGGATTCTCTCTACATGAGGGAGTTAACGTAATTCAAGTTGTTTTAGTTGTCGAAGGATTTGAGTTCCATGAGAGAGATTCTCATGTTGATAGGTTGTTGATGGACTTGCATAGGTTGTTACCTATACAGTGAGCTTGGTGTTCTAGGATCGATGAGTTGACTTGCGCAGATTTCTATCTTTGTGATTTTGATATATGGGATCCACTTGTTTTGATCTTGTATAGAGATGTGATCTTCTCCACAAGATGCTCTAGACAACTCAACATGTGGTGTTTCGTTATGTTGACTTGGAGGATGATGGAGTTTGGCAAGTTGCTTTTGTTCCAGGGTCATATTCCTTCATATTCACAGGTGGTTACTATTCTTTGGATCAACATGTTGTGATAACATGGGTCATAGGTGATAGTTGTTGATTCTGGGACCATAGCTAATACAAATTTGCAGGTAGCAAGTTTGGTGGAGTTGCAATATAAACTTAATTCATAAACCAAATACCATCATTATTCTTGATTTTCAAGTCACTTGAATCTCCGGCCCAATAAGATGCAGCAAAACAACATTCTCTAAAGTAGCAAAGCAGCTCCAAATAATACTCTTTTTTCCTTGAAACAACACATTGACTGCCTTCAAAAGTTCTAAAGAAAACAACACACTTCCTTCCCCCAAGCAAAACATATTTTGGCCTCCTTTTGCCCAGGCAAATGAACTAATTTTGTTAGTGGTACCAAAATATTTATCTTTGACAACTCATTTACCAAACAAAATTGCGAATTATGCATGAGTAAAGGATATTATATTTCAGGTCAGCCTTTTGTTGCGTGTCTTTTTTTGAGCGGGAGGTTTGTTAACTTGTTGGCTACTCGATGCTTTACTCCTTCTGACATAAGACTTTGTTATTTCAGCCACCATGGCTGCTGCTTTTGAGTCTGCTTTACTAGAGAGGGTATCGTTTGACTTCTAGGAGCAGCCATATTAGTGGGTACCATAGTGCTTTTACATGCATTGAATTGGCCTGAATTTAATGGAAAAAGTTTTGCCTGGTTACTCTCTTGTTGGCTGGAAACTTGCTATACATGTAGGTTACAATTTTCATCAATTAATGACATGTTCAGGGAATCTTCTTGCTGTTCGGGAAGAGTGTTCCAGCTGATGTGGGGAAAATATATATGTTGTTTGGGAAAACACCCTACAACCTTTTTCATTATGGGACAGATCACATGCCTTACAATAGTGGCCGAAAGAAGCATAACCCACAAAATTATTCCAGACATAAGCACAATAAGCTTGAGTGTCTCAGCCTTCTTTTCTTGCTGAAAAGTCCTTATAGGAGGGGGCTGCCTTAGCTGAAACGTTCGTTGATTTACAGGGGCAGCGTGCTGATTTTGCAAATATTTTTCTACCCAAATCATCTTGTCGCTAAGATCTTGCAATAAGTCAACAAATCTTGCTGGCATTTCATCATTTTCATTCCCCCCTTCTTTCGTAAGTTCTTGGACAGTTCTTCCTTGTGGATCAAATAGGCTGGAAGAATTTGGCTGAATCTTCTTGGCTGTAACCATAGTTTTCTCTATCTTAACAGCAGCAGGAAGACCAACTTCCAAGTCCCATATGTCCTTCTCCTTGAGCAAAAAGCTAAAAAACTCGTCAAATGCCTTAATATAATAAAGCTCCTCATTAGGATGTACATGCCGATGAATTCTTGTGTAAAGTTTAGTAAAATAATTATTGAATACAGATATGGTTTCATGTTTTTTCTGGTTGAATGCAATTCATCCAACAATAATGCATTATCCTATTTGTAGTCCCACTTTTATGTATATTTCCCTTTAAAGTACTCCCATCCATCGATGGAGGAATTAGGAAAAGACTTGTACCATGTTTGTGTATCCCCTTCCAGGGTTTGCAAAAATATTTTCATAACCACATCCTTGTATTCCACTTCCAAATCATTCATGAACTTCAAGAATGCAGTCAAATGATTATCAATGGAGACTGCATTGTTCCTTGCAAATTTCAAAGCATGCTTTTGGTAGTCACCTACAGGCATGTCATGAGGCTGGTTAGAGATCTGAGCAAATCTCAATGGAACATAAAATGTAAGCATAAACCTAACTACAAGTCTACAACTCCTGCAAGGCACTAACTTGAGGTAAAACTGATGCTGAAAAAGCATTGAACAAAGGTGTAGAAGAGGAAGTTACCAAAGAACTTACCACGAGCAGAATTTATTGATGATGCACTTACTGCAATGCTAGTGGTAGGAGATGGAGTGACTACCTTAGAGGAAGTGGTAATAGTGGAATCACTTTCTGAATCCGGTGGAATATGAGGTGGTTTATTGTTATTGTTTTGGAACAAGTGTTCTGGTTCACTAAGGCTCGGAACTATGCATTGAGTAGGATTGAATCATGGTGATTAAACCAAGAGGAGCGAGGGAGGTGCTCTACAACCCAGTATGGGGGAGATGTCACGTAATGTAGCGTTATGTTACCAAAAATAAAAAGTAATTAAAAAATTCACGTTGGCTCATAAAATAAAAAATTAAAACCAAATGGAAAGTAATTAAAAAAATCCATGTTGGCTCATAAAATTAAAAGAATTAAAGCCACCCCTAGATCTATCAAGCAAGATCTCCTTGCTTGCAATGGAGGTAGTGTTATCACACAACTTGTAGTTGTCCCTAAAGGTATCCCATCCGGGATGGTAGAGGAGATAGACAATTAAAGAGGTGACCCAAGAGATACCACGGTTCCCAATGCAAGCTGGGAGTCACGATAACCGAGGCACTCTTCACTTTAGATCAAGACAAGTCAAGACCAAGGGGGAGACCCTAGCCAATCAAGGAAGATTGACTAACCCAAAAGTTTCCCAGGGAAGTGTGTCAAAAGATGAGTTACGGAAACCAATGAGTTGATTAGGACTAGGTGGGCCCAAGAGTTAAGTGTGGTGGTTGAAGAGGCTTAAGAAGTGACTAATGCTTCAACCAATGAATGAATAAGGCCACCGAATGGATAGATCTAGTACCATGAAAATACACAAGTGAGGCCCACTTCCTCGAAATATGGAAATGGTCCAAATGGGACCCACAAGGTGAAGTTAGGGGTAATATGGCACTAAGGGGTGTTTGATGATGTGGATCTATGGATCCAAGGTGGATTAGGCAACACCCACTTATGGGATCTAGCAATTGACACTAACCCCAAGGAGTGCGAATTAACCAAGGGAGACTAGTGCCTTGAGATGAGGGGGCAAATGGAGTCCAAATGATGCCAAAATGTAGATCGGGGTAGTTAAGGCAATTATCAAAGTGGGTTTTAAGTGGCATGCCCCAAGGTAGGCTAGATCTCCATAGATCTAACGTTGAAAATTCATCACCCAATGACCCAAGTGTGGCACAACCCTCAAAATGAGGAATGGGGCCCACAAGGCAAAAATCAAAGAGGTGAAGCACTAGGGGTAGGTTATCAAGTGAGACAAGTGCAAATCAAGTGGGATCTCACCTACCCATGTCTTGGAAGTAGCAAAACTCACCCTTCCAAGGAGTGCGACCTCACCCAAGGAAGGCTGAGTGCTTTGGGGGAAGGGTCAAATGAAGGCCAAATGCCACCAAACTATAGATCCGAATTGCCGTGGATACTATAGAGGTGGGTTCTTTTTATTATACCCAAAGCCAAGCTAGATCCAAGTAGATCTAAGAAAATAGAAAAATGAGGGTTTTGATTTTAATGGAGATTGTGACCAATAGGATGGAGAACAAGCGAAATCAATACATACCTTGTAGATCTTACCTCAAAGCTTGCGACCTCTTAGCATATGGAGAATTCTTGCCCTAGTTACAATTCCAAGCTTGATCCAAGTGTCTTCAACCAAAAACGTCCAAGCCCTAGGAGGAGAGATGTCCCATGAAAACCTGTAAATCAAACTACATCAAATTAGATTTGATCCACAAATCCATAAGATCTAAGCATGTCATATCAAAGAAGCAATCAATGGACAAAGCACAATTGAAAAACTCCCTCAAGATGAAGACGTATTGCCCATGGGGGATGTGAGCAACCGCTACAATCTTCCCACAAAGCAAAACATTGAACTAGCTTCAAGCAATTCGGCCTCCCTCTTGCTAGAAGCAAACAATGTCTAGAAGCAAGAGATGCAAGAACATGTACAAGAGTAACCCAATCAAAGCCAAGAAGTAGATCTCCAAAATATTATTTTCATTCCAAGTTTTCCAGAGCCCAAAGGTGCTTTACAATGAGGGGGTCTCCTCCTTATATAGGATAATAAAGACCAAAACCCTACATCTCAAAACCACTTTACAATACAACAGGATGAGTGGTTGAGATTAAAAGATCTCATAGTCAAATCAATGGCTAAGATGAGCCTACAATATATCACATGGATCACTCAAAGAGAGGTTGACATCATCCCTCAAAAAGACTCATGGAGGGTGATGTCATCACTAGGAGGGGGCTAAAACACATGGGCCCACCTCATATGACATGGACATGACTCAAGAAGCTCATGGTGGGGCTAGGAGGCATCAATCCTTACTAGCTCGTCCCCATGGCACAATAATATAAAATAATATGTCCAAATAATACAAATGATCAAATCTTGTCCTCAAAATCTGTGAGAGACATGCAGTAAAAGGCCTCCTGTGGCCTCTGTGGACCCCACTGACTGATGATATCTGGCTGGAAGATGGGGGGTTCACCCTGGAAGACCTCTGTGAAGACCAAATGCCAAAACCTTGCCTTAGTTGCCCAAATCGAATTCCTCAGTGACCCTTCTATTCCATTTTTTATTTGCCTCGGTAACTGTGAAGCTGCCCAAACTGACACCTGGAGTGCCTGCGCTGTCAAACTGAGTCCACCAAGCTCTCTGGGAGGGGGGTATAATGATAAAATCAAGTGGTTGGACCACCCCCTCCTCATACAGCGCCCTAGGTGAACTGGCCTCTCATGACCCCTGCTGGATAGGCTGGGAAAACCTAAGTTGCGGGGAAGCGCTCTCCCCCCTCTCGCCCCCGCTCCGGAAGCTAGCTTCCGGCCGAAGCTAGGCGGAAGCGCGATTCGCTTTCGCTTCCGGGCGGAATCAATTTTGGAGAAGCGCACTTCGGGCCTCAAATTTTCGCTCCCTGCCACTGTGTGAGAGCGTGCAGGAATCGATCCGAAGCGTCGCTTCCGGATCGATTCCTCTTCGCTTCCTGTTCGCTTCCTGTTCGATTCCCCCATCGATTCCGACGAAAAAAAACGCTTCGGTCGCTTCCTAAAATCGATTCCCGTCGCTTCCTCGAATGATTCGCCCAAACCCGTGATTTTTTGGGTGAGTTGGAGCTTGTGGGGTCCACGCTTGGGGTTTTGGAGGGGGGAATAGGGCTTTGAGGTATAAAGCCCTCCTCCACACTCCATTTTGTCACTTTCATTTGTTTGAGAAGAGGAGAGGAGAGGAGAGGAGAAGAGAAGAGAAGAGGAGAAAGAGGAGAAGAGAAGAGGAGAAGGTGCCCTTGGAGATTGAAGAAGGTTGGAATCTTGGATGCTTGGAGCCTTGGAAAGTTGGCACACTCACTACCATTGGAGTCTTGGACATCCAAATAGGTAGGCTCTAAACCCTTTCTTGTTGATTTGCTTTGTGTTTGAAGTTTGAACTTGAAGTTTTGATGCTTGAGACTTGAATTTTTTAAGCTTGAAATTTGACTAGAATCTAGAATGTCATTGGAAATGTTCCTCTCCTACTCTTTCCCATGCTTTCTCCATCATTTCTATTGCAGGGAAACAGCTTAAACTCTAGTTCCACTTCCAACTTCCAAGTCCAACAAACATGATGATGGGTTTATGGTTTCTTTTGTTGGTTCCATTTGTTGTTTTGATGATGTTCATTGAAAACCGGAGGAGGAATGAGGGAGAGGGAGACGATGAAGAAGTGGGTAGTGGCACATACCGTGGAGAGGAGGAGGGAGGGGAAGAGGAGGAGGAAGAGGAGGAGGGAAACCGAATGAAAACTAAGGAAGACACAACACCCTTATGGAAATATGTCACCAAGCAGGGAGGAAGCAAGGGGGGTGGAACTGCCAAATTTGGTTGCCCCCATTGTAAAAAGACTTACACGGGTTCATATACCCGTCTGAGAAGACATCTATGTGGGAACATGCCATGTGATGAAAACAAAACTGTAGGAGTTTGTGTTTGCAAAAGTGTGCCATCAACACAAAGAGCCATGTATAAGAAGGAAGAATTTGAAGCACAAAACAAATCAAAAGCAAGGGTTGACCATGACCCCTCAATGAACTCACCGATAGCTAGAGGCCCATCCACCCAAGGTAGTGGATTCTCACCCCCTGGGTCACGCAGGACAATATCAGATTTCCTTGACACCAACGGTAGGGATGACGTGGATGCAAGAGTGTTCCGGTTTCTCTATGCATGTGGCATACCATTCAATGTCCTTCGCTCACCCTATTGGCATGAAATGGTAGATGCCATTCGCACTGCTCCAGCTGGATACAAGAGCCCAGGGTATGACAAAGCTAGAACTGTGGGGCTTGACAAGGAAAGAGGCAAGATCCAAAATGCTTTAGGGCAATTCACAAATGCTTGGAATGAGTATGGGGTATCAATTGTATCAGATGGATGGACAAATGTAAAAGGCAAGCCATTGATAAATGTTCTTGGTGTGTCTGCTATTGGTGCAGTCTTCCTTTCAGCCCATGACTACTCAGATAAATTCAAGACTGGCATAAACATTGCAGAACTCCTACTCAAAACCATTGAATCTATTGGTCCATACAATGTCATCCAAGTCATAACCGACAATGCTGCTAATTGTAAGGCAGCGGGAGCAATCATTGAAGATAAATACCCCAACATATTTTGATTTAGGTGTTTGGTTCACACAATGAACCTTTTGATGCACGACATCATTAAGTTGAAGGAAAATCAATACAAATGGATTGGTGAATTGTACAAAAAGGGCAAGAAGATGATAAGATTTATAACCAACCATAGCAATGCCCATGGCATTTTCCGCAATCACTCAAAGTTAGAGCTATTGAAGATAGCAAAGACTAGATTTGCTAGCTACTACCTCACTTTCAGGTGCCTTTTGAAGGTAAGAGAGGCATTAGCTAGCATGGTATCAAGTGAGTCATGGCAGGTCTTGAAAGATAGGTGTACATCCGCATCTAAAAGGCTTGATTTTCAGGAGGTGGAAGAAACAGTTCTTGATGCGGGATTTTGGGCAAGTGTCAAGTATGTTTTGCAGTTCACAAAGCCCATATATAACATGATTCGGTTTGCAGATACAGATAAGTCGGTGATTGGGGAGGTGTATGAGCAGATGGATAGCATGCTGGGTCAAATTAAAGATATTGTTGAACAGAAAGATCCCATCTTGTATGACCATATTCATGAACATGTGGTCAAAAGGTGGGAACATCTCAACGTTCCATTGTATGCCTTAGCGTATGTATTAACACCAAAATATTATTCTCCATCTTGGTTGGCCAAACCAGCACTTGGGGGTGGGGTTAGGAGAAAGCCCCACACAGATCCAGAGGTACATCTTGCGTACATGACTGCTATAGACAAGTTGGTCCTTGATTTAGAGGAATGTGACAAATTGCGCAGTGAATTAAGCAAATACCTCATTGAAGTTGGTCCATTTGGTACTTTGCATGCAATTAGAGATCGAGATAGGGCGCCTCCTATCGAATGGTGGAACATGTATGGCTCAACATGCCAACGCTTGTATAGATTGGCTGTTAGAGTGCTTTCACAGGTGGTTAACAGTTCCTCTGCAGAAAGGTGTTGGAGCACCTATAGCTTCATCCACTCAGTGAAAAGAAATCGATTAAATGAAAACCGAGCAGAAAGCTTGGTTTATGTACATTACAACTTGAGGTTGTTGACTCATTATTGTGAGCGTGCCAAAACTGATAGATCATATGTCACTTGGGACAACAATCCGGAGGAGCATAACTTGGAGGATGGAGCCATAGCTTTGGAGTGCTTGGAGGAAGAGCTTTTGGGCGATGAGGATGACGCATATGCAGTACCACTACCAATGGTGTCGCCATCTTCTTCCTCGTTTCCAGATGCACCATCTTTGCCTAGAGGTTCACGACCTCCATCTGCATCAGTGAGGGGGGGTCGTGCAGGATCGAGTCTTGGACGTGGCTCAGCAGTGGTGGCTACTGGGGATGATAATCCCACTCCCATTGTTCAGAGAGCACGAGAAAAGGAAATGGAAATTTCTCGTGGCAAGAGGAAACATCCATGATTCCATAAAATCTACTTTTCTTGTATTTTCTTGTTTACAGTACTTTCAAGTTTCGGCACTATTGACTCTTTTATATTTATTATCATATATTTTGTAAACATTACATGGCATTTCAAGTTTGAAGTTTTAAGTTGAACCTACATTTGAATTTGAAGCTTTAAGGTTGAATCTTGATGTTATAACTTATGGAATCATGGATATTGGACCTATGGTTGATGAAATCATGAATTCACTAGTAAATGATTAATGAATGATGATTGATGAATGATGTTATATGGTATTATTGTTTATTTCATGCTTTTCAATGATTAATGATGTTATATGATGATTGATGAACTTCTACTTGCATTTGTTGACATATATGCATCAAAATATATAAAAAATGCTTCTGGAATGCTTCCTAACCGGAAGCTTTTGAAAATTTCGCTTCTTGCTCCCGTTCCCGCTCCCGCTTCTCGCTCCCGCTCCCGCTCCCAAGTAACCTTGGGGAAAACAGCCCCAAAACTGGTCGTCAAGTGGATAAATGCATCTATCACTATCAGAAGTGCTCGGAACTGAATGATAAGTGTCTCATTGGATCCAAAAGACCCAAATCCACTAAGAATGTGTACTCATACACCATGGGTTGACCTGAGGGGTCAACTGTAGGGTCCACCATACATGGACAGTGCATAATCTGATGATCTGAAATAATAATAAAACCTGCTGAACTACATCAATCACCATCTGAATCATATGTCCACCATATGGTATCATCAACAAGAGTATGTGGGACCATCAGTCATCATCCATAAGCATATATGGTCCACATCATCACGGATCCCAAGAATGACCATAGTCAAACCAAGTTTGACTAGGTCAAAATATAACCAAGGACAAATTATATCAATAGACTAAGATACGTTCCTCTAATCATACTCATAGGTTAACTAAAAGTACATCATCATTCCATGGCATTTTAATACATACAGATATTTAATGTTATTTATATTTTACTTGCACAAGAGTTTTAGTGACAGACTCACCCATTGGACATGGTCTAACTGTTAGCTAAGGGTGAAGGCTAAGACAAGATTGGGCAAAGGGGATGACTTGACCAAACTCAACTAGGTGACACTTTGGACTGGGAAAGGGGGGAGCTACACTCTGTGCCGGACAAATAACACGAGGAAGGGCTGTGCCTCACAAATGGATAAGTTGTTTAGAGAGTGTTTATTCAACTTAGGCATCATGTCTACATCAAGCTTGATCCAAGTTCATTAGGATCATTCAATTCATTTCATGGCCTTTTTGGCCTACATAACCCTTCGGATTTCAGATGTGTTGAGAAGCACAACTAGTTGCAGCTTGCATCCAGGGCATGTTTATACATAGACAAGGTCAGCAATAAAAGATATAACTTTGAGTAACCATTGCTTTTTGGGACCTTTTCATACCCTTCGAGGAGTATTTTTAGCAGTTCATCGCTCTTGCCCTTTACTCACGTGTGTTAAGAAACACATTCTAGAGTTTACAATTTCCATGGGCGAATTTATAAAGATTTCCAATACAAAGTAGTACATGAGCTTTCGGCTTTAGCCAACAACATCTCAAGTGACTGGGGGACTTCTGCCAGTGCCAAACATCGGGACAACTGACCAGAATGATTTAGGACTACAATCCAACTCACCAAAGGCAAGTTCTGTCACCAACTCAGAGCCGAGACACTAAACAAACATGGATGCGGTCCAACACAGAGGTAGAAATGGGGAAGTCTTCAGTATCAAAAAGTCAAGAAAGGCAAGTCAAAGGTGAAAGCCAAATTGGGAAGGTCATGGATGGATGGATTCAAATGAATATGGTGCCTAAGCTAGCAGACAAATAATGTCAAGAAAGACCATATCTATGCATAGGAGGGTAGTAAAACCGGTGGGTTTTGTCAAGAAACCTAAATGTGCAGGTAATACATCCACTAATAGTTATGACATCATCTAAGATATTCAATTTTAGTTTTAAATAATATTGCCATGTCCTGACTCATATACCAAGCTAATGCTGTGAAGATGACTAAAACAACAAGATAATAATCCATAGTCAATAATCAGAAGTCCATAAGTTATATCATATCATAATCATAATCATCATAAATCATCTGGAACACTGCTGCAATAACATCACTGGGCACTGAACTGAAACTGTATGGAATAAAGGGTCACCTCGGTCATCAAATCTGAGCTCCCAAGGCTCAGCCTTGGCACAAGGTCTAACAAAAGTCTGATATAAAATACTGCTTTGATCACGAGTGATCTCAAAATACAATCTCATCATAGCCAATCTCTGTAAAAGCAAAGCTCTGAAATGTGCAGATATCTGCTCAGCAAGGATAATAGCCCTACTACTATGGTGTGATAACAGGTAGTTTTCAAGGTGTGGTGAGTGAATGACTAAAGAGTTGTTTCACTACTACAATAACTGCTCCAAGAATGAACTTTCTAACCCTTCTACTGCTCAGCCAATATGTCTCTCTCTCTCTCTCTATATATATATGGAAGCCCTTCTTCCTTATCATGCAAGTCGACCTGCATGCTGGAATTGAGCAAAAAGGCATAAATCACACAAAAAACTAAAGCTCATTGCATGAAAATTTCCTTAGTAACTTTATTGTTGGTTTGATGGCTTTGCCCTGTTTGCTTTCAATCAAGGAAACAATCCAAATTATCCCTCTAAGTTGAACCCATTTACTGCCTTCCCTACCAATTTATCAGGTTGACTTTTCTCATCTCTAACTATCATTTTGGAAAGCTTTCGATGTTCTGTTTTAGCTTTTCTTTCCTTGCTTTCAATCACCACCACACCATTACTTTCTCATCCATTGAATCTCTCCTTAAAATTGTCATCAATTGAGTTGTATTTTCTGGTAACAATACAGAATTTATAGTGATTACCTAGCACCTTTCCTTGCTTAGGTTTGCTGTTTGGTAAAAGTACCCCTTTGACTGTATTTAAATCATGAAAAAATGAAGTATCTTTCTTCCTGTGCACTAGCCCCTCCTTGTTAAACCATCACTGATTCATTTATCCTTCAACTGTTGTTTTTATTATCCTTTTTTTGCTCTCAACACTGTTTAGACCTGTTATTCTTCACACAACATCAATTCTAGGTGATTTGTCAGTTGTTGGACTATAAATATGAAATACAGCATCATTGGCCCATTGAACAGCTCCATTACTATCAATCATTTAAGATGGACAACAATCCATTGAATGAAGATCAAAGGTGGTAGGAGGTCAATTTCAGCTTTACGAGCTGATATTTTCCTTACTCATTTGATTGTGCATGAGGAGAGGCGTTGCCAAACTGTTGGAGTCAACAACTTAGTCCAGGAATGGCTCAGAGCAACCAAAGGTTTTGTCTAGAGAGCTCGCCACCTTCTTTAAATGACCTTTGGAATGACGTATGCATTTTATTTGCCTTATTCAGACAGTTGGCAACGTATAGGTTGGAGTGTGATGATCATCAATCTTTCTTATCCATGTACTCCATACACAGCTGGCTAAAATCATCCAACAACTGTTTCCTCCGGAGGGCGTACTTAGGCTACAGCAAACACTCTCCTTAGCTTGCTGTTGAAATTCTGCTGGCATATTTTTGTCCTAATTGACCTGTTGCTGGTCCTTTTTCAAAAAAGAAATGCTGCCTGAGATCACATCTAGTCTGTCCAATCATCATTGCATACTCACATCATTGTGACCTCCAGCGTATTGTTTCCATTATCACAAAAACCCCCGGCGCATTTGTTTCAGCAGCTTGACTTAGTGCCGTTTCAATGCAATGCATCACTCATAAGTTGCCATCTATTTTGTGGAGATGATGTCACTGGGATCCTTCCTGCACTTGCTGTTCAGTGATGACTATTGGTCAAAACTTAAAATACCTCTCCCTTCCATCTCTGCTTCAACCCTTTTAAAACACAATATTACTGGTTTTTATCCACCTGTGGATCTTCAGCGTATTCCTTTAAGAGAGATGAATTATGAGAGGGTTCTTTCAAAACGGCACAAAATCTCATAAATTAACCAAAGGGGAAATCCAACCCATATGCTGAGTTGGATAAGGGGGTCGAACTTACCTATCCTTGCCTTATTTTATTAATTTCAATTTGCTTTTAGGCCTTCTCTTGTTCAGTCATTTAGCGACAGCAGATTTTCTTTAATGCTTTTCATTGCATGCATTGATAAAATGAGGAAAGTCAGCTTACTTGAACTTTGAATGGCTAACCAAGTGAATCGAACCATCCCTTTTTAGTTGGCACCTTTAGCATTTGATTTCAAATTTTCTTTGGTTTGTTAAACTTAGCCATGACAACTGCAACCTAGGGTTTTTAGGTTGGAAATCATATCAATGGAGAAGCTCCCTACCAAATGCCACGTGTCATTCTAGGAGAAAAATTACCTGTCCAAATACTGCTCTTAACTCTTCACTTTTCAACCACCAAAACATTGACCACATCCTCATTGCTTGCTTGGAAACATGGCATTCAACTTGTACCTACCATACATAGACACTGCTAGCTCTGGAAGGAACTCCGATCAATGTTTATGTCTGGATCAATTTACAATGTAACCAGCCTCATGGAATCTTGTTGGACATTAACCCTCTAGTAGTGGAAGCACAATTGGGGGTTTATAGTGGGAAAATGCAAATCACGTCGATCAGGATTTGTAAGATGGGATTGATTATATTGCAAAACCAACCTCTGTCACTGACTTATAGCCATTAAGTCTGCAGATCTATCATAGCAACTTGCAAATGCTGAATCCATGCCATTTTGTAGGAGTGTGCATCAACCAGTATAAGTTAAGCCACCCAACGACAATCTTTAGTAAGAAAAAATGCCCTTCGTCAAGGATAATGTGCATATAAAGTGTACATGCTTAGTCCAGTGCCAAACATCAATAAGTCTTCACAATAAAGTAACTTCACCAGTGTTAACATCGGATTTGACCTTATAAATATGAGTGTCAATCTGCAATACATATTCATGGATATCATTCGGGGTGAGCTTAGTGTTATAGCGTTCACCATTTAGTGTTATAGTGTACATTGCGGGGTGGATTTGTCAATCGGACCATTGATGTAGCATTGTCAATTCACGAAGTACTTTTTAAACTTGGCACATGGTTGCATGTCTTTATTATCATGGGATAGATGGTTGGATAGAGTTCGGATAGGTTCTTTCTCTACAGGTGTAGGCAAAGCATACATCTTAGGTACATATGGACATGTGATACAACTGTATCAGGTGCCCGATACTTATAGATTCAGTGCAGTATTCAGAGTAGGTATGGGAGGTTGAACTTTGAAGACCCCAACAGGGTGTGATCAGGGTGAGTTGCAGTGCTATATTTTATGTGATCTGATCATGTTTTTGGACACCCTTTGGGGAGATACGCATGGGGTTCAATTTTTAGGCAAATATGAGAAATTGCTATTTTTACAATTGCAAATTTTAGCAGTTTTTGGAGACTAGTCCGATCTACAATCCGTTTTTATATTTGAGGATCCAGTTGGAAGATTTGCTTATGTTTTGAATTTTATCAATTTCTAAGGACAATTTATTTTTAGCAGTGTTATTTTTAGTGGGTGATTGGATATGTGGGGACCTAGTATGGTGAACAACAACAATATATTATTTCAAGCCATTTTGAGCACTTTTAATTTCCAGGGACTGGTTACATTTGACATGGCGTATTTTTAACTAGGTGGGGCCCACATGGAGATATTGGCTATTATTAGACAGTGTTGAGCCCTTGGAAGCTTGCATATGACCCTGATTGGTGTGACCTCCTTGATGATCCCTCATTTGACCTTGAGTTGACCTTTGACTTTGTGGTGGAATAACCTAGAAGCCACATGCCTTGCTATCTTTTCCTTATCCACTTTCCTATTTTTATGTACCTTATCCTTTCCTAAAAATATCCTCATCAACTTTTCTATTTTCATGCCTTGTCCATTCCTAAAAATAAGCTAACCTAATTTGCTATTTTAAAGGCCTAAAATCATGGTTCTGAATTAATCCTCCCATGCTTTAACTCTTAATTTTAGGGAATTATTTCCTTGAAAATTTGTAGGATTTATTTTAGGTGTGTAAAAGGTGCACTAAAATAAGCAATTAGCCATATGCATGTGTAATTTATCTTATGGATGGTTATTATTGGAAGGTGCGTGATATTGTGAGGAAGATCCTCTTCACGCATATGCTATTTTCACTAAAAAAGGAGTGCTATACTTGGAGAAGCTTATTTTATCATTTCTATTTTTCTCTCCTCTCATTCACTTCCTATATACTGCATGAACTATGAAGCACAAGGAGAAGGGAGTTTTTCTTTGGTTCGATTTGTATTGTTAAGTTGGTGAGCTGTTGTGTTTTTCCCTCATTTTTCCTTGCTTCTTCCTAGAGAGATTGATATTAGCTACTAGTGTGGACTATAGGTGGTGGAGAGTTGGCTTTGCTGGGTTGTGACTAGTATTGTTCCTCCAGCAGAGTGATTTGTACTTTGGATTATTGCTGCCTAGACCTATTAGGACTTTGTTTTCCTACAATTCGTGATAATAAAAGCATAATTCTCTTTGGCGACTACTACAGGTTTTCATGTGTTGAAACTTCTATTTTCTTAGGGTTTCATAAGTTACTAATATTGATCTTGACAGGACTTGAGTGAATAGGCGTTGCATCTTCTTCTGCTCAATTCACTTTCTTTTCCCTTCTCTTTGACTCCATAAAGGCATTGGTTCACTAACTTTTCATTGCTATTTTGCACTAAAGAACAAACTTTTTACCTACAGTATTTAATCTTGCATCTTAGGCATATTAAGATTTTTACGCTTTTTTAATTTTGTTTTCAGAGCATTACAACAAGATTAGCTTGCACTCACGGGGGGTAGAGCAATTGTTAATGAGTAATTGAGATGAGAAGTTGTAAATGGAAGGTCACAAGTTCAAATCCCTGTGGGTACTTACTTACAAAAAAACAAGATTAGCTCGCTGTAATATTCTTTTTGTCACCGAAGTTGAGAGAAACCATACGTTTTTTCTCAGTTTTTGTGCACAAAAATCATAAAGTCATTGAAAAAACCCATTTTTTTTTGAAAAACAACACTAAAATCACTAAAACAGTCCTATTGACTTGCTGTAATTTCTATTTTTATATAAAAATTATCATTGCTATTTCATCTAAGTTGCATTGGGTTGCATGCTCAAACTCATAATAAATTTCTGTATCAATTTCCATGTATTTTTCAGCTCTGAAATAATTTAGTAGCTCGCTGGTTTGTCATTCTTATACACAGTTTTTTTAGGTCAAATTTTTATTTCGATTTAAGTGTGTTACTGATCATTTTTTTATTATTGTTAGTTGACCTCTAAAGTCACTAGGATTCCTCCTAGTGGTTAGCAAGCACTAACCTGAAGTGCAGGGAAATAGAGCATGGCATTGGTGACAATGCACTAAATCCCAGTTGCCTTGGAACTGGGCAGTTTCAACCATTAACAACCATATTTAGTGATGCCTGGGTTGCGAGCTAAGGCTTAGTCTCTGCCAAATACTTATGTGGAAATTTAGAACATGGAGGAGCCATGATTGCTTCCTGCTTCTTTAGCAAAGACCAAATAACCCACCAAGAGGTGAGCGACCACATAGTGAAATGGATATCGCTACACAATGAGGAATGTTGCTGGGCACATAAAGCATTTACAACACATGGGCTCCAAAAAATATAGGGCATAATCCAATTCAACAAGAGGAATATGCAATAGTGTGAGCTCAATTAGTGAGAGATAATTCTATGATATTTCCCAATCCAAACATTGTATGTTGCCTTTAAGACCGCAATAGACCTCTGTCATGCACCAAAAATTGCTTTTAAATAGTTTAAGACTTTTGAGCTGAATGGAGACGGTCCATCTTTTAACAAGTTAGCGCATTGTTTTCCCTCCAAAGTGTGCTTGTGAATTCCTGCAAAGAAGCATACTAAAAAAATATTGTCCTCAGACTCTAGGAAAGTTTAGGCTATATAGAGATCGCAATGATCCTCTGCATTTAAATTTTCATGCAGCTAAGGTAAAAAATAAGCTTGCAAGAACTACTAATGATCACAGGTATTAGTTTTATTCCTCACGCAACAACGCTTCAAAACCATGTTGAAGTTTTACATAGATAAACACATAATTACCTCACAACTTAGTAGATGAACCCATTCAAAGAAAAAAACAAAAAATAGAGAGAAGCACCATACTATACAGATATCGATCTTGCTCCTTTGCCGAGTCAAAGAAGCTTTGAAGGTGAAGAAATTTGACTTGAAAAATGAAATGGCTCATTTACACATTCTGTCAAACACTTTCAGAATCTAGGGTTTTAACTTGATTTTCAAAAAGTAAACCACACTTCTAAAATGTACTTAAAAAATACTGCCAAATACTGAAACAATCTTTAAGCACATGAACACAATTATTTTGGTCAAAGACTAGGGAAAACCCCACTACTTGGGGAAAACCCTAAGAAAGATTTTTCATTAAGAAGAGTACTGAAAATTCAATATACAGAAATTTTCTTTTCAACCCTCATTGGAAAAAATTGATAAACAGAAAACTAACCCAGAAATTTCAGTCAACCTTGAAAACTGTGCTGACCTCGAAAACTGTGCCAAACACTGCTGTATGGCCTGCCGTATGGATTGCTACAGTACTGTCTCAATTTTTGGGCCCACACGTGCCATAAATGACTCTACTGTATAGTTCTGTCAGCCTGTAATAAATGCACCAGCGGCTGCCTTGGAAACTGTGCCCACACGTGCTACTGTATGGTCTGACAGAATGCTATACGGTCCTCTTTATGGCTGTCTTGGGAAGCGTTCTGCTTCTCTTCCTTGGAGTTTGTGCCAATCTTTTCTCTGGAAACTCTCCTTGGTCTTTAATCCTTCTTCTCCTCTCTTTGATGGTGAGTGTTTCATTTGTCCCTCTCACTTTGTTTTATACCCCTCTTTTGCAACTAACTTCATCAACTACCTAATCTAGGGTTGAGATTCATTTACAAAATCAAGGGTCTCCTTTTAAATTCACTTTTAATAATTAAAAACATTAATTATTAAATATATCACTTAAGTGTGACCCACTTTACTAAAGTATAAAATCACATTGACTTTATTTACATAAACGTCACTTTGTTACATAAATACATAAAGGACAAACTTTTCTAGTCCTCCTCATCACACCCACACCAAAAATATGGGAGGACCTTCAGAGTTAACTTTTCAACAGAAGGCGGTGTAAGAGTGAGACAAGGCTGAACACAGTCCCAAGCCGAAAGGGTAGTGCACCGAACTCCGCAAGTATGATGGGTTGAAGTATTGTTTGTTTGCATCGGATGATGCATCGAAGGAGGAGGATCTGCACTCTCTCTATTGAGGCCCAATCAGAATCTAGTAGACAATACCCCCAAAACTCTGAGCCATAAAGGATTGTGGGTCAGATGAGATTGTCCATGAGAGACATTGTGGACAAGATGTCCTGAAAATGGTGCCTAAAACACAGTTCCATTGACCTACTTTTGTGGTCATTTGTTGGACATTAATAAAATTATCTTATCTTATCTCTTGAGAAGGGTTGGGATTTGTAGCCTTTGTTGACTCAGGGCTGAAGTGTGTTACTGCACAAATTAGCACCCCTTTGATAGGTCATGATGGTTGATGCTAAGATTGGCAACTTTTCAGGAGATGCACCCACTGTCACTACAATGCACTCTCCTTACGCTTTAGGCCTACTCCTAGAGGCCAAGGGGGAGTCCCTAATATGGTTGCCAAGGGGGAGTCCCTAATATGGGTGAAATAGACCCGCACAACAATAATACGTTACGAGCAACCTCTTTGTTAACACCCCTATCAATGTTCCCGACAAGGAAGGAAAGGACATCCCCCTACCGGAGCCCGAAGCATGCCCATTGATTTCTTACGCCTCAGAAAGAGTTAGAAAACCCAAAAATGGCTAAGTATCGACGAATTCCAAGCCAAATGATCAAGCCGCAGTGAAAGAATTGAGAAAAACAAGGCAAGGGAGTTCCTCCACAATCTAAAGGGATTGAACGGTCGGGATTGAAAAACAAAGCCAAATCAACGGCTGAGAAACGATCCGCAACACACCAAATATGAGTTTTCGAGTCCCGCAATCCGCATTGCGAAATGCGGATTGCGGGAGCCTGATCTTTCCAGAAGGCGTAGAGTGGAGTTTCCGAGTTCCGCAATCCGCATTGCAGATTGCGGAGATGACTTCTGGAAAATCAGGCGAGGCTGTTTCGAGTTTCGCAATCCGCAACCCGCATTGCGGGTTGCGGATTGCGGATTGTGCATTGCAGAGAGCAATTTTCCAGGAGGCCCAAAGACAAGTTTCCAACTTCCGCATTGTGGATTGCGGAGATGACTTCTGCAAAATCAGGCGAGGCTGTTTCGAGTTCGGCAACCCGCATTGCGGGTTGCGGATTGGGCATTGCGGATCGAAAATTGTGTGGCAGAAACGGGGCAAATTTCGACCGTGGGAAATGAAGAATTTCACAGGGAAAATGGCACGATTGGAGGCCAATTGGGAGGCCGAAGAGAAACACAGTTTGTTGCCTGTCTTAATCAGCTTCAAGCCGCCCAATCCGAAGAGGTGGCAAGTGGCTCTAACGGCCTGAGATTCGCCATGATAGTGTGCAGAGGTCTCCCCATCAGCATGCCTAGCAAATCATGAGTCTGTTGCATTTTAATGGCTAGATGATCGTCCGCACCTGGTCGAAGAGCTCTAGAAGCTTCAAATGTTTTGTAAGCCTATAAAGGCAGGTTCCGAAGAGGACCAAAAGGTTGGATGTTTTGGATTCTGAGAGAAAAATGCTCTACGTATTGTATTGAACTCGGCCTTTCAATTAATGACAAGACTCGATTTTTGGAGCAGAGATTCTTGTGATGAGTTGTTTTGATGTCTGTTATTTCCTGTGCATGTGTTCTTCATTCGTATTTCCATTGATTGTTCGCTTCTGTAGTATCTAGATCAAGATTACATGGTCTGAAATTAATATATTATGCTTCAGATACATATGACTAGGTATTCCATCATTTCCTCTTGAAGTTGTAGGTTAGAATTCATTCTTAAATGCTCTAGCTCTGTGATGGATTTTGTTTCCTTTTTTGCCTTCATCTGCTAATATCCTTGACTTGAAAAAACCTCATCTACCTCACCTCTGCCTCTGAAGTTTTGGTCCAAATCTGTCATTTGTGACTATAAATCCACTGAAGTTTGACTCCATGCCCAATGGTGCTCCTGTCCTTAACCCCAACTAGCTGAAACCCCCCTAAAAACCCTTATCTGAAGGTCTAGCCACCACTTTACCCATAGCTAGCCCATGCAAATGATATCCTAAGTGCTGGAAGAATTGTGAAAGAGAGAGTCCTCTCTGTGGTTGGAAAGGCTAGTTTCCATCCACCAAAGCTTGGTTTGAAACAATTACCTCATGATCCCTTCTGCTGCAACCTAGGAGAATCTTGAGTGATAACACTCTTGACAAAGATCCCTTATGGAGTCAAAGCAATGAATACAAGCACGTTTACCAAGTACTTCAAGAATACAAGACTTAGAATGAATAAATGTTCACAATTAGGGCAAATGATTAAAAACTTTGTTGCTGTTATAAGAGGACAACTAATAAATATGTGCTCAAAGATAGATAAAAACCACTTAGGACAATGCCAACTTACTAGGGAAGGTAGCCCTAATGGAGAGTGATAATAAGCACACCTTATCTCTAGCTTGTAAGACCCTTTGAAGATGAGTAGATGGTTGTACCTGTCAAACAAGATCTCAAAAAGCACACTAGAATTTGCACATAACCGTAAATATCTCAAATTGGCCACAAAAAGAGGACACCCTTCAAGATTGACCATAAAATCAATGAGGGTGCATCAATTTGACAGACTACATTTTTCAATACCGCAATATTTTAGGATTTTTATATTTTTAGGGTTTTTTCATATATTAGTTTTTTTTTGTATTTTTTCCAATATATTACAAGGAACTTTGTAAAAAGGAAATGGTGAAGACGAGGGAAATAGACCCAGGTCTTATTCCATTGTGAGAAATAAGGGGTAGTGTTTCTCTTAAGAATTATCAATTGCATAGTCTAAAAGTTCTACAATTTCAAACGGAAAAATTTGGTTTTCCCGGCATGATTTTGAAAAAATTCGACAGGAAATTTTAAAAATCTTAGTTACATCTCTCAAACTCTAAAATTTTAGGTGCCCTAGGGGTTTCTGATGGCGTTGAATCCGTTTCTACCATCAAAATCGCCATTAAAACACAGTTAAATTCATATTTTGCAAAATAAAAAACGTCAAAATCCAGTAAAAAGTCCCCGTCCGGGCCAAGTCGTCGAATTTTTAGACAACTCCATTATCAATTCAATATTTGAATGAATTAGGGTGAGGCACTTGACCTAATTAGGGGAAACAAGATGTCAAGGCCCAAAACAAGAGAGATCCTTCTGGAATGTCTCACCCAACAACACTAGACTATCATGCATAAAACCCTAAATTGCTCCTACCTTGGATGCCTCCGGTAGTGCAAGACAAGAGGTTCAAGATCTTACCACAATTGAGAAAGAAAGAAGAGAAAGAGCCTCGAGAATACTTTCACCTTAGAATAGCCTTGAAAGATTGTAAAGAAACTGTTATCACCTAAACTGTAGTTACCCCTATGGATGTATCCACTCATGGATGGCAATAGGGAAGGGCAACTCAAAAGGTGCAACCACGATCACCTCGACCTCCAATATATGGTTGTCACGCCAGTCGAGGCAACCTTCACTTTATGTTATCTAGCCCAGACAACAACGGGGGAGACCCGATCTACTCTCGAAAGGAGAGATCAAAACCAAGACACCAAATCAAGTTAATTCTAAGTGAAGTAAGGTGTATGGTTTATCCTAGACCTTAGGATGAAGTCACAAAACGAGTGAGGGGTTCAATGAGTATAGCTTTGGTTCATTATTGATGTGAGAGTGACTTATGATTTGTGAAATAGGATCTAGGATTAAAGTACTAGCTCAATGTGAGAAAATCCACTGCCTTGGGAATCGTGTCCAATGTAGGGTAGTTTAGGGTTGAATTGGGGCTAACTAGTATAAGTGACAAGCTTGATCATGAAGTATGATGGCATCAAAGGGTTTAGTTTACCACACAAGGGTCAAACCACAAGTTAATCCAACAATCTAGGAAAGTCGAATTGACTTGGAGAGAGACTAGTGCCTTGGGAATTGGGATAATGGAGTCAAAGTAAGGTTAACTTGTGGTTAAGGACTCCTATTGCATGAAACAAGTGGGCAATTAAAGTCTTGATGGATGAATAGGTCTAGATCTAGGTTTGACCTAAGTGGACCACAATCCCTTAAAACAAGGAATGCTATCCCCAAGGCAAGATTTGATGAAGTGACACACTAGACCTAGGTTTTGATTTATGCTCATTCCAAATCCACAAAAATCTCATGTACCCACATCCTAAAAGTGGACCAACTCACTTCTCCAAGGTGGTGCGACTTTACCCAAGGAGGCTAAAAAGTGGGATAAAACAGTCAAGACAAGTCCAATGGCATCCAAACTTTAGATCCAAGTAGGTTGATTAGGTGAGGATATGGATCTATAATTTCAAGGCAATCCGATGGTAGATCTTACTAGATCTGAGTTTAAAGATACCAAGTGGTCCAAAATGGGGATTAAATCCCTGAAAATGTGGAATAGGGCCCACAAGGTAGAAATCAGAAAAGTGACAATCTGGGGGTAGGTTATTGGATGTGTAGGTCACAAATCAAGTGGAATCTCAACTACCCACATACTAAATCTAGGTCAACCCACCCAAACTAGGAAGTGCGCCCTTGCTTGGAGAAGGCTAAATGCCTTGGGAAGAGGGTCAAATGGAGGCCAATCCTCACCAAACTATAGATCCGGGATGCCGTGGGTACTATAGAGGTGGGTTTTAAATATCTTACCCAAGAAGCCACTAGATCTTAGTAGATCTGAAAAAATGTAAAAATGGGGGTTTTGATTAATTAGGGTTTTAAATGTTTTAGACAAGTGGATAGATCATGGAGATAGAACTTACCTTGAGATCATACCTGAGTGATGAAGAGAGATGCTTTGATGTTGAGGAAGATTCCCGCAGAGATCAAATGAGAGACTGTTGATTTTTCTTGCCAAATTGATGCCCTAGCCCACAAGTGCGCCCTCCTCTACCTGTCAATCCAAGGAAAATCGATTTCAATCAGAGAGGTCAAGTATGGAGGAAATACAAGTAAAATGCAATGATAACATAGAATAGAAGGTCCTGGGTCAGTAATACTCCCTGTTACCAACGAAGAGATCCAAAGAAGAAGTAGGGAGAGTCTTCCCCTACCAATACTTCCTCCTCAAAGCAAATTGGCCTCCACCTGTAGATGCAAAAAACGTGGTACAAAAGATATGGCAAAACAAGATCTCCAATAACTTAGTGCAAAGGAAGAACCAACGAACGAACACCAAAAACATTCACCACAACACTGGAGATAGATGCAATAATAATTTTCTATTCCAATAATCCAGAGCCACAAGTCCCTTTACAATGAGAAACTCTCTCTTTTAAATACGAAGGAGAGGCATCAAAATCCTAACCACTTTTTGAATGAGTTGCTAAGATTAAAAGATACAAATGTCTAATCAATGGTTGAGATGAGCTCAACAATAAAATACATGGATCACTAATAAAATATAACATAAGTGGACAAAATCGCCCTAGAAGAGGGGAATCCCACCATATCATGATGACAAAAAATAATAAGAAGCTTATGGTGGGTCCAAGGGGTAATTTTAGCCACCCTTGGTCAATCCCCATAGCACAATAATAATAAAATAGTCATCAATATACCAAATCGTGCCTCTATGGTCAAATCGTAGGCCTCAAAAGACCTCAGAAATCATCAGAAAGTTCCATAAGTAATGGATGCGGGCCTCGATGAAGCTGAAACTGTTGGAGGAGGTGGAAGACATCAATCCATCATCACTGATCATCCCATGCCAAGACATTGCCTCAGTATCCCAAATTGAATTCCTCAATAGCCATTTCTACCAGTCCTGAAATGCCTCGGGAAGCGTGAAATTGCCCCAAAATGCCTCCTGGAGTGCGTGCGCTGTCAAGGTGAGGGCACCAGTGTGTCCGGGAGGGGGTAATATGGTAAAAACAAGTGGCTGGACCACCCCCTCCAAGCACAGCGCCCTAGGTCAACCGGATAAAAATCACATCTGCTTTGACAGGGTCTCTGACAGACCAAAACTGCACTGGGACAGCCTACTGAGGCTCAATCATCACTGTAAGTGCCTGGAACTGAAAACAGACTGTCTCATTGGACTCAGAAGGTCCAAATCTATCCAAGATGTGTACTCATACACCATATGAATCTCTGCATGATCAAAATATATATCCAATATACCGGAACAGGTCAAATAATAATAATCTGTAAATGATCAAATAATGCTGTAAACCATGAATCATCATCATAACCCTGTAGCTGCTGCATAGAATCATCATGTACATGTACATAGACCATATATCATCAATCCATATCATCACAAGGTCCAACCATCTCATGTCCTATGGTTGACCTTGGTCAAACTAGGTTTGACCAAGTCAACATGACCAAATATAACTCAGATCTATCATCAGAAGCTGTTGCAAAGTGTCAAAGGTTAATGCATGCTCTACAACTTATTCAAATAACAATTATAACACAAAGTAATCATTACTGACAATCTAAATCCAAATATATAATGTCATTAATTATTATTATTACTCAGACCAGACTTTCAAGACCACTCACTTCATAGCTGTGATCAATTTGCTAGTGAAGGGTGACGGCTAAAATAACTGGCTAGGCTAAGGGATGACTTGATCGACTTAACTTTGTGACACTTTGGCAATGGGAAAGGGAATACACACCATAGTATACACTGAATGAGCAACAACAAAGGGAATGGCGGTGTCTCACAAATGGATAAGTTGTTTAGAGAGTGCTTATTCAACTTAGGCATCATGTCTATATCAATTTGATCCAGGTTCATTAGGATCATTCAATTTCATTTCATGGCCTTTTTGGCCTACATAACCCTTCGGATCTCAGGTGTGCTGATAAGCACAACTAGTTGCAGCTTGCATCCAGGGCATGTTTTTATACATGTATAAGGTCAACAATTGTTTAGATATAGCTTCTAAGAATCATTGCTTTTTGGAGCTTTCTTATACTCTTCAAGGAGTATTTTTCAGCAGTTCATCGCTCTTGCCCTTTTTAGTTTCCATGGGCGAATTTATTAGTTTCCATAAATAGTACATGAGCTTTCAGTTTTATCTAACAACATCTCAAGTGACTAGGGGGAGTTCGAGCCAATGCCAAACATCGGGACAACCGACCAGAATGATTTAGGCCTACAATCCAACTCACCAAAGGTAAGTTTTGTCACAAACTCAGAGTCGAGACACAGTAAACAGGGAAGCTCATCCAATACAGAGGCTACAGTGGGGAAAAGTCCTCCATGCCACTAGTCAAGTAGTAAGTCAGGGTGATAAACTAAAAGGTAGGCAATGGATGGATGAAGACAATGAATAATGGAGCCAACACTAGCAAGCCAAGGTATGGTGGAATGGTCACCTCTATTCTCCCTAAGGAGAGTAAGACCAATGAGTATGAATAGTGAACTTCTAAGTTTGAGTAGGGACAATATAGTATACATAATAAGATCAACCAGGTCCTCATATCTATATGATCGCCAGATCATGACACTAAGTGCTAAGACATGCTATAAGAATGATATACCTGTACCATATAACCAATATAACCTGTAAAAGCAATATAACCATAACACAATGATATACCTGATTGCTCATAAACCTGTACCATCCTCTGTCCTCTGAAACTGCTGCTGTAACTCTGGGCACTACTAACTACTCTGTACAAATGGTATAATGGCTACATCGGTCATCTCTCTGAGTGTCCTGAGACTCAGTCATGGCATGGGGAAAACATACTGCTGTCCAAAATCTGATAGTGATCCAATATAGATGCTCATCTCAGCATCTCAATGTAAGGGAACTGGCTGAATAGTGTACTGGAATCAGAAAAATAATGTATGGTAGCCCGGCTACTATATATGTGATAACAGAAACCTTCAAACATCAAGATTTATCTCTTAGAAACCCTAGAAATGCCAATAAAGGAGATGCACACCACTTAATTGCTCATATACACATGTAGAAATACAAATTCAATCATATTTGATCCCATGATCTTTCTTGATGATTACAAATGAGAGGAGGGCGCTATATTTATAGAGAGAGAGTGCTAACTTTTCCCTTCTCTAGGTCGACCTATCTAATTTTGAGTTAAAATGATTTTTTAGGGTTTGTCACCCACAATCCGGGGACTAAACCTCATAAAACAAAAAATAATGATAAAATAAGATGATAGCTTCAACATGATAAAAAGTTGAGCTTGGATGAAGGACATCATGCCCCATCTAACCCCAACATGTGTCTTTTTCCCTCAACGCCCTTCTTCATAGGTTGGTACGACCTCCAAAAGTTTGCTTTCAAGGTCTATGACTTGCTTTTTGACCAAGATGACAATGAGGGATGAGTGATATAACAAAATAAGGTTCAAGGGGGTAGAAGTGAGGTGTGCTAGAGCAGGTACGACAACCCTTACAAGCGCAATCACCCCCACAAAGCATAAAACCATAAGTGTGGCTAGGTGCTCCTAAGCCATGTGTCCTAATGGATTCACCACAAGGTGCACCAATACCCACCTAGGGCATAAATGCCTGACACGATGAGGAGTTACTACCCATCAAGGGGTAGTCAACAATGCCACAAGACCAACACACCTTGAAATGAGGACCAAGAGGACTTGCCATGACCTGACCAAGGGTCTTGAGGCTTGCTAGACCAACACCTTTACATAAAGAAGCCCCAACTTGCCCTTTCATAATGGCAAAAGGACCCCCCTCTTTGGCACATCTGGTAGGGTGCACTACAGGGAAATTGGGGCGTAACAAAGGGTATGTTGTAGATTGAAACAAGGTCCTGTGAACTGTACCCCCAAATAGTTACAAGTGCTAGTGATCTCAATCTCCTCCCCTCTAAAAAAGAAATGAAGATCCGTAAGGAGTTTCTTCGACTCGTTGAAGACCATGCCCTTAGTTTTACCTAGGTTGACCGTCAACTAACGAAGATCATAGAAGAGGGCCAAGGCATCTAGTTGTCTCTGCAACCCCTCTGGAGATGAGGCCAAGAGGACCACATTGTCGACAAAGAGTAGGATAAGATCAATACCTCGTGGAGAAGGTACCCTCTCTGTCTTGGTTTTGCTCCTGTAGAAAGGATTCTAGCTCGTTAATGTAGATCCCAAATAGAGTAGGGGATAAGGCTTATTTGACCCCAATGGTACTCCTGATAAAATTTGATCTTTGTGGGCTATGCGAAGATGACCAAGAACCAACTCATATAATCTTGTAATGGAAACCAAAAGGATCTCGGAAATGCCAATATCTTTGAGCCTCTAGAATAATGCCACTCTGGGGATGAAGTCGAATGCTTTTCGAAAGTCTACGAAGCAACAATAAACTTTCAAAGAGCAATGGCATGCCTCCTCGTTGATGGTCCAGAGCATAAGAATGTGGTCAATGGTTTGGTGTGTTGGTCTGAATCCAGCTTGGTCTCTAGCTCTGAGATGTCTCCGCGCTAGCTCCCCAAAAAGTTGCATATGGAGGACTGTAGCATATAGCTTTGAGAAAGTGTGGCCAACCATGATCATTATGTAGTTATTGGGATCTTCATGAGGGCTTGATTTGTGGATTGGGTGAATAATATGATGTGACCAAGGTTCTGGAAAGTTTGTATGGACCACAGATCATCCAGGTGACAGTCCAATGTATGGAGGCCATGCTTGAAGAGTTCAACTTGGAACCCCTCCTCATCCATAGCTTTGCTGGAACTCATTATCTAGACAACCTCTTGAATTTTGTGAGAAATGAATAAGTAGCAAGAGGGTGGGGGGAGAAGTGACTTGAATAAGGGGCTTCCTTGAGATATCGTAGAAGGTGTGGGGGACCATGGAATTTGAATCAAGATCAGGATGGAGATGGGAGTGGTGGGGAAAGACGGTACGCCATAATTTTTTGGGGGAGTGGATAAAGGAAGTGCTTAGCTCTCGTCTCCTATGAGAGACGAAGAGGTGTTTTTGGTTGCGAAGGAGATGAGAGTAAAAAGATTTAAGATTAGGGTAGGAGGGGTGACCATGAGAGAAGGCATGTTGTGTTGGAAATAGTGAAACTTCAGAAGTTATTCTTATTCATTGTACCTCCTATGGGAGAAGATATTAATGTATTCATTGATCATGTAAAACTCTTGAAAGAACCAATATAAACCTTGGGGGTGAAATCACACAAAGAAAAGATTTATCAAATGAAATTTTTGTATTCCCCTTGTTGCCGCTTAAAACACACTTGACCGCGGGTAAGTCTCCCAACCGCTATGTGTGTTCTTGAGGGAAACTATGAGTGTATAACCCAATGTCACCTCGATCCTAAACTCCTCCGTTTAGACCACAACTCCTAAAGGTCAAGGGGGGTAGTCCCTACTTACTAAGATTCTTTTTAAAGTTTGTTTTAAGAGTTGTAAATAATTAAATGTTCAAATGACAATCAAACGTGCAGAGATGCAATAGTTCAAATGGCAAGCAAATCTTTCTTAAACAATTGACCAATTATGTGCAAGAGAGAAATAAACAGTTAAATAACAAGACCAATGCCTGCTTCTTGGGCTATGGAGTCACAAAATAAACCAGATTACTAAATATTTTCCAATAGCATTAAATCATTCATTAACCATGACAATCAAAATATCACATTAATCACCAATTTGTAGAAAATGAACAATTTAGCGAACCAAGGATGCATATAACAAGATTGAACCAATAATGAAGTGCTTTCGAAGTAAAGTACTGTAAACAATAGTAATGTTGTGCAAATGGTCCTGTAAAATTTTAGTTTATTGTAAGTCTCACTTCAACTTAGGGGATTATGGTTTTGTGCAAGAAAACTAAGCTACTCTATGTGTCTACCCGATTTGAGAGAGATTGCCGGGTGCTCAACTTGAAAACACAAGGTTCTCAACTAGCTCCACGTGTCAATCCCAAAACTTGTTGGGTGCTCAACTGGAGGACACAAATTGCCACGTTGCTCCCAACCAGTGTTACAAATATCGTGTCGGTGAATATATAGCCAAGGGTCCAAAAACAAAATATCGGATTTATCGGGGAAAATATCGGCAAACATCAACAATATATCGATGAAATTAAAAAAAACAAAAATATTAATTTTTTGACTTAGCCGATATTTCCAAATTTTTGGTGATATTTGTCGATTTTTGCCGATATTTTGCAGAGATTTCCCGATTTTTGGCGATATTTGTCGATATTTGCCGATATTTTAAAAAATGGTGATATTTGCCGATATTATCGGCGAGCTGGGAACATTGCGATATATCGCGATGTTGGCGATATATTGCCGATGTTTGTAACATTGCTCCCAACCTCTACCCCACTAGCTCCACAGGTCAAGTTCTTTTTTCTTAGTATCTAGTTAAGATGAATTTCCGAGTGCTTATTATTCTAGCCAACACAAATCCTTTCCCTTTTTTGTCACCCAAGATCGGTCGAACCGGCAGGGGGAGTGAATACGAGGCAAGAATCGGGGCACAATTTATATTTTAACCTTTAATGAATAAACAAAAACGAAAGTACAGTGCAAGCCAACGTGATTTTACAAGGGAGGCAAAGCCTTCTCACTTGTAAGGTGCGGGCAAAATAACTTAAAGCAAAAAGAGTTAGAAAATAAAACTACTAACCAGCACGATTTTGCATGGATGGGCAGAGCCTCTTCTCATGCAAGGTGTGGACAAATTAAAATGCAAGCGAACGCGATTTTACAAGGGAGGCAAAACCTTCTCACTTGTAAGGTGCGGGCAAAGTAAATTAAAACAAAGGAAAAATGCTAAACCCAATCTACTTACAACTACAATGCAAGGGTGGCAACCCCTCATCTCTTGCATGCAATGGATAGCAAACAAAACTAAGCACTTGAACTTGAAACAAAATATAAGAAATCAAGCCCAAGAGACTCTCTTGGGCTTGTTACAATGATATAAATTTCAGCACTTATTAATTGTGAGAAAAAGAGAGGAAAGAAGGTGATTTTGATCGTTTTCTACCAAGTGGCCGAAATAGTAGCTTGTGGAGGCCCTTTATGCTTGAAGATGGCCAAATTTGGGTAGCATAACACCTTTGAAATGTGCAGACTTGCTAAAAACCAACAAACAAAATGTTACAGAAAATGCCCAAAATCACTCTTCGGCAATGTTAGTATATCATACAAAATATTACAAAAAATTTCTGAAAATTTATGAGTGAATTTGCACAAGATAATAGCATGTAAACGAGATTTGAAATCTAATTTTTATATGGAAAACATGTAGAAATTAAATGCAGAAAATTAAAAGAGAAGGGAAGAGTTTGTGCGCTTTGCTTTTTCCAATGCTTGGAGCAGTGGGGTATCCGACCAAGGAAATCCACTCTTCAAGTCAAGTAATCTGCAACTTGTAAAATGTTTGCTACACAACTAAAAGAAAATGTGAGAACCTAATGAAGAGCTAAGAAATCATAAACTTCGAACAAGAAACGTATGGAGTTCTTAACTACTAAACAATAAACTCATAAAATCTATAGCAAAAATACTAAAGATCTTACCAAAGCAAAACAATTTGCTTGTTTGGCCTCTCCAAGCTTGAGTAGCTATGAAGTGCAGAAATGAACCACCATCACAGAGCAACACCAACACCAAATCTCCTCCAAAGAATTTTATTACCAAGCCAAATGGTTGAAAATTACAATGGCCCAAAAATGGGGCAAGATGGAAGCAAGAGAGAGTGGGAAAATAGAAAGAGAGCAAGAGCATGAGAGATTGTAACCACAATGAGGAGGAAGAGCCTCCTTAAGTAGCAAAAGAGAGGGAGAGGACCCCTTTTGCATGTTTGCCAAGTGTCAAATGGGAGAGAGGGGGCCCATGGAGAGGGGGGCACACTTGCTCAAGGAGGGCGCATTTCATGAGAGGGAATCAAATAATGTTGGGGGGGGGACCCCCCTCTAAGGTTTTAAATCTCAACTCTATGCCAAAGGGGGGGAAACCACCAAAGTGGGACCCCTCCCATTGACTTTCACCCAAACCACCCAATCAAGAGGAGGACGACGCACTTGCTAGAGTGGGCACTTCACCACACTTGAAACACTTGCTTGGGGGGGGCTATTTAGCCTTTAAATTCACTTTAGGTACATACTAAAACATTAGGAAACAATATTTCTCCTCCCCAAGTTACTATAGTCACTTTACAAAAATTTGCCTTACTAATTAATTGCCCAATTTCCTGATTTCCTTGATTGACTTAGGAAAAAGTGTCCAAAACCTTAGCAAGACTTGTTCGAATGACTTCAAACTTGGTCCAAGGGTTTAGGGGGGTCTCATGCCATTTATCTTGAGTACCCATACCCCTATACAACATCATAAAGGACCAAGTATCCCTCTTTTACATTACAAAATTTTATGATGAGGGACATTTTTTAATCACCAAAAATTAAAAAATCCTATGTAAAACTTAATGAAATTCCTCAAAACTGTGGATGATGTCTAACATGGTAATATTGAACATTCTTAGGCCCCAATCACCCCATGGACTCGATCATTAGAATGCCTTTCACCACTTTGGAGGTATTTTTGAGTGAACAACTCAAATAATTAAAATCACTAAAAATGAATTTTAATTATTCAAGTGAAAAAACACTCGATGAAAGGACTTCCCTAATGATCAAGTCTTAGGCAACTAAGTTACATAAAAACTGACCCTCGTGCTGACATATCCTTACAAAATCTCCCGTAGGGGTGCAGAAATTTCATGGAGAGAAGATAAGAAGAAGAGCTGCCTCGCTTGAAAAATTCATTAGGTACTTCTTTCTCATCTTCAAGGCACATTGAACATGTGCATGGTACATCGTTGTCCACCTAGTTGGTTTTGGTGGTCAACACCCCCAAGACAAGTCGGCCCAGTGGGTAAATTGCCCCAAAACAGTGAGCAGTCTGCCCCAAACAATGGGCATAACTGCCCCAGTCAAGTCGGCCCAGTTAAGACTAGACAGGTCGACTTAGTAAGGGAAAAGCAACTTTTTGTGTATAAATAGAGAGGTTGAACCTCTCATTTATTCATTCACTCAAGTCAAGTTCGCTCTAGCCAAGGGAGATTTGCTACTCCAGCTAGGAGACTGATTCTTGGGGTTTTCCACATTGGAGAAGTTTCTCTCTTGTTTTCTTGGGTTTGTTCTACTACTATCTGGATGTACATCATTCTCTATTGGGAGGTGTGAGCTCGGGGGAGACAAATAGCTTTGTCTATGGTTAGGAGATGATTGTTCTTATCATCATGGTTAAACGAGCTCCACGCTCATTTTGTTTCTGTGCTTTGCCATTCTTTTAGTAACCCTGGTTATGCTGCTATAAAATCTAGCATGTTGAAGTTGGGTGTGGAGGTGCTTGCAGTCCTCATCATACATCGGTTTATGGGGTAAGTTGTAAAGGCGGCCTCCTAGATGGTGGATGAAAGACATGTGTACTTGGCAGAGGCGGATTTGAGGGATGCGAACCAAGATGCAGAAGGGAGCATTTGGTGGAGGGTGTAAGTGAAGGTGTTGGGGTCCCCGTAGGCAAAGAGGATAGTGGTCCGAGGTGGGCCTAGAGGGGGAGGAGTCAAGGGTGGGGGGGTGTCAGTTTGAAGGGTGAAAGAGAGAAGTGCATGGTTGACCAAAGCGATGGGGGTTATCGAGAAGTGATGAATAAAGGGGAGTAGGTCCTGACTGGAAAAGACGTAGTCCACCGTACTTGTGTCTCCATTGGGAGGTTGGTAAGTAAAGAAGATGGAATCTAGGAAGTAGGGGAGGCCGTTGAGGATTATAAGCTCATGGGTTTCTCTAAGTTGTAGGAGGTGCTTGCCATACCCTGTAAAAGCCCCCAAAGCATCATTAGATGATCGGTGAAGTCCCATTGAAATTGGATCGATCTCCTGAACACACAACATTTCCTTAGTGCAATCGTGGAGAGGGACTTGAAGGGTTCTGGCATGGGCATTCAAATTACCCAATAGGATGGTCGTTCCTATTGTTGAATATTGGATGATGCTAGGATACAAATCCAAGGGTCATCATCAGGTTCGCTATGAATATCAATTTGAGATGAAGCTGGGGGAAAGTAGCAGACCGTTGTGTATATATCTTTTAGAGGGGGTAACTTGCTGATCCGTACTCACATGAACTGGGTAGACTCATCCACTACTACCAAAGAGACCCTAACTCGAAGGGAGTCTCTCATCAAACATGCAACCCCACCTAAACCTCAAACCCCGCCTAAAGACCTAGTTTCCCGTCGACAAGCAGAAAACCAATGATAACTTGTGTTATCGTTCAAACTAGCAGTCCATAATTTTTAGCACAATGTGATGTGTATGCTAGTGAATGGTAAGCATGGGAAAGAACTAAGCCCAAATGTCACCTCAGCAAAGTCTCTCAACTATTTTGGGTAACTCCTGAACCTAGGGGAGAGCCCTCTTGAGATACCTGCAAACACCAACAAGCAGATACCTATCTACAACCTTTATAGTAGAGATCAGTGCCTTATATGGAGTCAATCAATGAATTAAGAAGACTACTTGATCTATTGAGGAGTTAATTCAAACAACTACTTGTCCAAGATAACAAATATCAATGATCTCTAGCGCAATTTCACGTTTACCAATGAATTTCACACAACCCAAGGGACACCTAAGAAAAGTGCATCCTCGGGGGGGAGACAGACAAGTAAGGCAAGGCGAAACCCTAGGAGGCCTCAGAAGGAAAACATTGCCTAGGATTTAGGAGATATACCATTTTCACATTTCCCAAGACAATGGCTTCAATTAAGATGACCTTCAAGATCTGTAGACAATTCAACTAGGGCGAGATTGAGGGGTGAACCAGATTTAGCAAATTCCAAATATTTTTAGGTTTTTGAATTTATGTAAATTTTTAGGTTTTTTTTGACAATATATGATTTTTATACATAAAATGGGGTCACCCTTCAAGATCTGTGGATAAATCCACTAGGGTGAATTTGTAGGGAGGGCCAAAATTACAAACTCACGACTATTTTTTGAGTTATGAATTTTCTAATTTTTTGGGTTTTGGAAATTTTCAGATTTTTAGGGTTTTTATGCATAAAATTGCAGCAAAAAATATAATACAATAAATACTGAAATTATGAGTAAAAAGATGACAGAGAAGGGGATATGATTATTGTCTCAATCCCTAGGGCATTGAGAGATCAATGGCTAGTGTCCCTCTCTTGAAATGTCCCTCTAGCACTTGCAAACTAGGGCATCACCTAGCAACCTCTAGGGTTCGGTAGGTGAGCTTCACTAAGGCAAATGGAGAAGTCCGAGGTCCCAAAAGCAATAGGAAACCCTTATGCAAGGTGTTTCCTTCATACAAAGCTGATAGAATATTGTAAAACTCCCTAATTCAGAGAAAATGTAGCATAAAACTACCATTCAATCCACCTAGTAACATTATTCACCAACATTCAACAAGAGATGAGCAAAGAAGACACCTTTAGGCTAAGTTACCAGGATACAGATACGGATTCGCCAGATTTTTTAAAACCCAGGATTTAGATACAGCGGGGAAACAGCAAGTACAAAAAAAATAAAAATATTTATATAATAAATAAAAATATAGAGTGGAGAATCAAAACTATTCATGAAACGCAAGAGTAGAACTATAAGTTATTGCCAAAAAAGAGAGTTCATGTACCATAACTGATAATTTGATGAGTTGTAACCATGATTGATATTGATAATTTAAAAATCCATTTCAGCATTAAGTTGAAGCAGGTCATAATAGTGTTTTTGTGAGCCACATCCACATGTCCCTCTCAGCAGGGAATAAAGTGGGTTTCTTGAAGGCTATGGCAAGACTGCATAACAATGTAGGTGAAGTGAGGAACAACATAGCACATAAAGATAGATCAGCCTTTGACAACAGACCTTGGCCATAAAAATAAATCAAATAAAAACATTGAGAGCAGAACTTGATATTGATATATCAGAGTTCAAGAGCAGATCTTGACATAAGGATAGTTCAGACCTTAAGCAGGAATGGGCTTTACACTTTTAGCGATTAGTTGTTTGGGGTTTTTTAAGTTTTTCATTAAAAAACAATTTTTTGGGGAGGGTCAATGGGTTATAGAAGCACTGGAAGTTTCAGGATCCATTTGAAAATTTCAGAAATTGTTTGATTTTTCAAAGGATCCGTTTCATAGGACCAAGATACGTTTCCTTTTACAGGGGATACATTTCCATGAAAGATCCTAGGCGGATCCAATCCGGATACGTATCGGATCCATGGATCCGCGGATCCTACACACTAGGGTGGCGGATCCGGTAACATAGCCTTTAGGTCACACTTGTGCATGTGTTATTCCAACAAGTCTAGCATCAACCATAGTATGTGCAAGAAAAAAGCCCTAAATCATTCATCCATCCACCATCAAGCAAGAAAGACTATCCTCAAGGAACTAAGTCGTAGGCACTCAGGTGATTCAAAGAGTAACTCTCGGGAAGCCGCACCCATTCCCATGGGCTAGCGGCTGCCTTGGTCGTGGGCACTCGTGGGCTCAAGGAACCAATTTGTGGGTACTTACGGGCTCAAGGAACTAGGTAGGGTGCTCTCCCCAAGTGGGGTTATGGCCCCACTTAAATATGACTAGGTCGGCCTTAGCCATAATTTATATATACAATCCATCAATGTTTTTTGTATGTACTTTATTTTATATGTTGTGGAACATCTATTTCTTTCAAGACATTGGGAATTGAGATGTTTTCTTCCTTCAATATTTACTTTTGTTATTAGCAACAACTTGTAGTATATTAGTAGATGTGCACATTGGGAAATCTAGCATGTAGTGTTGGCTACATAAACTATAAATGACAACTTATTTAGTTTAGTACTAGTTTTATTTCTCCTAACATGGTTAGTTTGGTTTGCCTTTCAGGTTCGCAAGAGTGGGATCCATTGTTTTGGCGCTCCATGATGCAAGTGATGTGTTCTTAGAAATTGGCAAAATGTTCAAATACAATGGTTCTAACATTGTCCCGAGTATTTCTTTTATCCTTTTTGTCATTTCTTGGATCGTGCTTCGGCTTATTTATTATCCTTTATGGATCCTTTGGAGCACAAGGTAAGTTTTTCGTTGTCAATTGGTACTTTATGATGTTGATCTTTTTTAATTTACAACATAGCATGGGAAGGACTTGTTTGTCGTTTGAAAAGTATTTTTGGACTAGCCCAATTATGTTAGATGTGCACAATAAAACATGCAATTAAAGTTTATGATTACAATTTGTTATGCTTTTGTGCTCCTATATACTATGGTATTTGAATTTGTGTATTCTACGTTGTTGTGCACTTATATTGCATCGATGCATCTCTTAGTGTACATGACTTAATTAATGTTATTAATTCTTTGTCAATGTGATTCTTTCTTTTGGGTAGTTTTAGTTTGGTTTCAATGTTGTTGACTTTGAATGGCTATGTTTGT
This sequence comes from Larix kaempferi, assembly GCA_027924585.1. NCBI lineage: Eukaryota > Viridiplantae > Streptophyta > Pinopsida > Pinales > Pinaceae > Larix > Larix kaempferi. The sequence continues at coordinate 9,287,592 of BSBM01000506.1, forward strand.
CTTTAAATTTTGTTAACAAGATAGGGTTGTAATGTTATTTTATATCTCATATACATCATATTTCGAGGATAGCCATGACATTTTGAGCTGTGAATTTTGTGAATTGGCCCCTACAACTCCTTTTGGGTAGGGCACTTATACCTTGGGCCAAAAATAGTGACAGCATCACACATTGACTGAAAAAATGGATTGATTTTTGTAATTCTTAAAGGTATGTTGCTCTAGAAAAGACATCTCCCCACAACCTTAACTGCTTCTTGCTTCTCTATTTTTAAACCATTGATTGGATGGAAGGTTGTGCCTCATCTTTGGTTCTTGGAACAAAGAAACGTGAATTCCTTGTGGACAGTGAACCCATGGAGTCCCTCTCATTGCCTTGAGTCTAAGATATGCTTGTGGTTCTCGAGGATCTAGCCACTCCACTAGTGTCAAGTTCAACTTTGATAATGGATGCCCCTTCCCTCTTTTATCCTCTTCATAAATAGCTTTGTGGGTAGCCCACATTACCTCTGGGAAAACTTACTACAAACCCAACATCATGCCCTATGATTCTAGCAAGGTTGTATTTCAACTAGCTAACCCATCCTATCATGCATTGCTCACATCGTTTACAAGTCAATCTTTATTGGTTTGCCCAATCTCTAGGTTCACTATATTGTTAAAATGGTTCCAAATCCTTTGTCATATTGGGTTCAACTTCAAACTTCAGACCTAGGGCAAAATAATCGAAAAACTTGAACATCAAACACTGCTGGAAAAAAGTAGGCTGCTGAAATTAAAAAAACAGACATATAAATTGTTATATGAACCACGGAAAAATGATAACGAGAGGTGTTATAGCTTGAACTAGCATGTGTGATTAAAACCCCAAAGAACAAGGCCAGCCCAACTATAACCTAGAGGTGTTACCCACTGTCACCTCGATCACCAACTCAAAGGGGGCTTCCCGAGGGTTAGGATTGCTAGGCTATGGCAATAAGAGCACAAGGTGATTTGAAGAGTTAGCCCTAGCAAAACAATTTTTGGTCTTTTGTAGTATATAAAGGGGTGATGGAAGGACCACGAAGACTAGTGCCAATCCCTAGGGCAAAATGGAGTCAAAGGGAACAAGACCAATGAAGGGTGAGTTCATGAAAGGGTTAGGGTAGATTAAATCCCTTGCGGTGCCAAATAATAAAGCCCAACATGTTACGGCATGAATGTGGAAATCACTACGATCTCCCTTGCGGTGCCAACTCAAAAAATACTAACTAGGGTGTGCCTTATACTAATGAAGTGTCACAATTTCTTACTTTATAAAGATGATTTGGAACAATTTAATATCCATGCATAAAAAACAAAGAGATGGAGGAAATTCTTTACTCACAATTCTACCAATGGGACAAATTTGCCCTTCTATTGCCCTAACTAGCAAGTCTAGCTATTCAATATATCATTTGCAACATTAAAGATGAGAACAAGGAACCACACCTTGCAAATGGAGAAGAAAACCCTTTACACTTCAAAATGCTCCATAAAAGATATGTCAATTAGGTTCCAAAAAGAGAGAGCTCTCAAAATCCAACCATGAGTTCAAAGGAGGAAGAGCCTTTCTTTATATAGGAGAGTAGCTCAGCTTCCTTTACAATAAAATATTCATAAATTCCTAGTTCTAGCCTAAGGTGGAGTAAACAAATGTAAAAACCCAACTAAACTCTAACAAACTCCTAACAAAAGCATACAATTGGCGGTCAAAAGCCACATGTACAATGCTCAAGATACAAAAGGTCCGAAAAGAGGGGTGCACCCTCCAATTGAAGGATCAAAAGAAAACAAGGTCCAAATTCCAGCCTCCTAAGGCATCCTCATGGCAGCGTTCCACAAGGAAAAGGTCCACAAATTAGGACAAAAGTGAACAAACCCCCCAAAAATGTCCATCCATGAAGCATGGCCTCAAAAGGTCTCCAAAAGCTGGCGCTGTAATAGAAAATGTCCACATAGCACTAGATCCAACTAAGAAGCATCAACCACTTAGCAACAAGATCCAACCTCCAAAGGTAGCGCTTCAAGGAGAATAATCCATATAGCAACCACTGCCAAACTCCAAGTAAAGATCGATCCACTAGATAATGCCCAAAACCATCAGAGAAAGTGCACAAACCCTAAGGTCTTGGGTTTGACTTTTCAAATGGAAACATCCTCCATTCAACAAAATCACCAAGAGATGGAACGACACCCTTAATGTGTGCAAACGACTTTAGATTTGTGGACAACTAGCTTAACGGGTATGGCATAGATAGAAGGTGGCTCCAAGGTGGATGAAAAGGCTCCTTAATGGCGACTGCCCCCTTGGAAAGCAATGTATATAAAACCCTTTCAACCATAGAACAATCAGCCATAAATGATGTGAAGATCTCTCCAAGAAGGAGTGACATACTGCTGTTGCAATTAAGGCCTCAATCTACTGCTGCTCATATGCCACAGGCACCCAGATCTGAATTTTAAGGTGCTATCTCAACTTGTCGAGTTTTTTTCACTGCTGCAATTTGATCACCTGTCCAATCTAAACACAGGAGACATGCTACAGAAGCCATTCATCCAGCTGTTTGGCATTTTTTAACACAAATAATTGTTCTTTAGGGCTGGCACCTCAGGAAATCACTCCCTATAGACTACCTAGAATCGCCCTTCAATGTTGTTTACTGTCCCTTTCATGCACAGGAAGGTCAGGAATGCTTTTCATTGCTAAAGGAAAGTTAGGGAAATGTCTGATCACCCACTGATCCGCCCATAACTGACCGCAGGAGTGCCCAGAACTGCTGTTAGGAGGTCAAACGACGCATAGAACTGCCCATAAAATGCTCACAAATTCTGCTTTTATCCACAGAACTAGCCCAGACTTAAGATGATATTACAGCAATGCTGTCTCTGGAAATACTAACTGAATACTAGCCTAATAGAATGTGCTGGCCCTTAACCCTCCAGATTGCCAAGGGTAAATATGGGGGTCAACAATCACACATTCTAGTCTGGGAGGTAACACATACAACCAAGCATGTTAGGTGAAATCATACAACTAATGAAACCTCCTTAGCATATTATCCATGTCAGGGCTTCTTCCTTGATGAACCTAGACAAGACAACATTAGTTATGAGTTGAGTACATGTAATTATCTTGTTGAAAATAGGGCTATAACGATACATGAAATCATGAGCATATGAAAAATTCTTGATGTCTTCAAAGCCTTGCCAAGGAGGGCAAGCCTTTTCACAAGCTCCCTGTATCCAAGATTGGATAGGACTTGAATATACATCTTTATCATGAAGCTGCTCATCCAAATCTCTTTGGTACCCGAAATCAAAATCAAGAATAGTATGGGACCCTGAAGAGTATTACTGGAAATGATAGCTCATACTTGCCCTAGGAGACGGCAAGCAAAGTTGCTCCCAACTTGCCCTTGAAAAGGGCAAATCCTGCTGTTCTGTACTTGCAGTCAAATTTTCGTTTTGCTGTTCCAAACCTGCAGCAATCTCTGAAGGAGGTGGTTGAAGATGATGGCCCAAATCCACCCAAGAAGAGGGCAAACCAGGCTGCTCCAAATCTGTCCTAAAAGGGAGAATAGATTGCTTTTCAAAATCTGCATCATCAGCCTCACAAATCTGCTCTTAGTGCTGGAAAAATCTGTACAGAAACTCCATAGAAGATGTTTGAAAAATTGTCCCAAGAGTGGGAGTACATGGCTGAAACAAATCTTTATTATGACCAAGGATGTGTGACCTGAAAATGTACAAAGTTTTTGAATGTACCTCCAATATGCATGGCTGTTGCAAAAACTGAAAATTTGCATTTTCTCCTTTAGAAACATTCCAATTTGCATCCCATAGATGGAGATTCCCTAAAAAATCCAGTGATCCATACACCTATGATGATCAAAATTCTTAAAAGAAAAAATTTATAAGTTCATGCTTAAGCTGCCATTATTCTCATCAAGAGGGTAGGCAAGCTCATTTGTCAACTCTTCATCATCCAAGGGTTTGTCTTCAAGGACATCCCTCTCAATAGCATCATAGAATATGTCATCAAATTCAGAAATTTGAGAGAGGCTAAAGTGAACCACACCCTTGTCTTCAAGTGGAGGAAGAATGAATGCATGAAAACTTTCACCAAGTGCTTGATCTTCAATGGAATCCTCATGGATTTCTTCTAGGAGTTGATCTTTAATGACCTTTTCATAGGTTTGATCTTCAATATGCTTTTCAAATATTTGATCTTCAAGAGGGCCTTTATGGTCCTCTTCTTTGGCTTCTTCTTGATCTTCAAAAGGATAATGATATGCTTCAAGTGCTTGAGCGCTTCCTTAATCATTGCTTTTTCCTTGTGCTATGCCTTCCAAAAAGTCTTCAACAATTTGCTTTTGGTCTTCCATGGACGATGAGGTGGGTGCTTGAGTGTCTTCAACATCTAGGTCACTTTCAATAACCTTTTCACCTTCATAATCTACAATATCAAGCTCAAGGGTTTCTCTTGGTTTGATGATAGGCTCAAGACATTCTATATCCAAAATCTCAAACCATAATTTAATATCAATGCCTAGTGGGGGTAGGTCACCATGCCTCCTTTTGATGGATCCACATAAATTCAGATAAGAACTAACTTTTTTATTCAATTCATATGAGAATCTTTGAAGGGTCTTTTTGTATGCATGTATCACACCGTGAACCTTTAAATTCAACTTACTACAAAGAAGAGGCCAAAAATATCAATATTACAAGTTTGCAACATTTCTCTCATAATTACATTTGTGAAACCTCTTAATCAAGTAAGGAAAATATTTTACCTCCTTTGGCTTCAACTTATAGTACCATTTCCATGCATCACCCCCAAGCAATGAAACTGCAAATTCCATCATTAAGACATCCTCACAACAATGTTGAAGTATACAACAAAATCCATGAATGATGCAATATGTTTTGAAATCATAGAAGGAGTCCCATGAAATTTTGGAAGATGACTTGGCCGTATTTCATCTTGAAAAGGATGTGGATACCTGGGAACATATGAAAAATCGAAAGGTCCAAGCCATTCTTCAACAATCTTTCCGTCTTTGCAGAAAGCCATACCTTTTCTTCAAAACTTGAAACATATAAGGTGCTGATTTTTTTTGAAATCTGAAAATAGCATACCTCATACCAAATACATATGTGTGGAGTCACAAAGGTGAACCTTCAATGCTTTCGCAATGTTAGTTGCTTCACCCTACAAACAACAAGCCTTCAAAATCTGCATAGGAACAAGGGCTTCACCCCTTCATGGAGTCTCCATGTGAGAAGAGAATTTTGCAATAGAAACTTCCCATAAAATGTCATGAAGCATGATCTTCAAAATTTATGAGAAAAGGGATTTATCCCCATCAACTGTGCCAAAATGTTATAGCTTGAACTAGCATGAGTGATTAAAGCCCCAAAGAACAAGGCTAGTCCACTATAACCTAGATGTGTTACCCATTATCACCTCAATAACCACCTCCCTGCACTTTAGGTTGGCTCTTCTCCCACTCAAGGGGGGCTTCCTTAGGGTTAAGATTGCTAGGCTATAGCAATAAGGGCACAAGGTGATTTGAAGAGTTAGCCTTAGCAAAACAATTTTTGGTCTTTTGTAGTATATAAAGGGGTGATGGGAGGACGATGAAGACTAGTGCCAATCCCCAGGGCAAAATGGAGTCAAAGGGAGTAAGACCTGAAAGTTTTCTGAGATTTCAACGAACCCGGTTTTCAAGTCAACTTGCCATTGTTTAATGCCCAACCCAGTTTTTGTTAATGGCTGGAAATGACATGTAATTTTCAGACTTATAAAACACAGCTCAAACTCAATATTAGTGACATAATTAAATATTCATGCACACCATAAATAAATTTCAGATTCAGAAATTTTTGGCTAAACACCCAGGAAAAACCCACGAGGGGAAAACCTGTCAGAGAGAGTGAGGATGATTTTATTTCTTCAAAATAATTCAGTACAGTAATTTTTCAGTCAACAGGAAAACTTATCTCCACCAAAAAATCACTCAGAAGCTGCCTCGAAATTCGTGCAAACAGCTGCCTCGAATTCTGTGCCAAAACAATGCCTCAATTTTTGTGCCAAATCAGCACCTCGGTTTCTGTGCCAGCTCCTCGAAAATTGTGCAGAAACTAAATCTTGAATTCTGTACCGGAAAGTACAGTCCGTATGGACCTTGATTTCTGTGCCCACTGAAATATTTTGCTTGCCTCGATTTCTGTGCCCAATGAAAATGCCCAGAAATGGCTCCTCGAAATTCATGCCCACTCTAGCTTTCTTCTCCACTTTCTTCTCAAAAAAGTGAATGCAAATGCTTTTCCTTGCACTTTTTGTCTAAACCCTAGGGTTAGTCAAAGGGCATCTAATCCAATGGCTGAGATTGGATCAGATGAGTGGATGAGATTAAATGCTCATTTAAATCTCATAAAAATTAAATTCACTCACCTCACTTAAATTTATCAAAAAGTGACTTTAATCCCTAAAGTCAAATTAAATGCTCATCTCAAGTCATTTAATGCAAGGGTCACTTTATTTCCCCTTTTCAAGTGACTAAGGCAAAGTCACCTAGGGGAACACTTTCCTAGGTACAAAATTCAACAAGACCAATGCGGGGGCGAGTTCATGAAAGGGCTAGGGTAGATTAGATCCCTTGCAGTGCAAGCTAATAAACCCCAGCATGTTAGGGCATGAATGTGGAAGTCACTAGGAGCTCCCTTGTGTTGCCAACAAACAATAGTAACTAGAGTGTGGCTTATAGCCTTATACTAATGAAGTATCACAAGTTCTTACTCTACAAAGGTGATTCAGAACAATGTAATATCCATGCATAAAACAACAAAGTGATGGAGGAGATTCTTCACTCACAATCCTTCCAATAGGACAAATTTGCCCTTCCATGGCCTTAATTAGCAATTTAGCTATTCCATATATCATTTGCAACATTAAAGATGAGAACAAGGAAACACATTTACAAATGGAGAAGAAAACCCTTTACACTTCAAAATACTCCATAAAAAATATGTCAGTAAGGCTCCAAAAAGAGAGAGCTCTCAAAATCCAACCATGAGTTCAAACGAGGAAGAGGTTCTCTTTATATAGGAGTAGCTCAACTTCCTTTACAATAAAATATGCATTAATTCCTAAATCTAGCTTAGGGTGGAGTAAACAAATACAAACCCCCCACTAAACTCTAACAAACTTCTAAGAAAAGCATAAAATTGGTCGTCAAAAGCCACATGTACAATGCTCAAGATACAAAAGGCCCAAAGAGAGGGGTGCACCCTCCAAATTTCCTGTTGAGGGATCAAAAGCAAACCATGTCCAAATTCCAGCCTCTAGAGTCCAAAGGAATCCTCAATGTAGCACTGCATAAGGAAAAGTTCCACAAATTAGGACAAAAGTGGACAAACCCCCAAAAAATGTCCACCCATGAAGCATGGCCTCAAAAGGTCTCCAAAAGCTGGTGCTGTAATAGAAAATGTCCAGATAGCAATAGATCCAACTAAGAAGCATCCACTTAGCAACAAGCTCCAAACTCAGAAGGTATAGCTCCAAGGACAATAGTCTGTTGAACACACTAGGGACACTGAGAAGGGGGGGGGGGGGTGAATCAGTGTCCTGCACCTTAATTACTTTTTCTATCAACCAAGAACTTCATCAGTCACATTGATGCATTCATCAACAGTTATAAGCATTCATTAATCATTCAATGCAAGTGACCATCACATCAACAAATAGTATAAAAGTAGACACAAGATATATATGGAAATTCAATAATGTATATTGATAAACTCAATAGATTACATCAGACTGGTGATCTTCTATGTCTTCTGGTCAGCCACAATTAGTGGTAATCCCTGGTTGTCTTCTATGCCACCTGTTTATCTTCTCTGCTCACAAACAATGGTTGCCCCAGTGCTTCTTTTTTGCACCCACAGGCAATGGTTGTCCCAATGCTTCTTTTCTGCACCCACAAGCAATGGTTACCCACTGCTTATTCTCTGCCCACGAACAGTGGTTGCCCACTGTTAATTTTCTGCCCACAAACAGTGGTTACCCACTGCTAATTTTCTGCCCACTGGTTAGTACTGATTATGCTTTGATCAGCACTGATATCTTGTAACCTTTGGTCACCTTGAATATAGACTCCTATTTTAATGGATCATAAGATAGCAGTCCTTGTATTTAGATCTTTAACATCTCATCAAAACATGAACTCCTGTACTCTTTGCATTTGAGGTTTTGCTTCTGCACTTTTGGACCTATCTTAAGTCTAAACTCGATCTCCTTTGACCTCCTCTGCTACAGATCTGCATATAGATAAGATTGACAGTGATAAACCCTAGCAGTAAACTCGACCTTCTCTTTTGCTTCTGATTTGGGAGCAAGGACAAAGACAAACCCTAGCAATACAGTCAGCCTTCTCTGAAGCTGTGTATAGGTACACAAATACCCATCAATCTATTTTATCTCCTCTGCCTGTCTCAGATCAATGAGTTGTTGATCAGAGATCTTCCCATGTTTATTTCTGTTCACTACCTTCTCGGCTCGAATCTTCACATCTTACACTCTCCAATTGCTCAAATTGATCTGCTACAAATTTGTCAGTCAGAGACTACGATTTGTCCTTAAGGATTCTGTAACCAGTCTCACATGTGCAAGTCTTCAAGCCTTTCAAAATTTCTGTTGTATGTGGATTATACACAACTTCATTTTAGACAGTCCTCAAATCGTCATATTGATTACCCTTGATCCGTGCTCTTCATCCTCAAAGTTCAGTCCTGATTTTCATCCCTGAGGTCTGCGCCTTTCTTCATCAATCAGCTCGTAATCCCTTAGCTTCCACCTCTCAAATCAATCGCATTCCTTTTATTAATACCCTTGCATGCTTTAAAACTTTGGCCGACATTACATTTGACATTTTCAACTTTGATTACCATGTGAGCCCGTTGATAGTTGATGTGGCAGTTACACGTCGTCTGCTTAAACTTTGTTGTATTGTTCATTGACAATATATCATGTGTGGACCGGACCAAAACCATCTCCAACTCACCAATGTCATGAGGTAGGGTCAATATCGTTTTCATGTGGACCAGCATACTGAGCTTCAATCATTTCTTCAACCACCACGGGGTACAATTGTTTGGTCACCATGGTCTCATAGCAATCATTGCTATACTTCTTGGGCACCGTCATTTGAATTCACGATAGCTCTGAGTGGTATTTCTTCAAGCCAAACAATTCTATACCACTTAACCTCTTGCGCGCATGAATTATCATCAGGACAATCTCATGACTGAAAGCATGAGATTGGATTCGTTGATCATAGCGTCATTTGCCTGGTACTAGAACTAGTACCAAAACTAGATGGGAGGTACCGAAACTATATATGAGTACTGAAATTATATGGGAGTACTGAAACTATATAGAAGGTACCGAAACAATCTTTCATCATATAGATACATTATCATTGCTTAAGCCTTTCACTGTCACATCATCATCATCATCACTGCCCCTTTGACATCAATGACCTCAGCACTCTCTTGAACCCGTTGACATTAATAACAACTTCTGCCAACATAGTCCATATAGCAACCACTCCCAAACTCCAAGTAAAGGTCAATCCACTAGATAAGGCCCAAAACCATCAGAGAAAGTGCACAAACCCTAAGGTCTCCGGTTTGGATTTTCAAATAGAAACATCCTCCATTCAACAAAATCACAAAGAGATGGAACGACCCCCATAATGTGTGCAAGCAACTCCAGATTTGTGGACAACTAGCTCAACGTGTATCTCATAAATAGAAGGCAGCTCAAAGTTGGACGAAAAGGTTCCTCAATGGTGACTACCCGTTTGAAAAGTATTGTATAGAAAACCCTTTCAGCCATAGAATGATCAGCCATAACTGATTTGAATATCCCTTCAAGAAGGGATGCCATACTGCTGGCAATGAAGACCTCAGTCTGCTGCTTCTCACAGGCCACAGTCACTCGGGTCTGAATTTTAAGGTGCTATCTCAACATGTCAAGATTCTTTCACTGCTGCAATTTGATCCTCTGTCCAATCTAAACACAAAAGACATGCTACAAGAGCCATATCCAGCTGTTTTTAAACACACAGAAAATCGTAGGTCTGCCTCCTCAGGAAATCACTCGCTATAGACTGCCTAGAATTGCCCTTCATTGTTGTTTACTGTCTCTTTCATGCACAGGAAGGTTGGGAATGCTTTTCACTGCTATAGGAAAGTTAGGGAAAGGTCTGATCACCTACTGATCCACCCATAACTAGCCCAGAATACTACTTACTGTCCCCAGGAGTACCCAGAATTGCAGTTAGGAGGTCAAACCATGTACAGAAATGCCCATAAAATGTCCAGAAATGCTGCTTCTATCCACACAACTATCACAGACTTAAGATGCTGTTGTTTACTGCTACAAAAGGTCAAAAACAGGCCCTAGCTTGACTCAGCTAGGCACAGGTTTGCTCAAGAATCCTTTCCACTGCTGTTTCCATGCACAGGTCTGAAAATAGCCTCAAAAATGATTTTTTTGGCCACTGGAAAACTGCCCAGATCACACAGCTAGCTGCAGGGGATGGGTTATGCATAGACAATCTGCTGTAAATAACCTCTCCCTGTAGCATCTATTACATGGTTCAGCCTTTTCCGTTAGTACTTATGCTTTTTCTTCGGTGGATATACAACACAGGATCAGCAAAGAGATGAGAGTTTCATGCATGGCCTCAAAAGGCATTGCTACAGGTGGTCTGCAAAACTTCTCAGAAAACAATGTACATCCAAAGTCACCTGACACGGGGACACGGGACACGTAGGACACGAAAATACGAGAGTCCGACACGGACACGGTGACCCCCGAAATCAGGACACGTAGGATACGTTTTATATACATATATATATTTTTTTAAAAATATATTAAAATTTAAAAATATAGACATATAGACCCAAAAATATTTAGAAACTAGAACATTTACAAATATTCAATAGAAATTAGAATAAAAACACATTAATGATTACACATTTGTCATTCACAAATCACGATTCACAACACATTTGTCATTCACAAATCACAATGAGACACAGATGCATGTCGGAACCATATTTCTCATTAAGTCATCAAAATCAAAATGTATACATATATGTCAGAATGCCACTGGGCACTGGGCCACTGGCAAATGCCAAATAGACTAATAGTAAATACAAAAAGGGGTGGATCAAGATGGGAGAATCCCATATGTCAGTAGTCCTCCTCCATGCCTGAATCAACATACTCATCACTGCCACTGCCACTGCCACTGCCACTGCCCTGATCCTCATCCTCCTCCCCCTCCTCCTCCCCCTCCTCCTCCTCTCTGCCCATCTGATGATCTGCATCTGCTGCTGTGGAGGATGACCCCTCTGTACGATCACTATCATCAAAAGTGACCGGCTCTAGCACTGGATCATTAAGATCCATGTTGGCTAATGCCAACTCAGTACTGCTGTCCAAACCCATATCATCAGGAAAGACATCCCACATCTTTGTCTTTCCCTTCACCCACTCCTCCCTCTTCCTGTAAATAAGACGAAGGTTGGAGTGCACATACACCATGGACTCTGCCCTGGACTGCTCAAGCCTGCTCTTCTTCACTGTGTACAAGTTCCCATATGTGCTCCAATTCCTCTCACAACAAGAGGATGATGTAACTTGAGAGATGACCCTGAAGGCTAACTTCTGTAGAATAGGGGATGTTGCCCCATGAGTTGCCCACCAACGATAGGGTGTCTTACCCTCCCTATCTCTAAGCACATCATAGCCTCCAAATCTCCCAGTGCCAGTGGAAAAATCTACAAAGCCATCCTCCACCTCCTCAAGCATGTCTCTATCCTGAAATAGCCGTCTAAGTGCTATCTTCCTCCCATTTGCAATCTCTGCATCCATGTGAGGAGGGACTCTGTGTGAGGCCCCCGATCCACCAGTGAGCCACTCCTGAGTGTAGAACTTGGGGTTCAAGGAGTGGGCTAAGCAATGCAAAGGTATGCAATTCTTATCCCACCTGGAGATAAGAATATCCCGAATAATGGTCCATAAGTTCTCTGCCGATGTCCCATACTCGGGACACTCATTCTCCATGACAATGGACCTCATGGACTCAATCATGGAATCCCACCCCTCATAAACCTCTGCTAGGATGGGCTGGTCCGTGTCTGCATACCGCAACAAAGAAATGATTGGCTCCATGATATTAATAGTAAGATCCACCGTGTCCCACCAACCATCATTTAACACCAAGCCCTTCACCTTTTGTGAAGCAGCCTGATCCGTCTTTCTCCAAAAAGGCCAAAACTCTGAAATCACCATGGACCCAAGAGCGGTTTTGACCTCCCTCAACCTCTTGAGCATGATGAATGAGGAAGCAAACCGAGTATCTGCAACCTTCAGCAATGAAAGCTATGTGTACTGTTTGTAGATGGTGAGGGCATTTGTGTGGTTTTGTACAAAGTTACGGATATGGCGTGCATCCTCAATAAGGTTGTCAATCCATGCCACATCCGAAGCAATGGCTTTCAGTGCTAAATTCAAGGAATGGACAATGCAAGGTGTCCAAAAAACCTGTAAGAGCAATAAAAGCATGTATCAATGACTCTACAACACTAACATTGCAATGACCAAATTCAAACAATGAGCAAATTAGAAATGAAAGGTGTCCAAAATGAACATACCTGTGGATATTTAGCTTCCACAATCATGCCAGCAGCCTTGCAAACAGGTGCATTGTCCGTGATGATTTGTACACACAACTCAACACCCACTTCTTCAATGGTTTTGATGAATAAATCACCCATAAATTGTGCATCCTTGTATTCGCCAAGAGCATCAACCGCTTTCAAGAACACCGGTCCATTTTGGGAAGATACCATGAAATTGATGAGTGGATGGCGTGCGGGATCCGTCCATCCATCAGAAACAATACTCACACCGGATGAGGGCCATGTTGATCTAATTGGCTCAAGAATTTTATCTACCTCCTTCTTTGCTTTAACCAACAATGTGGTTCTAAGCTTCTTTGAACCAGGAGGCACATAACCATTTGGAGCACGTTCCAAGATAGTTTTAACCGTCTCAAAATACAATGGCGACCGTGCAACATTGAATGAAATGAAGTTGAGGTAGAAGAAAAATGCAATAGTAAGGTCTACCTCTTCTCGCGCCTCTTTTTGAAAAATCCTATCCATTGGACCACCTGTAGATTGCCTCTTTCTTGTTTGATAAGTATCCCCACGCCCACGCCCACGCCCATGAATGCTAGGTGGAAATGGAGGCTTGGTGCTAGAGGACTTCCTCAAGAATGGAAGAGGATCATCCTCTTTTTTCTTGCTTGCTGCTGCCACCTTCCCTAAGCCAACATGATCCTCTCTTTCCATATCCCTCCTTTGGTGAACAGTCTCCGCTTTGCATGAAGAAATCCCACAAGAAGGAAGGGCCAACAAATGGCCCTTAACCCGGAAATATGTGCTCATGAACTCATGCTTGCAAAAATTGCATTTCCAAGACACATTGCCTCCCCCACCAAGCTTTGCCCCGGGTCCATCTTTCCTTGTCACATACTTCCACAAAGGGTATTTTTTTTCTTGGGCTTGTTGTCTTGCTAAAACAGGGTTAAGTGGAGCCATAGAATGAGCTCCACTAGCAGCCCGATGGAGCACTTGACGGAGGAGGAGAACCGCTTGTGCTTGGTGGAATAGGAGGGGAGGCCCTAGATGGTGCATTTCTCCCTCTCCTTTGCCCCCTACCTCCTGCCCTAGCTGATTGAGACATTCCTTTTCTTTTGTGATGGTTGAGCTTGCAATCCTCTCCACAAATCCACCGGAATGCACTTGGAATCGCTTGGAAACGATGGATAGCCTTCAAATCTCCTTCAAATCTCCTTCACCTGCACATACAACTCACTCTCAACCAAATGCTTCCTTGCAAATGACAAAAAGAAAGGCAAATTTCGATTTTAAAGTGAACCCGGACGCACTTTTCCGCCAAAAACGTGTCCTGTTTTTCAAAAACGTGTCTGAAAGTCGGGACACGTTTTAACTGCGTGTCCGATTCGCTGTTGAGGGCGTGTCCCGATTCAGGATTCGAACTCAGGTCGAATCGGACACGAATTCCAATCGAATCGTGTCCGATTCGACCGATTCGGGACACGGCCAAGCTGAGGAACGAATCCGGTTTCTGAGTGTAGATCTGCCCTGAAAGACCTTTATTCTTCCCTGGAATAGGCCTGTGGAATGCCCCTTTTAGCTGCCAGATGCGAATTTCCCTCAAGATACCTCCTTAAATACATGGGATGCCTTGTAGCCATTTCAGAGCTTGTCTGCCTAATCATAATTTTAAATTTTTGTTGGCAGGCGGTTTGGTAAGGAAGAATCGCAGCATCGCCGATGCTGCGACACGTTAGACGAGGTCGCGGAAGGAAGAAGACTATTATTTTATGTATTTTTTGAGTCGTTTGTACTGCAGAATGCGTGTTTTTGGGTCATTGGACCATATGAGATGTATTTTTGAGCTAAGTATACCGCAATAGGCGGGTTTTTGGGTCATTTGGACCATGTCAGTTAGATTTTGGGTCATTTGTCCAGGAGTCGGTTAGGAAGTTGTTAGTAAGTGGACAAGCATTGTAAAGACGGAAGCCTATATAGAGACAAAAAGTTGTAGGTCGTGATAGAGATTGCGGAGAGCTTTGATATGCGTTTTGTGCGTATGTTCTGAGATCCAGAGATATTGTTGAAGTCTGTGATCTGCAGAGGCATTGTATTGGGTTTTTGCAGCAATAATATGATGTGATGAAATTGTTCTGTGCAATCCTGGTGTGATTTCTGTCTTTTGATGGTAATACAATGTGTCTTTGATGCAGTAGTCGCTTTACCGTTATAATCTGCTGCAACATTGAATGTTTCCATTAAATGATACTATGAGTACAATAATGTCGAAGTGAATGCATAGATTTATCGTTGAATGTTGCAATAAGATTTAGTAGCTGATGCCACATACATCCTCCTTCATTCGGCGGAAACATGGTTTCGTCCACTCTCCCTTGATTGCCTCGGGTGAGACCTCATCTGCTCTGCAGGTGTTGCTGGGCAGGGTAAAACGTGTCTGGGCCGGTGCTCAGGGAGATCGCGGTGGGTTGGTGTCAACAGTGATGGGAACCCCTGTCGACTAGGTTTGAGTCAACAAATGGTTCCGTTGCCGGGATCGTGTGCGAAGTGAAAGGAGGATATGTTGTGGCACCCGACGAAACCCGAGATCTAGGAATGGTTTGATAAAAAAATACAGGAATTCGCTGAAGAAGAAAGCCGAAACACTTGACTGACAGTAGATCAGTGGGTAGATAGATATATTCACAACAGTCCGCACGAATGGTTCTTCTGTGAGTTCCCAATCCTGTTGTTCGAGTGGTTGGCGAAGTTGACATTCCAGAAGAGGAACTTCCAAGGTGGTGAATTGACGACCTGGAACCCCGAGTTGATTCAGGAGCTGCAGGAGTTTGATAATAAAGCATCGCGGGCTGTCGAAGTGTGGTTCGCTAGCATCCTAGAGGGCTATATCACATAATTTGCGGTTGATACTCAGAAATCCTATAGTGAAGCCGAAAGATATTTTTTTCGCGAACCTTGGGGCAGGTTTCTGTTGTCGCTTCAACTGTCGATTAAGATGCTTATTTGCGAAAATGGTATATTGAAGATGCATCTTGATCAGTAGACGGCTTGGTGGGCGGAGGCCGTGGGTACCGCAACAGTTGGGGGGCGGTACATGGAATGATAAGGGGTAGATGGGTGCAGCTCATGATGAGACTGTGAGTGAAGCCAAGGAAGAAAGTGGTCTTATGAGGGGAGGAGTGAGGTTCCGACAGGAAAAGAGGTAGAGGACAGGAGAAGGTCCTGCTGCGGTCGAACTGCAAGGCTGTGAAGGAAGACCACATGGGACGAAGCGACCTCACAGTCCTGACAAGGACAACCAGGCTACGCCCAGGATAGAGGCAGGACCAAACCCCAGCACCAACGTACCCACACCTCCGCTCACTATCTCTCAGATAGCAAGAAATACCACTTCGACATCGCCAAGTTCGTCAATACCACAAAAGTTAATCGGTAGTAGTACAACGAAAGGAGGAAGGAAGCCCAGAATGGCGGGCGATGATGCTAAGTTACCGTTGTTCCACGGGAGTGGGACAGACAATCCAGAACAGTATTGGTTTTTGTGTGAAGCGGTCTGGATCGTAAAACAGATCACTGATGATGCCGCTAAGAAAGGACAGTTAGCGACAACTCTGCGAGGTCGTGCATTAGATTGGTTTATGAAGTTTGTTCTAGTCCCTACAGGAGCCCCAGAGAAGTCACTCGATGAGATCCGGGATGGGTTGATTGCAGAATTTAGAAAGCCCAAGTCTGAGGCTCAATATATTACGGAATTGAAAGAAATTAAGCAGTATCCCAATGAGACAGTGTGGGATTTCGACCAGCGATTCAAGACGCTAATGGCAAGGGTTAGTTTCGATATGAGCGCCGTCCAACATAAAGAGTGGTTCATCGCAGCACTGCTACCACATATTCGGTTACCATTGATGCAACAAAACATCTCGACGTCCCAGTGAAGCTCTGGAGATTGCAATGCGATTGGAGGCATTGCCGATTGGAGAAAATGCAGCCGAGATGTCGTAGATACAGACACAGCTCGCTAACTTGACTATATAGCTGCAAGATTTGAAGAAGGGCAAGGAGCAGCGCGAAGAAGTATGGTGTACGCGATGTTGAGGAGACGGGCATACGAAGGACAATTGCCTGGATTTTCGCAATTATTTGGTTTCAGGAGCGCCAAATCTGTTGAATGGCAGTAGCATGCCGTGGTGTCGCGTCTGCCATGTATACGGGCACAGTAATGACAATTGCCCGTACATGCAGAAAATGGTCACAACCCCAAGGAATCTTTATTGTACATTTTGCAAATCGGTGGGTCACGATGACAAGGATTGCTGTGCATATGGGTTGCTACAAGAGAGAATGTATGATGCGTTCTATGTAAAAGACGACCAGTGTACCGTACAACAGTCGCAACCGCAGTTGCAGGTTGCCCAGCCGCTACCTCAACTGCAGATATAGTTTGTATCGCAGCAGCAGCAACCACCGCAGTTCATGCCGCAATATGCTCCGATGCAGATGGCTCCACAGCAGCCACAGTATGTGCAGCAACTGCAGTATGCACAGGAAGGGCAATGAATGCAACCAGCACCAATGCAACAACAGCTCAACCAACCACAGTACCAGCAGCAGGGAGGATTCCGGGGAGGATACCGGGGAGGACGTGGCAAAGGATTTGGTCGTGGAGGAGGACGATGTGGTCGTGGACCTGTTCAATGCTATCACTGTGCGGTATGGGGACACTACCAGCGAGACTGCCCACTGCTGCAGAACCAGTGTACGTTCTGTTTGTTAACGATCACACGGTTGAGAATTGTCCACAGTTGATTGCGCGATGGCAAGCAAGGAATACTCCCCAGTTGCAGAACCAACCCCAGGCACAGCAGCCTGCCCAGAACCAAGTGCAGCAACCAGTCCAGAACCAGAATATGCGGCCAAATCAGAATCAGAATGTGAACCCACCCGGGAATCTGCCGCTGAACCAGACCCAGGGTGTGAACATCGCGACAATTTCTATAGAGCCAAAACCGCAAGATGCTTTCGTTGCTGTGGTCACTCGTGGAGGAAAGACAACTGGAGAGGACAGTTCAATGATTTGGTTAGCCGGACAAAAGAAGGTATCATTTGACATTGATGCGGAGCGGGAGGCATTTCTTCAAGCACGTCGTGCATTAGAAAAAGACCGAGGTAAGGCTGTTGTGTATGACATGCCCTCTACTTTTGATACTACTTCAGAGGCTGGCCCGTTGCGGCAGTCCAACACATTTCAAGCAGTTTTGGAACATTGTTTATCCCTGGCAAGAGATCCCGACGCTCTTGCTGCGATTGAAGCTCGGTTGCGATGACCGGCCCAGGATCGACAAGAGTTCGCGGTTAATTCCTTACAACGACGGAAGATGGGTAAGGAGATGCGGATGAATATTCAAATTGGCGACTACGATGTTGATTCAGTTATTCTGGATCTTGGTTCGGATGTCAACATCTTGACCAAGCAGGCTTGGCAGAAGATGGGGAGTCCCCCATTGAGCCGGTCTCCTGTACAGCTTCGGTTAGCTAATCACGCTAAAGTGACACCGATTGGGAGAGTTCCATGAATGGTGGTGGACATTGAGGGAATGAAAACATATGCTGACTTTGACGTAATAGAAGTAGTTGAAGGAGGAAGCTCTTATCCCGCATTATTGGGGATTGGATGGGCTAATGATAGTGGAGCTGTAATCAACTTCAAGCGACGGATGATGACTTTTGAAAATCGCGATCTCAGAGTTATTGCCCCGTTGGATCCGGTTGAAGGACGCTACTACATAGAGCCAGTAAAGGATGACGATCCTAGTGGATGGGACCATGCATTCAATATCTTTGAAGATTATATCCATCCGACTGCCAATGGTGAGCTGGGATGGCACAGTGACAGCTTTGCGTCTTTCGACTCTGATGATGTGCTAGAATATTGGCAGAACCGCTTGCACGAGGTGTCGCTCCGTAAGTGTGGGTTGATCACACACTCATTATGCCGTGTCGCAACTGAAGCGGTCACACTACCAATATATGAAGGATTGCCTGGCTTATCTGACTTTCCGACGGAGTTCGAGGAAAGAGTTTCCGAACCACAACGATTGTTGGCATTGAACGAAGCACTGGAGGTTGCTCCAACACGCTGGTGGGCGACACACAAGGCATCAATTGATGGATGGTCGAAATGCAGAAGGTTGATGATGGTACGCTTCGGTGATACCGAGGTTTACCACACTGGAAAGTATGATGGTCAGAACGATCTTGGTGGTCACTTGATGGAGTGTCAGCGGTTATGGGTATCGCGACCAAGAGATGAGTGGGTCCATGCTTTTATCCATACTTTGGATGAAATGCCACGATCATGGTACACTGCAGTAGAATTGCGAGGAGAAATTTCTACTTGGCTGGAGCTCAAAGTGTGTTTTACCCATACATTCAGTTTTGCGGATGTCGATCCAGAGGTCAATAAAGCATTAAAGCTCATCCATGATGTAATTCTGTAGGTTGTCCCGATGGCGTATCCTGTGGATCCACAAACGCACTGCGAGATGCAGTCTCTCACGGAATGCTTCAATATCAGTGGTGGACCAAAAGATGGTGATATCCGCGGAATGTGAATATCCTGGAATCAGAAGGAAGTCATGATGTGGTACCACCTGATGCTCCAAGCGATCCGATTAGTCAGCCGCTGAAGATCCGCAAGATTAACATTGGGACAGAGGACACTCCAAAGTTCGCAAATGTCGGGGATTATTGGGATGATGAGCTGATAAGAAAGGTCAGTGATTTGCTCCATGAGTTTCAGAACGTATTTCCCACAGTTTTCTGACATGAAGGGGATTCTGGGCGAGTTAAAGGAGATGAAGATTCCATTAAAACCAGATGCTAAGCCGATCCGGCAGTGACCCTATCGATTGAATCCGCGACATAAGGAGAGGGTCAAAGTAGAATTGGATCGCATGTTGGATGCCGGTATCATTGAACCAGTTGAGGAGTCAGAATGGATTAGTCCTATGGTGGTACAGGATAAGAAGACTGGCAAAGTGCGCATTTGCGTTGACCTCAGGAAGCTAAATGATGCATGTTTGCATGATCCGTTCCCAACCCCGTTTACCGACGAAGTGCTCGAAGGTGTGCGTGGCCAGGAGATGTACTCTTTCACAGACGGGTTCTCTGGATACCATCAGATCCACATTGCAAAAGAAGATCGCCATAAGACAACTTTTGTTACCGAATGGGGCTGCTTTCAGTACTCCGTAATGCCGTTCGGCTTGAAGAATGCACCTGCGATATTTTCACGGGTTGTCGTTGTTGTATTCAAAGATTTCATTCAGAAGTTTTTGCAGGTATATATGGATGATTGGACGGTCTATGGTTTGGTCCGCGATCATTTGGCGAATCTACGGTTGATGTTGGAGTGATGTCAGCAGCACCAGATCTCCTTGAACCTAAAGAAATGTATCTTCTGTGCAGCGTTTGGCATACTGTTGGGTCATATTGTGTGTAAGCAAGGATTGTTGGTTGACCTAGCAAAGATTGCGCTTATTCTCAGTTTGACACCGCCGACTACTGTTAAGCAGTTAAGGGCGACGCTGGGACACAAGGGGTATTATCGCAAGTTCATCCGAGGTTATGCTGCGATTATTGCCCCTATGGAGAAGTTGTTGAAGAAAGATGCGGTATTCCAGTGGAGCCTTGAATGTCAGGATAGCTTTGAGACACTAAAGACAAAGATGGCTTCGGTGCCGATATTAGTATTTCCTGATTGGAGTAAGGAATTCCATGTTCATGTTGATGCCTCATCGATCGCGCTGGGAGTGGTATTGGCCCAGCCCGGAGAGGGGGATCTTGATCACCCCATTGCTTTTGCCAGCCGAAAGTTGTCATCTGCAGAAATAAGCTACACTACTACGGAGAGGGAAGGTCTGGCAATGGTTTACGCGTTGCAGAAGTTTCGCCATTACTTATTGGGAGGCCATTTCAAGATGTTCACAGATCATTCTGCATTAAAATACTTGGTCAATAAGCCTGTGTTGGGGGGAAAGATTTGTCGATGGTTACTTCTTTTTCAGGAGTTCGATTTTGAAGTCATTGTGAAGCCAGGGCGGTTAAATGCTGGCCTGGATCATCTCTCCCGGATTGAAACAGGAGAGGAGCCAACTAACATTGAAGATGGGTTGCCTGATGCGCAATTGTTTAAAGTTGGAGTCGCTGATGGATATTTTGAAGAAATCATTCAGTTTTTGGCGACAGGTACCGCACCAGAGGAATTCACCATTAGTCAGAAGAAGCAGTTGGTAGTCAAGGCTGTAGACTTCCAGCTAATCGTAGGAGCACTATACAAGATGGGTGCCGATGAGATATTGCGACGGTGTGTTGCCACATGAGCAAGAGCAGATCCTTTCCGAAGCACATGTGGGAGTGGCTGGAGGGCACTATGGTGGCCGTGCAACGATAAGGAAGGTGCTTCAAGCGAGGCTCTAGTGGCCTATGCTGCATAGCGATGCGACAGATTATGCACGGTCCTGCGACGTTTGTCAGAGAACTAGGAAGCCATCCATATGGGATGAGATGCCGTAGTTGACATTGCAGCCATTTGACAAATGGGCAGTAGACTTTGTGGGTCCTATCAATCCACTGGGTAAGTGCACTGGTGCTCGGTATATCATCACGGCGACAGATTACTTGACACGATGGGTAGAAGCTGCACTAGTCATTGATTGTTCTGTGGCCACAGCAACGCGATTTCTCTTTGACCACATTGTCACTTGCTTTGGTTGCCCCAAGATATTGTTGAGTGATCAAGGCAGCCACTTTCTTAATCACATAATCAGCACATTGACGAAGGAGTTGCAAATACAACATAAGAAGAGTACACCCTATCATCCATAGGCGAATGGCACAGTGGAGGCTTTCAACAAGATATTGGAGCATGCGCTGACAAAGGTGTGCAATGTGAATCGTGATGACTGGGATCTAAAAATCCCAGCAGTATTGTGGGCCTAACGCACCACATGTAAAAGGCTGATAGGGCAGACACCATTCAAGCTGGTGTATGGGCAAGAAGCGGTTATGCCTATGGAGTATATCATTCCGAGTCTGCGCATAGCGGCAGCAACCGGTATGGATGCTGCGGCAGCATTAGAGGAACGTCTTGCACAGTTAATACAGCTGGAGGAAGATTGCTTTATCGCTGGTTTCCATTTGGGTGTGGAGAAGGATCGCCAGAAGGCTTGGCATGATCGCCACATCAAGAACAAACAGTTTCAACAGGGTGATTTGGTGTTGTTGTACGACAGCAAGTTTATGAAACATCCAGGAAAATTGCAGATGCATTGGCTTGGTCCGTATCGCATTAGTAGCATTACTTCAGGAGGAGCGGTATAGTTGCAGCAGTTGGATGGGGCGATGCTCCCCAAGTTGATTAATGGTAGCAGGTTGAAGCCCTATCGGTCGGGCTTGGAACAGCGCGATGCCCGAGTCGCATAAAAAAAAAAGGGTGTAGATTGATTGGTGGCAGGATGACGTACCAACAGGGATGGAATGCGGAATCAGGGAGGCTTCTGCCGCAAGTTAGGAGCGGTCGGCGACAAGTGGTAGGGTCGTGACCGGGTCAAATCAACAATAAATGCCAAAAGTTAAAACAGTTAATTAATGACGCTTGTTCAAATGATGGGCATTAATGGTGGATCCGACAGATCGGCTGACAGGATCGACGACGGATTTGCGTCATTAATACAGGATTTCGGTAGAATTAATGCAGGATTTAGTGATGATTACGGAGGATTCGGTTGGAAGTTATAAAACTGGGTAGAAGTTGGTCGGAAGGCACCGAGATTTTCATTGTTAAGTACCTGCGCAGAGCCGACGAGTATTGGCATAAGCTTGGTGAGTGCAGTGGTGTGTTGGGCAAGGTTCAGTTGAACTTACAGAGTGCTACTAGGTCGAAGAAGCTATCCGTTGTAAGCGCTGAGTAAGGTATGCCATGAGAGCTAGAAACGGTGGAGATTAGCAGCGAGGTTGAGTCTCCGATCACCGGGATTGTAGTTGAGGAAGAAGTTGTGTTTGCGGGAGACGTCAATCTTGAGGCAGAAGTCGCAAGCATGCCGGTGGGAGCATCAGTTGTCGTCAAGAAGCATCAAGGGGGTCAACATTTTGAGTCCCCGCAGAGCAAGAAGCAACTGAGATCGTCCGCTGGGGTGGTAGGAGAACCTCAGGTGTAGACCGGGCAATCCAGTCGCCGCGTTGGTGAATTTGCCCCATGGGAGGGACTGTCGGCCGTTGACATTCCTGGGTATATCCCTCCCAGTCGGCCGGATGCAACCCCGCGCAAGCTGAACCCGAAGCAGAAGTATGGTGTGAAGATGCCAGTGCTCCCTGCCGGAATGGAGTGCTTTGTTGATATTGGGTTGGCGTTGATGCGCCTCCGCTATGATGATCATGATATGGTGGCCTACCTCGACATAGCATCGGCCCCATATGTGCCCGGGTCACGCCTTACTGCGACGTCGATTGTACAGGACTGGGCACGAGGATTGAAGCAGGCCGGCTTGTTAGGGCTTATTAACATGCCGCATTTTGGTCGACTGGCAGAAGTTAATGCGTGCGTGAAGCAGCTACTTGCGTGCTTCCATGGTGGTTCGTTGTGGCTGGACAGCGAAATTCCGGTCACTGTTGATTTAATTTCGCACATTACCGGATTGCCTAAAGATGGGGTCGACCATCGCAGTTCTTCCAAGGGAAGGCAAATGACAAAAAGCGGGCGGGACAGCTCGTAAAGAAGTATGGTTCGGTAACAGATGGCTGTGGGTATCGCACCAGTAGTACTAATGATCAGGTGGTACTCATCGGTACCAAGATTTTATCCTGCAAGATGATCAGGGGTGGTCGTCCTAACCAGTGCAACTCAGGGATGGTCGCATGTGCAGTACAATGTGCGGAGGGCATCCAAATGAATTGGTCCTTGTTTCTCTTGAATCAGTTAGCAGTGGATGCTGCGGCCGTTCAGGCCGGTAAGGGTTTGTTTACATATAGCTGGTTGCTACTCTTGATTGCATTTGTGGCTTGGAAGGAGCCCAATGTGTACTAGCGCATGGAAGTTGAGGCTGCAAAAGAGCGGCGGGGTGCGCGCTATCAAAACTTATGGTATGTACGGGAACCTGAGCGACTTCAGGATTGCCAATTGCTATTCTGGCTCTACTGGGAGATACTTTGCAATGCCGCAACGAAGGTACCGTGGATATCCGAAGAAACTATGGCAAGTTTTAAGCCAATCATGGAGTTTGCGATTTGGCCGCACGCTATTTATTTGCAGGCAAGGCGTGACCCTGGTCAGCAATGGTTGCTAACTCCTTACAAGGTAACGACTGAAGCATTGGAGGCTATCGTCAATGACTGGCCAACGAAATGGCGTGAACCTATGACGTTGGTCGAGATTGAGGCTGGTGGGCCGACAAAGGGTCCAGACGATCGTATATCGGCACAGTACCCTCCCAGTCATCATGATTCTAATCAAGAGTCCATCAAAACACCGATGGATGACGACAGTGACCGTACCTTGGAAGAGCACAGAAGAAAAGGGCACCAGGATCCGGTGACAATCAGTGGGCTGCCCCTGTCGGCGGAAGCACACTTGGGTTGACTGATACAAGCAATCGTTGATGCATCCACTGTAGTAGCTCAGAAGATGATAAGGGCGACAAATGAAGGATTCCATGCGCTCACTGCTCGTGTGGACTCTGTGCATGACATGGTTTTGCGACGGGCACCAGACGATGCAGTGGCACCACAAGTTAGCACAATCAGCACCGAGCCGTGGGTGAGGAATGTGGAGATTCCCCTGATTGCGATTGTGACTGAAGACGAGGCTGCGAACGCCTTGATGCAGCAGCTGAAGAAGGTGACCATTAATGTGAATGCACTACCAGCGGAAGGGTTGACCACAATGCAGGCAGCTACCGGCCGGGAAACGGCAGATCGACTACGGCAGATCAATGGCATGTGTGTACGACTGCAGGCAAGCGACGCTGATGCGAAGCGCACCATTGAAGAATTGACCGGCAGGGCTGCTTCAACACGGCAGCCTGTGGATGAACTTGAAGAACACATTAAGAGAGAACGGGTTGAGAAGGCGAGCGCAATCGAAGGACTAAAAAAGGAACACGATTTCCTTATTGCGGAGAAGGCCCGTATGTGGGATGACAGTGTACTGGTTGATCGGGCCATCACGGAAGTTTATCAGCATGTGCCGGAGCCCACTGAAGAGGTGGATGTGCTCCAACGGCTGCAGCGACTGGGGGCTGCCATTGTCCAGTTGTGGCAGGAGAATCAAGAGTTGAAGGCTTAGGTGAATCCTAGTACGCCTCAAGTTGAAGTTGACGACAGAAAAAAAGGGCGATTGAGGAGGTCACAACTCAGATGGAGGAGCTGGGAAAGGCTGCGACAAAGCTCACAGCCGATACTGTACAGTTTTGGAGCCGAATTGTCCAGGACGAGCAGGTTGACCAGTTGATCAAGTATCGGTAGGACGCAGAGGGACAGTTGGCGACTCTTAAGGAAGCCATGCGCACCATGCCACCCATGGAACAGGTCGCCAAGTCTTAGGACTTAAAAGAATTGCAGCAACGGGTTACCAAGGCTGGCGAGCGACAGAAGAAGCGTGCTATGCAGTTGAAGCAGTTTCAGGATGTCGGGGGCCAGTTCATGACCCAGGCAGGTGAAGCACTTCAGGCAGTACAGAAGGGTCGTCAACAGGTGACGGCAAAGCTCACTACGCATCCATCTGCAGAAGATGTGGTCGACAGTCAGGTGGTGGCTACGGAAGTCAAGGAAACGGTGATGACAGTTGTGCAGCAGTACGAAGACTTCAAAGTGAAGACCACATAATACACCATGTCCAGTTGACGTGGCTCGAGGGCTAGCCACAAGATTGTGTTGGGGGCCTGTTGGTAGGCGATTTGGTAAGGAAGAATCGCAGCATCGCCGATGCTGCGACACGTCAGACGAGGTCGTGGAAGGAAGAAGACTCTATTATTTTATGTATTTTTTGAGTCGTTTGTACCGCAGAATGCGGATTTTTGGGTCATTGGACCATATGAGATGTAATTTTGAGCTAAGTATGCTGCAATAGGCGGGTTTTTGGGTCATTTGGATCGTGTCAGTTAGATTTTGGGTCATTTGTCCAGGAGTCGGTTAGGAAGTTGTTAGTAAGTGGACAAGCATTGTAAAGGCGGAAGCCTATATAGAGACAGAAAGTTGTAGGTCGTGATAGAGATTGCGGAGAGCTTTGATATGCGTTTTGTGCGTATGTTCTGAGATCCAGAGATATTGCTGAAGTTTGTGATCCAGAGATATTGCTGAAGTCTATGATCTGCAGAGGCATTGCATTGGGTTTTTGCAGCAATAATATGATGTGATGAAACTGTTCTGTGCAATCCTGGTGTGATTTTTGTCTTTTGATGGTAATGCAATGTTTCTTTGATGCAATAGTCACTTTACTGTTATAATCTGCTGCAACAATGAATGTTTCCATTAAATGATGCTATGACTACAATAATGTTGAAGTGAATGCATAGATTTATTGTTGAATGTTGCAATAAGATTTAGTAGCTGATGCCACATACATCCTCCTTCATTCGGCGAAAACATGGTTCCGTTCACTCTCCCTTGATCGCCTCGGGTGAGACCTCATCTGCTCTGCAGGTGTTGCTGGGCAGGGTAAAACCTGTCTGGACCGGTGCTCAGGGAGATTGCGGTGGGTTGGTGTCGACAGTGATGGGAACCCCTGTCGACTGGGTTTGAGTCAACAATTTTAAGAACGCCAAACTTGGAGCTTAACCAGAATCATATGTAGATAGCATGTCATCAAACCATATCCATAGCTTGATCAGCCTGTCACCCCCATTAGAATGTGATAAAAATCACATGTGTACGCTCATGCAATATGGGGGGTAACAAGAGGCAAGTGACATGCACTTTGAAAACCCTGCATAAATCTGGAAAAAATAATTAAGAGGGTGGAATTATACAAAATACCTAGGATTTGATAATATGAAAACCGTAGGCAGATAGAAATTGATCCCTGTTCCAAGAAAGGAACCTTTGATGGCGATGAGTACTATTTTTGGTCCTCCTAAGATCTTGTGGCGGAAATGTTGGTTGAACAGAAAATTTTGCAAAATATATATGAATATATTGAATAAGAAATTATCGATTGAATGATAGATGAGTACAATCACCCTCGTGATGGTATACTTTATAAGCATTGACTGGTCACAAGTGAATAGGTATGTCCTTTGACATGACAATTATAATATTTATTTATTTAATTATTACTATTAGTACTATCGCTTATAATTATTATTATGTTTATAACATTGCCACCCCCCTTCAAGAATGCTTTGTCCTCGAAGCATAATAGATTGGATTCTCTCTAATTGACCATGCTTCCCTGGTGGCAACATCTTTGTCTTTGTCTACTTGTGGAAGTTTGCTTGGGCTTCCAATTGAACATTGGCAAGATTCTTCTGCAAGATATGCATCATACCTTGAAATCTTTTTGACTTGGTTATTTAATTTAAAATCTTGATTTTTCTTGGGTATAAACTTGTCTTGATTTTGTTGTTTGCCTTTTTGTGCTTCTTTTTTTTCCCATAGTCCTATTTCTCCTTCCTTGGGAATGGACCCTTCATTACCATATAATTTATAATGTTTACCATGTAAGTGAAATTCCATGAACTGTTTTTTGAGGTTGGTGGTATAAGTGCCCAATTGTATCAACCATTTTGCGCCTAGTACCATATCCATCCCATCGAGTGGTAGTGCATAGAATCCTAATTGTAGTTCTAGTTTGTATTTGAACATGTATTTTATGACATCGTCCTATGCTGTCGACCTAATGTCCATAAACAACCTTAACAATAAGGTCCTTGGTGGGGTACATGGGAAGTTTTAACTGTTTAGCGGCATTGATGTCTATACAGTTATGAATACTATTAGAATCTATGAGGATTGTTAGTTTTCTAGTTCTTACAATTCCCTTGAGTTTCAATGTTTGAGACTGTGATTCTTTTGTCTTAGTTGTAGGTGAATTTGTCATTTTTTGTGCCTCTTTTTTTGGAACTTTGATTTCATCATTCTTCCTAAGATGAGGTGGGACATACTTTGTGGGTACTTCTTGTGTTTTGTTTTTTTGAGTACTATTTTCCCTTTGCGACACATCATCATCATTACTTTTTGTGGTGTTTCATCATTGTTCGAATCTAAGTTGTATGCTGCTATGATTTCATTTTCTGGATTCAATACTTCTACTTGCTTTCCATCCACTATTTTATAATAGCATAAAGACATATCTTCACATCTATGACTTGGAAACCATTTCTTACCACATCGGCAACAATTGTTTTCCTTCCTTTCATCCTTTTCTGAATGATAATATTTATTATTGATGTAACTAGTTGCCTTCCTTGGAGAATCGAAAACTACCACTTGTTGACTAA
Organism: Larix kaempferi; assembly: GCA_027924585.1. Lineage (NCBI taxonomy): Eukaryota > Viridiplantae > Streptophyta > Pinopsida > Pinales > Pinaceae > Larix > Larix kaempferi. The sequence goes on from BSBM01000506.1 coordinate 9,315,827, forward strand.
TAAACTTCCTTCCGATCATTTTTGCCATGCTCCTAGATTCAATCTAGTTCTTAGGTCTTGATAGCCTTAACTCATTGCAGATAATGGGTTTTAACTCGAAGATATACATCTTCGATAGTTGTTCATAAGTAAGACCAAAAAATCTAGTTGTAAAAACTTCCCATTCATGGGTATATTTATTTACTGTTCCTGTTTGTTGTAAATGGGCAAACCTGGTATAGGTGTCATTTTCTTCATTGTCATGGATCCTCTTAAGGAGATCTTCTGTGAATATTTGCTAGTTAACCGAGAAACCACTAGTATTTTTGGACCACTAGGTCAACCAATCATAAGCATCACTTCTAAATATAAGGATGCCATCGATACCTTCTCTAATTCATTAGTAGGTGAGTTCATAGAAAAAAATTCCTCGATTTTATTAACCCACATGAAGGCCTTTCCATCATCCAATCCATCATATTTAGGTTTCTCGATTTTGATTTTGTTTAGATACCCCATATTATTTGGATATCTCTGGTAATTAGTGTTTGGCACTTTTAGGCTTAGTGGTAGTCTTTGGTGGGCTAGGGGTTGTGCAAATAATGCATCTTACCTTTTCGATTAGCTGGTCAATACTTTCACTATGATCATTAAGTACCCTTGTTGTTTCGTCCCTATCTTCATTTCTTACTCTTAATAGGGTTTGCCATCACATCTCACAGTCTTCCATTATCTTGTTCAAACTCTCTCTAAATGTTTTAAGCATCTCTTCTGTTATCTTGTTAAGATTGTCTCTAAACGTTTTAGATGTCTCATCTATTATTTTGATGATTTTTTCTCCTAGTTCTCTTTGTTCATCTCCTAACTCTTTCTATCATTTCTCAACATTTTCTAGATAGTGTTTCATGTTATTAACTTCATCCCTGTAGCGATTAACCTCATCATGTAACTTTTCATTGCTTATCATCTTGGATTTTTCCTTTTTCTTTGTAGAACCCACTTTAATTCTTTTAAAGAAAAAAATAAAGATCTTAAAATTTCTTTAGGAAAGCACCCCTTCTCCCCTCACTGGCTGGCTGGATTCCCTCCATCCAAGTAAGGAACCAATAAGCATTTTCTCTATTGATTGATTCAATCCATGTACCTTTATCCATGAAGCGAGCAAGCAAGTTGATCCTGAAGGGGCAAGGCAGTCGTTATATCCACGAAGTAGGAAAGTAGGTTATTGATCCCGAAGGGGCAAGTAGGTGATTGATTCAATTTATGACCAATCATAGGTTAAAAATTAGGATTGGTAGCTATGGATGAGACAATACCCCTATACTACAAGAAGTACCCAAGCCACTTTATAACCCAATTTGTTTTTAATATCCCAACTTTGAAGAAAGGCTAAAGTAAAAAATGATTTAGGAATGATGGCAGGGTACAGCTTTATGAAAGGTCACTTGGACTTTAGAAAACGACAGCTAATAGATGGTAAGGTGGCCAAAATTGCACAAGCACGGTGTACGAAAAAGTACAGTGGATTTGTATGGATGGCGAGTATGGGCAATCAACTAGCGGCTATATTGTTAGGAACCCATGTCAACCCTTCTCTTTACTTTGTTAGTATATTGTTGTTGGACGCATATGCTTTGTAAGTCGCCTCGTAGTATTATATGTTCCATGGTATTGATTCATAGTTTGTATTATCCCATAATATTATATATTCCATGGTATTGATCCATAGTATTGGACGCATATGCTTTGTAAGTCGTCCCGTAGTATTATATGTCCCATGGTATTGATCCATAGTATTGGACACATAGACTTAGTATATAAGTACGTGTTGAGGCCAATGAAGGCATCCATGAGTTATTCGTATTGAGCTTGCTCAAAGGAGGTTGCCCCCTCGAAGTGGCTCGCGGTCAATAAATCTCTTTTGTGTTTTGCTATTTCTGATATATTGTGCATTTTCATCATTTAATTGTTGGAGGTTCCTCACATCTGGTATCAGAGCACTTTCTTGGGCTCGTTGGGTGGAATTTTTGCCAAATTGTTTTTTCGCAGTGGCTTCCAGGCATTGTGATTATTGTAGTACTCTTTTTTCTTTGCCCCTGTATTTATTCCTTTCAATTGCAAGTTCAGATCCGTGAATAATCTCTATCCGCTTAACTGTGGGAAGTACTTGGGCATGGCCCTAAAACTCATTGTGAGGAGTACCATAGGAACCCCAAAGTAGTTGGTCCATTGAGAGGACTTGCCAGCGAAAATGGCAACGACCCCTACCTGATTGACTAGTTCCCACCCGTGAGGTAAACCAAGAGCTGTCGTTTGTGGCAAAGCGGTTATCAGTTTTACCTAAGCAGTGGAGTGAGGGGTACTGCCCCAATAGACAAACTGATAGACAACATTGGTGGCTGAGTGAATCCCCTAAACCTTTAGGGAGCCACGCATACCCGGGGTCCATATCTATTGCCAGCTGATAAATAACAGATTACATCTGTCCAGAATTGTTGCAAATCAATTCCGAGCCATTGCAGATCCATTTCGAAGTATAAAATTTTGTTTTTTCTCCATATCTTCTTTGTTTTAACTCCGTTTCCCTTGAAAATTCACTGACACCCCTGCAATCCCATTCTGCATATTTCATTGATGAGGACCCTATCCCAAATTCCACTTCCCGAAGCTAGAAATCCCACATCTGCCTATTTTTAGGGTTTGCCATAACTTCTTCGATTTTCACCCAATCGCCTTCAAATTTTGCTACAGTGTTCATTTCCTATTTCTGCTTCTTTGTCCCTCTTTGACAAATTTTCTCATTCTTTCACCCCGTTTCTAAAATCCTCATTTTTTGCTTCTCTGCCCATTAGAAAGTGTCCAAAACCTAGTCACACCCCAATTACCCATCAAAGTTTTTCTCAAATCCAAATTTTCCTTTACTAAAGAAGTTTTTGTTTTTGTTTTTCTACCCATTAAAAAAAAAAAACTCCTGGTTATGGTTGTCACTCGCGCAGGAGCAAAAACAATGGAGGAAGAACTTGCAGCCCTCAAAACCAAACTCCAAGATTTGGATGAAAAATTTCTCGGCCTCCATCTTCAGCATTCAGCCATGAACAATAAACAACAGCCAGATTCTTCTGCAGACACTAGGTTCTTTTCTTCCAGTAATTTTTGTGGGCCGAAGCTTGATTTTCTTCACATCAATGGTAATGATTCGACTGGATGGATATACCGGGTAGAACAATATTTCAGTTTGCATAATAGTTTTGATGTCAACAAAGTTCCACTTGCATTCTTTCATTTGGAACATGAAGCCCTTCAATGGTACAGTTGGTACATTAAGGCTCATGAAGAGCCAAAATGGATAGGTTTTTGCCAACTCCTTTTGCAACGATTTGGTCCTAGTGCTTTTGATGACTTCACAGGAGCACTCACTAAACTTCGCCAAATTGGCATTGTGAGAGTATCAGACAGAATTTGAGAAACTGGCCAATCACACAGTAGGATTTCTTGATGAATTCTACAAGAGTTGTTTAATCAGTGGTCTAGAGGATGTAATCCAATCTGAGGTTAAAATGTTCTGTCCCAACACAATGATGGAAGCCCTAGGGTTGGCTATGTTGGTAGAGGACAAGATCGCAACCCAACAACACTCCAAATCCACTTTTGTTCCATTTAGAAATATGGTTCTCCAACGACCTCCCATCACGTCAGCTCCTTGACCAACTCCTATTAAGCATTTGTTTGAAGCAGAGATGCGAGCATGTAGAGAAAAAGGGCTTTGTTATAATTGTGATGAAAAATTCACTTGGGGACATAGATGTGTTGAGCAAAAGCTCTATCTCTTGGATGTGGATTCTCCGCCTGCCTTTGAAATTGGTGAAGAAGCTCCGGATACAATAGATGATTAGGTAGACATTTAGCAGCCGCCTGTTGACCCTCCGTCTCAGGACGACCACCAAGAGATATCTCTCCATGCTTTAGCCGGAGTCACCACCCCACAAACAATGCGGGTCAGGGGTTACTTCAAGAAGCGCCCTCTTACAATACTCATTGATTCTGGTAGCACTCATAACTTCATTGACCCTCGGATTTCCAAACAGGCTGATTGTTTTGTCCATCCTTGCTCCAAATTTGAATTCATGATTGCCAATGGGGGCACCTTACCTTGCAAGGGGAGGTGTCGTAATGTGCGTATCTCTATGGGAGATTATAACCTGCGCTCCAACATGTTTGCCTTGGCCTTAGGGGGATGTGATGTGGTTTTGAGCGCTCAATGGTTATGGACACTTGGCCCCATCTTATGGGATTTTGCTGAACTTTGGATGTAGTTTTCAGTGAATGGGAAAAAACACACATTGACGGGCTTACAACCAGGGTCTCTCAGCATCATCAGTTCACTTCGCATGGAAAAGCTCCTTAAGAAGAATTCACATGGTGTCATCGCTCAGCTCCATTCCATTCAAATGCACCCATCAGTGGTCTCCACTACTCCTTTGGATCTATTAAAATTTTGAATAGATATGCAGGTGTTTTTGTTGAACCAGTGGAATTGCCACTTTCAAGACCAGAGGACCATTGTATTCAGCTTCTTCCTGGAAGCGTTCCTCCCAACATCAAGCCCTATCGCTACCCATTTAACCAAAAAACAGAGATTGAGATGCTCGTTCGAGACTTACTGAAGCAAGGTATTATTTGCCCTAGTACTAGTTCATTTTCTTCACTAGTTCTTCTTGTCCAAAAAAAAGATGGGCCATGGTGCCTCTGCATTGACTTCTGAGCACTTAATCACCTCACAATCAAGGATAAATTTCCAATTCCTGTTATTGATGAGCTTCATGGTGCTCATTTTTTCTCCAAGTTGGATCTTTGTTCTGGGTATCATCAAATTCGAGTTCATAAGGATGGTATCCCTAAAACAACTTTCCACACACATGATGGCCACTGAGGTTTTGGTCATGCCCTTTGGCCTCACTAATGCTCCTTCCACATCCTGGGCATTGATGAATAAAATATTTCGTCCCTACTTGCGGAAATTCATTCTGGTCTTCTTTGATGATATGCTCATCTATAGTAAAACATGGGCTGAGCATCTCCAACATCTGGATCTTGTAATGCAACTTTTCTCTGATCATCATCTCCACGCCAAATAGTCTAAATGTGTTTTTGGACAGGAGGAAGTAGAGTATCTCGGGCATATTATTTCAGCACAAGGGGTTCGTGTGGATCCTACCAAACTAGATGCCATGAAAAATTGGCCTCATCCTCAGACACTCAAGAGCCTTAGATTGCAAGGATTAATCGGTTGCTAACCCGACGAAACCTCAGGACACTACCCCTAAGTGTCACACGGGCATAGTCATCTCTTTTTAGGTTTCTTAAGACCACCTAAGTAAACCTAGACTAACCACATGAGGTATCCCCAACCAAGCTTCATAGATACTTGCTAGAGGTTGTCCAACTTTCTCAAGTACTAGCTTGATCAATTTACAAGAAGATAGTATGCCTGAGATAATTACACAAGTTAAAATATGGCACATTACGGGTGAAAGTTAAGCCAAAGGTTTAGTTCAAATTTGAGATTGAGATATAGATCCCCTTGCCAAGGGAAGTTCAAGATAACCTTTAAGAGTGTTTGATGTGTGTAGCTATCCAGAACATTCCATTATCATGACAAGTTTTAGTGTAAATGTTTAAGCATGTGTATGATCATATGGATAATTATTACCTCACTGACTCTGGGTTAGGACAAGCATGAGTGTCATGCCATTGTAGCTTTTTGATCTATGTGTAGGGTCCAATAGTGATGCTCGGCCCAATCTCTCAGAGCACTAACCGAGGAGGATTCCACTGTATCCTTTGGTCGCATCACCCTACTACCCAGGTAAGTGAAGAGTAATCTTCTTGAATGTTGTGTTTGGTGCACTATAATGACAAGATGGTCGATAGGTTGGTTTCAGGTTCCTGTTATCACAATTCTTGTAGCTACCCAAAATAGATGTCCTATCTAGGATGGCAGAGAGATTAGGTAGCTAAGGTTGTGACCTTCAAGGACCCTACTCCCCAAAGATGAAAAAGGTTGTCACACCGAGTAGGATTCTTGTCACTTTTAGCTATCCAGTGAACTGAGATGGTTATGGAGGAGACCCAAGCTTAACCGAAAGGTCAAGCTATTGAAACTATAGGATACCTATATTTGATAAGTAGGATACCCTGGGACAGGTCCGAGATATAGAGATGATATGAAGGTAGGGTTAGGATATTTAAGATAAGGAACATTAGGGTAAAAGGTTTTCAAGATTTAAGCACACCCTAGATACGAAAGACTTGCTATGCAAGATAAGGCAATTGACACAAGCAAGACAATAAACACTTCATGAAGAGAGGACTTTAAACCCTAAGGGCATCAAAACGTTGGGAGAGATCAATGCTTTCTCTGGGCAACAAAAATTGAGTCAATGGCAAGATGATAGATTTGATATCTCATGTGAAGCTTGTGCCAATGGCCCAATGAGGGGTTACCATAAACCTTAGAGCGAAATGGTTTAGAGAGTCTATATGATTTTACCAATGGATCCAAATCAACAACATCTAAATGTCTAAGGTCAAAACAACCACTAAAAGCCCCAAAACCACTTGGATTAAAGAGAGTTCATTCGATTTACTCAAAGAACAAAGAAAAAATGCAAATATTTATCCCAATGATTTGAGGATTTACTTGGAATCGAACATTTAGGAAAGCGAATCAAGAACATATAGACTAAATGGCAAATCGGCTTTCCCAAGTTATGCTGCGAATTGGTAATGATACAAACGTGGCTAAAAATAAATCGTTGGGCTATTTTAGAGTGAAAACAATAGTGAGCAAATGGAATGCAATTTTGACTTTGGGACGTTTACATCATTATTACGATCACAGTTCTAATGGATTCCAACGATTTCGAAACTAAATCAACGACTTTAAAACCAGTTCGTTTTAGTTGTGAAACGGGCTTGAAAACAGTTCGTGGAGCTCTCAATGAATACAAGCAAAACGACCCCTCCTGCAAAAAGATTCGGCTTCCAATCTCCTATGCGACTTCGTTTGGGTAAAAATTGGTGCAATAAACTCTGAAATCACATCGACTTGGTTGTCGATGATAGAATAAACCCTTTCCAAGCACGCATCAAAATCGCCTTAGCCAAAATGACCTCTTAATAAATAAAAACGATTTCGTTTTATGATAAAATCGTGGTTTGCAACAGTTCGTAAGGTTCTCAATAGTGACGCCTAGGGCAAACAAAGACAATCATCACAGAAAATGACGCCTTACCAAGAAATCGCCCCCCAGACCCTTAATACGAACACGTTTTTACTCTGCCCACACCAAACGAATTGAAAGATTGGCAGGAATAAACTCGGTAGGGTTTAATAAATTCGTCCAGGTGCATAAGAGAATCACGCCCAATAGAATTTTGGTCTTCTCACACGAAATGAAAAAAAGAAAAGGTTTAAAATTTGGATTTTTTATTTTATTTTATTGTTATTGGATGACAAATGGAGTAAACAGAACATGTGAAAGAAAGGATTTAATATACCCGGATTCAAGAGATGCCGAGCATTGTAGATGATCTTAACACATCCATGAAAATAGCGATGGATTCCCATGCTTCAACTTGTCCCTTGAACTCCACAAATGTGCCCCTGCCAAACAAAATCAAGAACGTAAGTCCAAATGAAATAATGTGTGACAAGAGAGACAACGAATGCATACAAGAAAGGCTAGGAAGAATGCTTGCTCAAATGACTAGCAAAATTGAACAAGAAAACCCCCCTTTTGTCAAGTCAATCCACAGAGAGAGAGAAGGCCGAGTTCTACCAAATCACTATCCCACAAGATCGATTTTTCTCATGCATACAATCGTCAATATAAAAATGCCAAAATGTGGAAGATAAAATCACCAATATAGAGGCAAGATCGATACAACATATACTCCAAACATACACAAATGGAATCCAGAAGTAGAGCCCAAATCGAATTTCTTCTCTATTGTTCAATAAAGAGCCAAAAGTCCATTATAATGAGCGAGTTCATCAATAAATAGAACTCTATATGCAAAATCCCTGCCTCCAAAAAGATGGAGGGCTAGGATCAAATCATAACTATTCAAATCGATGGTGGAGAGAGTCTCATCACATCACATCGAGCTATCATCAAAAGGGGGGTCGATTTCCCTAGAGCGCCCAAGCTAACAACATGATACATGAAATAACATAAAGATATAAGATGGGGGGGCGTCTAGGGGTCTAAGTCTCCCTAAGGTGCTCCCATATACAATAATATGATGATATAATGTAGTAACAATGAAGATCTCAACATCAAATGTGCCCCCCCATGGAGAAGACGCCTCTCCCTAGGGAGATAAAATAAAGTGTGGCCCCATCAAATGATATACATGAAATATGATCTATATAGCCTCAATACATCATAGCAACTCACTCCAAGTCATTTCCTTGCCCCTCACTAGCCAAATCAATTTCTTGGCTAGGCTATGGTCACTTACTTATTGAATTATTTTGCCAATAATGCTGCTGAGTGAATAAACTGTCCATATCACGCATTTTCTTTGCTTGAATCATCAATCTGAATGCATAAATGAGATCAAAGACCTCAATTCCACTATAGTTGACTACTAGCACTTCATGGATCCACCTGTAGAATAATCTGTAAGCTCATCCATGTCCAACATATAAAATATGGCCCAATATAACTGATAATAATAAAAATAACCACAAACCAATGCATATAATGACCAACTGAAGCATGGGACACTGTAGTGGGTACCAATAGTGCCAAAAACATAAACTTGAACCATTGGATCCAAAGTCACCCGGGACCACGTGTTGCCATGGTCAAACTGATTTAACCAAGTCAAAACTGGTCAAAATAATGACTAAGCTGAGAAGGAATTGATCCTGCATGCATAAGGGGTTAATAATGCTCTCTTATCTATATTAATAGCCCAACTAAAACATAAGTGGCACATACAGTGGTGATCATGAACAATTAAAATCAGACTTGTACCATAACAACCTCATAATCCATCATGAAGTCCTAGGCATATGCCCACTTACAAAACTGATTATCATGCTAGGCTGGGTGAGGTGGATACAACAAGGCTAGGTTTAGTGGGATTGACTTATTTGACTTTAACGATGTGATCTCTCAGAATAAAGGGGACACAGGGAAACACAGTGACATGCATGACAAAGAACACTAGAGGAGGGAGGTGTCTCACATATGGATAGAGTGTTTGAGCTGCCTCCAGTAAACTCTAGACAAGCATCTTTTCATTCACTTGATTTAACTTTCATTGCATTAACTTTATCATATAAGATAACCTTTCTTTCACTAGCCAACCTCCAAGGGTAGGTACATTGGATAGCCTTGTGGGCCCCAGATAATGACTTGATCTAACCTGCATTGCCAGCCACTGTCCATAGGTGCGATGCAATGACCACCCTTTTGCCCCGTGGGGGGAAATGGCCTTGCATCATACAAAGGATGAGTGCTCATCCCTTGGCCACTGACTAGCTACATAAAGGTTTAATTTAAATTCACTTAGTCCTAGTGTTTAAAAACACAACTAATTGCAACTGTCCTTTTTGCAGTCATTTAGATTTAGCATTTGTTCCACATCCTGCATTAGGGGAGTACTTGGTTCGAGGACTAAAGGGAACAACTCGGTGACACAACTATTTTCAACAACGCACCCAATCCACAAGGCATCATACAAGCAGGAGGGGATGAACGGGATCCATAATCGGGCCACACACTTCGGAGTCGAGACACAAGCAAACATGGAGTCCACCATGCACAAAGGTCAAAGTGGGGAAGAGATCTTCAATTTCACGAGTGCAAGTCATAAGTCAGGGATAAAATCAAAGATGGAAGCAGAAATGGATGCATGGAGGAAGTGACGAATGAAACCAGACAATGCAGGGATAAGGATCAGGTTTATACAAGGTGTTACCAACTTTTTGTACCATAGTTGGATTATCTGAAGAGCTGCCATTTGACACACATGATGAATGTTTGTACTCCAGTGTATCAGATGATCCAGCATTTGTGCCTAGCCAATTTTGGCTAGTCAGTTTTGTTTTTCAGTCAACATGACTATGGCCCCACGGGGTTTGTAATAAAGTGTGCTAGTAGGATTCTGAGTGGCTCGGTTCCCCATGACTTGATTAAGCAACTAAGGTATTCCAGGGAGTTTTTTCCCTTGTCAATTATACTTTGCCTATAGCCGAGCTATAATCGATGAGGTTTTCTCCCACTTCCTCCAAAGCTGGAATACTCGATTTTGAAAATTTTAGCCATGGGGGGTTATTAGAGTCCAACTGATGTATATAAGCCTACTAGACACTATTAGAATAGGTTTTGGTCATGTCCTAGGTCCCTAAAACCCTCTGAAAAAATTTTGAAATTTTTTTACCGGGTTCTCCGGTTTTGGGTTTTTAATTATTTTTTAAATTTTAATAAGTTTTTCCATAGTTTAAATGGAAAAATTTCAATTTGTAATATGTCGGTCCTCTGGGGGTGTTTTTCAGTGATTTAAGGCCTAATTCCTAAGCCAAAAAATCATACTTAGACCCCAGACCCCTTTATCCTAAGTTTCGGATCGTTATTTAGCCACTTAATTAATAATTCCTCAAATTTCAATAAAAGAGGATTATTAATTAATTAAAATCAAAAAATTAATAATTGGAGAAAATCCAATTCTCTCCAAAATAATCCAAATTGGATTATTTCAGTGGCTAAATGACATGGCACCTGGCATTAATGAAGTTTCCAATCATCTCAGTCATTATCCAGTCAACAATCCAATCAGCAATCAGTGATCTCCTTCAGGCTAATTCGCCCACCTTGCATGCAGAACTCGATTTGGTTACATGGCATACATATTAAATGGTTTTTGAGTTAAGCTTTGTGCATTAAATGAGAGTGGGGGCGCCTTGCCTAGGTGGAGGCCACCTCCCACTCTCAACCACCAAGGATCCCAACATATTTTGAGTTAACTCCATGAGCCTCACGCATATCTGCATGCAATCTCCTTTGGAGCTCGAATTGGTGATGTGTCTTCCTTTTAATGGATTGTTGGGAGTATGGTGGGCGCCCTTGCCACCTCATAGGTTTGGCTCTCTACTAAACGCATGTTCCGTTGATTAAAGCTTGAGTTCTTGTCTCCCATAGAGCTCACGCGTGCCTCCATAGAGCTCACGTAAATCTAGGGCATGGGCTCGTTATGTTGACATTGGAGCTTGAGTCTAGCATGTGGCAACCTTTTATTTGATGATGGAGTTTCCAAAGATGGGATGGGGGCGCCTTGCCAAGGTGGAGGCCACCTCCCCATCCACATAGATTTCAAACTCGAGTTCATGGTGGGATGGACTCCAAGCTGCGATTTCGACATGGATTTGATTGAGATTCGAATTGCCAAGTGCCATTGGCTTTCTTCATAGCCAATTCGAATTAGGGTGGGGGTTTAGTAGTCTAGTTTTGTTATAAAAGGATGGCATTGCCTCCTTGTTTAGGATGGATATTTTGGAGCATAGAAACTCTGCACAATTTGTAATCGATTTTCTCAAGTGAATAAAGCATTTCGACTTTGGAGGTCTATTGGATTTTGTCTCTTCAATGGTGGATACTTGTGTATGAGGTGATATCTGCTTCTTGCAATTTAAATTTTGTTTCTTATGTGTGGATCAAACTACTAACTTTAGAGGTTTATTTTTAAAACGTATGGTCTTCCATTTGTTTATCAAGTTGGATTTCTATGTGAAGTTTGTTATGAATCTGAATGAATACAAGTATTCGGTTATATGAAGTATTGATTTTGATCTTAACTTTCATAGCATACTAGTGTTTGTTTGATCTCACTTGGCTTCAAAGTTTATTGTCACTCTAGCAGGTCTTGCCATTTGGAGAAGGGTGAGATTTCGGTTGCATCAATCTCATCTGCATCACTACAACAAGTTTTTTTTCTAACATTGATCTTCATTTCAGGATCTACAAGTTGAGCTTGTTCCAAGCAAGAAAAAAGAACTCAAGGGCTTCTTCTTCAAAGCTCCATCACTTTATTAAAAACACAATTCTGGTTACTTTGGTTCCTAAGGCTAACTTCTTCAAGCCTTTCTTGTTTTTTCCTTGACCTATTTTGCCTTGCTTTGCTAGCCCTCTCTACTTCTTCATTGCTGCTGTCCTTTCATTGTTTCAAACCCACAAATCCCTCCTCTCGTCCTACTTCTTCAAGCCTTCATTCCTAGCTCTCGTCCCTTTTGCTTTCCCATTTCATTGGCTGCCCCATCACCTTGTTCTTGGACTGTTCTGTCTTTTCTGTTGGCTGCCCTTTCTCCTTACTTCCAGACTGTCCCTATTCTTATTTGCAGCCATTCTCTTCTTGCTTTCCTTCTCGTCCCCCATTTGTCTACCTCCAAATCTGCCCTAAAAAACATATCAAAAAAGCATCATAAAAACAGTCTTGATTAGTGTTAGTATTTGACATTTAGATCTCATCTTAGACTTTGGATCTAGTTCATAGGTTAGTTGCACTTTTGTGTTTTAGATCTCTCATTCAAAAGATAAAGATTGCATACAAAAATATTTCATTTTAATCATAAGATTAGTTCTCTTTTCTAACATTTTAGGGAGTAGTTTGTTTGCTGGTCCATTTCACTATTTTAATAAATTTGAATTTGAATCTCATGCTATTTCATGGTTTAGATTTCATTTTGCAAGCTTAGACTTAGCTAGTTCAAAGTTTGTTTTATTTTTCTAACACTAATGGGTGCATGAGTTTGTTGGTTCATTGTTTGTTATAGGTTGTGAGAAGAGAAAGAGTTTTTTGGAAAGTGAAGCAAGAGAAGATTGGAACCAAGACCTTTTTTTTGAGATTTACCAAAGTGAAGATTTTTGAACCAAGAAAGACAAATAATACAAACACTCTCCTTTGTAAAAAGCCCTCAAGGGTTTCTAAGTTTAATTTTCTCATTAGTTGTTTCATTTTTCTTAAAAGACCTTGCAAGGATCTCATTCCCAAGGCATTTGTAAAGTTTAATAAAAAGGCTAAGTGGAGGAGTCCTCCACTTTTTGCGTTCTTTTTCCCCATTTGGGGAAGAGTGTTGTTGCATCCTTAGTTTAGATCTCATTTTTTCAAGTTCATAGATTAATCTTTTATTTCTGTGCTTAGATTAGTTCTCTTCCAAGTCTTGACTTGAGATAGTATCCTTGGGATTTCATCCCGAGGGCAGGGCCACATAATTTTGTGGTTACTTCTCTTTCCCCATTAGACTCTTTGTCGAAACTCAGCTAGCTGAAATTTCTCAAGGACTGGTGGTTCTAGTGGTTGACCTTGTTCGGAGGTAGATCCCACCTTTAGATTAATATTGTTTGGTAGAACACTAAGTCTTTTTCAGTTATTATTATTGCAATCATCTTGTTTCTTTTAAATATCTGTCATTTCACTTTCAGTTTCTTGAGCTTAATTCATGTTCTTTATGCTAAACTGCTTCTATTCTTAAAAAGAACTAAAGCCTCTTGAACATGGCCAAATCCAAGTCAAAGAGCACTCTCTATCGGAGAGCATTCCCACTGCATCTACCTTGCATCAAGCATATAGATTAGTTTAAAATCTTTTGAACTTCGTTATAAGATGAGGTCAAAAGTGCTCTCTATCGGAGAGTTGAACAAGTGTGCTCTTAATAATTTCTAAAAACATTCCAACTCACACCTCTTCATTAATTAATTTATCTTGGTTGTTATCTGACACCCGTATGCTCTGCCAACCTAAAAGGGTTGGGCTAGTACTCAGAAAGGTGTTGGACTTGTTAATCTCACAAGTGATAACTTAATAAAACTTTACCCCAACCAACGTGTCGGCGTTATTTCGAGAAACTTTTAAGTGGGAGGCAAAAGATCCTAAACTTGGTGGGGCCAAGAAATATACCGTTGTCAGACATCAGGGTGGTCAAGCCATTGAACACTTACCCTTCGAAATCTGGACGGTCTTGACATACCATTAGAGGGGAGCCACTTAAAGGTATACCTTTCCGGACTTTTGATTACCTTGTTGGTTCTTAGCCTAATAATCAAGACCACTAAAACTTTTAATTTACCAAGAAAAATTGCAAAACGATCTCACAAACAGATACTTTTGACACTCATTTTTTCAGCATCCCCAAGCACTATATCTGTTGACTCCATTTGGCACTGGTCCTCAAAACTTACATGTATTACCTAATTTCGAATTATTGATCAGTATTTTTGAATCATATTGTGGATGCTATTTAATTATCTAAGTCTTCATATTCTGTTGTGATCTTTATCTTGCAACATGGATTGCGCTATCTTGGTCTTATTCAAAGTATTATTGTGTCTCGCATCTTCAAAACTCCTAAACAACACCCATCTGCATCACAACACCAAAAAACATTTAAAACGCATTGAGCCATCGTTAACTCTTTGTAGGGACTACCCCCCTTGGCTTCGTTAGGAGTTAGTCTAAACGGAGGAGCTGGGATTTAGCTGACAATACCTAGCTCATTGCTTGCCCCCAAGGCCACACTTCTCTCACTTGTAGTGAAGAGACAACTTTCGAAAGATTTCTGCTGCTGGTGTGCATCTCGACGGACAGCACAAGGTAGGCCATACCAATGAGCATATATTAAGGACTTACAATCTAGACAATTCGACTACTCATGATGACAAGTCTGCAATAAATACCCAAAGCAATATACAATCACCACTATCAGTCACTAAATGTCAAGTCAAAGCTACTAATATAGGAAAAAGAGATAAATGATAACACTCAAATGCAAGATATATACCCGCTCAATCATATACTTGTCTTTCAAACAAGCCTGAAGCACAACTTTGACTGCATGTGGGCAAAGGAAAGTATACCAATTGCTGCTCTGCTGATCTACTCAGTGAACCATAACCCAACCAATACATCTCAATGGGGTCATGAGGGGCTCGGTCATGAGAAAGGGGCACTGGATAAATGCTCTGAATAACTCAGAAAAAATAGCTCCACCACTTCTGAGAAAAGCTCAACTCATGTAAAAGGACTGGCTCATGCCTCCGATAGGCTGACCTGCATGATGGTAGCCCTGCTACTATGTGTTAAATTTTGATATAATTTTCATCTCTTTCAACTTTAGCAAAATTAAAAATTAAAATCACTGTTAGAGTTAGGGTTTGAAACAAAATTGAACTAAATACAAAAATATCATAAATAGTAAACAATACTACTGAAGTAAATCATAAACAATAGGACAGTAGCGGTTAATCATAACCAATAACATCAGCAGTAGTAAAGTAAACTAATTAACAAAATTAAACTAGACTGAAAGATAACAGCAGTAAGAGACCTTAACAAAAAAAAAGAAACAAGTCAGACAACTTACTTGATGAGTTGGAACCTTCCTTATACTCAGAATTTAACTTTCAGATTAGACTTTGCCTCTCAGAGACAAATCAACAAGTGGAACAAAAACTAACCCTTACCTGAGGGCACGTACATACCTGAGAGAGAGAGATAAAGTGCTGTAGGATAGGGTTAGACTTTTACAGTAGAAGGTACAACGACTTACTGAGGATACAATATATTCAAAATCAACCCAAGAATTTAACCAAGACAGTCAACAAAGTGCCTAGCAGTGAAGGGTAGCCACAAAACCCTCACAACAAATGAATGGCAGTCTCAAAGAAGGCTACAACAGTGGACAACAACCACCAGGAGGCAAATGGTACCCTCAAACAATCTACACAAGCTGTGGCAACCTCCACACAAGCAGTGGTACCCTAGCCACAATCCACAATAGTTGTGGCGGCCTTCACACAGGCAGGGGTACCCTAAACACAGTCCACAACAGTAGTGACAACCTCAACACAGGTAGCAACACTCTCAAATCAGGCCATATGGGCAGCGGTAGCCTTAACACAGTGGCAACACCCTCAACATGACAAATGGCAACCACAGAACACCCCACACAGGTAGCGACCCTCACAAACTAGTCCAAAAACAGTCCAACCAGGTAGCGGCCTAGTCCAAACATAGTCCAAGTAGGTAGCAACCCACACAAACAGTCCAAAGACAGTCCAACCAGGTAGTAGCCCTCCAAAATAGTCCAAACAGGTAGCAACCCTCCAAAATAGTCCACAAACAGTCCACATAGGTAGTAGCCCTCTCAACAATGAGTAGCGGCAGGCCTAAACAGGCAGAGAAACCCTCAAACAAGGTATCGACACCCTTAAATCAGATCTCAACAGGGTAGTAGTAGCCTCAGGAAGATATTGACATCGTCGGATCAAACTTCAAGGTGGACAACAACCTCCAAACATGCTCAACAAGGAAGATGGTACCTACAAATCAAACCCTAGCAGCAGTGGGTAGCAAGAAGAGAGAGCGCAGTTATAAATCAGTCTTCTAAACCCTTGATGTCATCCAAATCAGACTGCTGAAACCCTAGATCAGTCACATAATAAATCAGATCTGAGTTATGTCTTGAAGATAATCACTCAATGAAGGATTAGACTTGTATTTATAACCTTTAAATGTCTTCTAGAAGGTTCTTCCTTCTAATTCTTCATTGACTTAGGGTTACTCAAACAAAGTCAAGACATCCTATATTTTAGGAGGGTTACCAAACATAAAATTATAATTTAATGTTATGATGTCTTTAGGAATGGGTACCAAGGATATGACAAAGGGTAAGTTACCACATTCAAGAGGGGCGCTAGCACATAGGGTTAACAAGGGAGGGGTCAGCACAAGACCAAACCAAACACAAGGCAATTCATAAATCAAGGAGAGGTAAACAACCCTTCTAACTACAAGACCAAAGGTGTAACAACAAGGTGGGAAGACAACCCTTTTACCTCTCTCTCAAATGTACGAGTGTTCCATACAATAACTGAAAGTTCTATCATCACCATATAAGGAAGATCCAAACTGGATGATGTGATCCTCTGTTCCTCCTGACTGCTCCTAAGGTCAAATGCCAGTGACTCCAGCAAGAGGTGGCCAGTTCCTTGAGGAGACAACCTAGCTCAACCATCTCGAAGACCTAGGAAAGGAGGGCATCACACATTATCATCTTTGTTAACTGACCAAGATCCACCTGGTTAATTGACCAGGTATACACCTGCAGGACCTGCTTGGTCCCAGACTAAGAATCTGCCTGATCCTAGACCAAGATGTCTCTGTCTCAGCCTGCAGGATCTACTTGGTCCTCATGACCAAGAAATTGTTTGGTTCCTGACCAGAATGCCCTAGAGACAAATAGGGGCCCTAGCCTCATGCTAGGGACTTTGCCATAGCTCCAAGCTACTTGGTCTCATACCAAGTAACCTAGTAGACTGTTGGGGGCCCTAGATACCTGCTAGGGACTTACACTGCCTAGTTAACTGACCAGGAATCCTAGTTAACTTACTAGGGTGCCATCCTCCCAAAGAATGGCTCTCGTAGTTGCATTATCTTTAACACTATGGATGTGACAACAATTTCCTAAGGGGGTGTTAACGCTAGAAGTTGTCTCTTGACTGCTAAGGAGACAAGCCTAGCACATCTTGAACAAAGATTTGGTTTCATTGTTGGAGGTAGGTTGAAAAGGTCTCATATTCAGATGTTTCTGAAGAGTGAAGTCAGGCTATGATTCGATAATGTTACCCTTAGCTGGACTTTCAAGCGAGCGTGTCAAAGATGAACATGTTTAATGTTCTTTTTCAACGATATTGAAGTCCATCATGCCATATTTTGGCCCCTTTTTCTAAAAATTTGCATGTCCATACCCCCATGGGGAATTGTAATAAGTTGATCTAAGCATGGTCTTTTTGTAACAGGATTGGCTTTCCTTAGGTTTATCTGTCAAGGGAATACTCTAGAGTGTTTTTTCCTTAGGAATTATGTGTTGTGCTTTAATGACGTATAATTCCTAAGTTTTTCACTCACACCTCCAAAGCTGGAGTATTCACCTTGGTGGTCAAACCTTGGGAGGTTATTAAAACCTAAGTGTTTATGTATTTCTTCATGCCAACCACCAATAATGAGTCGTGTGGACAAGAGTTCGAGTCAATTCCGAGAAAAATAAAATTTTCCACAAACTTAGGCCATTTTTTTAATGGTTTAATTGGAAAATTTCAAATTGTGATAAAAGTGTGATCTGAAAGTGGAATTTGGCGCAGGGATGCTCGTTTTCACGTTCAGAGCATCCTCTTTAACCTGGGGACCCATTATGGGGCCCAGTCTTCCTATGTTTCAGGTGATTAAATTATCACTTGGAGCATTTTTCCTTATTGGGCTGACATAATGGCAAATAAATACTAAGGGTTCGACAAAATGAGCCAAATAAAAAAAAATATAATAAAAAAGTATTTAACATGTGCCAAATGAGTTGGCATTATGTCTCTTATGGTGGGCGACTTAATTTAAGGATTCAAACATGTTAAAAGATCAAGTCATGAGGTGAGCGAATCTTTCAAGGTTTGAGATGCGCCCTTCTCACGTGGGCGTCATCATGACATGGCGGATTTGGATTTGATGTGATGAAAACAAGGTAGGGGTGCACCTACCTTTCTTGAGGTGGCGCAACCCCATTCATGTGGCTTCCAATATATTACCAACTATTTTGTACCATAGTTGGACTTCTTGTGAGCTGCCAATTTTATGAACATATCAAGTGTTCTTCATCAGTGTTTAGAAGTTCAGAAGACTTTTTCAGGGCCAATTTTGGCCCCTTTGTAATAATTGCATGTCCAGACCCCCATGGGGGAATTGTAATAAGTTGGTCTAAGCATGGTCATTTTGTAAAAGGCTTGGCCTACCTTAGGTTTGGCTATCAAGGGGATACTCTAGATTGTTTTTTCCTTAGGAATTATGCGTTGTGCTTCAATGGTGTATAATTCTTGAGTTTTTCACTCATACCTCCAAAGCTAGAGTATTTACCATCGTGGTCGAACCTAGGGAGGTTATTAAAGACTAGGTGTCTATGTATTTTTACATGCTAGCCATCAATAATAAGTCGTATGGACATGCCATAGGTTCCCTAGGAGTTCGAGTCGATTTCGCTAAAAATATTTTATTTTATTTATTTATTTATTTATTTTTCTTTCCCGTAAAATTAGACCATTTTTTAATGGTTTAATTGGAGAATTTCAAAGTGTAATAAAAGCATGGTCTGGAGGTGGAATTTGGCGTGGGGATGCTCGTTTTCACGCTCAGAGCGTCCTCTTTAACCTAGGACCCACTTTTCTTAGGTTTCGGGCGATTAAATTGTCATTTGTGGCATTTTTTCTTATAGAGGCAACAAAATGACATTTAAATGCTAAATGTGCTACAAATTGCATAAAAAGACAAAGTTAGAAAATCCAAAAATATGTTTAAAAAAGATTTGGAAAAGGTGGCAAGTGGTTTATTATGAGGGGCGATCATGTTAAGAGAATAAAGCACATGTTTTATAAAGTCAAAGATTAAGGGAGAGTGAATATATTAAACCAACTAATGCTCCATCCTTCTTTTGGACTCACGTGTGGGCGTCATTCCCATGCATGGCAGCTCGTAAGCAATGCGATGGAGATGTTTCCAATGAAAGAGGGGCACCCCCTCTCATGAGGTGGCAGTCACCTCATCATATCCCACCAACCAAGTGATTGTGAAGTGTAGTTCAATGCATGGATCTCTCCTTTATTCAAGGATGCCCCCCCGTCTCAACCCTAACTCATGCGCTTCCTCTTCTCTTGGATTGCTATTTAAGCGAGGCTTGCTCCATTGCTCAAGGGTGGATGCAAGGAACCTCTGCTTGTTTGTATTGTAATGTTTATTGCTTTCATGCAATCATCAGAATAAATTTGAAGGCTTTGGAGCAAGGTTGCCAGAGTGTGGGAGCGAAGTGGGAGCGGGAAGCAGGAGCGCGGGTGCGCATTTTTCAAAAAATGGTCAGAAGCGAAGCGTCTCGGGAGCGTTTATATATATATATATATATATATTAAAAAAAAACATGTAGAATGCCAAACTAGATGCAAAATTTATGAAACATGTATGTTTGTGCTACTTCCAATATATGAAATGCCATCTAAATTCCATAATTCATGATTCCATTATAAGCATGCCTTGTCATGCCATCTAAATTCCATAATTCATGATTCCATTATAAACATGCCTTATCATTCCATCTAAATTCCATAATTCATTCCTTATCTCCCCTCTCTAACCCTAAAAATGCCCTAGGCCCCACCCAAAGAGGAAAAAAACAAAAAAAAAGCAGGAAGCTTCCTACTGTCCGCGGAAGTGCTCAGGAAGCGAGGTCGGAGCGAGGTCGGAAGTGAGGTCAGAGCGAGGTCGAAGCGTGGAGGGTGGAACTCGGAGCGCTCGGGGAGCGAAAATGCTTCTCACAGAGGCAGGGAGCGCATTTTGCCAATCCGAAGCGGGGTTCCAAATTTCTGAAGCGCGCTTCCCTGGACGCTTCGCCCACGCTTTCGCTTGGAGCGCGGTTTTCTTGTTCGGACCGTGGGGGGGGGGACGCTTCGGCAACCCTGCTTTGGAGGCTCATGAAGTGTATCGAATCTGTGCATGTGTTAATTTTGTGAGGTAATCTTGTTTCAATTTTTTCATTCTTTGCATAAACTAGTAATTAATCTGGCTTAGAGGGCTCTTTGTGGCACATAGGGTAAGCATTTGAGTTTTTCAAGTTGCTTATTTTCATTTTATCTTATAGATCTGAGAGTTAATGCTATATTCAGTTGTATTTCATAATCTTTTGGATTTCTAATGGTTGAATGTACCAGATCTAAGCTAGTTGTTGTAAGTGTGATAAGTTGTGCAGGTTGCTTGTCCCAAGTGAAAGGTTGAGCTCAGTTGCATCTTCCATTCCTTTGTTTCTTCTGCAGGATGAACACATAAGCTCTTTCTTTCTCCATTGAACAGCTCTCCAAGCTTACAAAAAGATTCAAAGCTTGAGCAGAATCTCTCCTCTTCCATCCTTTTTAAAATCAATACTCTCTTAGTTACCATATTTCTTTACAAGTAAATTGAATATAGAAAGTTTATATCATTCACCATTTACTTGCTTAGTATTAGATCCAAAAGAGCTTAAAATTTCCATTTTTAGTTTAGATCTCAATACTAGTTGTTTAGCACTTTAAAGTATAAATATTTCCAAATTTCTTGCAAAGTGTTCAATTGTATTTTTTTGTATTTTGGACTAACAATACTAATACTTTAACAAGTTTTTGTTTTCTGGTTTAGTGTTTCTTTTACAGAAAAACGAGGAAAATGAGTGAAAATTTTAGCTCAAAAAACATAAAAATTCCTTTTCTTCAATCCCCTTCTCTCCCTTAGCCTTCTGTGAAGGCTCAAAGTCTCTTGAATCTCGCAATTTTTGCAGATCAAGAGCGCTTTCTATCAGAGAGTTATTAATAAGTTTGTAATAATTTCTAAATAAAGAGCAAGTGGGATTACGACTCCCACACCCTTCTTCCCCCATTTGGGGGAAGCTTGTATCTTCTTATTTATTTTACTTTTTACCTGCAATAGAACTAGAGTAGTATTATGATAGGCTAGCCTTCAAAGTTTTGCAAAATTTTTAAATTCATTGTTACTTAGAAGTTAAAATTTTGCAATTTCTTGAAGTTGTTTGAATTTTGCATTTTTTTTAGATTTATTTGCATGCTAAATGAACTGCTATTCCCCTTGCTTTCCCAAGTACGGTTTTTGGACCTGAAAGAGACTCTTGGGTAGTAATTAGCAAATTTGTGAATTTTTGCTTTAGTACTTTGTGTCTTTTTCTGTTAGTTAAAGTATTGCTCATCTAAATTTCTTGAATCTCGCTTTAAGCGGATCAAGAGTGCTCTCTGTCGGAGAGTTTAAAATTTGAACGAATATTTCGCCCACTCCGTGTATGCTCTACCCATCGCAGGCTAGTCTGAGTTTTGGGATATCAAAAGCGGTAGTGTTGCAATTATTAAAATTTTCACATTAAGCTAATTCATTCACATTAATAAAATCAAGTCATTTTTTAACCAACGAAAATCCAGCGTTGCCTCGATAGTGATCGAAAGTGGGGAAATTTTTATTAAGGAAGCGGGAACAACTGGGAGGCGACTTCAGAGCACAGTTAGGCTACACCCTTGTTGGTGTAGTGTTGAACACCACTCTCGAGACTCCATTTTGGCCCACATGTTTTTGTACAAAGCCACTTAGATCACATTCCAAACATATTCCCTGTACCGCAAGGTATATCGGGAATCCCCTCATTCCACAATTAATCAATTCATCCCAACAAAATACTCAATAAAATAAACCAAGAGCATTCGTACAATAGTCCTTTCAACACTGTAAAACAGACAGTGACTCCATTAGCACTGGTCTGTCATCAACAACAATATTTCATTTTTTTCTGCTTTTTATCTATCTTATAAATTATTGTTATTTTATTATATCATGTTGTGGATGTATCTTGATTAATTTGGCAAACAACTTGGTTTAAATTTGCATCAATTCAAAAACTCCTAAAAACAACATCCATTCCATGTTAGAAAATGAGAACGAAGGAAGGTCTTCCTGCATGCATGTGTCCTTGCATGCAGAAGACATTAATTGGAAAAGCCAATGAAACGTATTTAATTAACTTTTCCTAAGTTTACTTTGCAAAATTAATTAAAGTGATCTAATTTTTAATTGACTTATTGGAATATTTTTTAAATAAAGTAAAAGTGAAATTTTTTTAAAGTAATGGCTGATTTAATCTTAGCCATTGATTTCATTGGAGGATCTCATCCATAGATCTATAGTGAGATTAGGTCATTCACTTAGCCAATGAGTTATATAAGAAATATCAATTGGTGGAGAGGACACACATTCATTTCGACAGAGATTGAGAGAGAAGTTTGAGGAGAGAATTTTTGCAGAGAAGATGGAGAGGCTGAAAGTCAGCGAGATTGACCAAGCATCCAGGCAGAAGTGATTTAGTAGAAAACGCAGAGGAGAGAAAGGGACAGCAGAGGCAGACCAAACTGTCGAGGCCGTACAGACTGTACAACAAGGAATCCGTACGGATCCGTACAGATTCCGTACAGGTCGTACATCTGTACAATAGCAGGTCGTACATCGCATTGGGTTCTGTGCCATCCATCAGGTTCTTCTGTGAGTTTTTGCTGTGGTTTGATTTTGCCAAGTTGGGCATAAAATCAATTTTCTGATATTGTATTAGCTTCATATTTTCGCAGTAAAATATATTCTCAGACTGCTGCACCGGTTTTCCAATCTTGGGTTTTGTCCGAGGGTTTATACCCAAAAATATTGTGTTATCTCTATTGGTGTGTTTGATTGGTATATTTCTCAGTGTTTTATTTCCGCTGCAATTTATGAGTGAAGAAACCCTTCTGTGATTAAAAGTAATTAAATTTGCATGCTTTTAGTCCTAGGTGGGTTTTAAGGAAAATTTACATTCCAATCACTCAAACATTAAACTAAAAGCCTTAGAAACCTTTTTCTTTTAGTAGGGTCTACCCCGCTTGGCTTCGTTGGGAGTTTGCCTAAACAGAGGAGTCGGGATCAGGTGACAACACCTGACTCTTGCTTGCCCCCAAGGCCACACCGCGTAGCTTCGAAAGATTTCGGCTGCGCTTCCCCCCAGGTGTGCATCTTAGCGGAACATAATCAAAGCCCATCATCAAAGGATGGGGCTTGGTGTTGACTCTCTCTTCTATTGTGCACCCTCTCTCCATTATGGGTGGCCCTCTCCTTGGCAAATCCTTGTTTGTGGTGATATCTACAAAGAGGGATGTGCCTACCTCTTCAAAGGTGGCGGGATCCCCTTGGATTGGCTTCCAATCAAGGATCCAATCAAATCGTTGAACTAAATGATGAACTCCCTCTTGATGGTGGCGCCTTCCCTTGATTAATGCGCCCCCTCTTGCATGCTTTTGCTATATAATGAGAGCTTTTGTTCTTTTGTTGACATTAGAAGGTGAAACCTCTGCTGGCAGAGTATTGTAATATTTTTCGTTGAGTTAATAAAAGGCTTTGGAGGCTTACCCTGTTGTTGTCCTTGTTTGGATGTGGTGTGCTTTGATAACATGAGGTAATCTGTATCTCTTCTATTTCATGCTTTCAATTGTTGGGATCGTACGTCTTTTTAAGGGAAGTTAACTTTCCTAAAGAATAGTGAGTAATGCTTTATAGGTTGCTTACTTTTGTCAATGATATTAGAATGCTAGAAGTGGTATGATATCTTGTTTGAATCTATTATTTCTCAAGTTTTATGTTGTTCATTTACACATATGCTTTTAATCCTCTTTGCTAGTTGTGTTGTGATTCTACAGGTTGCTTAAGCTGGAGGAGGTGGAGAGCATGTTAGCTTAAATGCTCCATTCAGTAGATCCGATCAAGGCACTCAATCCCACCGGTGCATCGGGAAAGAGACTCCACTACCCATCTTTAGCACTCAACCCCCATGGGTTCAAACTTCTCGATCCACTTCTTGTATTCTTTCTCGGTTACCATTCCCATTTTTATTTAGATCTTGATTTAAAAGCCATCTCTATGCATAGATCTGAATAGTAGCAAATCTAAAATTATAAAAGTTTCATTTGATAAATCTACATCTAGGTTGCTTCTCTTTTTTTGCAAAGTTTTAAAGTGTAGATCTAAAGAAGCAAATAGAAGAAATTTTGAGTCTCAAAGTTTTATCAAGCAAATCTAGTACTATGAATTCACTTGCCATCTCTTAAAGAGGTAAGCAAAGATCCTAGGTAGGCAAAGCTTTCTAGCTTGCCTTACTCAGTTAATTTTTGTAGCAATTTTGTAGTATTGTCAAAAACACTCTTAAAGTGTTTTTGGCTATCTTTTAACTAATAAAGTTTGCTGGTTTTCTGATTTTAGTGAGTAGGTAGAAGGACATTTTGGTCGATTTTTGAACCTTGGAACCATCCATGACCATCTGGGAAACCGATGATATTTGTCCTTTATTTTTTCTAGCTTTTGTAAGTTGTATGGTGCCGAAATCATAAAGGACCAGCAGCATTTCTTCATTGAGTTTGATGTAATTAAAAAATAAAAAGAGCAAGCATGCTTTTCAGCGCCTCTCCCCATCCCCCAGGAGGGATCTGAGTTTTTTGTGTTTTTTCATTTTTGTAATTTTTTTTGCTTTTGCTTAGTTTTATTATGCAATTAGTAATTAAATAACATCACGAGCACACAATCCGTCCCTAAAGGATTTCTTAGATTAGATTTACTTTGTTTGCTTTTTGTCATTTTTTTTACAATTTTGCAATAAAATTTGAGCCCTTGCTTTCCCGAAATACTGCACCTTTTGGTGTGTGGAAAAGAGACTCTTGGGCTGTAGATTAGTTAAACAACTCACATTTCAAACACTTAATAAAAGTTACCAAGACTTGAAAGATCTGAGTATGCTCTTGGCTGCTGTAGCTTTGTCTGAACAGTTGGGTCAATCAGAAATGAGATTTTTAAGTGACTAGTCATAATAGGACAATCCTTCAACGATTCAATCTTTAGAACTCGGGAGATCGAGTGAGACTAACTATAGAGTCAACAGGTTGCCGTAAGCAGGTTCATCCTCGCTTGGTTGGACACTTGGTATAGCTGTCACAACGCCCAGTTTGAAGGAGGGATTATGAGTTGGGCCAGACAAAAAATCAACCCACTCCTTAATACTTATTAATAAATTAAAATTGACAACGAGACTTTGCAATACTTTCACGACACAACACAACAGCATTATACCCACAATCTTGGCATTGGTCATCACACGTTTTCATTGTTTAAATTAAATTCATAAAATGTCGTGAATATCTTTAATATCATGTGTTGTTGTACTTAAACTAAATTGCAAATTGTTTCTTTGTTTCAATATTTTCATATCCATCATTTACTCCTAGATTTGCTTTTATCTTTCGTAGTGTAAAAGCCTAGATTTACTTTTCATAGGGACCACCCCCCTTGGCTTTGCTAGGAGTAGCCTAGACGGAGGAGTCGAGTAATGAGGTGACAGTGCTGGACTCTCACTTGCCCCCAAGGACACACCAAGTGGCTTGAAGGTTTCCTGTCGCGTTCCCTCTAAGTGTGTATTAGGTGGCAACATATAGCAATATTCCATTGATTCAATAGGCATTCATTTGAGGTTAAAGGTGATGCGATCAAATGGATATCCAAGTTCAAAGCTCAAGACAGTGTCTCAAACTCTCAAAGGCTGTTAAATGCAATCTTCATACCACAGGCAATCGCAGTATAAGCTATATTGGAATTTGATCTGTAACATAAAGAAATCAATGTAGTGCATAGATATTCCTTGCATTCAAACAGGAAGGAAAAGACAAAAAATTACAAGAGCACAATACAATTTAACCATGAAATCAATCAGACTCTGAGCACATAATATTGTAGAAAAAGATAGCTAGTTCATTAAAACATTCTTCAATCTTTACATCAGTGTATAGAGCCAGCATTCGAACCCCAGCTTCCCGAAGGAAAAACCGACCCCTACTATATCTGTTTTTGGCCTATTTATAATATATTCATCATTGATCTTTTTTCAACAGAGTATTACAATTGTCCAGGATCGATGATCCTTTTTCCCAAAATAATTCTAACTAAAAGATGATGTGGAGAAAAGCCTAACTGAAAAGAAATTCGATTCCCTGTTTCTATGGAGATTACTTTAACTCGAACTGCTTCTTAATGTAGATCTCGAGCTGTCTCCAGAGAAATAGCTGACATTTGAAAATTAAAACGACTACATATAAGCTTCATTTATGATGTGATATGCCTAAAGTTGGAAAATAGAACAAGCTGTTACAAAACCGTACTTTGAAGGAAACTGTTTTGACCTTTTTTAAATTTCTTTAATCACAGAATGTTTTGTTTAATTCATGTTAATAGTTGTAAATCAGTGCCTTGGATTCCCCTTTAGCTTTTAGGTTCAATTTGGAAAGCAATCCAATGAAAATCTGGAGTTTTGAACAATCACTGGACATCTAGCAGTGAATGAATGCTGCCAAAGGTTGTGTGACGTATATTTGACACTTGGACATCACCGTGACTGCTATGAGATGAGTTACCTGCTTGCACAATGCTGCTTCCCTAATGTTTAATTAACTAATTTAAATTAAAAGATCTTCTCCCAAATTGAATTGCAGAGGTGGCCTTTCAACTGCTTGATTGGCATATTTTAGGAAACTGAATCTGGCGAAATCCTGGAAAATAGGCTTCAAAAAGACACCCGTATCTCCCAATTCGTGACACGTGTAAAAACTGAGAGGTTTTTGTAATTTGGTCCATTCCTGAAGTGGGTTTTTAACCATTTCAAACGATTCCGTATGGTTTGGCGTGAATCTATTCCGGAAGCTGATGACTAGAACAGTCACCTACAGGCAGTTCCGTAATGCCTGTCATCTACAGGCAGTTATGTAGCAGCTGTGCAGTTTGGTAGCATTGGTCATTTAGTGGCTCGGTGGCGCACTATGAGGGTGTTATAAATGACTTGGCTCCCAATTCTTGTAATATTTACTTGGCTTGGACTCGAGCTTTAACATTTGGCAGCTTGAACAAGTGGAATCACATTGGCCTTAAAGGCCCTCTTTTTCCATAAAAACATTAAAATATCCAATAATTTTTAAATAAAAACATAAGAAATCTGCATATAGCCCGAGATTAATATACCAAACAACATCCAAATTTTTACCAATAATCTCAGAAATTTGTAGATGCTTGTCGCAGGTTAGAGATCCAGACATGACATGCACTACAAAAATGTGTGCTGCCAAATCAAGTATTTTGGCCAAAGGTCAAAATTTTGCCGAGGCATATTTAAGTACTAACAAGGGGTCTCCGATATACACAAGGTACGTGGAGTCCAATTTTGTGTTCAAGTCTTGTCTAATGTGATACTACTCACATGGGGTATCGACGAGAGTTACAATGGTGGCCAACACTATTGCCTAGTATGACTAGGACATAGCCTGCGCTTAAGTACCTACTGCATTCACAACCAATATGGGCCCCCAGCCGCAGCTTCACTTGCCTAACGACAGGTCCTTGTCAATATTTATAGACTCTGGAACACGTCTTCTACCCAAAAAAAAATCCACAAGAGTTCAAACTGATATCCCAAGTGCCATATATCCAATGTTATTTATAAGAAATATTGCTTAAACATCCATGATAATCATATCATGAATGTTAAAGTATCAATAGTGTATAATGTGACTTGTTGGTATAAGAATTACAGGTTCCTTGTTCAAGTTTTAACCAATAAAATTACCCACAAAATGCAATGATCAGTTACCAAATATTACTTGAACAACTAACTAGTGAAACTACCAAGACAAGTATGAAATATGTTGATACTAGTGGCTGAAAATGTGTGGCTGAGTGAAAAATCAGCTAGCAATGATATGTATATGTCATCTAGTAAACAAAATAAGTCATGTAATCAAATTACAACTCATTGCTAATTATCTAAATGCTGTACATGACTCCATCCATACCCATGATATTTGTTTGCTGTAACTTAAATTTAGAAGGTAAAAAACAAAACAGCAAAACCAGATTTATTGTGATGTTTGTTGTAGCTAATATTTTAAAGATGTGAAATCAAAACAACAAACTCAGATTTATTCACCATGCAACTAGAAAGATTAAGATTCAATCACACAAATTCAGATTCTAAAATAAGTGCAAAAATCCTTGGTACTCAAAGATCTGATTTATAAACAGCAACCAAAGGAAAACTACAACTATCTAACTAGTTACTCGTGGTGAAGAAAAACACCTTGAATAAAAGAGTACGAGGATGGGAGACGAGGGATAATACCAATGTTTTAAATGTCGGACTCAGACTCAGACTCGGACTCGGAATCGGTCGAGGGTCAACTCGGACTTGAACTTAGTAATGAATCGGTAATGACTTGGCCGATTTGAATTTAATGACTCGGTTTACTAAAAAATACATAAAATATTTGAAGTTTAAAGAAAAACAATATTTTAAAGATTCCAATCCATGATACCAAAGCATTAGAGACAAAATATCCATAGTCTGCTCATGTATATACCATATAAGGGTGAATATATTAAAATGGCACGAATTGTACTGTGCAACAGTGCAATACATATATGGAACAAAATACATAATCAATGAGGCTTAAATGGCTTGTAGAGTCCAAAAAAAACATGCTATGATGCCACTACATCATACATTATACTGATACATCAATGATCATACATTATACATGTCATTGATCAACATGATCAATCATCGAACTCATCACCACTACTAGAACTAGAAGTAGAACTAGAATCAGGACTAGCAATGGTGTAGGCAATGGCATCATCATCTGGCTCAAGCTCAGGCTCCTCAAGGTCATCTACAACTGCAGTAGTAGTAGTACTAGTTGAATGCCTAGAAGCACGAGGTTATGGTTCTTTTACAACAGCTTCTGGTACAAGTAGTCTTGGACCGGGGGCTTGTCTTCAAATTCCCCTTTTAAGGCATTATAGGAAAAGTCCTTAGTTTCAGATCTAAGGGGAAACATTGCTCAATAGTAGTTCTTACTGACTATTGATAGCCTGCCATGGGGATCTACTTGAAAGTGTCCTGTACTGAGGAGTCACTACAACACAAGTGGGCCCAAGACATAGGGAAGACATGGAGGCATTCATGGTGAAGGGAACACAAAGGGGAAGATCAAAAGTCACTCTATCGGCCTTAAGCCAAAGGGATTACAACACAAGGTGGAGTGGTATGAGTAAGGTGGAAAGGCCAAATATGGAGCCAAAGAAGAGGGGTAATCTTTGTAAATACCAAGAGCTGTTTTGGTTATTGGTGTGTAAACAAAACAAAAATCTCTTATCCTTATTAGCCTACGATGAATACTACCAACTATACTCATCAAAACAAATCATTGTAGTGCAACTATAAGACATGGAGAAGCACAGCATCAATAGAAAGCATAGCCATAATGAATCCTCAGGGGTGGCATGGCAACACATCATGGCATAAAATGGCATCATCTCTTGCCATTTTCATCACTGATCTCTTTGTATGTGGCATAACAAGTACAATCACCCTCATGACAATATACTTTATAAGCATTGACTGGTCACGAGTGAATTGTATGTCCCTTGACTGTTCATTTAATGACAATTATAATATCTATTTATTTAATTACTACTATTAGCACTATCGTTTGTAATTATTATTATGTTCATGACAAATTGATTGTTGACAATGGTAAACTCCTGTCTCAATCCCCAATTGCTGTAAAGACAAATGGGTGAAAAAAACCAAAATTGGCACTTTATGATGATTGAATTGGATCCTAGTGATTTTTCCCATTATGGTGCGATCTATTTTGGATTTTGATGATTTTTTCCACTATGGCGTGATTTATTATGGATTTTGATGATTTTTTCGTCACCACGCAATGTCATGATTTTCTGTAAGCATTGCAGTTTGTTTAAGGGATAGCATCGTGATATCTTGCGGTGTGGCTGATTTCTCGTTGAAATTTTCATCTATGGTTAGTAGTAAGACGAAAGGATTAGTTAGTTGTTAAATATGTAATTTGTTAAGCCCCTAGGTCTTGGGCCATTACATTGCTATTGTATTTTTATTGTTTCCATTATTGGTTGACCCATTCTTTGTAATTGTAACCTACTAACCTTTGTTTCGTATATATACCAATGAGATCTCGTTTTAGAGATCATCAAGAGTTATTTGTAAACATAAGATGTAAAGGAGGTTTCCCCCTCGAAGTGGCATTGCTATTAATTCAACTTTATCATTCTCATGGCGTCGCATTACTTATTGTTACTATTTTATGCTATTTGGGCTATTTGGTCCATGACTCCATATCATTTGGTGTCAGAGCGGGCGATCCTTTATTTGGTCCCTTCTAACGAGTCATCATACCTACTTTGCTATAACGTTTCTTTGGATCATTGTCATTGAGTGAAATTTTCAGGGTTGAGAGAGGACATAGTACATTGGGTAAAAATTTCAGAATTTGGTTCATTATATTTATTGATTAATAGGTTGTGCTTTTGTTTAGTCCTTGAATTATGATTAAATATGTTGGAACCCCTCTCAAACGTCCTGAAACAATTAATAATAATATAAAAAAAATTAATTAAAAGGGTAGGCAAGGAAATCTTTATATTTGATATTTCCCTGTCTACCGTTTTAAACTTTTTTATATTAATTGTTTTAGGATGTTTGAGAGGGGTTTCATGTTTTCAACCTCATCGGACTGCATATGATGAAAAATATAAAGAAAATGAAAACTTTTACTTTAAGAATTCTATACTATCATTCCAGGTTGGCTTGTGTCACTGTGTCAAGCAAATTGTTTTTCCTCCAAATAGTGCCATGGTCTGTAGGAAATCAAGTAGGTACAAATTCGGCTGAGTTGGACCAGTTTATAGTTTATACCAAACTGGCTAGTTCGTACACCAAAATGGCTGGTTCAGTACCATACCGGTCCCCTGAAATTTTTAAAATGGTACATTTTTTTTCTTCTAAAATTGTATATGTGTGATTGTTGTGTTTGCAGGTAATGATATTTATTACTGTGTATTCAACACATTTCATTGTTTTGGGCTTTTGCCCATGTAAACTTTTTATTTTCCTATTTTTTGACATTATATTGGAGCTTTCCCTGGGATATGGTTTGTTTCTCCGCCCATTTGTTCCTGAAAATTGGTGCAACATAGACTAAAATGTCTGGGGGAAAACAGGAATGTATAAAGGATGGAACAAACAAATATCTAAAATGGTAAATTTTTAATTTCTAAACAACTGATGGTGTTTGGAACATTTTTATAAATTCTAATGAAGTGATGATGCCTGGAAGTAAATTTTAGGGAAGATGTTAACAGCAGAATTTGTATCAGACTGCATATGCCTTGACAAGTTCTAGCAACTTTTGTGTCTAAAGAGCCAACAGGGTTGAAAGGAAGACATCAGCTGCTGACAGAGCAACCTCTATTCAAACAGATATGCTGGTAGTATATGTTGTGTGATCTAATTGGGAAAAGCATGTAAATGGAGTTATTTCCTTTTTATAGGCAACTGAGCAAGAAATTATTCTGTAGCTAGTATGACTAGGAGGTTATACCATATAGTGACCGGTGGTAGTTTCTAGTTAACTGTTAGACACGTGGAAGAGTTTAACTGTTAGATGCATAAAAACAGTGTTTTGGAGAAGTTAGTATGGGAGCCAAATTATTGTTAGTTTATTGTCAGTTGTCTCTAGTGTCTATGAGACCTGTAGAGGGCCCACGGCTCACCTTCATTGACGAATATCCTTTTCTCTGTGGTGGTATTCTGTTTCTGCTCCTATCTCTTTGATTACCTTTATTTTGGCGATTATGCTATCAATGATATAATGAATAGCGATGCTATTCCCCACCAAACTCTTTACCTGCTCTTAGTAGAACATGAGGATGCCAGTCTGTATACAGAGTATACGGTATCTATAACTACTATGTAATTAGGGGGGCCAAAAATGCAAAAAAAAATAAAATTTAGATTTTTTGGGTTTTTACGTTAAGATTATTTGATTTCTGAGTTAGTGGCAAGTTCTAGTTATTAAAATCTAAATTTCTGAGTTATTTGTCCTTTTAATTTATTGTTAGAAACCCCTTTTAACCCCAAATTAAGGTCTGATTTCTGTGTTTTAAAACCCTAGCAGCACCCTTAAACCCTCCTTTCTCCTTCTTTTCCTTACCATCGCTGCCCTAACACCTTCCCCTTTCACCTTAGTTGCTATCCTCCTCCACACAGCCATCTCTTCCACCTCCCTTGCCCCCTTTTTCCTAGGGCTGTGACAGTCCTATAGGACTGTCCGCTTTTCCTTCCAAGCTCTGCAATATTGCGGCCTTACCCACAGTAAGAAAGGGACCAAAGCTAGTGACTTTTGTTACAAATTTATGTGCTATCTCTTGGTCTTTTGTTTGCTTAAGGATGTGGTTATGAGATCTGGAACTTACGTTTCCAAGAGTGTCTTCAAATGATATTTATTTCTGATGTTAGTTTACACACAGAACTGGTGGATTAAGCTCAGCTTCATACAGTGAAAAGGTTATTTAAATTTGAATGTTAACTAGTGCTTTTGTAAGATGTAAAAATATAATAGTGGTAACCAGGCCTAGGAAGAGTTAAAGCATTATTTTTATCACAATTCAGATCTGAAATTGCACACATAAACAGAAACTTAAAAGGCTAGAAATTAGTACAGTTAAAGGATTGGTTTTTCTCATTAATTACACACCAATAAAAGTTGTTTTTGGGCCATGAATGTATTATGCTCAGATCTGAATTGAATCTGGAATGATCCATGTTGATTGCTGAAGTAGGTTGCTATACTATTGACTTACAGATTTGAAGCTTAAATCTGCAGAATAGGAGTATTTTTGCTTAACACCTACGACACATTTTTGCATACCTTCTCAATATATCTAATTGATAAGCGAAACTGATATCTCATTAATACACAATCTCAGTCATACATTAAATGATAACCCTTGCATCCATTTCTGCTGCTATAAATGTGTTAAATGCACTTGGCTGGTACTTGCTTACATGGTAAATGATCTCTTACATATCATTAGTTAGTAATATTATTGATTAGTAAATGATATTGAAAGCTACTGATCTTTGGAATGAAACTGTTAGTTCTTGCATTGATTCAAAATACATGTTGGTGGATGATCTTTGCCTACATATTGAACTTGTTACTATAAACTCTGACATTTCATTTAGTCTTTTGGTTATGAATTGCCATGCTACAAGTCTATATCTGACTGGTGAATGATATTGAGAACTACAACTCAACTACGATGTTGGTTATTGGTTGATGGTGTTAGCAATATAGTCTTTTGATCCAATATTGATTATCATAGCGCATCTATACACTTCCCTTACCTTTCACTGAATGAACTAAGAATTATTGGTAAAGCGCAATACATTTGACTCCATAAGGCACTGGTCTAACTACAAGGTTGCATAGAGATTACATTTTGTAGTTGTCTTAGTGTTCTACAGGATTCCGTAAGGATACTTCTCCTTGGATGTTTCGACTTCCAAAGAAGTTAGAACGGTGACCGAGGTGACATTGGGTCACTATTCTTAATTTTGCTTACCTAATTTGTCTGGTAACAGGGCCCATGGCTCACCTTCATTGACGAATATCCTTTTCTCTGTGGTGGTATTCTGTTGCTGCTCCTATCTCTTTGATTACCTTTATTTTGGTGATTATGCTATCAATGATATAATGAATAGGGATGTTATTCCCCACAAAACTCTTTACCTGCTCTTATTAGAACACAAGGATGCCAGTCTGTATACAGAGTATACGCTATCTATAACTACTATGTAATGAGAGACACATTTTAGTTTTAACCCATTGTGCTGAAGATGCTAGATATTCAGTAACCTGTTTTTCATATGCATCTAAACGCAAGCTATTTATTGCATATATAGTGAACCTCAAACTTTATATTGAATATTAACATTTTTACTTGATGTTTTTGCAGTTATGAAGTTCTTCATACTTTGGACAAAAAGAAGCATCAGAAAGAAGGACCCATATACTACTACGTCTTCAATTCACTACTTTACTGTTTGCTAGTCATCCACATTTATTGGTGGGTTTTAATGTATCGAATGCTTGTTAAGCAGATCAAGGCAAGAGGCAAGCTTGGGGAAGACGTTAGATCAGGTTTCTCATACCACTCTTAATATATTTTAATATTCTTAATGCGGTGTTCAGTCATAGGGATTCCATAGGACAGGGTTTTTACTCTATCTATTTTTGATGGTTTAGATTCTGAAGGTGAGGATGACAAACAAGATTGAAAGAGGAGAAGCATGACTTAATTGGACAAGAATGGACAGTTGAAGATGGCAGACGTGCAAGTGCAACTTTTTTGGGAAAGCGTTGCTGTTCCTTTGGATGAGAACCCAAGCCATTTGAAAGTGCAGTTAAAACATAATTTGATGCTGCCAAAATTACCAGTGTCTGAAAGTCAATAATGCTTAGGCTGCATTATTTATTGGATGACTATCAATTGTTCTATCCATATACAGATCAGACGAGGAACACAACCATGGTTTTTTTACTTGGATGTGAACTGTATGATTCTTTGTTGCAGAAGTTGATTTACATATGAGACATTGCAACTGTATAGTTGCAACTTTATTTTTTATTCATATATGGCTCTGCATGTCAATGCCCAAATGGGATTTCTCCTACCCAGATCTCTAGTTCTTAATTTTTTACTTAAGTGTCATAATCTTCTTTTTAGTATTCAGTCTGCCATTTTGTTTCACAACCGAGTGATTTTTAAAAGATTAAATAGCTTCATTTTCGAAGATTAGGTGTTTTCACTGAAATGGATAACATTGACATTTTCTTTGTAAACCTGCTTCTTTGGGTGGATTCTCACGGTGCTCAGCAATTCTAAAACGCCAACTGTTAAGATATACTAATTTATGTGTTGATTTTTAACGGTTATGATGATTATGACAGGCTAAGAGAAATCAAATCTAATCTTTATGGGTGTTGTCTGAGCAGCCGACAAAACACATCTTTCCCGGCAACGCTTGCCAGAATCAACAAAAAATTAATAATTTATGGTTCTGATGAACATAGCATGATTCAGGTGTTTTATTTTGGATTCTGGATTGACTCGGAGACCACCAAAACCCCTTGGGTAAATCATTTGAATGATTCAGGTGTTTTATTTATAATTTATGGTTCTGATGAACATAGCGTGATTCAGGTGTTTTATTTTGGATTCTGGATTGACTCGGAGACCACCAAAACCCCTTGGGTAAATCATTTGAATGATTCAGGTGTTTTATTTTGGATTCTGGATTGACTCGAAGACCACCAAAACCCCTTGGGTAAATCATTTGAATTTTCATTCCTTTTTTTTTCAATGGTGAATTCAATGGTGGTTCATCAAAGGTTACATCCAATGGTGAATTCAATGGTGGTTCATCAAAGGTTACATCCACCCACTTGGAAATATGGAAATATGTTAGAATTACATAATTTATTCATTCATTACATAGAGGCTCAATAAGAGTATCATATCACTGAATCTGGAAGGGGAAGATAACAATTATTTCTCCTAACCATTCAAGCTACATTGACTATTGACTTTTTATTCCTAACAACATAAATGATTCATCAATCAAATAATATATAATAATAGATCAGCGAGAAAATTAATGAATTGTGGGTACTAGAGTATTAATCCGTCAAATTTGAACCGAGAATGAAATGAAAAGGAGGGGTTGGGCTGCTGGACATCTGAAAATTATGTTCTCCATTCGTCTTTTTCCCTCTTTAAGATTGGTACCATAATCTGGGTGGAACCATGAATAAAACCGTGATTTCCACCAGAATCGTGCAAATTGCGTCGGATTCTTTGTGAAAAGGGGGCGTTTTATCACCAGTTTAGCCAACGCCAGCTTTATGAGCTAACGTGAACCTTAGTCTTGGACATTGGGCTGAGTGTCTTATCTTTTCGTGTATGGCTAATGATATATTAACTATTAGTATTCTCAGCCTTAGTTGAAAAAGAAGAGCTTTCAGGAGCAAACAGGAAGCCTGCTGGACTTGCCTGGAAATGATATTGTCTTCCAAATGATATATATTTACATAATTAAAAAATCTACCATCTTTCTCTGTAGTGTGAGAGATGTGTCCTTTTGATGGTCAATTTGTTTAAAAGATTTCAAATAAAAAGGTATGGAAAATCTATATTTTCAAGTATGGCTAATGATTATTAACTATGACTCTTCTTATGGCCTTAAAAATAATAGCTTTCTTGATCAAAGAGGAAGCTTGCTGGACTTTTTAGCCTGGAGATGACGGTCTTTAAAATAATATATATTTATATAATTAAAAAAATCTGCCATCTTTCTGTCTAGTGTGAGAGATGTGTCTTTTTGATAGCTGATTTGTCTAAAAAGTTTTCTACCAAAACATTTCTGTGTTTCATGTTAAATAGCTAGCTGAACAATCTGGTTGGTTTGTTTCTTTACATGCCCATCAAATTATTTGTTGAAGGTGTCATGACATACGAAAAGTTAATCTGATATTTTAATTTTTTTTGTATATTCAATAGGAATCGATTAATAAGTAGACAAACTCAACTGCTTTGGTGATTCATTTTTTTCTGGCTATCTAACTGTTATACCCTGATACATTCATTTTTTTCTTCGAAAATTCAAGGTTCTAGGTCATCTTAAAATGTGCCCAAACTACTAGAAATAAATCCTGATATAAGTTCTAGGAATAAATACCACATATAGATCCTGATATAAATTCCAGGTATAAATGCTAGATATTCATATATCCCACCCATATTTCAGCTAAAATTTTCGCTGGAAAAGGGGTGGAGTTTGCCTATTAATTAACTTCTATCCAATATACATGCCCCACCAATCACTTGACCTGCACACCCCATTGCTGTAGCCATTGGTAGAAGGCATCAAACTAATCTTTTCGGTAGAGGATCATCTTAGTCGATCATCCCTGTCAACTAGGTGCTAGAAATACATGTGTAGATGTCATATGAATATGTTTTCTAGCATTTGATATCTTGAACTACATGTTCAAGATTTCAAAATATTTTGTTGTAGGGATTGATTAAGATGAGCATTATGTTCATAATGGCTTGTATCATCCATGAGGCCTTGAGTATTAAACCATCTATATAGTTCCATTTTCAGTTGCGGTTTTCCTCCATTTTCAGTTATATAGTTCCATTTTCAGTTGCGGTTTTCCTCACCAAAATAGCATGCCTTTAAAATAGATGACTCACATATTAGGGAAGAGGATAGATATCATTTGGTGTGAGTTCCATCTCGCTCTAACATGCAAATCAGTTTATGTCAGGGGTACAAGTTATAAGTTGGAGTACATTAGCTGCTGCCATGTGGAATGACAATTAACTTGTATGATTTCAATCCATGTAAAATGGTGTTATGACACATGGTGGTCATAGCACGGTGCCACCACCCAACATCCTTGGTATGATGTACATTGGATGATGGTAAGTGACATATGCAAGTCACTACCATGTGGAATAATGCTAGCAACCTATGTCGTTGTATGTTGTGCCAAGCTAGGAGCTCTACTCAATAATCTCTATCCTCACTCATATCATATGGGGATTGTAGGGGGATTGTATGCATGCGAATACCATATTTTTTGTGTTGACAATGCCATATGCTATAGCAAGAGCAATTTAAGATTTGGCATTTAACAACTAACACAATGAGTACTTGACAACAATTTCTAATTTAGTGGCACGTGTTTTTTCCTTGTTGGTGTGCGGCATTTGATGTAAGACTTACACAGGTTTCACAATCAATAAAGAGGGTTTGATTTTCATCAACTTACTTTTGTCCAATATACATGCCCCACAAACCAATTAACCTGTACACCAAATTGTCGCAGTTGTTGATAGAAGGCATAAACCCAATCCTTCTAGTAGAGTATCATCTTAGTCTAGCATATGTGTCAGCAAAGTGTGAAGTGGATCATATCTGTGTACTATGAAATTAATAGAAGATTTCTACAGTGCTTAAGAATATATTAAATAATGAATAAATGATAGAATGGCCATATTACAATGAGCCTCATGGTAATGTACTTGTATGCATTAATTGGGGATGAGGTGAAGAGGTACGCACCTTTTGACTTTTCATTAGCCTACATTTATTATTTTTGTTATTACTATTATATTTATTTTTATGTTTGTTACATTGCCACTCTTTTAAGGAATGCTTTGTCCTCGAAGCATAATAAATATGATTCTCCTTTGAGTGCTGACAAGGTTCCTTTGTAGGATGTGCATCATATCTTGAAGTCTTTGGACCTTTTTGTTGAAGTTGAATCCTTGATGTTTATTGGGTGCATATTTGACTTGCTTCCATTGTTGTATGCTTGTGTGTGTTTCATGCATTTTTTTTTTCTTAGTGGCAATTCACCTTTCTTGAGAGTGGACCCTTCCACACCATATAATTTGTAATGTTGACCTTGCTAATCAAATTCCATGAACTATTTTTCAAGGCTTGTGGTACAAGTATCCAACTGCATCAACCATTCTGCATCTAGCACCATATCCATTTTTTTGAGTGGTGGAGTATTAAATTTTCTTTGTAATTCTAGTTCTTGTATTTGAATTAAGACTTTATGCAATCTTCCTACTTATTTGAACCCTTGTCCATCAATCAGTGTAACTGTGAGGTCCTTGGTGGGGTACACAAAATGGTTTAGTTGTTTAGAAACATTGATGTCCATACAATTATGAATACTACTCAAATATACAAGTATCGTTACACTTCAATGTTTTATGATTCTTTTAAGCTTCAAGGACTTAGGTTGTGATTTCCCTGTCATGGTTTCCAGCGGAACTATAGCCTTCTTTTCTTTTGTTTATTGGACTTGGATCTTATCAACATTTGTAAGATGAGGTGGAATATGTTTTGTAGTAAGTTCGTGTACTTGGTCTTTGTGTATTGCAATTTCCTTTTGAGATGTCTTCTCCATTTCTATTTTGTTGGGTGTAAGATATGGAAGCTAAGGATATTTTTTGGCATAATTTTGTTATCAATGGTTGGTATTTTGATTTTGACTTCATTAGGTTGACTTGTTCTACCTTGACTTCCTTCATAAACCGTGGTCGAAAAGTTTATACATATTAGTGTCTCTTCGGAAGAAATGAGTCTTATTTTTTATTCATCTCGTCTTTCAGTTGATTGGTCAATCCTTTCTTTGTGCTAATTAATTATCATTGATGGTTTGTCTTTGTCGGATTTTAGGTCACATAGATGTCCTTGACTCCAACTCTTATTGCATTCACAACAAAAAACTTGTTTTTTTATTAATTCTAGCCATGATCTTTGGGAATCTTCAATACATATGTTAATGTCGTTGCCTATATCTTCAATTAATTTGTTAATTTTATACCCTAATTCTTCATAATGACAAACAACTATGTGTGGTTCATCCTTATTTTCTATTTTAACCATGGCTTCTTGACGAGGGCCCACTTTAACTTTACTTTATATATTGTGTATATATATAAAGTTATGAGATCAAATTTTGAAAAGATATATATATTTTTATATAACCTTTCAAAGTAAAAATAAAAAGAAACAAGTAAAATTAACATCAAAGCTGCTTATACCTGCCTCTTAAAATGTTTTAATGTAATAATTGTACATAATTCAAAATTAAAATTTAAAATAATTATGCAACATTTTAATATTGTATTACTAGTGTATAGTTTGAAAGCAAAAGAACAATTACATGTCTTTCTCCATGCCTTTTAAAGTTGAAATATATTTGGAGAGATCTAAGGGTTATCAACTATTGATAAAGTATTGATGATGGCATATTATCCCTATCTATAACACTCTCAAGTATAAGTGGAGTAGAACAAAAATGCTATCTAATATCACTTAATTAAACATTCAAAACTATTATAATACATCAAGTATTTTTTCGCATTGTAATAGTTATTATTTTGTCAGTGGATATAGAAGGCAATGTGACTAATTGTAAAACATATCAATGTTTTTCCTATTATAAAACGTGATTTGACAATTTCAAAATTACTTAATAAAATTTCAATAAAAATGTGATGGGAAATTGAGATGTTAAAAAATATTAATAAACCTAAAAATATTGAATCTTGAAAAAAAAAAATCATTGTGAAACCATTACAATATATATATATATATTAAATTATTCTATAAACCATTACAAATTGATACTTAGTCAACATATTTTTACATAGTGAAATGAGTAGCAAAGCTACATAGAATATGTTATTAAATATATTTTGTAAAATTCTAAATATTACAAAAAAAATAATATTAGAGGTTAAACATTTTTATATATTTCTTTAAAACAAAGTTATATATAATAATAAAAAAATGTATTTAAAATATTTATAAAATTCAAATGAGTTGAAGTAGGGTTATTATTAATTTTCTATGAATACTACTAGAATAATAATTTGATATTAAATAGTATTTTGCTTTGCTTAATGTTAAATAGTATTTTGCTTTGCTTAATGTTTTGAATAGAATAATAATTTGATATTAAATAGTATTTTGCTTTGCTTAATGTTTTGAAATTTGTTAAGTTTTTTATATAGAAAAAAATTATAAAGATTTGTCTATGTAAAAAAATTGTAAATAAATTTGAAAATATTTTCATATTTTAAATATAAATTGGAAAATACTTTGACATAGATTTTTTTTATAAGATTTCAAAATGAATTAACATTAGGAAGATAATTTAAATTTCAAATCATAATTTGATAATTGATATGATGATTTAATTAAAAATTATAAAATATACATTTCCCTAATAATAATAAAATTATAAATTTTATTCAAAATCATTAAAAGTGAAATGTTAAATTAATCCAATGTGTCCAATTTTTCTACAATATTTAGATGAGAATCTACTATTATGATGGAAAGAGATCAAGTATACAAATATTTTAAAATACCCTTGTAAATAAAATAACGCGAATTAGTAACAACCTAGATTTTATAATTATATACCTTGGATAAATGCTCGACATGATTATAATACGTACTGTGCATTTAAGTAACATCTTGATTTTATAATTAAGTACCTTGGATAAACACATCACAAGATTATAATACGTATTGTGCATTTAAGTAACAACCTCGCTTTTATTTTTTTGTACGTTGGATAAACACGCTAACTGATTGTATTAATTTTTAAATAATTTTTTTTCTGACAAATCCTCCTCAAAGATAAAAATTTTCATATCAAATATGAGAACCAATAAAAAATAGAATTATGAAATTTAAAAGATTTGAAAAATATTTTCTATTTTATAAAAATTACGTTTAAAAATAAAATTTTACAGCTCATCTGAAAAAACAGATAAAGCTATTAAATACAACTGCAAGTTAACCACTAGTTGTATGCTTCTGCCAAATGTGTGGGTTGTCCAAAACCTTTGTAATCCCTCGTGTGACCGTTGACGACACCTATTTCTCTTTTAAGCCCACATGACATGGACCATCGAAAACCCAATCGGAGGAGATAGAATGTCGAGTATGTGAATAAAGAGTTGTCTAGTCAGCGGGTAAACCACGGTAGAACAAATTACGCGGAAGTGACGTTTGTTTCTACGGCGAGAACGCGACAAAAATATCCTGGAAAGGTGGTCATGCACTATTCATATTTAGAGTTAGATAATTGGAAGAGGTGGTGTTCTTCGCTGCTGTTGCTGGGAAGTTTGTAATGAGTCAAGGTTATCGACCACTGAGTAGTCACCATCGTGATGTGGTTATCAATGTTTTATGGAGTGGACAATTATTACATACACTCAACAACTATACAGCTGTCCCAATTAGTTTTTTTTATAAATTTAAATTTTTAATTTTATTTTTAATTTCAGAAAAGTCACATCCCAAGCATGACTTATTAGTCAAATCAAGATTGCCAACCAACTAAAAAAAAAAAAAAAATTAAAACTAACCTATAAAAAATAAGAATTATAGAATTTATAAAATTTAAAATATAATTTTTTATTTGTTTTAAAATCAATTTAATAATTAAAATTCATAAAACAATAAACAACTATATAAAAATTTAGACTGAAAATTTGTAAATTAATTAATAGTAAAATGCAAACTGATTGCTATATACCTGTCTTGGCAGGTATAATAAAAGAATGTGATAACTTTTCTCAACAAAGACAACATTGTATATAAATCACGTGTTGGCATTAAAGGCAACATAATAAGAATTTAATGCACAATATGAAAACATGTCGATTTCATAATTTGATTGTTGTAATTTGACAGTTCATACACTGATTTACTATTGTAGATTAATCATATGACAATGTGGAGCACACAAATTAAAGATTGGTAATTGTAATTTTTTTAAATTCGTTGTTGATCGAAATTGTATGGATATTATACAATGATTTTGCAGTGGAGGTGTACAAAAGGAATTGATGGTAGTAGTATGCAATATACGGAAATGGATGCACACAACTATATTGATTGATTATATAATTGAATGGCAATATGGAAGTATTATGTATCTTATGGTCATTAAAATGGCAATGACAAGTTGCTTGTACAAAATTTGTGGTGGTGGCTATACTAATTGTATGAACAACAACTTTAGTGATTTTAATCCATGAAATTGGCCACGAATTGGCTATTTGTGAGCATATAACTCACAGAATTGGCCAAAATTAGCTTTTATATCAATGAAGTGGATGGTTTCTGTTCATTATTTAATTATATAAGATTTTTTGCAATTTATAAGAATATATTGAATAATGAACAATTGATGTAATGATTGCACCGAGAGAAACGAGGTGCTCTACAACCCAGTATGGGGGAGATGTTGTAACGTTTGTTACTAACAAAATAATTAAAAAAATTCA
Organism: Larix kaempferi; assembly: GCA_027924585.1. Lineage (NCBI taxonomy): Eukaryota > Viridiplantae > Streptophyta > Pinopsida > Pinales > Pinaceae > Larix > Larix kaempferi. The sequence goes on from BSBM01000506.1 coordinate 9,359,321, forward strand.
TGTCGGCTCATAAAATAAAAAAATATAGAAAGTATTTTAAAAAAATCCATGTTGGTTCATAAAATAAAATATTATGAAAAGTAATTAAAAAATAGATGTTCGTTTATAAAATAAAAACTTAAATCCGGATCTATCAATCAAGAGAGATCAAATTTCTTGAGTTTAGATTTGAAAAAAGAAATACACCTCAAGAAATTGGATCCTTCTTGGTGCTTGATAGATACGGGTTTCAGATAGATCTATGTTGGTGATATTTCAATGAGCCTTATGACAATGTACTTATATGCATTGATTGTTTATAAGGTAAATGTGTATGTACCCTTTGATTTTTCATTAGCTTACATTTATTATTGTTTTTATCATTATTATTGTTGTTTTTATTATTATATTTATTTTTATGTTTGTTACAAAGTGTAAGAAATGCATGTTTAGATCTTATATGGACATGTTTTCTAGTATCTAATATATTGAACTACATGTTCAAGATTTCAAAATATTTTACTGTAGGGATTGATTAAGTTTGAGGATTATGTTATTCATAATGGCTTGTATCATCAATAAGGTCTTGGTTCAATGCTGAGGGGGTCAAAGTATTAAGCCATCTATAAGGTTCCATTTTATGTAATGTTCTTAACCCTATAATTATAGAGCAAAATAACAAAATGTGATATAATACTTGTGTTGAACATAAAATACAAAAGAAATAAATAGAACCTAAAAAAAACTTTTGTATCAGTGACATCCAAACGAGAGCAATGTTCACTCACGCAAGGGTGTAGCTCAACTGTCGATTCGCTTGAAAATGAGATGATATGTTTTAATAGAGGTTACGAGTTCAAATCACTCTGACTTACCTGTGCCCCATGCTTGTTGGCTATGTGGGTGCACCTAGGGGTATAGTGGTAGTGGACTGGATTGGACCCCTGGACCTCGTGTCATGCGAGTACCAACCCCATCCCAGTTGTCGATTCCCCTATTACAAACAAAAAGAGAGCAATGTTCACTTGGCTCTTTAGGGGGCACCCTTCTATGAGCAGAGCTCCAATACAATAACAATCTTTGATCACATTACACAACCTTCTACTCTATATGTAGTACATCATAACAAAAACCCTAACTACATGTGGTCCCACTATTAAAGAGGGCCAACCACCTAGTGGGTCTTTAAGGAGACTACATTGAGTAATGTGGAGTAATTATCAATTAACTATCTAATAGATCTTGTTAAAAAATATGGACTCGTACATCAAGAAATTACTCCTAAGTGTCCTCAAAGTAGAGGGGTTAGGGTAGCATCCTAACATACCCCTACCCCCCACCGCCATTGCCACCCCCTTCAAAAGCAGCATTGCCCTCAAGGCCAAAGACAGGGAAAGTACCGCAAAATGGTTGATGTTTCCCAATTGACATCTTTTGGCCACATATCCTTCCATTGAATAAAAAATTCTTAGATAATGCTTGGTGGAGGCGACACTCTCCGGTGGCCAAAATTGCTTATGGCTGGAGCCAAATGGAGCCTTCTTCATCAAGTTTTGGTAAGGTAGTCTAAACTCATCAATTCTTCCCCATAACCTTCTTCAAGCAAGAAACATCAAATATTGGGTGGATCTTGGAGTGTGTTCGAAGGGCTAATTTATTAGCCACCTGTCAAATGCATTGTATAACCTAATATGGGCCATAAAATTTTGGTGTTAACTTCTGATGACCTTTAGATTTGAGAGATGTTTGCTTATAGGGATAGAGACGAAGAAACACTTGATCCCCTACTTCAAATGAACATTCTAAATGATGTTGGCATGCTTTTTGTTTCATGCAATTCTAAACCATAGCCAAATTTTCTTTAAGTGCGTGGATAATGGTTTTGGGATTTTGAAACATACTCTCCATTGCATGAACCATCGAGGTCCCTAATATGTATGATGGAATGTTGTTGATGGCCATATACTGCTTGATATGGGGTCATTTTTTAGCATCATGATAAGTGATATTATACCACTATTCGACTAGAGGTAACCACTGCACCCATTGGTGTTGCTTTTCAGAGGCAACACATCTCAAATAGGTTTCTAGACACGTGCTGACTACTATCTAGTCATCTTGGAGATAATAAGTTGTGCTCATTTGCAACTGGGTGCCTTGTAGTTTGAACAACTCTTGCCAAAATTTGTTGGTATATGCGGGGTCCTTATCTGACACAACGAAAGTGGGCATACCATGGAGCTTAAAAATTTGATCCAGATAAATTTAGGCAACAATTGTTGGTGTTAAGCTATGTTGCAGGGCACACAAGTGAGCATATTTAGAAAGTTGATCAACTACCACCATGCTTTTTGATTTGTTGCCTGCTTTTGGAAGATCTATGTTAAAATTCATGGAAATGTTTGTCCAAATAGTATTTGTTATTAGTGATGGTTGCAATGCCCCTGGAGTCTTCATTGTCTCACCTTTGTTCCTTTGACATGTGTCACATTCAATGACAAAAGTATGTATATCCTTTTTCATTCATACCTAAAAGAAAGATTTCCTAGTGCATTCGTAGGTTTTCTAAAATCTTGAATGACCTACTATAGGAGATGAATGCGACTCTTCTAGTTGTGTTTAAAAGATGAATTCAGTACCAGAAAAAATGTGACCTTATACTATAATGTATTTTGTTTCCATGTGTAGCCTTTGGGAGGATTGGGGTCCTCTTAAAGTTGTTTGATGAGCTGACACACTTGATCATTCATCAACTAGTATTGTCGTGCTTCTACTAACCATTCTAGTACAAGTGAGGATAAAGAAAACATAGATATGTCTTTCTCATATTTCCTAGCCAAAGCATCTGCCACGACATTGTCTTTACCCTTTTTATGTTTGATCTCATAATCATACCTTGTCTTCTTAGTGAACCAATTGTGCTTCCCTAGAGACGACAACCTCTTCAAAAAATGCTTTAGACTGTGATGATCTATTTTAATCTAAAAGTGTCTTGCAATGAGATAGAGGCACCAAGTTTTGACTGCATGAAGGATGACTATCATCTCTTTCTTATAAGTGGGTTTACCTAAATTCCAACCGACGCACACTTGTTTACTAGTGAAGGGCATGGGGTGCTCTTCTTGCATGAAAACTGCTCCCAAACCGTAGATTAATGTGTCACATTACAGTACAAAAGCTGTGAAATTAGGTATTGCTAAGATCGATTTGGTACACATAACTTGTTTTAAATCTAAAAAGGCAGACTTTGTGGCCATGGTCCAAACAAAGCATTCTTTTTTACCAAGGCCATTAATGTGGTAACAATCTTCCCATAATTCTACACAAACTTTCTATAGTAACCTATGAGCCCTAGGAAGCCACATAATCTTTTCAGTGTTTTGGGTTGTGTCCAATCTTGGATAGCCTCAATTTTCTTAGAATCCACTCACGCCCTATGTTGAATAGTAATGCGATTCAAGTATTCGATCTTAGAAGCACCAAAAGTGCATTTGGACTGCTTGAAAAATTACTAACTGTCCCTAAGTAGTTGTAGTACTTTATCAACATGTTCCACATATCCCACCAATTTGCACTATAGATCAAGATATCATCAAAGAACACTAGCACAAAGAAGTGTAGGAAGGGTCTAAAGATCTTGTTCATGATACTCTAGAAGGTGGATGGGGTATTGCAAAGTCCAAAAGGAATCACTAAAAAATCACAATAGTCTTTCATGTGTGCAAAAAGTAGTCTTGGGGGTATCAACTTTCTTCATTATGATTTTGTGGTATCCAGACAAAGTTCAAGTTTGGTAAAGAACATGGCACCATGAAGCTCATCCAGGAGGTCATTGATAATTGGAATTGGGAATTTGTCTTTTATTTAGTAGTAGTAAATACTACTGGGTAACTGAACATATGATATTCCTTTACAGTCAACTCGGTTGGTTCAGGTCGGGACTCAACCAAGTTGACATGTTCGGTACTAAACCGGTCTCTTGATCTAATTTGAAGGTCGATTCATCTCAGTGGAGGGTCAACTCGACTGAGTCCGATTTAGAGTTGACTGATTTTAAAAATAGGGGATAATACCCAATAGACCGAGTGCCTTGTAGTAGATGGGAAATGGAGTCAAAACTTCCCTTGGTTTTAGATATGAAATTCTTCACAAGAAGGAGGATCCAAGCAATCCCTTCAAAGCACAACCCAACTCAAACAACCAGTGCGCCCCTCTCATTGTGACCAACTTGCAAAGATAGTGAGGCAACCAACAATACACTACCACAACAAACTTGTTTACAAAGGTTAGATGCAATGCTTGAAGCAATAAAAACAACCTAGATGTGATGAAAGAAGCAACCAACAATCAAATCATTAATCTAAAGTGTTTATCTAGTAGAAAGCTACGACAATTCCTTAGTATATATTTACTTTAGAAATAACAACATAAACGAAAGATATTACCTAAGCTGAGATGAAAGAATCACATCACATTCACCATGAGCAACAATGAAATTCAACAAAGCACCATCCACACAACTTTACACAGAAAATGGAAGAACATAATTTTATTATCCAAGTTTGTCAACTCTCCAACCCCTTACAATGGAGGAGGCCTATTCCTTTTATAGAACAAGGAGAGCCTCGATACCAAGGGAAAACAAAATACAAGTTGCTATTTTACAAAACCGACCATTTTGGTTTATGAACTAACCAGTTTGGTATAAACTGGTCCAACTCAGCCAAATTTGTACCTACTTGATTTCCTACAGACCATGGCACTATTAGGGGGAAAAATTTTGCTTGACATAGTGACACAAGCCAACCTGGAATGATAGTATAAAATTCTTAAAGTAAAATTTTTCATTTTCTTTATGTTTTTCATCATATGCTATCCGATGAAGTTGAAAACTTGAAACCCCTCTCAAACATCCTAAAACAATTAATATACAAAAATTGAAAGGTAGACAAGGAAATATACAATGTTCCACGGAGTTTCTAGGATGAGGAAGCACGAAAGTGGGGAAACACACAAGGGGGACGTTGGAAGCCACCCCAAATTTTAGGGAAATTCCGGGGGAATGGGGGGGGAGGCGTTGGAGTCATAAAAATTAATTTAAAATATAAAAATGATAAATCCCAATAATAATTATTACCATGTAAAAACTAATGTAGTCATCAAAATGGCCGATTTGGAAACTCATGTAGTCATCAGTCATTCCATCATTTAGCAAGGGATATCTTGCTTGCTATGGTAGTCTTGGTTGGTAAGCCAAAGAAAAATGTGTATTCCATAACCTCTCACATGAAGTACCTTGATAAAATTGGTGTGAATGGGCTTGGAGCCCATGTGAGAGATACCTAGCCTACAACTAGACTACTTGGGACCCTGACACAAAGACTTCCTAGCCGACTTGTGTTGGAGAAATGGAAGGGGATATGGATAGCCTGAGAAACTGTGGAGTAGAGAAGGGTGTACCATACCTTGTGTTGTGCAGGATGATGGGGAATGAGTGCATGGGTGGGGACAACTATGGAGGGGGTTTCTTTACCTTTGGGTAGTGTGAGTGTGTTTGAGTAAAGAATTGGGAGTTCACCCTTGATGTATTTATAGCCCCAACTTGGGGTGGCCTCTTTCAAAGAAAGAGATTGCTCGACAGAGTGCAAGGATATTTATAAAGATAAGTTTCCCAATTGTGAATGCATGAATGCCATGGGTTTTATTTACGTTATGTGTTTGTTAAAATTATTGTTAATGGAAATGATTCTATGCATGGGTTTACTTAGCATGGTTATATGCATTCATAATAGGAGTTATTTCATAAATTAGAATGGAAAATTTAGATATTTGATTGCAATATAAATATATGTATATTCTTCCATTGTTAAAATTAATGGAATAACAAGTCGATGAAACAAAAATCCAGAATTGGTATCAGAAACATAATTTGTTGTGGAATTGGTACATCATGGTCTTTAGTAGTGGAAAGAGGTTTCTAGGTATGTGACATGAATTGTCCAATGATTGAAATCTAAATGAGTGTTGTTGATGTTGTATTAATGGTCTAGTTGTTACAATAATTCGGAACAATGGATCTTAATCTCAAGAACTTTTCATGAGATTCTCCTCAAAAGGAAAGGAAATTCAATGCAAATGTATCCCAAGAAACCCTCTAAAGTGAAAATCTCTAACAACATGACAAAATTGCTAAAAAGGGGAAATCATGGTGTAATTGCACAATTGTGTTCACTAGATGTTCAAACATATAGATCCTCTATTATCGTGGGTATCCAAAGAGTTATTGACAATCATTCCAAGGTATTTGGATATATGCCTAAAGGCCTACACGACAATGATAGTCACTTGCAACTGGGAAGTGTAGCACCTAACATTAGACCTTATAGGTATCCATATGCATAGAAGAGTGAGATTGAGTGGATGGTTCAAGAAATTTTAGATGTTGGCATCATTCAACCAAGGCAAGGTGGTTTCTCTTACCTGTAGTTATGACTACAGGTTCATAGAAAGGAAGGTTCATGACATATGTGTCTAGATTATATAAATCTCAACAAGATGACCATTAAAGATAAATTTCTTATTCCTTTACTAAGTTGGATCTCCATTCTGGATATCATCAAACGAGAATGAGGCAAGAAGACATCCCAAAAATAAACTTTAGAACAAATGAAGGTCATTATGATTTTTTGGTGATGTTGTTTGGTCTTTCCAATGCACCTTCCACATTTCAAAGCTTGATGAATTCTATTTTTAAACACTTCCTTACAAAATTTGTGCAAGTATTTTTTAATGATATATTAGTCTACAACAAATCTTGGGAAGAGCTTGTACAACATGTTGACGTGGTCTTAAAATCAATGGAGGAGAAACAACTATATGTAAATCCTTTCAAGTGTGCCTTTGATGTTTAGGAAGTGGAATATTTGGGTCATATTGTATTTCATCAAGGTGTCAAAGTGGACACTAATAAAATTAAATTTATGATTGAATGGAAAATTCCCAAAACCTTGAAGAATCTTGGAGGATTCTTAGGACTGACATGCCACTGCCACAATTTTGTCAAGAATTATGGTCAAATAGAAGCCCCTTTAACAATATTATTGAAAAATGAGGTATTTTCTTGGAATCAAGAAGCAACCAAAGATTTTGAAAAACTTAAGGAAGCTATGTGTACAACTCATGTCCTAGACAAACTTGACTTCAGAAAAACATTATTGTGGACTGCGAGGCCTCAGGGAGTGGCATTGGTGAAATTTTAATGCAATAAGGAAGTTCCCTTGCCTTTGAAAATTATCCATAAACTTAAAGGGAAAAACTCACTTGAACCAATTTATGAAAAATAAATGTTGGTCATACTGCATGTACTTAAGAAATGACACCCTTACGTAACATGAATACACTTCAAGGTAAGAATAGATCATGATAATATTAATTACTTCTTGGAATAATGATTATCTTCAGAAGAGCAACAAATTAAACGTGCTGCAAATATTTTAGTTATGGCTTTGAAATTATCTACAAAAAAGGAAAACAAAATGTGATGGTAGATGCACTTTCAAGGAAAGAAGAAGACACAAAGGGCTTACTTTGTGCCATTTCCATTCTGCAATTTAATTAGGTGCAAGAAGAAAAGATGGAATGGAAGCATGATCAAAAGACATGCAATATAATTCAAAAACTACAATAGGACCCTAGCGCATTAGATAAATTTACGTGGAAGAAAGATTCACTATGGTATCATGATCACATATATTTATGTAAGAATTCACAACTCAAACAAAAGGTCCATTTAGAATTACACACTTCTCCTATAAGGGGGATACTTAGGGTACTTGAAAACTTACCATAGGGCCAATGCAGATTTTTTCTAGGAAGGTCTTAAAAATGATGTTCAAAATTTTATCGTACATAATATTTGGTTTTCCAACATAATAAGGGGATACAATGAAAACTGTTAGCCATGCCAAATCAAAGTTGGGAAGAGGTCTCAATGGATGATCAAAGGTCTACCAAAGTCTTGAGGAAAGAATGCATCATGGTAGCGGTGGATTGAATCACAAAGTATGCCCATTCTTCTCTATTTCTCATCCTTTTAACGCAAGTACAATTGTTGTATGATTCATGGAAATAGTTCTGAAGCTACATGTAATACCCAAGATTATTATAAGTGATAGAGATCCAATTTTTTACTGACAATTTTTGAACTAAATTGTTTTCTTGTTTGGCTAATCAATTGGCTCATAGCTCCTCTTATCATCCTCAATATGATGGGAAAACTGAGATTGTGATTAAATTTATAGAAGGGTATCTTCTTTGCTTTGCATTTGATAAACAAATGTAGTGGGTCAAGTGGTTTCCCTTGGCATAATGATGGTACAACACATCTTTCCATACTTCATAAAAATGTCTCCATTTATGGCACTTTATGGCTATCATCCTCCATCCATCACATCACCCTTGAAAGGGAAAGCTAAATTTCAACCAATGGAAGATCACATACAACATCAACAAAAGGTTCTCTAACATTGAAAGACAACTTGGTTATAGCACAAGATTGGGTGAAACAATAAGCATATCAACATTGCACTGAAATAAAATTTGAAGTGAGATATTGGGTGTTTTTAAGGCCACAACTGTAGAAACATATGTGCCTCAAGCAACAAAAGAATGTCGATAAATTAACACCCAAGTACTATGGACCCTATAAAGTGTTGCAGAGGACTGAAAATGTTATAAAATGGAGTTACCTCCATCTTCACATGTACATCTAGTCTTCCATTTTTCTTTCTTAAAAAAACTAGATCCTAGTTCAAATTATTTTACCAAATATTGATGAAGAAGGGAAAATCATACTAGAACTTGAAAAAATACTAGAAATGATACTTGAAAGATAGATCAAGCAACTGAAAAATTGAGCAATTATTGAGTATCTCATAAAGTGGAATAACTTCTCAATAGAAGAGGTGAGATGGAAATATGACTTCATCACATAGAAACATCCACAATTAATCAAGTGTTGAGGAAAACACTTGTTTGAAGGGGAGGGCATGGTAAGCCTTCAATATTGAGTTCTTACATTTCTATTGTTATATTAGTATTATCCTTATTTGGATGGCTATATGTAAATGCACTCTTTGTCTCCTCTCTATACCAAGGAGACATAGTTTTTGAGATTATCTCATCTTGTGCATTTCATATATTGTAGAAGGAGGTTTCCCTCTTGAAGATACTTCTTATTCATTTTCTTTATTTCATCCTCGAAATTTATAGTTACTTATTCTTTATATTTTTATTCTATTTGGGGAATTTGTTCCATAAGACAAAGGTTGTTGTAAATTGACTATTATGATTATTTAACTAAAATACTAATTATGTAAATAATAAGTAAGTGACTATTGAGACCATTGGCATCTGAAATATGATAAGTAAGTGACTATTGAGACCATTGGCATCTGAGATATGCTTGAGATATGCTTGTACACAACATTTCAAGCTTTCTTGAGATTGAAAACCTTTAATCATCATGTACACAACAATTAAATCATTGAGGCCACATGCCTCCTCTATAGGTCATTTGCAATTGTTGGGTAAGTTCTTTGCATACGAAAAATGTGGTAGTCTATCCCCTATTATTGTTCATTGAATTCATGTCTATATACAAGACTTGGATGATTGAATTAGCACTGTATGCTTTAATTCTCACCTTCCATTAAATCATTGGCCAACAATTTTAATTCTCACCTTCCATTAAATCATTGGCCAACAATTTTAACTAATGAGCTATCTTCTACATAGAGGAAAAACAAACGAATTAAAATTCACGAGGACATGCTAATGAATGAGCATTTAATTACAAGTAAACCAACGAGTTGCCCATCTCTATTAATAGCATTTGGAGTGATATACATGTATTATATATTCCTTGTTCTGGATAATTAAGAATGTTGCCATTGAGCGAAGCCTTTCAACATTTATTTAGCACTGTAATAATGTTGTCCACAAAGAAGTGTTGCTATTCTTTAGTTTTGTTGAAACAATTTAATTATGTTTGTCACGGAAATTGACATCTCAAGTGGTATAACATTGTGTATTTCTAACATTTATTTAGCATTGTAATAATGTTGTCCACGAAGATGTTGGTATTATTTAGTTTTGTTGAAGCAATTTAATTATGTTTGTCACGGGAATTGACTCTCAAGTGGTATAACATTGTGTATTTCTTGCCATCGGATTAACCTCCAATGCTTGAAGAATCTAAATCTATGAGCTATTACATTGACCATGAATGACATAATGAAAATGTTTTTACTTTGATTGTTATAACATAATAATAAATGACACTCTTTGTGCGATTGGAGTCTATCGGTATGTGTATTAGTAATGGAAATGCAAACATTGAGAAAAGCATGAGCAATTATGTTATTTATTCACGTTGGAGGGGTTCCTCTATATTCGTTTGTGTTGGAGAGTAGTGAAATGTTGATGGATTAGATCATGTGTATGGGGAGTCTGGGTGATTGAGAAAACCACAGTGTGAAATAAACAAATGTTTGAATATCCATTGCCTTCAAAGAGAGATCTTTTTGCATTTATGTTGTCTAGTTCAATTAACAAAATTATTCATTCATTTGATTAATGAACATAATGTGCAAAGGACAGTGTGAAGACCATATAATTAACAGTTCCTCATTGGACTATATTGGTGTCTTTTTAATCAAATGAAATGAGTAACATTGTGTTTGTTGATTGATAGATAACATAGTAGAGGTTGTATTTTAGTATTGATAAGGTGTATAACTATTTCCTACCATTATAATTTTCCTTGGCATAATCGTTCCAACTAGCATAACCATCTTTTCATACCTCAAGAGAAGAAACAAACGAGCAGACATAGTTTTTCATTGGATTAACTTGACATTAACAAATGGGCATTATAATAAAGTGTGAATAGAGGTTGTAAAAGACAATTCTCATTTTTACACAAGGAGTGGACTATAAGTCCCTTGTTTATATATCCAACACATGCAAATCACATCATCAAAATTATCACCTAAAATAAAGTATTCATGGGCCACAAAAAAGGGGAAGGATTAAGCACTTTGCCGAGCAACATTGAATGCCATGGCGGGTGCTTGGCTAGCTTTTGGATCTCAGGAATCTTGAGATCCAACGGCTATCCAAGCACCCACCGCAACATTCAATGCTTCTCAGCAGGGTGCTTATTGCTCGCCATAAAAAAGACACAAAACATATACTTTATTCATAACATTGTGCCTTTATTGTCCACCTCGGAATTTTCAATAAAGCCTATTTTCTATTTCCTTATCTCAACACACCAAGCTGCATATTTCATATGGAAATGCCATGAATGAGTTATCCATACCACACGAGCTAGACACTATGGTCACTATTGACACTTCCATTTCCTACCTTCACACAAGCATAGTCATAAATTCTAATATTTCAAAGTTCTTTCACCAGTTTGTTCAAGGGAATGAAATTGTGGTCAATTATTTAGTCAACACTAACAAATGTGGCATTTCTTTTTATAATAATAATAATAATAAATTATTTTTAAAGCTAGTTAGACGTTAATTTGGTGTATGAGATCCCTTAAAAAGAGACAGAAAACATGTTCAAAACATATACCTTTATTCATAATGTTTTTCCTTTATTTCCACCTCGAGATCCCCTTATTTATGGACAAGAACATATCATCCAAACTACCTAAAATAAAGTAATAACAACCATCCAAAAAACAAAAAACATATCTGTAAGTTCCATTCTGATCACCTTCTCCTTGGGAATGTTTCACGTGGTGATTACGATCGCAAGACGTCTCTCCAATAGAAAAAATAACCATAAGAGACTCCTTCCATACATGTTCCATACCAAATCAGTGATGAAACATGGTCTTTCTCGTTGCTAGCTTGATCATCTTTTTGATGGCAGACTGAGTTGACAATAGTGGCGACATAGGTATTCAACAGTGACAACACTTCTTAACAATGCTCATGGTTGCTATCTTCCTGCTTTCTCACACTTGGACAATGTGTTGCATCGTGTGCAGCTCGATTTCTCTATGCAACATAAACACAGAGCTACTTCTCCTTCCTGCCATGGAAATGAATAAAGGTTGTTTAATCTCATGACCTAGTCTGGCTCGAACAGATAGTCACGAATGAAGGAAGGCGGGGGAGTGTTTCTCTTAGTCACAACAACACACACTAATCATTAAAACTCAAATACTGTCACCTACAGGACAAGTTTCAACAAGAAAATAAAGTTCTGCAATTGTTTCAACAAATTGTATTCTATAGGAAACTGTTTCGGCAATTCTGTATTCTACAAGAAACTATTTCAACAAGTAATTTAACTCTGTTTTGATGATCCCTGCATTCATAAAAATTAGGATGATACTCTGTTTCATCACTTAAACAAATTTAACACACTTATACTAAAAAATAAACTCTAAAATCTAACTTGCTACAACAAAATAAATTCAAGACAAATATGAGTTTACAAACTCATAAAAACAGAGCATAACAGAAAATACAGAGTAAAAACTATGTTTTTAACTTCAACTGATTATTTGTATTTCACTCTATTGAAATCAAGATTACATGGATGGATATTTATAGTGTATAAGGTGATTGGTCATTAAATTCATATTGACCTTTCAATGTAACTAAAAACAAAAATTAACCCTTCATAAATTTTTCAAACTTGTTATAAAGCCTCATTGAAATTCTACAGGCTGACAAAATGAGGACTGCGTTGGCCCTTCAGAAATCCAGTGGATGAATGCGATTCCTGGTACCGATTCTTCATGTTCTGTAAAGTCAACATTTTTAATGATAGTGCCTTTTCACAACTTTAATAAGCAAAATCAGGGCGGTGACCGCCTCATCAAAAATTGAATGGATAAAGAGGTGTGGCGGTGGAGGCTCTTCAAAATCCCAGCGGTTACAAACATGAGGGGTCGAATAATTAATTAATTTCCAACATACTCCCCCTTAATTATTTCACAGGAAAAAAAAACAGAATTCTGTAACACTAGATTGCTGCTAACAGTTGTTACAACTTACAAACCCCAATGTTTTCTATGTGAAACTCGAATAGCTCTTTCCCCAAAGGTTTTGTAAATAGGTTTGCAAACTGTTTTTCTGATATGCAAAACTCCATACTAATTTCATTCTTGTTTATCAATTCTCGAATAAAATGATACCTTGTATCGATTGCTTACTCCTTTTATGGAAGACATGATTTCTTGATAGTGCAATGGCTGATTATTGTCACATAAAATCTGAGTTGGTTCTTCTTGTTCATGTTGCAACTCAGAAAGAGTTCTTCTCATCCACATAGTTTGACATGCAGCTGTTGTGGCTGTAACATACTCTGCCTCAGCAGAGGATAAAGTCACTATGGGTTGATTATTTGAAGCCCATGCTACTGCTCCTGATACGAAAATGAACACATATCCTGATGTGCTCTTTCTATCATTTCTAGAACTTGCAAAATCACCATCAGTATATCCAATCAACTTAAAATATGAATTTGATGTATATTGGATACCAAAATTTGTTGTTCCTACAATGTATCTTAGGATCATGTTTCCAACTTGCCAGTGGGTGTTCTTTGGAGACTCCATAAATATTGAAATTAAACTTACTGCAAACACTATATCAGGCCTTGTTGCAGACAAATACATGAGACTTCCGACCGGTCTCTTATACAACGTTGGATCAACTTTTGACCCTTCATCCTTCTTACTGAGTTTTGTGCCAGTTGCAATTGGAGTTATAGATGGCTTACATTTCATCATCCTGAATCTTTTCAATATATCATTTTCATACTTAGTTTGACTGATAAAAATACCATCTTCAGATTGGGTTACTTCAATACCAAGAAAATATTTCATCATTCCTAAATCAGTCATCTCAAACTCTGTTTTCACAGCTATCTTAAAATCATCTACTGAAAGATCTCTGATGACAATCAAATCATCAACATATAAGCAAACAATCAATATTTTACCTTCTTGATTTACCTTAGTATACAAGGTAGGCTCACTTGGACTTCTGTTGAATCCTTCACTATTCAAGTACTCATCAATCCTGTTGTACCATACTTTGGGTGCCTGTTTCAATCCATACTCATCAATCCTGTTGTACCATACTTTCGGTGCCTGTGTAATATGCCCATTTTGACCCTTAGGATATATTGGCTTTTAATGTAAATATTGTATACATGCAATGTAAGTTTCCCTAGCGTGGAGCTCAAGGCCAAGGCCCCACTAGTGGATGCTCGTATTTTATTTAAAAATGCAAGTATTTGATGTTACGTTATCCATGTGCTATTAAGCCATGGAACATTGTAAAATGATGTAAATATTAATATTGCAATAAAATACCCAAAATTGGCTATGGAAGCAACTAATAAGAGGGGGCCATGTGTATCAACTAGGGAGTGGTGAGGGGGTTGTGGGGTTGAACCATATGCTACCAAATTTCATCTTGAGAACCCATTTGAATTTCCTTGCTGACATTTAATTCTGTTGTAAGGAAGTGGCTGAAGAAATCAGTCCATAGCTTCAATGGAGCATGGGAAACCAAGAAATTCATATGGCAGGGTATGGGATCTATTTCCTTGACCCACAAGTCACTCTACCTCATTGGAATTCATTTTTACTCATTCCCATTCCATTGTTGAGGATCAGAGCATCATTTTTCATAAATTACACATGCCTAGCAGTGAAAAAAACCAGAAATGGCAACTTTGAATTAAGCCATGTTTTGAAGTGCCAAAAACGCCCAAATATTTGTGTGAACAATGAAATCCAATGGGAGATCCATAGACCCGAACCTTGGAGAGAATTTGAGAGTGTTAGATTCCCATAAATCCATAGTAAAACCCCGATTTGATAGCCCGGAAATCCAATTATGGGACAGAGTCATTTGGCCATAGAATTGAGAAAATCCAAGCGTGAATGACAGAAAAGAGGATAGAATAGAGGTTGTAATTGCTTGAAAAACCCAATAAAGTCTAGAATCTCAAGAATTTAGCAGCTTGGACCTTTCTATTCCCACCCTGAAGAGCACTGGAGGGAAGGGGCACCTGAGGGAATGTGCAATAGAGAAGGGGACCTTCCTTGTGTTGGGTGTGGTAGGTATTGCGGGTGCCAAGGTTGTTGAGTTTAGCTTGAGATTCTTGTATCTTTTTGGTTGAGCTCACTGGCTTAGCATCCTCCTCCTTTGTCTCCTGCATGCTTGATAAACCCAACTGTTTGTTGGCTTAGCATGACTGTTTGTGTGAAACCATGGCTGTGAGTGGGCTTGTTTAGTTCCTACTTAGTGGATACACATCCCAACTCGGGGGTGGTCTCTCGGCTGAAAGAATATAGGATGAACATATACCTATGGTTGGGTGGAACATTTCTCTGACATAGCCAGTTGCTTGGAAAACTTCATCTTAAAGATAAGTATTCTCTATGGTTTAAATTATGTCAATTCTGTGATCTGCAATGTTTTAACTATTGACTGTTTTTTTAATTGAATGAAGTGATTATCTTAATTTTATCAGCATAAATCCTGTGCATAGCAAGAGAAGGGGATTAATTCTCTGTATGATGTTTCGTCATTCTGCCTGGAAGAAATATGATGATGCATTCCATTCTTTGTGTGTGTTATTATGTTTTAATCCCTTTGTGTATATTCTTATTATGCATTTTATTAAATTGTAAATTCCTTCGTATGGTTTTGGAGAAGAATTAGACACCCCATATTGCATTCATGTTCCCTCTGTGGGTCGGGAGGACGAGAGGGGACATGACAACCTGTTTCATTTACTTTCTTTAACTGTAGACCTTATCTTCATGTCCATCAATTTAATATCCAGGAGGTTGTTTTACATTAACCTATTCTTTCAGATATCCATTAAAAAAGTAGACATTACATCCATTCGATGCACACTCCATTTATTTTGAGTAGAAATAGATAATACCAGCCTTATTGTGTCAAGTCTGGCTACAGGTGCAAAAGACTCATTATAATCAACACTAGGTTGTTGACTAAAAGCATGTAAGCTACAAGTCTTGCTTTGTATTTTTCAACTTTACCATCAACACTTAACTTAGTCTTATAAATCCATTCAAAACTAATACAATTTTTTTTATCAGGAAAATCTACAAGATCCCAAGTATTATTTATTTCTATGGCATCAATTTATTCATCCATTGCTTTTATCCAAACATCCTCTTTAACAACCTCATCAAAATTTACAGGATCACATGCAATCAATGCAAAATTTGAAACTTGATCTACTTCTTCATTCTGCTCATACAATTATCTTAAACTTCTAGTCTTTTGACCTCTAACTTTTTTTCTTAATGAAGCTAATGTAGGATTTGATTCATTACTTACATGTGATCTTGTTTCTTGCTATCCACCAACACTTGATGGTTCACCACGCTCTTGAGTTCTGGGAGTTTTGACATGTGTTCTTTTTGTTGGTGTAGGCATATGTGGAGTCAATTGTCCACCCTGTACGCCCTGCTTATTTCTTTCATTTTTTGCGTGAGGGGTAACAACGTCCTCTGCAACCAGTTTATCTATGCTTCCATCCCACGCTTCCTCTTCCTTAAACACCACATCTCTTCTGACAATATACTTCTTGGTGATGGTATTATAGAGTCTATATGATTTAGACTCCTCACTGTATCCATAAAAGATACACTTCTCACTTCTGTCATCCAACTTTCTCCTCATCTCTCCATGTACATGTGCATAATCTACACACCCAAAAATCCTTAAATGAACAAAGTTGCTACTCTTACCACTCCATGCTTCCCGGGGAACTCAGTCCTTCACACTCTTAGTTGGGATTCTATTCAGAATATACACTGAGCAAGTAACATTGTCTCCCTAATATTCATCTGGAAGGTGCTTCTCCTTCAACATACTTCGTGCCATGTTCATAATGGTTTCAATTCTTTCTTTCTGCCACTCCATTTTGCTGTGGGGTGTAGCGAGTAGTAAACTGTCTTTTAATTCCATGATATTGACAAAATTCCACAAAATCATTTAACATATACTCACCTCCTCTATCTGATGTCAAGACTTTAATAAATCAGCCACTCTCATTTTCAATCATGGCTTTAAAACTTTTAAACACATCAAAATATTGAGATTTCTGTTTCAGCAAATATGCCCAAGTTTTTCGACTAAAATCATCAATGAAAGTCATAAATAAACATTACCAATCAAAGAAGGTGTTTGCATTGGTACACACAAATCCGTGTGTATCAGCTCCAATGGTGCTTTTTCTTTATATGAAACTCCCGAGACAAATTTTTCTCTGTGATGCTTTCCTAATATGCATCTCTCACACAAGCTTGCTGGTTGTTGAATACAAGGAAACCCTTTCACCATCTGCTTCTTCTGTATCAAATCTAAGCCACCAAAATGTAAATGGCGATACCTCAAATGCCACAACCATGATTGATCTAACCTCTTAGTTTTATGAGCTTTCAAAGAGTTAGTCAAATCATTCCTCAGAATCAGCAAAAACATTCTATTCTTTGTCATCTCTACGTTGGAAATCAACTGCTTATTTGGATACTTTTCATAAATAGTATATACCTTGTTCTTGAAGAACACTCTGTACTTTTTCTCTAACAGTTGTCCAACACTTAATAAGTTACACATTAAACCAGGAACATAATAAACATCATGAATTGTTCTTCTTTCACCATTGTTGGCATATACAACAATCACACCTTTACCATTAACTTTTACCTCACTGTCATTACCTAGCTTGACTTCAGTCTGAATACTTGTATCTAGACTTCAAACTAACTCTTTATTTCTAGTCATGTGATTACTGCATGCACTGTCCAAGAACCATATATCATTTGAAATTTCTTGAGTGACATTACAAGTCAAAAACATAGGATTCTCCTCATTTTCAGGCTCCTCAGTAATGTGTGTAGACAACTTACTAGTATTTGCTTGCGTCTTCCAACACTTGTTAGCAAAATTCCCAAATTTCTTGCAATAAAAACATTGAACTTTAGATCTATCATACCTTATATTTATTGGCTTCCATGTTCAACTACTAATCCCCCTTACAGTAGGAGTATTCTGCTGATATTTCTCCGCAAATTCCGAGTCATTTCTGTTGTAACTATGATCAACAGTTCGACCTCCTCTTCCTCTGCTACTAGAATTTCCTCTGCCTTTGCCTCTAGTAACAGACAATTGAGATTTGAAAACATTCTCTAATGGAATATCATCATACCTATTCATTCTTGATTCATGATCAATCGAAGAACCAATCAACTCATCAATGTGCATTTGACTGAGATCTTTAAACTCATCAATGTGCATTTGACTGAGATCTTTAAACTCTTCAATGGGAATAACCACAGCTTCAAACTTCTTTGGAAAGCATCTCAACAATTTCTCAATCACATGTTGGTCTGAGAGGTCTTCTCCATAATGTCTCAGCTGATTCACAATGTTCATGACTTGAGTCATGAAATTATCAACGGTATCTTTGTCCTTCATCTTCAGATTCTCAAAGTCCCTTCTCAAGTTCTGCAACTTGACATTTTTCACCTTGGTCACACCTTGATAACAGGTTTCAAGAGTGTCCCAATTTTTCTTTGAAGACTTAGCATTGAATATCTTTGGAAATATGGATTCACTTAGGCCTTGCTGAATAAGACCAAGAGCTTGGTTGTCCTTCTTTATATTTTCCGTCTACAGAAAACGCTCAACATTTGACAGAGCCAATTTAGCAGCTTGATCAATTGGATCTATCTAGATAGCCAATTGTAACAAAACTCCTAAATATCCTAAGCATGCATGATAGTTCTCATCTTAATAAACCTTGTATCATAGTTTCTCTCAGTCAACACAGGAATTTGTGGCTGCACTACATTACTGTTAGTAGCCATCACAAATCAAATTCCAAATTACTGTGAAAAAATGAGATAAAGAGATCAACCACACTCTGATACCGCTGAGGGAAGGCAAGGGAGTGTTGCTCTCTGTCAAAACAACACACACTAATCATTAAAACTCAAATATTATCACCTACATGACGAGTTTCAACAAGAAAATAAATTTATATAACAGTTTTAGCAAACAATATTCTACAGGAAACTGTTTCAACAATTTTGTATTCTACAAGAAACTATTTCAGCAAGTAATTTAACTCTGTTTTGATGACCCCTGCATTCATAAAACTTAGGATGATACCAGGTTTCAACAAGTAATTTAACTCTATTTTGATGACCCCTGCATTCATAAAACTTAGGATGATACTCTGTTTCAACACTTAAACAAATTTAACACACTTACACTAAAAAATAAACTTTGAAATCTAACTTGCTACAACAAAATAACTTCAAGACAAATATGAGTTTACAAACTCATAAAAACATAGCATAACAGAAAATACAAAGTAAAAACTCCGTTTTTAACTTCAACTGATGATTTGTAGTTCACTCTATTGAAATCAAGATTACATGGATGGATATTTACAGTGTATCAAGGTGATTGTTCATTAAATTCATATTGACCTTTCAATGTAACTAAAAACAAAAATGAACCCTTCAGAAAACTTTTAGACTTTTTATAAAGCCTCATTGAATTTATACAAGTTGACAAAATGAGGACTGTGTTGGCCCTTTAGAAATCCAGTGGATGAATGCGATTGTTGGTTCTGATTCTTCATGTTCTATAAAGTCAATTTTTTTAAGGATAGTGCCTCTTCACAACTTTAATGAGCATAATCAAAGTGATGACTACCTCATCAAAATTTGAATGGATAAAGCAGTGTGGCGATGGAGGTTCTTCAAAATCCTGGTGGTTACAAATATGAGCGGTGGAATAATTAATTAATTTCCAACAACAAACACCCCTAAGCTACAAATATCATTGTGCACACTACTAGGTTAGCGCACAACGACAAGTGATCGCTTCCAACAATCACCTGTACTGCTAAGATAATTACAACATCTCTCTACAACGACATGCAAATGCTCAACAACACAACAAAACAAACATAATTAGCATGCACTCTTCTAAACTATCCTCTAACGCTAAGAGAGAATTTACTCACAGGATTCCCAATATCCTGGTCCCTCTTCAATATCCTGGTCCCTCCGATGAGGGAGTCATCCTAATCCAATTCAATACACATCAAAACTGCAAAGAGACAAATCTTTCTCCTAATTTAACTCAATACACAATACACAACAAAGCTAAAGGGCAAAGAGATACTTTTTTCTTTATTATTGAACAAAATATACTTGTATATATAGACTCTGTATGATGAACAAATTCTTATTTAACAAAATGCTTTTCTAACAAATAAACAAGGAGGTCTCATATACCAATTTGGTTTCTAACTTCATTGTGAATCCAATTCAATATACAACAAAACTGCAAAGAGACAAATCTTTCTCCTAATCCAAATCAATACACAACAAAACTGCAAAGAGACAAATCTTTCTCCTAATTCAAATATATACACAATACACAACAAAGTTAAAGTGCAAAGAGATATTTTTTTCTTTATTATTGAACCAAAAAATACATGTCTATATAGAATGAACAAATTCTTATTTAACAAAATGTTTTTCTAACAAATAAATAAGGAGGTCTCATATACCAATTTGGTTTTTAATTTTATTATGCATTCAAATTACATTATTATCATTATTATGATATTGCAATCAAAACAAATATATTGATTCCACAATTACAATATTTTCAAGTAAGAAAAGTATATGTAAATCAATTTACAAGATATTTGTTCTCCTTTGGTTTTGATTATCAAATCATTACAAGTTGATTATTATTAAGTAATCACAATAAAATTTCAAATTAGCAAAATATAAATAGGAAAGAAACTTCAATTCTACCTTCAAAATGCTTTGTAGATCAATGCATCTTGGCGAAACTAGACATTAGGAACAGGCTTTCATAAACTTCTTTGAAATCAATATCCATGCTTTGTTTTCGGAGGAAAGGGAATCTGCCATGAACGGTAGTGTAAACAAAATGTTTATTCCTAAAAAGAAATGAAGCTCTTTTCTACTCTGAAATCATTATCTATGCTTTGTTTTCAGAGGAAAAAGAATCTCACTGTAAAAGTGTTTATTCTTTTAAAAAAAATGAAGCTCTTTTTTACATCTTTTGATAGTGTATTTGTTGGTAATGTGTTTTATATAACATGCAAAGAATGAATTGGGATAAAAATAAGGTTTCTAATCATTATATGTAAAGATGGTTTAAGTGTCAAAGCAATGTTTATTAAAATACTAAATTTTGAACATCTACTTGAATGGGTACATCTTGTTAAAGGAAGAGAATTGGAATTTAAGTGTCAAAGCAATACTTATTAAAATACCAAATTCTGAGGTTAATTATAGTGAAAGTTGGACAATATGACAAACACAATGAAGTACTTTGCTAACACCAAGCAGACCAATGTTTATTTTTTATAATATTTATATCTTTTTATTATTATTATTATTAACTAATATATCAATAATATGAATTGAATCTAGGTTGTGAATGGACAAACAAAACACTGTGCTACCCCATTTGAGTTGAATTCTCAAGCCTTTTCATACAATTTTAGGATATTCTAATCAATCTGACCCCTTGGACAATTCATATGCAACAAACCCCATCATTACTTTAACCAATAAATAAATAAAAACAATGTTATATTAGATTTTTTTAGTTATTTTCCAATAAAAATTCCAATGAATTTCAGGAATGGCAAAATAATTTTTATTTTTCAAATAAAATAATATAATAAACAATTTCTACAAAATTTTATAATAGACAAATCAATAACACCGTCTGCCTGACATGTAATAAAAAAACCATAATCCCTTGCTGATAAGCAGGCTTTTTATCATTTGACTTTGTAGTTTAACATTGCCATACCCAATTTCAAATCAATGTGACAAACGAAGTATTTGAAGCACCGCCATGGAAAAAAGAGATAAAGTCATCCATGAAAAACAATGAATTTGAAAACACATCTGTTTATAATCGCTTATTGGAACAAATAGAAGTGTATCATCAAGGTAGTAAGCTTCTGGTTTGTTTCCTGCCACGAAATTACCAGATCGAAACAGCTACCAATACTGTTCCCATGTATTTATTGAATACTAAAAAGCAATCACTAGAAATAAAATTATTCAGTTAAATTGTGGACAGAAAACTCCAAACCAAAATAATTCAAGTTCATTTATGGAATGAACAGTCTGCAGGTGCAAACCCAATAACAGATTGCTGCAAATTGTACTGAATGAAGAAATTTTGCTGCAGAAGATTCCCAATAATACTTGGTGTCGGTGCTGCAATGGGTTTCATTCCCAGGCATCTCACATTGTCCTCTAACGGCAAGATATAGTTCTCTGGTGGCGGGCTAAATGTTTTTCCTCCTTCGAAAACAATTGAGAATTCAGGAAATTTCAATTCACTCACACCCGAAATGTTGAAGCAGAGATCAAACTGCTGTAGAGACAACGTTGTGGCCATTGGATATGTAATTGCCACTTTTAGAGCCTCCACTACTATTTCAAAGGCTTCCTCTACTAAATAGGTGAGCGAAGTCCCAGAGTCTATTATTGTCCCTCCGTTGCCAAACTCATCCATCTCCCAAGCATTGGAGGATATAGGAAGTTTTTCTCCATTTATGGCGATTGCTTCGATACCCAAGTAATAGTTTGATGTTCCTCCCTGCAGAATTGGAGTATACTGAATTGGCTTTCTCAATAATGAGGGGCCTGATTCATCCACCATGTCTCCGAATACCAGAGAACTTTTCACTGTGGTGGGCTCCAGATAGTCTGTTAAGCAGTAAGAGAATTTGCCGCCGTACAAACTGGCAGTTTGTATGGCAAATGAATCGGGTCCTTGACCTAAACCCAGTACGCCTCGTGAGCTAGCCTCTGATTGGAATACGTTGTGCAATCCGCATCCCATCAACACTTTCTTTGCCTTCAATGGCTTCTCAGATATGGACCTCAATGTAACTGTTTCACGAAGAAAAGCACCTGTGGTGAAAGAACCGTCCAGGTAGCTTTGGGTGTATTTACAGGCCATTTTAGGCCTAATAGTGCATGATACTGCGGGAGAGAGAGCCTGGCATTCTCTGGAGTAACATGGGACGTATGATAGAGAAGAGGATCTGTCGGGATCAAAAGAGCTACTGCAGTTCGGGCAGGGGTTGCAGTTAATCCAAATGAGATCGCTGCCTGTGTCTGCTACAAGCAGGATTTTTTGAGGAGGAGTCCCAGCATAGAACTCTACAAAATAAACGGCGGATCCCAGACTTGCACCAGACGCTAATGGCATTTCAAATGCAACGTTAGGTCCAAGGTTCGAGCTCACTGGAGGCAAGGCAGGAGCCCCGTTAGCGGAATTGTAGTGTGCAAGATGGGAAGTTATTCTGAAGGAGTCTACGCTTATGAGGGCTTCTATGGCCTGGTGCCTGCTTGGGAAGTGCCTGTATAAGGGGCTATGTAGGGAGTGGCGGTGGATCAGCTTCATTTCTATCGTGAAGCTATCTCCATGTTGCAGGAGGACAAGAAGGAGGAATAATACCAACCCAAAAAAATTATATCTTCCCATTGCTAAGAAATCACGTAACATACCTTGGACAGATTGCAGATATTCGGTGTAGAACTACCTGATTACAGAAGATGGAACGGCGTGGCACTGATGAGCCTGGGCAAGCTCTATGCGCTTTATTCAGATGGTATAGACGATCTCAAATGGAGTAAGTTCAAGAGTGAACAAACTAAATTTTTTCAACTATCTAGAAAGCAAAGTTCCATTCAGATTTACTTTGAGATATAAATGGTTTGGGTTAATATTTTTTTTTTTTTTTAAACAAAGGTTTATGTTCAAAGTTTTTATTAATCAAGTGGAACTATATTTTCGGCAAGATATAAGGGATAATTTGACATAAAATGATCGAGTTTGTTTGTCCACTTTTTAACTGTGTTCGGTAAATGTTTTTTTGGTAAAATCTAAATTTGGAAGTGTTCAAATTATGTTTTTAATCTAGAAATACCCCAACACCCTCAATAACTTTCTAAGATTATTTTATAGATTTCCAACCGAACTCCTAACAAAAAGAGGATGGAAATATACTCGACCCCTTCAAACTTATTACTTTACAGGTGGGACTGGGTACACAAAGTTCATGGATGAGCTTATGTGGATAGTGGTTAGGACAATTTAATGATGAGTTATTTTAATGATTAACATGGACCAATAGTCGGTGAATGGATGATATAATCAAATTTAATCATGTAATTAATTAAATGTTGATTTGATTTAATAAAACTATTTTACATGGTCAGATTTAATCCCACCATACATCAATATTTATACATGTATAACACATCTACATATTCTTGGGTGGTTATGCATTGATATAAGGGCGTCACTTGATGTACCTACTATCATAAATCCATCTTAAAGGAGATCTCAAGTGCAAACCCCTTTTTAGAGTGCAAATGTTGAGGAAGCGTTTTAATTATCTAATTTGTGTAGTTTTATATATATGCCATTGTAAATGTTTTAAATAGTCGACATGTTAATATATATATATATATATATTTAAAATGGACACATGTCAAATCTAGGATGAGCACGGAAGGAGTTACACATCTCCCCTTAGTGGGCTGTAGAATGCGCCTCTTCGACGCAACTAGGTCAGGATCCATAATCAAAGCAGGCATGATGTAGGCCCTTCGAGTGGGCCTCTTGTGAATTCCTTCGGAGTTGAGAACCACATTGAAAAAAAAATATGCATAAAAATATTCATAAATATTTTTTGGTAAATTTCTCTCAATGTTTTAATGTTTTAGAGTTGTTTGAAAATTTTAATTCAAATTATAATAAAGTAATTTTTACTTTTAAATATTATGAATTTTTAATATTTTAATTCATAAGTAATTATAATTGTTTTTTCTAAAATATTATTTAAAAATATAAAAAATAATTTTCAAAATTACCATTAATCATCTCTAAATTATAAAATGCTCCTTTACAAAAAATCTTTGGAATGTTGTGTGTACCAATTTGAAATTAAATACTCAATGCGATGAGTACTCTTTGGATAGGAATTTTTATGTCTGGGTCAAATCCAGAAAGGAACACAAAGTAGTTCTAGTGGTCATATGCTGGACAATATGGAAGATTAGAAACACTTCAATTTTTGAAAACCACCCTGTTTCATTGTGGTGCACTGTGTCTGGGAGCTGAATATGCTCTGAGGATGTACAACGAACTCTGTCACAAAAACATAAAAATTTATAAGCCCAAAATCATGGATCCCCTTCCAGTTATTGATGATGCTCATGGCTTTTTTGATGGTGTTGTTGTTGATGGTCGATGTTGTCCGGGTGCTTTTCTTATCCTAAATCATTCTCATACTTTCAAACTGAAGCTGCACAAAGGGATTGGTACTAACACAAAGGCATAAATCCTTTCCTTATGGTATCTTATTCGGTTTGAATACCTCCCAGGAATTGATTCTCTCAAGATATTTGGAGACTCTCTTATTGTGGTTAATTGGGCAAATTGTTTGGCAGTGCTACGATCTATTGCTCTTTCTCATTGGTGCAATAGAATTAATGAAATATTCAGGAGATTCCACTGACGCTCCACTCAACATATCTATAGAGAACTAAATAAAGTTGCAGATACACTTTCAAAGGACGCGATGCTTCAGGAGGAAGGGTTATTATTTTGGGAGGAATATATTGATAACAATCTGGAAAATGACAGTCATTTTCCTTTTTTTTTGTCTAGTTGCTTTTTGGTTATGCTATCTGCATTGATGATATGTACTATGGGCTTCACTTCCTAGTTTTTTTGTCTTTTTTATTAAACTGGTTATATTCTACTATTTATAGTCTTAAGGCCTGTGTCAGACAATTTTGATACTTTGTATATGTAATATCTCGATTTTTACCCTATTGCATTAAAATTGTAAATGATGTAAATATCGTTATCTAATCATGGTGAGGAGCTCAAGGCCAAGGCCTTGCCATTGATTTAGCATTTTTATGTATCAGCAATTAAGAATAGATGCCTATGGTTCTTGTGCTAGATAGGCACAATGTAAATTCAAACATCATGTAAATACAAATTTTAATGAAATACCCACAACTAGCTATGCAATGCAACAAAGAGATGGGGGCATGATTTTTATAAGGAATAGGGAGGGAAATTATTCAAACCCTTGAGCCAATAGTGTTACGCCAAATTTCATGAGAAAACCCATAAACCACCAACTACCCATTTTGACTTATGCACCCAATCATTTAATTCTTCCAAGAGTTGGTTGAGGAAGTTAATGCCTTGGGAATGAAGAGGTATGGCAACCAATTTCGTGCATGGGAAAGCCATCAACCTGGGAATTCGTATTTTTGCTTCTTGGGCAAGAAAGCACCCACGAAATGGTGCCCAAAGCCATCTTTCACCCATGGACTTTGCTCTCTCAGGAAGTCTAAACTAGCTGGGCTTTCCCCATCACGTTTTTCATCATTTTCCTGCATTTTTCCATGGATGGGAGCTCATTTTTGTATTGCACAGTGGCTGGGAGAGGGGGACCACGATTTGAGGCTGTTATGGAGGTCATTTTTTCCCCAGAATGTCCATGGACGTTTTTCTGAAAACGATTTTTCTCTCCTAGGGTTGTTCCTCGTCTTCCATTTTCGTTTTTGGGTTTCCCACGTTTTTCTGAAGCTAATGAAAACTCCATTTTGGGAATCCCACTGTAGAAACGTTTTTCTACATGCCCAACACTTGTGATTTTGCTGTTTTGTGCATCCCTGTTTTGGTTTGAACCTGTGAGCAAGAAATTTGGAGTGGTAGTGGACAAAATTGGCTTGAAAAACCTAATGGGGGAAGTAACCTCTCAGAAAGATCAAAAGGGCTGGCTACTCTTCTATGCACACCCTGGACAACACTAGAATGGAAGGTATGGCCTGAGGGATTGTGTATTGGTGAAGGGAATACATCCTTGAGTGGGGTGTGTAGGCATTATGGGTGCCAAGCTAGATAGATCTTGTAGAGGGCATCCATATCTCTGTGGTGGAGCTCACTAGCTTAGCAATTCTTCCTCTCCATTTCCTAACAGCCTGATAAACCCAACTGTCGATTGGCTTGCCTGATTTTGGTGTATATTTGGCTATGTGTGAGTCTGTTGTTCCCTTTTTCTTGTAGAAATCATGCCCAGCTCGGGGGTGACAGTTGTATCAAGAGATTGATAAGCACAACTGGCCTATGGTTGGGTGGAACGTTGCAGTTGCATAGCCAGTTGCTCGGGATTAACTCTTTTCAAGATAAGTACTCTCTTTTATAAATTCTGCAATGTCTTTATTTAATGGCTGTCATAGAAATGTTGAATGTATGTTAGATATTAAACATGATTTTAATTCCGCTGTGTTTCTACAATATGCATATGTATATGCCTTTTATTATCAATGAATTTTTACTTAATGGATGTGGGGCTAGTTGCCCGGATTTAATGTCATGTTCTCTCCCTGACTTGTTCTGATGGGAGGGGACTTGACAATATACTTTTTGATTCGTAAGAATAGAAAAAATATCTTTTTACTTCTTGAAAAAATATAATTAAACTTGAATGTACAATGCACCTTTGTTGTTTTAATATAATTAATATCATTTTAATATAATTAATATCATGAATCAAATATATTTTAAAAGAATATGTAAAAAATATTAAAATATACGTTATATCTTTATTACTATGAAAAAGCTAATTATAACAATTAATTTAAAATAACTCCATTATATCTTTTGAAAAGAAAATAACTAAAGTGTATTCAACAAGAAAGAAAAGATCAAAGACCCAACCCAAAGCAAAGCAATATATTAATTACAAACTCACATCCATAAACATAACCCGATTTGATAGAATAAGGTGATGGTACAAGGCAACCAAAATTTTTGTTAGACTTTATATTTTATTACCTAATAAATGACATGTATATCTAACATATTTTATTTTCACTTTTTGAAAGTGTTTATGCTTTTATTTTAGAAAAGGGGCCCCTTATTCCACAAATAAAGGGGTCTTATACACTAATTTGGTGTCTTACTTGACCATGGCCTTAATTTTTTTATTTATTATTATACATCTTGTTACATTTTACAAGGTGAGAAATCAAATGAAAAATTAATGGTTTTATGATTTAACGCTTACCTTAATTTACATGCTCACTCATATGTAAGTGTAGGTATCTTTTTCTTATTCTTCTTGATTATTTTATAGTCGATAAGTTTTTTTTTTTCAAGCAGAAAAAACATGTACTTTTGTTATTCAACTGAATAAAAAATTACACCCTTCAAACATATAATATCCAAAATATCATGGGATCATCTGGAACCCATTTTGACTCATAAAACATAAATATCAGACAACCCTTACATCTCCTATCTGCATATAGTCCTTGCATTCTTAATGATTCACCATCCAAAAGTTCATATGAGAGTTCAAAACTAACAAAAATATCAAAGCACCCTAAACATTTTAAAGAAAAGGTAGCTACACAAAAAAAGATTTTGAGCCACAACTCTCCTTTAGATCTTCAACATATTCTTCCCAATGTAGTAAACCTTCCTCCAGCAATAAGGCATCCTTTGAAAGAGAATCCGCAGAAGATTTTAGTTCTTTATATATGTGGTCTGCACCCCAATCCTGAAAGGATTCCAACATCCGTTTAGTCAACTTGCACCAATGCTGAAGATCAATAGACTGAATGGTGAAAATATTCTTTTCCCATTTAACAATGACATGAGAGTCTCCATAGATCCTCAAGGAATCTATACCCAAAGTGACTGTAAATTGAACAAGAAACCAAAGAGTCAAAAGTTCTGACCTCGTATTGGAACTTGATCCACAATGAAGTTTTAACTTAAAATAATGATAACTATTAACCTTCAGGAAAGCACTTGCAGCACATCTGCCATCCTTTGATGCCCCATCAAAAAAACTTGTTACAAGTGGGAGCCGAGGTATATCTTGTAACGATCTCATCTTCTTCCTTCCCTCAATACAATAATACTCATAATAATTTAAAATTTTGATACAACCAACACTCACCTTCGGAGGACGATCTTCGATAAGTTAATATTGTTGTTATACTCACTCATGATTTATTATAGGTTCTAGTTATTACTTAACTCGCATAGTTATTAGAACTCATTGATCTCTAATCCCATAATTCTTTGATTTATTTCACATTATAGTTTAATTATACGATTTTCCCTACATGGTAGTTAATCTTTGTTGTTCCCCTATCTTGACATTCTTATTTTCCATGTGCCCCTTGCTTATTGGTCTTTCTTTCTCTCTTGTCTACTTCTCGTTTGATATAATAATAATGTATGGGGAACCTTTGTGGTTCCACCTTGCATTGATGCTCATGGAATGTGAGCCTCTACACATACTACATGATATATAAGCCCAACTAGTGGAGGATTGCCATGCAACATTAAGACATTGAATTACACCACAAAACCTCTTTGATTACTCCTATGCACTTGATTGGTTCTATCCTTCCTTAGAACTCGTTACTATCCACATCTTATAGATAATAGGTCCTACATTTGGGGGGGGGTGTATCATATGAAATTCAAACTTAGGTACTCACATATGCCTACCCATTGAGAGGTTCCTAGTGTGGTCCATCCTTGTGCAATATTCATGCATGAATTGCGTAATGATATGATACCTAGCTCAACTACTACTCTAATGTGATGGACACATTTCTATGGTCACCTTCTCCTTATCCTAAACATGGTATCTTATCAAGATGTCTAGTGCTTAGGTTGGGTCCTTGGATGCCTTCTATCCCTTGATCTATAGCCCTCAATCATTTGTTTTACTCATTTTAACCCTTGGGGCATCCACTTGGGTTAATTCCTAAATTTATGGATCCACTCAGGGGCACACACGACTAGTTGGTTTTGTAATAACTTATGACACCTCATTTTGGGTCAATGGAGGCTCAAATCCATTTGGGATTTCTATTTAAGGGGTCAAAGTGAGTAAAATATTATTAACCCTTCTTGATCTCTAGGTGGAGAGTGTACTATGGGTTCCTTAGAGGTGTCACATATATAATTCATGGCATACATAATATTGGGTCATTTTAGGGATTAAAACTAGTGGCACAGTCTTACCAAACCCACGACATCATGCCAACATGCATGGTATGGTTGTTATGTACAACTTAGTCTAATGACTAACCTAATGTACACCTATGCTTGTAGGTCATCCCCTTGCCTATTTATAACCTTCAATTCCTCTTGAAATATTCAACTCAGATAATTTTTTTTTGAAAATCCTAATTTATAGATACACGGTTGGGTTAGAGATTGATCTCCTTAAACTTCTTTGAATCCCCTAGTTTTTCTTGCACTTTTCATATCTAGGACCTCTACAAGGCCTCAATTCATCATCTTGGTTCCATTCTTACAAGTTTGATTATGTTGGTCTTGAAAGAGGATAGGACACCATTGAGGAACCTAAGTTGTGAATAGAACTAGGATGGGAAAGTGAACCCTTGAGATGTGGCTACACACGCAGAAATTTTAAATGGTCTAGATGAGAATAAATTATAGCGGGAACAATAGGCATATGTATTAATATTTTGATACATATCAAGACAAAAATAAATTTAGAGAAAGCAAACATTATTTTTTTTTTTTAAATTATATATTTGTAAACTTCATAGTCGAATGCATATGTGTGCATAGTTTCATCAATAATGGATTTGTGTTTCCTATATAAAAAATACTTGAAAAATAGAGTTATAGAGAAGCATTCAGAAGAATGGAGGTTTTCATGTTTTCGAAGACCAAACCACCATGTTTGTCATTCCAAACCTAAATCTGAAGCAACCAAGTAAAAAAAACATGTATTTAGGAATCCTCAATGGCACCAAAAAAATTTGAATGCAAGGACAAAACACACCTTTATCTCTCACACATGAAGAATTAAGCATATCCTTTCCCTTTGTGTGACAATATTGATGATATTAATAATATTTTAGATCTAGATATGGATTTTAAGGTCTTGGATATGGTTATGGAAAAAAATGATCTTATGCCATAAATGAAGATTATAGGAAAGAAGGCCCAAGAACAACACCTCAAACCAAAACACATGACCTCCAAAGGTGATATTCGGCCTCCAAGTGGGGTTATGCGCGCCATTAAAGTTTTTGAACACTCAAGGGGTTTTCAACATGATGGTAGCAGGAAACATAAGTTTTAATCCTTAGAGGAACATTTCAATGCATTCACATTTTAGAGTGTGGCATGTTGTTGATGCACGTGATTTAGAATGCATTCATGTTATTTATACATAAAAATGAAGACTACGTAAAGCCACACCTCAAACTCTCCAAAAAGATCTCTTTTGTTTGTAGGTTATCCAACGCCTTTCTCAAAAAATGATTGTTGCATTCATTTTTTATTATTTTTGTGTTATTGGAAGGACAAGATTTGTCTATTTCTAGTTTCTAGTCTATGTCAAGGTGGGTGTTATGGAAAGAATTGCACAAGTGCACTCTTCCATTTGGTGAGGGTCTAAGCCTTGTAGGTTACTGCAAGGTCTCAGTCCTTGGAGCCCCAAGTTCAAAGCTCAAGATATCCAAGTTCAAAGCTCAAATGGATATCCAAGTTCAAAGCTCAAGACAGTGTCTCAAACTCTCAAAGGCTGTTAAATGCAATCTTCATACCACAGGCAATCGCAGTATAAGCTATATTGGAATTTGATCTGTAACATAAAGAAATCAATGTAGTGCATAGATATTCCTTGCATTCAAACAGGAAGGAAAAGACAAAAAATTACAAGAGCACAATACAATTTAACCATGAAATCAATCAGACTCTGAGCACATAATATTGTAGAAAAAGATAGCTAGTTCATTAAAACATTCTTCAATCTTTACATCAGTGTATAGAGCCAGCATTCGAACCCCAGCTTCCCGAAGGAAAAACCGACCCCTACTATATCTGTTTTTGGCCTATTTATAATATATTCATCATTGATCTTTTTTCAACAGAGTATTACAATTGTCCAGGATCGATGATCCTTTTTCCCAAAATAATTCTAACTAAAAGATGATGTGGAGAAAAGCCTAACTGAAAAGAAATTCGATTCCCTGTTTCTATGGAGATTACTTTAACTCGAACTGCTTCTTAATGTAGATCTCGAGCTGTCTCCAGAGAAATAGCTGACATTTGAAAATTAAAACGACTACATATAAGCTTCATTTATGATGTGATATGCCTAAAGTTGGAAAATAGAACAAGCTGTTACAAAACCGTACTTTGAAGGAAACTGTTTTGACCTTTTTTAAATTTCTTTAATCACAGAATGTTTTGTTTAATTCATGTTAATAGTTGTAAATCAGTGCCTTGGATTCCCCTTTAGCTTTTAGGTTCAATTTGGAAAGCAATCCAATGAAAATCTGGAGTTTTGAACAATCACTGGACATCTAGCAGTGAATGAATGCTGCCAAAGGTTGTGTGACGTATATTTGACACTTGGACATCACCGTGACTGCTATGAGATGAGTTACCTGCTTGCACAATGCTGCTTCCCTAATGTTTAATTAACTAATTTAAATTAAAAGATCTTCTCCCAAATTGAATTGCAGAGGTGGCCTTTCAACTGCTTGATTGGCATATTTTAGGAAACTGAATCTGGCGAAATCCTGGAAAATAGGCTTCAAAAAGACACCCGTATCTCCCAATTCGTGACACGTGTAAAAACTGAGAGGTTTTTGTAATTTGGTCCATTCCTGAAGTGGGTTTTTAACCATTTCAAACGATTCCGTATGGTTTGGCGTGAATCTATTCCGGAAGCTGATGACTAGAACAGTCACCTACAGGCAGTTCCGTAATGCCTGTCATCTACAGGCAGTTATGTAGCAGCTGTGCAGTTTGGTAGCATTGGTCATTTAGTGGCTCGGTGGCGCACTATGAGGGTGTTATAAATGACTTGGCTCCCAATTCTTGTAATATTTACTTGGCTTGGACTCGAGCTTTAACATTTGGCAGCTTGAACAAGTGGAATCACATTGGCCTTAAAGGCCCTCTTTTTCCATAAAAACATTAAAATATCCAATAATTTTTAAATAAAAACATAAGAAATCTGCATATAGCCCGAGATTAATATACCAAACAACATCCAAATTTTTACCAATAATCTCAGAAATTTGTAGATGCTTGTCGCAGGTTAGAGATCCAGACATGACATGCACTACAAAAATGTGTGCTGCCAAATCAAGTATTTTGGCCAAAGGTCAAAATTTTGCCGAGGCATATTTAAGTACTAACAAGGGGTCTCCGATATACACAAGGTACGTGGAGTCCAATTTTGTGTTCAAGTCTTGTCTAATGTGATACTACTCACATGGGGTATCGACGAGAGTTACAATGGTGGCCAACACTATTGCCTAGTATGACTAGGACATAGCCTGCGCTTAAGTACCTACTGCATTCACAACCAATATGGGCCCCCAGCCGCAGCTTCACTTGCCTAACGACAGGTCCTTGTCAATATTTATAGACTCTGGAACACGTCTTCTACCCAAAAAAAAATCCACAAGAGTTCAAACTGATATCCCAAGTGCCATATATCCAATGTTATTTATAAGAAATATTGCTTAAACATCCATGATAATCATATCATGAATGTTAAAGTATCAATAGTGTATAATGTGACTTGTTGGTATAAGAATTACAGGTTCCTTGTTCAAGTTTTAACCAATAAAATTACCCACAAAATGCAATGATCAGTTACCAAATATTACTTGAACAACTAACTAGTGAAACTACCAAGACAAGTATGAAATATGTTGATACTAGTGGCTGAAAATGTGTGACTGAGTGAAAAATCAGCTAGCAATGATATGTATATGTCATCTAGTAAACAAAATAAGTCATGTAATCAAATTACAACTCATTGCTAATTATCTAAATGCTGTACATGACTCCATCCATACCCATGATATTTGTTTGCTGTAACTTAAATTTAGAAGGTAAAAAACAAAACAGCAAAACCAGATTTATTGTGATGTTTGTTGTAGCTAATATTTTAAAGATGTGAAATCAAAACAACAAACTCAGATTTATTCACCATGCAACTAGAAAGATTAAGATTCAATCACACAAATTCAGATTCTAAAATAAGTGCAAAAATCCTTGGTACTCAAAGATCTGATTTATAAACAGCAACCAAAGGAAAACTACAACTATCTAACTAGTTACTCGTGGTGAAGAAAAACACCTTGAATAAAAGAGTACGAGGATGGGAGACGAGGGATAATACCAATGTTTTAAATGTCGGACTCAGACTCAGACTCGGACTCGGAATCGGTCGAGGGTCAACTCGGACTTGAGCTTAGTAATGAATCGGTAATGACTTGGCCGATTTGAATTTAATGACTCGGTTTACTAAAAAATACATAAAATATTTGAAGTTTAAAGAAAAACAATATTTTAAAGATTCCAATCCATGATACCAAAGCATTAGAGACAAAATATCCATAGTCTGCTCATGTATATACCATATAAGGGTGAATATATTAAAATGGCACGAATTGTACTGTGCAACAGTGCAATACATATATGGAACAAAATACATAATCAATGAGGCTTAAATGGCTTGTAGAGTCCAAAAAAAACATGCTATGATGCCACTACATCATACATTATACTGATACATCAATGATCATACATTATACATGTCATTGATCAACATGATCAATCATCGAACTCATCACCACTACTAGAACTAGAAGTAGAACTAGAATCAGGACTAGCAATGGTGTAGGCAATGGCATCATCATCTGGCTCAAGCTCAGGCTCCTCAAGGTCATCTACAACTGCAGTAGTAGTAGTACTAGTTGAATGCCTAGAAGCACGAGGTTATGGTTCTTTTACAACAGCTTCTGGTACAAGTAGTCTTGGACCGGGGGCTTGTCTTCAAATTCCCCTTTTAAGGCATTATAGGAAAAGTCCTTAGTTTCAGATCTAAGGGGAAACATTGCTCAATAGTAGTTCTTACTGACTATTGATAGCCTGCCATGGGGATCTACTTGAAAGTGTCCTGTACTGAGGAGTCACTACAACACAAGTGGGCCCAAGACATAGGGAAGACATGGAGGCATTCATGGTGAAGGGAACACAAAGGGGAAGATCAAAAGTCACTCTATCGGCCTTAAGCCAAAGGGATTACAACACAAGGTGGAGTGGTATGAGTAAGGTGGAAAGGCCAAATATGGAGCCAAAGAAGAGGGGTAATCTTTGTAAATACCAAGAGCTGTTTTGGTTATTGGTGTGTAAACAAAACAAAAATCTCTTATCCTTATTAGCCTACGATGAATACTACCAACTATACTCATCAAAACAAATCATTGTAGTGCAACTATAAGACATGGAGAAGCACAGCATCAATAGAAAGCATAGCCATAATGAATCCTCAGGGGTGGCATGGCAACACATCATGGCATAAAATGGCATCATCTCTTGCCATTTTCATCACTGATCTCTTTGTATGTGGCATAACAAGTACAATCACCCTCATGACAATATACTTTATAAGCATTGACTGGTCACGAGTGAATTGTATGTCCCTTGACTGTTCATTTAATGACAATTATAATATCTATTTATTTAATTACTACTATTAGCACTATCGTTTGTAATTATTATTATGTTCATGACAAATTGATTGTTGACAATGGTAAACTCCTGTCTCAATCCCCAATTGCTGTAAAGACAAATGGGTGAAAAAAACCAAAATTGGCACTTTATGATGATTGAATTGGATCCTAGTGATTTTTCCCATTATGGTGCGATCTATTTTGGATTTTGATGATTTTTTCCACTATGGCGTGATTTATTATGGATTTTGATGATTTTTTCGTCACCACGCAATGTCATGATTTTCTGTAAGCATTGCAGTTTGTTTAAGGGATAGCATCGTGATATCTTGCGGTGTGGCTGATTTCTCGTTGAAATTTTCATCTATGGTTAGTAGTAAGACGAAAGGATTAGTTAGTTGTTAAATATGTAATTTGTTAAGCCCCTAGGTCTTGGGCCATTACATTGCTATTGTATTTTTATTGTTTCCATTATTGGTTTACCCATTCTTTGTAATTGTAACCTACTAACCTTTGTTTCGTATATATACCAATGAGATCTCGTTTTAGAGATCATCAAGAGTTATTTGTAAACATAAGATGTAAAGGAGGTTTCCCCCTCGAAGTGGCATTGCTATTAATTCAACTTTATCATTCTCATGGCGTCGCATTACTTATTGTTACTATTTTATGCTATTTGGGCTATTTGGTCCATGACTCCATATCATTTGGTGTCAGAGCGGGCGATCCTTTATTTGGTCCCTTCTAACGAGTCATCATACCTACTTTGCTATAACGTTTCTTTGGATCATTGTCATTGAGTGAAATTTTCAGGGTTGAGAGAGGACATAGTACATTGGGTAAAAATTTCAGAATTTGGTTCATTATATTTATTGATTAATAGGTTGTGCTTTTGTTTAGTCCTTGAATTATGATTAAATATGTTGGAACCCCTCTCAAACGTCCTGAAACAATTAATAATAATATAAAAAAAATTAATTAAAAGGGTAGGCAAGGAAATCTTTATATTTGATATTTCCCTGTCTACCGTTTTAAACTTTTTTATATTAATTGTTTTAGGATGTTTGAGAGGGGTTTCATGTTTTCAACCTCATCGGACTGCATATGATGAAAAATATAAAGAAAATGAAAACTTTTACTTTAAGAATTCTATACTATCATTCCAGGTTGGCTTGTGTCACTGTGTCAAGCAAATTGTTTTTCCTCCAAATAGTGCCATGGTCTGTAGGAAATCAAGTAGGTACAAATTCGGCTGAGTTGGACCAGTTTATAGTTTATACCAAACTGGCTAGTTCGTACACCAAAATGGCTGGTTCAGTACCATACCGGTCCCCTGAAATTTTTAAAATGGTACATTTTTTTTCTTCTAAAATTGTATATGTGTGATTGTTGTGTTTGCAGGTAATGATATTTATTACTGTGTATTCAACACATTTCATTGTTTTGGGCTTTTGCCCATGTAAACTTTTTATTTTCCTATTTTTTGACATTATATTGGAGCTTTCCCTGGGATATGGTTTGTTTCTCCGCCCATTTGTTCCTGAAAATTGGTGCAACATAGACTAAAATGTCTGGGGGAAAACAGGAATGTATAAAGGATGGAACAAACAAATATCTAAAATGGTAAATTTTTAATTTCTAAACAACTGATGGTGTTTGGAACATTTTTATAAATTCTAATGAAGTGATGATGCCTGGAAGTAAATTTTAGGGAAGATGTTAACAGCAGAATTTGTATCAGACTGCATATGCCTTGACAAGTTCTAGCAACTTTTGTGTCTAAAGAGCCAACAGGGTTGAAAGGAAGACATCAGCTGCTGACAGAGCAACCTCTATTCAAACAGATATGCTGGTAGTATATGTTGTGTGATCTAATTGGGAAAAGCATGTAAATGGAGTTATTTCCTTTTTATAGGCAACTGAGCAAGAAATTATTCTGTAGCTAGTATGACTAGGAGGTTATACCATATAGTGACCGGTGGTAGTTTCTAGTTAACTGTTAGACACGTGGAAGAGTTTAACTGTTAGATGCATAAAAACAGTGTTTTGGAGAAGTTAGTATGGGAGCCAAATTATTGTTAGTTTATTGTCAGTTGTCTCTAGTGTCTATGAGACCTGTAGAGGGCCCACGGCTCACCTTCATTGACGAATATCCTTTTCTCTGTGGTGGTATTCTGTTTCTGCTCCTATCTCTTTGATTACCTTTATTTTGGCGATTATGCTATCAATGATATAATGAATAGCGATGCTATTCCCCACCAAACTCTTTACCTGCTCTTAGTAGAACATGAGGATGCCAGTCTGTATACAGAGTATACGGTATCTATAACTACTATGTAATTAGGGGGGCCAAAAATGCAAAAAAAAATAAAATTTAGATTTTTTGGGTTTTTACGTTAAGATTATTTGATTTCTGAGTTAGTGGCAAGTTCTAGTTATTAAAATCTAAATTTCTGAGTTATTTGTCCTTTTAATTTATTGTTAGAAACCCCTTTTAACCCCAAATTAAGGTCTGATTTCTGTGTTTTAAAACCCTAGCAGCACCCTTAAACCCTCCTTTCTCCTTCTTTTCCTTACCATCGCTGCCCTAACACCTTCCCCTTTCACCTTAGTTGCTATCCTCCTCCACACAGCCATCTCTTCCACCTCCCTTGCCCCCTTTTTCCTAGGGCTGTGACAGTCCTATAGGACTGTCCGCTTTTCCTTCCAAGCTCTGCAATATTGCGGCCTTACCCACAGTAAGAAAGGGACCAAAGCTAGTGACTTTTGTTACAAATTTATGTGCTATCTCTTGGTCTTTTGTTTGCTTAAGGATGTGGTTATGAGATCTGGAACTTACGTTTCCAAGAGTGTCTTCAAATGATATTTATTTCTGATGTTAGTTTACACACAGAACTGGTGGATTAAGCTCAGCTTCATACAGTGAAAAGGTTATTTAAATTTGAATGTTAACTAGTGCTTTTGTAAGATGTAAAAATATAATAGTGGTAACCAGGCCTAGGAAGAGTTAAAGCATTATTTTTATCACAATTCAGATCTGAAATTGCACACATAAACAGAAACTTAAAAGGCTAGAAATTAGTACAGTTAAAGGATTGGTTTTTCTCATTAATTACACACCAATAAAAGTTGTTTTTGGGCCATGAATGTATTATGCTCAGATCTGAATTGAATCTGGAATGATCCATGTTGATTGCTGAAGTAGGTTGCTATACTATTGACTTACAGATTTGAAGCTTAAATCTGCAGAATAGGAGTATTTTTGCTTAACACCTACGACACATTTTTGCATACCTTCTCAATATATCTAATTGATAAGCGAAACTGATATCTCATTAATACACAATCTCAGTCATACATTAAATGATAACCCTTGCATCCATTTCTGCTGCTATAAATGTGTTAAATGCACTTGGCTGGTACTTGCTTACATGGTAAATGATCTCTTACATATCATTAGTTAGTAATATTATTGATTAGTAAATGATATTGAAAGCTACTGATCTTTGGAATGAAACTGTTAGTTCTTGCATTGATTCAAAATACATGTTGGTGGATGATCTTTGCCTACATATTGAACTTGTTACTATAAACTCTGACATTTCATTTAGTCTTTTGGTTATGAATTGCCATGCTACAAGTCTATATCTGACTGGTGAATGATATTGAGAACTACAACTCAACTACGATGTTGGTTATTGGTTGATGGTGTTAGCAATATAGTCTTTTGATCCAATATTGATTATCATAGCGCATCTATACACTTCCCTTACCTTTCACTGAATGAACTAAGAATTATTGGTAAAGCGCAATACATTTGACTCCATAAGGCACTGGTCTAACTACAAGGTTGCATAGAGATTACATTTTGTAGTTGTCTTAGTGTTCTACAGGATTCCGTAAGGATACTTCTCCTTGGATGTTTCGACTTCCAAAGAAGTTAGAACGGTGACCGAGGTGACATTGGGTCACTATTCTTAATTTTGCTTACCTAATTTGTCTGGTAACAGGGCCCATGGCTCACCTTCATTGACGAATATCCTTTTCTCTGTGGTGGTATTCTGTTGCTGCTCCTATCTCTTTGATTACCTTTATTTTGGTGATTATGCTATCAATGATATAATGAATAGGGATGTTATTCCCCACAAAACTCTTTACCTGCTCTTATTAGAACACAAGGATGCCAGTCTGTATACAGAGTATACGCTATCTATAACTACTATGTAATGAGAGACACATTTTAGTTTTAACCCATTGTGCTGAAGATGCTAGATATTCAGTAACCTGTTTTTCATATGCATCTAAACGCAAGCTATTTATTGCATATATAGTGAACCTCAAACTTTATATTGAATATTAACATTTTTACTTGATGTTTTTGCAGTTATGAAGTTCTTCATACTTTGGACAAAAAGAAGCATCAGAAAGAAGGACCCATATACTACTACGTCTTCAATTCACTACTTTACTGTTTGCTAGTCATCCACATTTATTGGTGGGTTTTAATGTATCGAATGCTTGTTAAGCAGATCAAGGCAAGAGGCAAGCTTGGGGAAGACGTTAGATCAGGTTTCTCATACCACTCTTAATATATTTTAATATTCTTAATGCGGTGTTCAGTCATAGGGATTCCATAGGACAGGGTTTTTACTCTATCTATTTTTGATGGTTTAGATTCTGAAGGTGAGGATGACAAACAAGATTGAAAGAGGAGAAGCATGACTTAATTGGACAAGAATGGACAGTTGAAGATGGCAGACGTGCAAGTGCAACTTTTTTGGGAAAGCGTTGCTGTTCCTTTGGATGAGAACCCAAGCCATTTGAAAGTGCAGTTAAAACATAATTTGATGCTGCCAAAATTACCAGTGTCTGAAAGTCAATAATGCTTAGGCTGCATTATTTATTGGATGACTATCAATTGTTCTATCCATATACAGATCAGACGAGGAACACAACCATGGTTTTTTTACTTGGATGTGAACTGTATGATTCTTTGTTGCAGAAGTTGATTTACATATGAGACATTGCAACTGTATAGTTGCAACTTTATTTTTTATTCATATATGGCTCTGCATGTCAATGCCCAAATGGGATTTCTCCTACCCAGATCTCTAGTTCTTAATTTTTTACTTAAGTGTCATAATCTTCTTTTTAGTATTCAGTCTGCCATTTTGTTTCACAACCGAGTGATTTTTAAAAGATTAAATAGCTTCATTTTCGAAGATTAGGTGTTTTCACTGAAATGGATAACATTGACATTTTCTTTGTAAACCTGCTTCTTTGGGTGGATTCTCACGGTGCTCAGCAATTCTAAAACGCCAACTGTTAAGATATACTAATTTATGTGTTGATTTTTAACGGTTATGATGATTATGACAGGCTAAGAGAAATCAAATCTAATCTTTATGGGTGTTGTCTGAGCAGCCGACAAAACACATCTTTCCCGGCAACGCTTGCCAGAATCAACAAAAAATTAATAATTTATGGTTCTGATGAACATAGCATGATTCAGGTGTTTTATTTTGGATTCTGGATTGACTCGGAGACCACCAAAACCCCTTGGGTAAATCATTTGAATGATTCAGGTGTTTTATTTATAATTTATGGTTCTGATGAACATAGCGTGATTCAGGTGTTTTATTTTGGATTCTGGATTGACTCGGAGACCACCAAAACCCCTTGGGTAAATCATTTGAATGATTCAGGTGTTTTATTTTGGATTCTGGATTGACTCGAAGACCACCAAAACCCCTTGGGTAAATCATTTGAATTTTCATTCCTTTTTTTTTCAATGGTGAATTCAATGGTGGTTCATCAAAGGTTACATCCAATGGTGAATTCAATGGTGGTTCATCAAAGGTTACATCCACCCACTTGGAAATATGGAAATATGTTAGAATTACATAATTTATTCATTCATTACATAGAGGCTCAATAAGAGTATCATATCACTGAATCTGGAAGGGGAAGATAACAATTATTTCTCCTAACCATTCAAGCTACATTGACTATTGACTTTTTATTCCTAACAACATAAATGATTCATCAATCAAATAATATATAATAATAGATCAGCGAGAAAATTAATGAATTGTGGGTACTAGAGTATTAATCCGTCAAATTTGAACCGAGAATGAAATGAAAAGGAGGGGTTGGGCTGCTGGACATCTGAAAATTATGTTCTCCATTCGTCTTTTTCCCTCTTTAAGATTGGTACCATAATCTGGGTGGAACCATGAATAAAACCGTGATTTCCACCAGAATCGTGCAAATTGCGTCGGATTCTTTGTGAAAAGGGGGCGTTTTATCACCAGTTTAGCCAACGCCAGCTTTATGAGCTAACGTGAACCTTAGTCTTGGACATTGGGCTGAGTGTCTTATCTTTTCGTGTATGGCTAATGATATATTAACTATTAGTATTCTCAGCCTTAGTTGAAAAAGAAGAGCTTTCAGGAGCAAACAGGAAGCCTGCTGGACTTGCCTGGAAATGATATTGTCTTCCAAATGATATATATTTACATAATTAAAAAATCTACCATCTTTCTCTGTAGTGTGAGAGATGTGTCCTTTTGATGGTCAATTTGTTTAAAAGATTTCAAATAAAAAGGTATGGAAAATCTATATTTTCAAGTATGGCTAATGATCATTAACTATGACTCTTCTTATGGCCTTAAAAATAATAGCTTTCTTGATCAAAGAGGAAGCTTGCTGGACTTTTTAGCCTGGAGATGACGGTCTTTAAAATAATATATATTTATATAATTAAAAAAATCTGCCATCTTTCTGTCTAGTGTGAGAGATGTGTCTTTTTGATAGCTGATTTGTCTAAAAAGTTTTCTACCAAAACATTTCTGTGTTTCATGTTAAATAGCTAGCTGAACAATCTGGTTGGTTTGTTTCTTTACATGCCCATCAAATTATTTGTTGAAGGTGTCATGACATACGAAAAGTTAATCTGATATTTTAATTTTTTTTGTATATTCAATAGGAATCGATTAATAAGTAGACAAACTCAACTGCTTTGGTGATTCATTTTTTTCTGGCTATCTAACTGTTATACCCTGATACATTCATTTTTTTCTTCGAAAATTCAAGGTTCTAGGTCATCTTAAAATGTGCCCAAACTACTAGAAATAAATCCTGATATAAGTTCTAGGAATAAATACCACATATAGATCCTGATATAAATTCCAGGTATAAATGCTAGATATTCATATATCCCACCCATATTTCAGCTAAAATTTTCGCTGGAAAAGGGGTGGAGTTTGC
The DNA here is from genome assembly GCA_027924585.1 of Larix kaempferi. Lineage (NCBI taxonomy): Eukaryota > Viridiplantae > Streptophyta > Pinopsida > Pinales > Pinaceae > Larix > Larix kaempferi. The sequence continues at coordinate 9,402,327 of BSBM01000506.1, forward strand.
CTATTAATTAACTTCTATCCAATATACATGCCCCACCAATCACTTGACCTGCACACCCCATTGCTGTAGCCATTGGTAGAAGGCATCAAACTAATCTTTTCGGTAGAGGATCATCTTAGTCGATCATCCCTGTCAACTAGGTGCTAGAAATACATGTGTAGATGTCATATGAATATGTTTTCTAGCATTTGATATCTTGAACTACATGTTCAAGATTTCAAAATATTTTGTTGTAGGGATTGATTAAGATGAGCATTATGTTCATAATGGCTTGTATCATCCATGAGGCCTTGAGTATTAAACCATCTATATAGTTCCATTTTCAGTTGCGGTTTTCCTCCATTTTCAGTTATATAGTTCCATTTTCAGTTGCGGTTTTCCTCACCAAAATAGCATGCCTTTAAAATAGATGACTCACATATTAGGGAAGAGGATAGATATCATTTGGTGTGAGTTCCATCTCGCTCTAACATGCAAATCAGTTTATGTCAGGGGTACAAGTTATAAGTTGGAGTACATTAGCTGCTGCCATGTGGAATGACAATTAACTTGTATGATTTCAATCCATGTAAAATGGTGTTATGACACATGGTGGTCATAGCACGGTGCCACCACCCAACATCCTTGGTATGATGTACATTGGATGATGGTAAGTGACATATGCAAGTCACTACCATGTGGAATAATGCTAGCAACCTATGTCGTTGTATGTTGTGCCAAGCTAGGAGCTCTACTCAATAATCTCTATCCTCACTCATATCATATGGGGATTGTAGGGGGATTGTATGCATGCGAATACCATATTTTTTGTGTTGACAATGCCATATGCTATAGCAAGAGCAATTTAAGATTTGGCATTTAACAACTAACACAATGAGTACTTGACAACAATTTCTAATTTAGTGGCACGTGTTTTTTCCTTGTTGGTGTGCGGCATTTGATGTAAGACTTACACAGGTTTCACAATCAATAAAGAGGGTTTGATTTTCATCAACTTACTTTTGTCCAATATACATGCCCCACAAACCAATTAACCTGTACACCAAATTGTCGCAGTTGTTGATAGAAGGCATAAACCCAATCCTTCTAGTAGAGTATCATCTTAGTCTAGCATATGTGTCAGCAAAGTGTGAAGTGGATCATATCTGTGTACTATGAAATTAATAGAAGATTTCTACAGTGCTTAAGAATATATTAAATAATGAATAAATGATAGAATGGCCATATTACAATGAGCCTCATGGTAATGTACTTGTATGCATTAATTGGGGATGAGGTGAAGAGGTACGCACCTTTTGACTTTTCATTAGCCTACATTTATTATTTTTGTTATTACTATTATATTTATTTTTATGTTTGTTACATTGCCACTCTTTTAAGGAATGCTTTGTCCTCGAAGCATAATAAATATGATTCTCCTTTGAGTGCTGACAAGGTTCCTTTGTAGGATGTGCATCATATCTTGAAGTCTTTGGACCTTTTTGTTGAAGTTGAATCCTTGATGTTTATTGGGTGCATATTTGACTTGCTTCCATTGTTGTATGCTTGTGTGTGTTTCATGCATTTTTTTTTTCTTAGTGGCAATTCACCTTTCTTGAGAGTGGACCCTTCCACACCATATAATTTGTAATGTTGACCTTGCTAATCAAATTCCATGAACTATTTTTCAAGGCTTGTGGTACAAGTATCCAACTGCATCAACCATTCTGCATCTAGCACCATATCCATTTTTTTGAGTGGTGGAGTATTAAATTTTCTTTGTAATTCTAGTTCTTGTATTTGAATTAAGACTTTATGCAATCTTCCTACTTATTTGAACCCTTGTCCATCAATCAGTGTAACTGTGAGGTCCTTGGTGGGGTACACAAAATGGTTTAGTTGTTTAGAAACATTGATGTCCATACAATTATGAGTACTACTCAAATATACAAGTATCGTTACACTTCAATGTTTTATGATTCTTTTAAGCTTCAAGGACTTAGGTTGCGATTTCCCTGTCATGGTTTCCAGTGGAACTATAGCCTTCTTTTCTTTTGTTTATTGGACTTGGATCTTATCAACATTTGTAAGATGAGGTGGAATATGTTTTGTAGTAAGTTCGTGTACTTGGTCTTTGTGTATTGCAATTTCCTTTTGAGATGTCTTCTCCATTTCTATTTTGTTGGGTGTAAGATATGGAAGCTAAGGATATTTTTTGGCATAATTTTGTTATCAATGGTTGGTATTTTGATTTTGACTTCATTAGGTTGACTTGTTCTACCTTGACTTCCTTCATAAACCGTGGTCGAAAAGTTTATACATATTAGTGTCTCTTCGGAAGAAATGAGTCTTATTTTTTATTCATCTCGTCTTTCAGTTGATTGGTCAATCCTTTCTTTGTGCTAATTAATTATCATTGATGGTTTGTCTTTGTCGGATTTTAGGTCACATAGATGTCCTTGACTCCAACTCTTATTGCATTCACAACAAAAAACTTGTTTTTTTATTAATTCTAGCCATGATCTTTGGGAATCTTCAATACATATGTTAATGTCGTTGCCTATATCTTCAATTAATTTGTTAATTTTATACCCTAATTCTTCATAATGACAAACAACTATGTGTGGTTCATCCTTATTTTCTATTTTAACCATGGCTTCTTGACGAGGGCCCACTTTAACTTTACTTTATATATTGTGTATATATATAAAGTTATGAGATCAAATTTTGAAAAGATATATATATTTTTATATAACCTTTCAAAGTAAAAATAAAAAGAAACAAGTAAAATTAACATCAAAGCTGCTTATACCTGCCTCTTAAAATGTTTTAATGTAATAATTGTACATAATTCAAAATTAAAATTTAAAATAATTATGCAACATTTTAATATTGTATTACTAGTGTATAGTTTGAAAGCAAAAGAACAATTACATGTCTTTCTCCATGCCTTTTAAAGTTGAAATATATTTGGAGAGATCTAAGGGTTATCAACTATTGATAAAGTATTGATGATGGCATATTATCCCTATCTATAACACTCTCAAGTATAAGTGGAGTAGAACAAAAATGCTATCTAATATCACTTAATTAAACATTCAAAACTATTATAATACATCAAGTATTTTTTCGCATTGTAATAGTTATTATTTTGTCAGTGGATATAGAAGGCAATGTGACTAATTGTAAAACATATCAATGTTTTTCCTATTATAAAACGTGATTTGACAATTTCAAAATTACTTAATAAAATTTCAATAAAAATGTGATGGGAAATTGAGATGTTAAAAATTATTAATAAACCTAAAAATATTGAATCTTGAAAAAAAAAAATCATTGTGAAACCATTACAATATATATATATATATTAAATTATTCTATAAACCATTACAAATTGATACTTAGTCAACATATTTTTACATAGTGAAATGAGTAGCAAAGCTACATAGAATATGTTATTAAATATATTTTGTAAAATTCTAAATATTACAAAAAAAATAATATTAGAGGTTAAACATTTTTATATATTTCTTTAAAACAAAGTTATATATAATAATAAAAAAATGTATTTAAAATATTTATAAAATTCAAATGAGTTGAAGTAGGGTTATTATTAATTTTCTATGAATACTACTAGAATAATAATTTGATATTAAATAGTATTTTGCTTTGCTTAATGTTAAATAGTATTTTGCTTTGCTTAATGTTTTGAATAGAATAATAATTTGATATTAAATAGTATTTTGCTTTGCTTAATGTTTTGAAATTTGTTAAGTTTTTTATATAGAAAAAAATTATAAAGATTTGTCTATGTAAAAAAATTGTAAATAAATTTGAAAATATTTTCATATTTTAAATATAAATTGGAAAATACTTTGACATAGATTTTTTTTATAAGATTTCAAAATGAATTAACATTAGGAAGATAATTTAAATTTCAAATCATAATTTGATAATTGATATGATGATTTAATTAAAAATTATAAAATATAAATTTCCCTAATAATAATAAAATTATAAATTTTATTCAAAATCATTAAAAGTGAAATGTTAAATTAATCCAATGTGTCCAATTTTTCTACAATATTTAGATGAGAATCTACTATTATGATGGAAAGAGATCAAGTATACAAATATTTTAAAATACCCTTGTAAATAAAATAACGCGAATTAGTAACAACCTAGATTTTATAATTATATACCTTGGATAAATGCTCGACATGATTATAATACGTACTGTGCATTTAAGTAACATCTTGATTTTATAATTAAGTACCTTGGATAAACACATCACAAGATTATAATACGTATTGTGCATTTAAGTAACAACCTCGCTTTTATTTTTTTGTACGTTGGATAAACACGCTAACTGATTGTATTAATTTTTAAATAATTTTTTTTCTGACAAATCCTCCTCAAAGATAAAAATTTTCATATCAAATATGAGAACCAATAAAAAATAGAATTATGAAATTTAAAAGATTTGAAAAATATTTTCTATTTTATAAAAATTACGTTTAAAAATAAAATTTTACAGCTCATCTGAAAAAACAGATAAAGCTATTAAATACAACTGCAAGTTAACCACTAGTTGTATGCTTCTGCCAAATGTGTGGGTTGTCCAAAACCTTTGTAATCCCTCGTGTGACCGTTGACGACACCTATTTCTCTTTTAAGCCCACATGACATGGACCATCGAAAACCCAATCGGAGGAGATAGAATGTCGAGTATGTGAATAAAGAGTTGTCTAGTCAGCGGGTAAACCACGGTAGAACAAATTACGCGGAAGTGACGTTTGTTTCTACGGCGAGAACGCGACAAAAATATCCTGGAAAGGTGGTCATGCACTATTCATATTTAGAGTTAGATAATTGGAAGAGGTGGTGTTCTTCGCTGCTGTTGCTGGGAAGTTTGTAATGAGTCAAGGTTATCGACCACTGAGTAGTCACCATCGTGATGTGGTTATCAATGTTTTATGGAGTGGACAATTATTACATACACTCAACAACTATACAGCTGTCCCAATTAGTTTTTTTTATAAATTTAAATTTTTAATTTTATTTTTAATTTCAGAAAAGTCACATCCCAAGCATGACTTATTAGTCAAATCAAGATTGCCAACCAACTAAAAAAAAAAAAAAAATTAAAACTAACCTATAAAAAATAAGAATTATAGAATTTATAAAATTTAAAATATAATTTTTTATTTGTTTTAAAATCAATTTAATAATTAAAATTCATAAAACAATAAACAACTATATAAAAATTTAGACTGAAAATTTGTAAATTAATTAATAGTAAAATGCAAACTGATTGCTATATACCTGTCTTGGCAGGTATAATAAAAGAATGTGATAACTTTTCTCAACAAAGACAACATTGTATATAAATCACGTGTTGGCATTAAAGGCAACATAATAAGAATTTAATGCACAATATGAAAACATGTCGATTTCATAATTTGATTGTTGTAATTTGACAGTTCATACACTGATTTACTATTGTAGATTAATCATATGACAATGTGGAGCACACAAATTAAAGATTGGTAATTGTAATTTTTTTAAATTCGTTGTTGATCGAAATTGTATGGATATTATACAATGATTTTGCAGTGGAGGTGTACAAAAGGAATTGATGGTAGTAGTATGCAATATACGGAAATGGATGCACACAACTATATTGATTGATTATATAATTGAATGGCAATATGGAAGTATTATGTATCTTATGGTCATTAAAATGGCAATGACAAGTTGCTTGTACAAAATTTGTGGTGGTGGCTATACTAATTGTATGAACAACAACTTTAGTGATTTTAATCCATGAAATTGGCCACGAATTGGCTATTTGTGAGCATATAACTCACAGAATTGGCCAAAATTAGCTTTTATATCAATGAAGTGGATGGTTTCTGTTCATTATTTAATTATATAAGATTTTTTGCAATTTATAAGAATATATTGAATAATGAACAATTGATGTAATGATTGCACCGAGAGAAACGAGGTGCTCTACAACCCAGTATGGGGGAGATGTTGTAACGTTTGTTACTAACAAAATAATTAAAAAAATTCATGTCGGCTCATAAAATAAAAAAATATAGAAAGTATTTTAAAAAAATCCATGTTGGTTCATAAAATAAAATATTATGAAAAGTAATTAAAAAATAGATGTTCGTTTATAAAATAAAAACTTAAATCCGGATCTATCAATCAAGAGAGATCAAATTTCTTGAGTTTAGATTTGAAAAAAGAAATACACCTCAAGAAATTGGATCCTTCTTGGTGCTTGATAGATACGGGTTTCAGATAGATCTATGTTGGTGATATTTCAATGAGCCTTATGACAATGTACTTATATGCATTGATTGTTTATAAGGTAAATGTGTATGTACCCTTTGATTTTTCATTAGCTTACATTTATTATTGTTTTTATCATTATTATTGTTGTTTTTATTATTATATTTATTTTTATGTTTGTTACAAAGTGTAAGAAATGCATGTTTAGATCTTATATGGACATGTTTTCTAGTATCTAATATATTGAACTACATGTTCAAGATTTCAAAATATTTTACTGTAGGGATTGATTAAGTTTGAGGATTATGTTATTCATAATGGCTTGTATCATCAATAAGGTCTTGGTTCAATGCTGAGGGGGTCAAAGTATTAAGCCATCTATAAGGTTCCATTTTATGTAATGTTCTTAACCCTATAATTATAGAGCAAAATAACAAAATGTGATATAATACTTGTGTTGAACATAAAATACAAAAGAAATAAATAGAACCTAAAAAAAACTTTTGTATCAGTGACATCCAAACGAGAGCAATGTTCACTCACGCAAGGGTGTAGCTCAACTGTCGATTCGCTTGAAAATGAGATGATATGTTTTAATAGAGGTTACGAGTTCAAATCACTCTGACTTACCTGTGCCCCATGCTTGTTGGCTATGTGGGTGCACCTAGGGGTATAGTGGTAGTGGACTGGATTGGACCCCTGGACCTCGTGTCATGCGAGTACCAACCCCATCCCAGTTGTCGATTCCCCTATTACAAACAAAAAGAGAGCAATGTTCACTTGGCTCTTTAGGGGGCACCCTTCTATGAGCAGAGCTCCAATACAATAACAATCTTTGATCACATTACACAACCTTCTACTCTATATGTAGTACATCATAACAAAAACCCTAACTACATGTGGTCCCACTATTAAAGAGGGCCAACCACCTAGTGGGTCTTTAAGGAGACTACATTGAGTAATGTGGAGTAATTATCAATTAACTATCTAATAGATCTTGTTAAAAAATATGGACTCGTACATCAAGAAATTACTCCTAAGTGTCCTCAAAGTAGAGGGGTTAGGGTAGCATCCTAACATACCCCTACCCCCCACCGCCATTGCCACCCCCTTCAAAAGCAGCATTGCCCTCAAGGCCAAAGACAGGGAAAGTACCGCAAAATGGTTGATGTTTCCCAATTGACATCTTTTGGCCACATATCCTTCCATTGAATAAAAAATTCTTAGATAATGCTTGGTGGAGGCGACACTCTCCGGTGGCCAAAATTGCTTATGGCTGGAGCCAAATGGAGCCTTCTTCATCAAGTTTTGGTAAGGTAGTCTAAACTCATCAATTCTTCCCCATAACCTTCTTCAAGCAAGAAACATCAAATATTGGGTGGATCTTGGAGTGTGTTCGAAGGGCTAATTTATTAGCCACCTGTCAAATGCATTGTATAACCTAATATGGGCCATAAAATTTTGGTGTTAACTTCTGATGACCTTTAGATTTGAGAGATGTTTGCTTATAGGGATAGAGACGAAGAAACACTTGATCCCCTACTTCAAATGAACATTCTAAATGATGTTGGCATGCTTTTTGTTTCATGCAATTCTAAACCATAGCCAAATTTTCTTTAAGTGCGTGGATAATGGTTTTGGGATTTTGAAACATACTCTCCATTGCATGAACCATCGAGGTCCCTAATATGTATGATGGAATGTTGTTGATGGCCATATACTGCTTGATATGGGGTCATTTTTTAGCATCATGATAAGTGATATTATACCACTATTCGACTAGAGGTAACCACTGCACCCATTGGTGTTGCTTTTCAGAGGCAACACATCTCAAATAGGTTTCTAGACACGTGCTGACTACTATCTAGTCATCTTGGAGATAATAAGTTGTGCTCATTTGCAACTGGGTGCCTTGTAGTTTGAACAACTCTTGCCAAAATTTGTTGGTATATGCGGGGTCCTTATCTGACACAACGAAAGTGGGCATACCATGGAGCTTAAAAATTTGATCCAGATAAATTTAGGCAACAATTGTTGGTGTTAAGCTATGTTGCAGGGCACACAAGTGAGCATATTTAGAAAGTTGATCAACTACCACCATGCTTTTTGATTTGTTGCCTGCTTTTGGAAGATCTATGTTAAAATTCATGGAAATGTTTGTCCAAATAGTATTTGTTATTAGTGATGGTTGCAATGCCCCTGGAGTCTTCATTGTCTCACCTTTGTTCCTTTGACATGTGTCACATTCAATGACAAAAGTATGTATATCCTTTTTCATTCATACCTAAAAGAAAGATTTCCTAGTGCATTCGTAGGTTTTCTAAAATCTTGAATGACCTACTATAGGAGATGAATGCGACTCTTCTAGTTGTGTTTAAAAGATGAATTCAGTACCAGAAAAAATGTGACCTTATACTATAATGTATTTTGTTTCCATGTGTAGCCTTTGGGAGGATTGGGGTCCTCTTAAAGTTGTTTGATGAGCTGACACACTTGATCATTCATCAACTAGTATTGTCGTGCTTCTACTAACCATTCTAGTACAAGTGAGGATAAAGAAAACATAGATATGTCTTTCTCATATTTCCTAGCCAAAGCATCTGCCACGACATTGTCTTTACCCTTTTTATGTTTGATCTCATAATCATACCTTGTCTTCTTAGTGAACCAATTGTGCTTCCCTAGAGACGACAACCTCTTCAAAAAATGCTTTAGACTGTGATGATCTATTTTAATCTAAAAGTGTCTTGCAATGAGATAGAGGCACCAAGTTTTGACTGCATGAAGGATGACTATCATCTCTTTCTTATAAGTGGGTTTACCTAAATTCCAACCGACGCACACTTGTTTACTAGTGAAGGGCATGGGGTGCTCTTCTTGCATGAAAACTGCTCCCAAACCGTAGATTAATGTGTCACATTACAGTACAAAAGCTGTGAAATTAGGTATTGCTAAGATCGATTTGGTACACATAACTTGTTTTAAATCTAAAAAGGCAGACTTTGTGGCCATGGTCCAAACAAAGCATTCTTTTTTACCAAGGCCATTAATGTGGTAACAATCTTCCCATAATTCTACACAAACTTTCTATAGTAACCTATGAGCCCTAGGAAGCCACATAATCTTTTCAGTGTTTTGGGTTGTGTCCAATCTTGGATAGCCTCAATTTTCTTAGAATCCACTCACGCCCTATGTTGAATAGTAATGCGATTCAAGTATTCGATCTTAGAAGCACCAAAAGTGCATTTGGACTGCTTGAAAAATTACTAACTGTCCCTAAGTAGTTGTAGTACTTTATCAACATGTTCCACATATCCCACCAATTTGCACTATAGATCAAGATATCATCAAAGAACACTAGCACAAAGAAGTGTAGGAAGGGTCTAAAGATCTTGTTCATGATACTCTAGAAGGTGGATGGGGTATTGCAAAGTCCAAAAGGAATCACTAAAAAATCACAATAGTCTTTCATGTGTGCAAAAAGTAGTCTTGGGGGTATCAACTTTCTTCATTATGATTTTGTGGTATCCAGACAAAGTTCAAGTTTGGTAAAGAACATGGCACCATGAAGCTCATCCAGGAGGTCATTGATAATTGGAATTGGGAATTTGTCTTTTATTTAGTAGTAGTAAATACTACTGGGTAACTGAACATATGATATTCCTTTACAGTCAACTCGGTTGGTTCAGGTCGGGACTCAACCAAGTTGACATGTTCGGTACTAAACCGGTCTCTTGATCTAATTTGAAGGTCGATTCATCTCAGTGGAGGGTCAACTCGACTGAGTCCGATTTAGAGTTGACTGATTTTAAAAATAGGGGATAATACCCAATAGACCGAGTGCCTTGTAGTAGATGGGAAATGGAGTCAAAACTTCCCTTGGTTTTAGATATGAAATTCTTCACAAGAAGGAGGATCCAAGCAATCCCTTCAAAGCACAACCCAACTCAAACAACCAGTGCGCCCCTCTCATTGTGACCAACTTGCAAAGATAGTGAGGCAACCAACAATACACTACCACAACAAACTTGTTTACAAAGGTTAGATGCAATGCTTGAAGCAATAAAAACAACCTAGATGTGATGAAAGAAGCAACCAACAATCAAATCATTAATCTAAAGTGTTTATCTAGTAGAAAGCTACGACAATTCCTTAGTATATATTTACTTTAGAAATAACAACATAAACGAAAGATATTACCTAAGCTGAGATGAAAGAATCACATCACATTCACCATGAGCAACAATGAAATTCAACAAAGCACCATCCACACAACTTTACACAGAAAATGGAAGAACATAATTTTATTATCCAAGTTTGTCAACTCTCCAACCCCTTACAATGGAGGAGGCCTATTCCTTTTATAGAACAAGGAGAGCCTCGATACCAAGGGAAAACAAAATACAAGTTGCTATTTTACAAAACCGACCATTTTGGTTTATGAACTAACCAGTTTGGTATAAACTGGTCCAACTCAGCCAAATTTGTACCTACTTGATTTCCTACAGACCATGGCACTATTAGGGGGAAAAATTTTGCTTGACATAGTGACACAAGCCAACCTGGAATGATAGTATAAAATTCTTAAAGTAAAATTTTTCATTTTCTTTATGTTTTTCATCATATGCTATCCGATGAAGTTGAAAACTTGAAACCCCTCTCAAACATCCTAAAACAATTAATATACAAAAATTGAAAGGTAGACAAGGAAATATACAATGTTCCACGGAGTTTCTAGGATGAGGAAGCACGAAAGTGGGGAAACACACAAGGGGGACGTTGGAAGCCACCCCAAATTTTAGGGAAATTCCGGGGGAATGGGGGGGGAGGCGTTGGAGTCATAAAAATTAATTTAAAATATAAAAATGATAAATCCCAATAATAATTATTACCATGTAAAAACTAATGTAGTCATCAAAATGGCCGATTTGGAAACTCATGTAGTCATCAGTCATTCCATCATTTAGCAAGGGATATCTTGCTTGCTATGGTAGTCTTGGTTGGTAAGCCAAAGAAAAATGTGTATTCCATAACCTCTCACATGAAGTACCTTGATAAAATTGGTGTGAATGGGCTTGGAGCCCATGTGAGAGATACCTAGCCTACAACTAGACTACTTGGGACCCTGACACAAAGACTTCCTAGCCGACTTGTGTTGGAGAAATGGAAGGGGATATGGATAGCCTGAGAAACTGTGGAGTAGAGAAGGGTGTACCATACCTTGTGTTGTGCAGGATGATGGGGAATGAGTGCATGGGTGGGGACAACTATGGAGGGGGTTTCTTTACCTTTGGGTAGTGTGAGTGTGTTTGAGTAAAGAATTGGGAGTTCACCCTTGATGTATTTATAGCCCCAACTTGGGGTGGCCTCTTTCAAAGAAAGAGATTGCTCGACAGAGTGCAAGGATATTTATAAAGATAAGTTTCCCAATTGTGAATGCATGAATGCCATGGGTTTTATTTACGTTATGTGTTTGTTAAAATTATTGTTAATGGAAATGATTCTATGCATGGGTTTACTTAGCATGGTTATATGCATTCATAATAGGAGTTATTTCATAAATTAGAATGGAAAATTTAGATATTTGATTGCAATATAAATATATGTATATTCTTCCATTGTTAAAATTAATGGAATAACAAGTCGATGAAACAAAAATCCAGAATTGGTATCAGAAACATAATTTGTTGTGGAATTGGTACATCATGGTCTTTAGTAGTGGAAAGAGGTTTCTAGGTATGTGACATGAATTGTCCAATGATTGAAATCTAAATGAGTGTTGTTGATGTTGTATTAATGGTCTAGTTGTTACAATAATTCGGAACAATGGATCTTAATCTCAAGAACTTTTCATGAGATTCTCCTCAAAAGGAAAGGAAATTCAATGCAAATGTATCCCAAGAAACCCTCTAAAGTGAAAATCTCTAACAACATGACAAAATTGCTAAAAAGGGGAAATCATGGTGTAATTGCACAATTGTGTTCACTAGATGTTCAAACATATAGATCCTCTATTATCGTGGGTATCCAAAGAGTTATTGACAATCATTCCAAGGTATTTGGATATATGCCTAAAGGCCTACACGACAATGATAGTCACTTGCAACTGGGAAGTGTAGCACCTAACATTAGACCTTATAGGTATCCATATGCATAGAAGAGTGAGATTGAGTGGATGGTTCAAGAAATTTTAGATGTTGGCATCATTCAACCAAGGCAAGGTGGTTTCTCTTACCTGTAGTTATGACTACAGGTTCATAGAAAGGAAGGTTCATGACATATGTGTCTAGATTATATAAATCTCAACAAGATGACCATTAAAGATAAATTTCTTATTCCTTTACTAAGTTGGATCTCCATTCTGGATATCATCAAACGAGAATGAGGCAAGAAGACATCCCAAAAATAAACTTTAGAACAAATGAAGGTCATTATGATTTTTTGGTGATGTTGTTTGGTCTTTCCAATGCACCTTCCACATTTCAAAGCTTGATGAATTCTATTTTTAAACACTTCCTTACAAAATTTGTGCAAGTATTTTTTAATGATATATTAGTCTACAACAAATCTTGGGAAGAGCTTGTACAACATGTTGACGTGGTCTTAAAATCAATGGAGGAGAAACAACTATATGTAAATCCTTTCAAGTGTGCCTTTGATGTTTAGGAAGTGGAATATTTGGGTCATATTGTATTTCATCAAGGTGTCAAAGTGGACACTAATAAAATTAAATTTATGATTGAATGGAAAATTCCCAAAACCTTGAAGAATCTTGGAGGATTCTTAGGACTGACATGCCACTGCCACAATTTTGTCAAGAATTATGGTCAAATAGAAGCCCCTTTAACAATATTATTGAAAAATGAGGTATTTTCTTGGAATCAAGAAGCAACCAAAGATTTTGAAAAACTTAAGGAAGCTATGTGTACAACTCATGTCCTAGACAAACTTGACTTCAGAAAAACATTATTGTGGACTGCGAGGCCTCAGGGAGTGGCATTGGTGAAATTTTAATGCAATAAGGAAGTTCCCTTGCCTTTGAAAATTATCCATAAACTTAAAGGGAAAAACTCACTTGAACCAATTTATGAAAAATAAATGTTGGTCATACTGCATGTACTTAAGAAATGACACCCTTACGTAACATGAATACACTTCAAGGTAAGAATAGATCATGATAATATTAATTACTTCTTGGAATAATGATTATCTTCAGAAGAGCAACAAATTAAACGTGCTGCAAATATTTTAGTTATGGCTTTGAAATTATCTACAAAAAAGGAAAACAAAATGTGATGGTAGATGCACTTTCAAGGAAAGAAGAAGACACAAAGGGCTTACTTTGTGCCATTTCCATTCTGCAATTTAATTAGGTGCAAGAAGAAAAGATGGAATGGAAGCATGATCAAAAGACATGCAATATAATTCAAAAACTACAATAGGACCCTAGCGCATTAGATAAATTTACGTGGAAGAAAGATTCACTATGGTATCATGATCACATATATTTATGTAAGAATTCACAACTCAAACAAAAGGTCCATTTAGAATTACACACTTCTCCTATAAGGGGGATACTTAGGGTACTTGAAAACTTACCATAGGGCCAATGCAGATTTTTTCTAGGAAGGTCTTAAAAATGATGTTCAAAATTTTATCGTACATAATATTTGGTTTTCCAACATAATAAGGGGATACAATGAAAACTGTTAGCCATGCCAAATCAAAGTTGGGAAGAGGTCTCAATGGATGATCAAAGGTCTACCAAAGTCTTGAGGAAAGAATGCATCATGGTAGCGGTGGATTGAATCACAAAGTATGCCCATTCTTCTCTATTTCTCATCCTTTTAACGCAAGTACAATTGTTGTATGATTCATGGAAATAGTTCTGAAGCTACATGTAATACCCAAGATTATTATAAGTGATAGAGATCCAATTTTTTACTGACAATTTTTGAACTAAATTGTTTTCTTGTTTGGCTAATCAATTGGCTCATAGCTCCTCTTATCATCCTCAATATGATGGGAAAACTGAGATTGTGATTAAATTTATAGAAGGGTATCTTCTTTGCTTTGCATTTGATAAACAAATGTAGTGGGTCAAGTGGTTTCCCTTGGCATAATGATGGTACAACACATCTTTCCATACTTCATAAAAATGTCTCCATTTATGGCACTTTATGGCTATCATCCTCCATCCATCACATCACCCTTGAAAGGGAAAGCTAAATTTCAACCAATGGAAGATCACATACAACATCAACAAAAGGTTCTCTAACATTGAAAGACAACTTGGTTATAGCACAAGATTGGGTGAAACAATAAGCATATCAACATTGCACTGAAATAAAATTTGAAGTGAGATATTGGGTGTTTTTAAGGCCACAACTGTAGAAACATATGTGCCTCAAGCAACAAAAGAATGTCGATAAATTAACACCCAAGTACTATGGACCCTATAAAGTGTTGCAGAGGACTGAAAATGTTATAAAATGGAGTTACCTCCATCTTCACATGTACATCTAGTCTTCCATTTTTCTTTCTTAAAAAAACTAGATCCTAGTTCAAATTATTTTACCAAATATTGATGAAGAAGGGAAAATCATACTAGAACTTGAAAAAATACTAGAAATGATACTTGAAAGATAGATCAAGCAACTGAAAAATTGAGCAATTATTGAGTATCTCATAAAGTGGAATAACTTCTCAATAGAAGAGGTGAGATGGAAATATGACTTCATCACATAGAAACATCCACAATTAATCAAGTGTTGAGGAAAACACTTGTTTGAAGGGGAGGGCATGGTAAGCCTTCAATATTGAGTTCTTACATTTCTATTGTTATATTAGTATTATCCTTATTTGGATGGCTATATGTAAATGCACTCTTTGTCTCCTCTCTATACCAAGGAGACATAGTTTTTGAGATTATCTCATCTTGTGCATTTCATATATTGTAGAAGGAGGTTTCCCTCTTGAAGATACTTCTTATTCATTTTCTTTATTTCATCCTCGAAATTTATAGTTACTTATTCTTTATATTTTTATTCTATTTGGGGAATTTGTTCCATAAGACAAAGGTTGTTGTAAATTGACTATTATGATTATTTAACTAAAATACTAATTATGTAAATAATAAGTAAGTGACTATTGAGACCATTGGCATCTGAAATATGATAAGTAAGTGACTATTGAGACCATTGGCATCTGAGATATGCTTGAGATATGCTTGTACACAACATTTCAAGCTTTCTTGAGATTGAAAACCTTTAATCATCATGTACACAACAATTAAATCATTGAGGCCACATGCCTCCTCTATAGGTCATTTGCAATTGTTGGGTAAGTTCTTTGCATACGAAAAATGTGGTAGTCTATCCCCTATTATTGTTCATTGAATTCATGTCTATATACAAGACTTGGATGATTGAATTAGCACTGTATGCTTTAATTCTCACCTTCCATTAAATCATTGGCCAACAATTTTAATTCTCACCTTCCATTAAATCATTGGCCAACAATTTTAACTAATGAGCTATCTTCTACATAGAGGAAAAACAAACGAATTAAAATTCACGAGGACATGCTAATGAATGAGCATTTAATTACAAGTAAACCAACGAGTTGCCCATCTCTATTAATAGCATTTGGAGTGATATACATGTATTATATATTCCTTGTTCTGGATAATTAAGAATGTTGCCATTGAGCGAAGCCTTTCAACATTTATTTAGCACTGTAATAATGTTGTCCACAAAGAAGTGTTGCTATTCTTTAGTTTTGTTGAAACAATTTAATTATGTTTGTCACGGAAATTGACATCTCAAGTGGTATAACATTGTGTATTTCTAACATTTATTTAGCATTGTAATAATGTTGTCCACGAAGATGTTGGTATTATTTAGTTTTGTTGAAGCAATTTAATTATGTTTGTCACGGGAATTGACTCTCAAGTGGTATAACATTGTGTATTTCTTGCCATCGGATTAACCTCCAATGCTTGAAGAATCTAAATCTATGAGCTATTACATTGACCATGAATGACATAATGAAAATGTTTTTACTTTGATTGTTATAACATAATAATAAATGACACTCTTTGTGCGATTGGAGTCTATCGGTATGTGTATTAGTAATGGAAATGCAAACATTGAGAAAAGCATGAGCAATTATGTTATTTATTCACGTTGGAGGGGTTCCTCTATATTCGTTTGTGTTGGAGAGTAGTGAAATGTTGATGGATTAGATCATGTGTATGGGGAGTCTGGGTGATTGAGAAAACCACAGTGTGAAATAAACAAATGTTTGAATATCCATTGCCTTCAAAGAGAGATCTTTTTGCATTTATGTTGTCTAGTTCAATTAACAAAATTATTCATTCATTTGATTAATGAACATAATGTGCAAAGGACAGTGTGAAGACCATATAATTAACAGTTCCTCATTGGACTATATTGGTGTCTTTTTAATCAAATGAAATGAGTAACATTGTGTTTGTTGATTGATAGATAACATAGTAGAGGTTGTATTTTAGTATTGATAAGGTGTATAACTATTTCCTACCATTATAATTTTCCTTGGCATAATCGTTCCAACTAGCATAACCATCTTTTCATACCTCAAGAGAAGAAACAAACGAGCAGACATAGTTTTTCATTGGATTAACTTGACATTAACAAATGGGCATTATAATAAAGTGTGAATAGAGGTTGTAAAAGACAATTCTCATTTTTACACAAGGAGTGGACTATAAGTCCCTTGTTTATATATCCAACACATGCAAATCACATCATCAAAATTATCACCTAAAATAAAGTATTCATGGGCCACAAAAAAGGGGAAGGATTAAGCACTTTGCCGAGCAACATTGAATGCCATGGCGGGTGCTTGGCTAGCTTTTGGATCTCAGGAATCTTGAGATCCAACGGCTATCCAAGCACCCACCGCAACATTCAATGCTTCTCAGCAGGGTGCTTATTGCTCGCCATAAAAAAGACACAAAACATATACTTTATTCATAACATTGTGCCTTTATTGTCCACCTCGGAATTTTCAATAAAGCCTATTTTCTATTTCCTTATCTCAACACACCAAGCTGCATATTTCATATGGAAATGCCATGAATGAGTTATCCATACCACACGAGCTAGACACTATGGTCACTATTGACACTTCCATTTCCTACCTTCACACAAGCATAGTCATAAATTCTAATATTTCAAAGTTCTTTCACCAGTTTGTTCAAGGGAATGAAATTGTGGTCAATTATTTAGTCAACACTAACAAATGTGGCATTTCTTTTTATAATAATAATAATAATAAATTATTTTTAAAGCTAGTTAGACGTTAATTTGGTGTATGAGATCCCTTAAAAAGAGACAGAAAACATGTTCAAAACATATACCTTTATTCATAATGTTTTTCCTTTATTTCCACCTCGAGATCCCCTTATTTATGGACAAGAACATATCATCCAAACTACCTAAAATAAAGTAATAACAACCATCCAAAAAACAAAAAACATATCTGTAAGTTCCATTCTGATCACCTTCTCCTTGGGAATGTTTCACGTGGTGATTACGATCGCAAGACGTCTCTCCAATAGAAAAAATAACCATAAGAGACTCCTTCCATACATGTTCCATACCAAATCAGTGATGAAACATGGTCTTTCTCGTTGCTAGCTTGATCATCTTTTTGATGGCAGACTGAGTTGACAATAGTGGCGACATAGGTATTCAACAGTGACAACACTTCTTAACAATGCTCATGGTTGCTATCTTCCTGCTTTCTCACACTTGGACAATGTGTTGCATCGTGTGCAGCTCGATTTCTCTATGCAACATAAACACAGAGCTACTTCTCCTTCCTGCCATGGAAATGAATAAAGGTTGTTTAATCTCATGACCTAGTCTGGCTCGAACAGATAGTCACGAATGAAGGAAGGCGGGGGAGTGTTTCTCTTAGTCACAACAACACACACTAATCATTAAAACTCAAATACTGTCACCTACAGGACAAGTTTCAACAAGAAAATAAAGTTCTGCAATTGTTTCAACAAATTGTATTCTATAGGAAACTGTTTCGGCAATTCTGTATTCTACAAGAAACTATTTCAACAAGTAATTTAACTCTGTTTTGATGATCCCTGCATTCATAAAAATTAGGATGATACTCTGTTTCATCACTTAAACAAATTTAACACACTTATACTAAAAAATAAACTCTAAAATCTAACTTGCTACAACAAAATAAATTCAAGACAAATATGAGTTTACAAACTCATAAAAACAGAGCATAACAGAAAATACAGAGTAAAAACTATGTTTTTAACTTCAACTGATTATTTGTATTTCACTCTATTGAAATCAAGATTACATGGATGGATATTTATAGTGTATAAGGTGATTGGTCATTAAATTCATATTGACCTTTCAATGTAACTAAAAACAAAAATTAACCCTTCATAAATTTTTCAAACTTGTTATAAAGCCTCATTGAAATTCTACAGGCTGACAAAATGAGGACTGCGTTGGCCCTTCAGAAATCCAGTGGATGAATGCGATTCCTGGTACCGATTCTTCATGTTCTGTAAAGTCAACATTTTTAATGATAGTGCCTTTTCACAACTTTAATAAGCAAAATCAGGGCGGTGACCGCCTCATCAAAAATTGAATGGATAAAGAGGTGTGGCGGTGGAGGCTCTTCAAAATCCCAGCGGTTACAAACATGAGGGGTCGAATAATTAATTAATTTCCAACATACTCCCCCTTAATTATTTCACAGGAAAAAAAAACAGAATTCTGTAACACTAGATTGCTGCTAACAGTTGTTACAACTTACAAACCCCAATGTTTTCTATGTGAAACTCGAATAGCTCTTTCCCCAAAGGTTTTGTAAATAGGTTTGCAAACTGTTTTTCTGATATGCAAAACTCCATACTAATTTCATTCTTGTTTATCAATTCTCGAATAAAATGATACCTTGTATCGATTGCTTACTCCTTTTATGGAAGACATGATTTCTTGATAGTGCAATGGCTGATTATTGTCACATAAAATCTGAGTTGGTTCTTCTTGTTCATGTTGCAACTCAGAAAGAGTTCTTCTCATCCACATAGTTTGACATGCAGCTGTTGTGGCTGTAACATACTCTGCCTCAGCAGAGGATAAAGTCACTATGGGTTGATTATTTGAAGCCCATGCTACTGCTCCTGATACGAAAATGAACACATATCCTGATGTGCTCTTTCTATCATTTCTAGAACTTGCAAAATCACCATCAGTATATCCAATCAACTTAAAATATGAATTTGATGTATATTGGATACCAAAATTTGTTGTTCCTACAATGTATCTTAGGATCATGTTTCCAACTTGCCAGTGGGTGTTCTTTGGAGACTCCATAAATATTGAAATTAAACTTACTGCAAACACTATATCAGGCCTTGTTGCAGACAAATACATGAGACTTCCGACCGGTCTCTTATACAACGTTGGATCAACTTTTGACCCTTCATCCTTCTTACTGAGTTTTGTGCCAGTTGCAATTGGAGTTATAGATGGCTTACATTTCATCATCCTGAATCTTTTCAATATATCATTTTCATACTTAGTTTGACTGATAAAAATACCATCTTCAGATTGGGTTACTTCAATACCAAGAAAATATTTCATCATTCCTAAATCAGTCATCTCAAACTCTGTTTTCACAGCTATCTTAAAATCATCTACTGAAAGATCTCTGATGACAATCAAATCATCAACATATAAGCAAACAATCAATATTTTACCTTCTTGATTTACCTTAGTATACAAGGTAGGCTCACTTGGACTTCTGTTGAATCCTTCACTATTCAAGTACTCATCAATCCTGTTGTACCATACTTTGGGTGCCTGTTTCAATCCATACTCATCAATCCTGTTGTACCATACTTTCGGTGCCTGTGTAATATGCCCATTTTGACCCTTAGGATATATTGGCTTTTAATGTAAATATTGTATACATGCAATGTAAGTTTCCCTAGCGTGGAGCTCAAGGCCAAGGCCCCACTAGTGGATGCTCGTATTTTATTTAAAAATGCAAGTATTTGATGTTACGTTATCCATGTGCTATTAAGCCATGGAACATTGTAAAATGATGTAAATATTAATATTGCAATAAAATACCCAAAATTGGCTATGGAAGCAACTAATAAGAGGGGGCCATGTGTATCAACTAGGGAGTGGTGAGGGGGTTGTGGGGTTGAACCATATGCTACCAAATTTCATCTTGAGAACCCATTTGAATTTCCTTGCTGACATTTAATTCTGTTGTAAGGAAGTGGCTGAAGAAATCAGTCCATAGCTTCAATGGAGCATGGGAAACCAAGAAATTCATATGGCAGGGTATGGGATCTATTTCCTTGACCCACAAGTCACTCTACCTCATTGGAATTCATTTTTACTCATTCCCATTCCATTGTTGAGGATCAGAGCATCATTTTTCATAAATTACACATGCCTAGCAGTGAAAAAAACCAGAAATGGCAACTTTGAATTAAGCCATGTTTTGAAGTGCCAAAAACGCCCAAATATTTGTGTGAACAATGAAATCCAATGGGAGATCCATAGACCCGAACCTTGGAGAGAATTTGAGAGTGTTAGATTCCCATAAATCCATAGTAAAACCCCGATTTGATAGCCCGGAAATCCAATTATGGGACAGAGTCATTTGGCCATAGAATTGAGAAAATCCAAGCGTGAATGACAGAAAAGAGGATAGAATAGAGGTTGTAATTGCTTGAAAAACCCAATAAAGTCTAGAATCTCAAGAATTTAGCAGCTTGGACCTTTCTATTCCCACCCTGAAGAGCACTGGAGGGAAGGGGCACCTGAGGGAATGTGCAATAGAGAAGGGGACCTTCCTTGTGTTGGGTGTGGTAGGTATTGCGG
The DNA here is from genome assembly GCA_027924585.1 of Larix kaempferi. Classification (NCBI taxonomy): domain Eukaryota; kingdom Viridiplantae; phylum Streptophyta; class Pinopsida; order Pinales; family Pinaceae; genus Larix; species Larix kaempferi. The sequence goes on from BSBM01000506.1 coordinate 9,423,542, forward strand.
GTGCCAAGGTTGTTGAGTTTAGCTTGAGATTCTTGTATCTTTTTGGTTGAGCTCACTGGCTTAGCATCCTCCTCCTTTGTCTCCTGCATGCTTGATAAACCCAACTGTTTGTTGGCTTAGCATGACTGTTTGTGTGAAACCATGGCTGTGAGTGGGCTTGTTTAGTTCCTACTTAGTGGATACACATCCCAACTCGGGGGTGGTCTCTCGGCTGAAAGAATATAGGATGAACATATACCTATGGTTGGGTGGAACATTTCTCTGACATAGCCAGTTGCTTGGAAAACTTCATCTTAAAGATAAGTATTCTCTATGGTTTAAATTATGTCAATTCTGTGATCTGCAATGTTTTAACTATTGACTGTTTTTTTAATTGAATGAAGTGATTATCTTAATTTTATCAGCATAAATCCTGTGCATAGCAAGAGAAGGGGATTAATTCTCTGTATGATGTTTCGTCATTCTGCCTGGAAGAAATATGATGATGCATTCCATTCTTTGTGTGTGTTATTATGTTTTAATCCCTTTGTGTATATTCTTATTATGCATTTTATTAAATTGTAAATTCCTTCGTATGGTTTTGGAGAAGAATTAGACACCCCATATTGCATTCATGTTCCCTCTGTGGGTCGGGAGGACGAGAGGGGACATGACAACCTGTTTCATTTACTTTCTTTAACTGTAGACCTTATCTTCATGTCCATCAATTTAATATCCAGGAGGTTGTTTTACATTAACCTATTCTTTCAGATATCCATTAAAAAAGTAGACATTACATCCATTCGATGCACACTCCATTTATTTTGAGTAGAAATAGATAATACCAGCCTTATTGTGTCAAGTCTGGCTACAGGTGCAAAAGACTCATTATAATCAACACTAGGTTGTTGACTAAAAGCATGTAAGCTACAAGTCTTGCTTTGTATTTTTCAACTTTACCATCAACACTTAACTTAGTCTTATAAATCCATTCAAAACTAATACAATTTTTTTTATCAGGAAAATCTACAAGATCCCAAGTATTATTTATTTCTATGGCATCAATTTATTCATCCATTGCTTTTATCCAAACATCCTCTTTAACAACCTCATCAAAATTTACAGGATCACATGCAATCAATGCAAAATTTGAAACTTGATCTACTTCTTCATTCTGCTCATACAATTATCTTAAACTTCTAGTCTTTTGACCTCTAACTTTTTTTCTTAATGAAGCTAATGTAGGATTTGATTCATTACTTACATGTGATCTTGTTTCTTGCTATCCACCAACACTTGATGGTTCACCACGCTCTTGAGTTCTGGGAGTTTTGACATGTGTTCTTTTTGTTGGTGTAGGCATATGTGGAGTCAATTGTCCACCCTGTACGCCCTGCTTATTTCTTTCATTTTTTGCGTGAGGGGTAACAACGTCCTCTGCAACCAGTTTATCTATGCTTCCATCCCACGCTTCCTCTTCCTTAAACACCACATCTCTTCTGACAATATACTTCTTGGTGATGGTATTATAGAGTCTATATGATTTAGACTCCTCACTGTATCCATAAAAGATACACTTCTCACTTCTGTCATCCAACTTTCTCCTCATCTCTCCATGTACATGTGCATAATCTACACACCCAAAAATCCTTAAATGAACAAAGTTGCTACTCTTACCACTCCATGCTTCCCGGGGAACTCAGTCCTTCACACTCTTAGTTGGGATTCTATTCAGAATATACACTGAGCAAGTAACATTGTCTCCCTAATATTCATCTGGAAGGTGCTTCTCCTTCAACATACTTCGTGCCATGTTCATAATGGTTTCAATTCTTTCTTTCTGCCACTCCATTTTGCTGTGGGGTGTAGCGAGTAGTAAACTGTCTTTTAATTCCATGATATTGACAAAATTCCACAAAATCATTTAACATATACTCACCTCCTCTATCTGATGTCAAGACTTTAATAAATCAGCCACTCTCATTTTCAATCATGGCTTTAAAACTTTTAAACACATCAAAATATTGAGATTTCTGTTTCAGCAAATATGCCCAAGTTTTTCGACTAAAATCATCAATGAAAGTCATAAATAAACATTACCAATCAAAGAAGGTGTTTGCATTGGTACACACAAATCCGTGTGTATCAGCTCCAATGGTGCTTTTTCTTTATATGAAACTCCCGAGACAAATTTTTCTCTGTGATGCTTTCCTAATATGCATCTCTCACACAAGCTTGCTGGTTGTTGAATACAAGGAAACCCTTTCACCATCTGCTTCTTCTGTATCAAATCTAAGCCACCAAAATGTAAATGGCGATACCTCAAATGCCACAACCATGATTGATCTAACCTCTTAGTTTTATGAGCTTTCAAAGAGTTAGTCAAATCATTCCTCAGAATCAGCAAAAACATTCTATTCTTTGTCATCTCTACGTTGGAAATCAACTGCTTATTTGGATACTTTTCATAAATAGTATATACCTTGTTCTTGAAGAACACTCTGTACTTTTTCTCTAACAGTTGTCCAACACTTAATAAGTTACACATTAAACCAGGAACATAATAAACATCATGAATTGTTCTTCTTTCACCATTGTTGGCATATACAACAATCACACCTTTACCATTAACTTTTACCTCACTGTCATTACCTAGCTTGACTTCAGTCTGAATACTTGTATCTAGACTTCAAACTAACTCTTTATTTCTAGTCATGTGATTACTGCATGCACTGTCCAAGAACCATATATCATTTGAAATTTCTTGAGTGACATTACAAGTCAAAAACATAGGATTCTCCTCATTTTCAGGCTCCTCAGTAATGTGTGTAGACAACTTACTAGTATTTGCTTGCGTCTTCCAACACTTGTTAGCAAAATTCCCAAATTTCTTGCAATAAAAACATTGAACTTTAGATCTATCATACCTTATATTTATTGGCTTCCATGTTCAACTACTAATCCCCCTTACAGTAGGAGTATTCTGCTGATATTTCTCCGCAAATTCCGAGTCATTTCTGTTGTAACTATGATCAACAGTTCGACCTCCTCTTCCTCTGCTACTAGAATTTCCTCTGCCTTTGCCTCTAGTAACAGACAATTGAGATTTGAAAACATTCTCTAATGGAATATCATCATACCTATTCATTCTTGATTCATGATCAATCGAAGAACCAATCAACTCATCAATGTGCATTTGACTGAGATCTTTAAACTCATCAATGTGCATTTGACTGAGATCTTTAAACTCTTCAATGGGAATAACCACAGCTTCAAACTTCTTTGGAAAGCATCTCAACAATTTCTCAATCACATGTTGGTCTGAGAGGTCTTCTCCATAATGTCTCAGCTGATTCACAATGTTCATGACTTGAGTCATGAAATTATCAACGGTATCTTTGTCCTTCATCTTCAGATTCTCAAAGTCCCTTCTCAAGTTCTGCAACTTGACATTTTTCACCTTGGTCACACCTTGATAACAGGTTTCAAGAGTGTCCCAATTTTTCTTTGAAGACTTAGCATTGAATATCTTTGGAAATATGGATTCACTTAGGCCTTGCTGAATAAGACCAAGAGCTTGGTTGTCCTTCTTTATATTTTCCGTCTACAGAAAACGCTCAACATTTGACAGAGCCAATTTAGCAGCTTGATCAATTGGATCTATCTAGATAGCCAATTGTAACAAAACTCCTAAATATCCTAAGCATGCATGATAGTTCTCATCTTAATAAACCTTGTATCATAGTTTCTCTCAGTCAACACAGGAATTTGTGGCTGCACTACATTACTGTTAGTAGCCATCACAAATCAAATTCCAAATTACTGTGAAAAAATGAGATAAAGAGATCAACCACACTCTGATACCGCTGAGGGAAGGCAAGGGAGTGTTGCTCTCTGTCAAAACAACACACACTAATCATTAAAACTCAAATATTATCACCTACATGACGAGTTTCAACAAGAAAATAAATTTATATAACAGTTTTAGCAAACAATATTCTACAGGAAACTGTTTCAACAATTTTGTATTCTACAAGAAACTATTTCAGCAAGTAATTTAACTCTGTTTTGATGACCCCTGCATTCATAAAACTTAGGATGATACCAGGTTTCAACAAGTAATTTAACTCTATTTTGATGACCCCTGCATTCATAAAACTTAGGATGATACTCTGTTTCAACACTTAAACAAATTTAACACACTTACACTAAAAAATAAACTTTGAAATCTAACTTGCTACAACAAAATAACTTCAAGACAAATATGAGTTTACAAACTCATAAAAACATAGCATAACAGAAAATACAAAGTAAAAACTCCGTTTTTAACTTCAACTGATGATTTGTAGTTCACTCTATTGAAATCAAGATTACATGGATGGATATTTACAGTGTATCAAGGTGATTGTTCATTAAATTCATATTGACCTTTCAATGTAACTAAAAACAAAAATGAACCCTTCAGAAAACTTTTAGACTTTTTATAAAGCCTCATTGAATTTATACAAGTTGACAAAATGAGGACTGTGTTGGCCCTTTAGAAATCCAGTGGATGAATGCGATTGTTGGTTCTGATTCTTCATGTTCTATAAAGTCAATTTTTTTAAGGATAGTGCCTCTTCACAACTTTAATGAGCATAATCAAAGTGATGACTACCTCATCAAAATTTGAATGGATAAAGCAGTGTGGCGATGGAGGTTCTTCAAAATCCTGGTGGTTACAAATATGAGCGGTGGAATAATTAATTAATTTCCAACAACAAACACCCCTAAGCTACAAATATCATTGTGCACACTACTAGGTTAGCGCACAACGACAAGTGATCGCTTCCAACAATCACCTGTACTGCTAAGATAATTACAACATCTCTCTACAACGACATGCAAATGCTCAACAACACAACAAAACAAACATAATTAGCATGCACTCTTCTAAACTATCCTCTAACGCTAAGAGAGAATTTACTCACAGGATTCCCAATATCCTGGTCCCTCTTCAATATCCTGGTCCCTCCGATGAGGGAGTCATCCTAATCCAATTCAATACACATCAAAACTGCAAAGAGACAAATCTTTCTCCTAATTTAACTCAATACACAATACACAACAAAGCTAAAGGGCAAAGAGATACTTTTTTCTTTATTATTGAACAAAATATACTTGTATATATAGACTCTGTATGATGAACAAATTCTTATTTAACAAAATGCTTTTCTAACAAATAAACAAGGAGGTCTCATATACCAATTTGGTTTCTAACTTCATTGTGAATCCAATTCAATATACAACAAAACTGCAAAGAGACAAATCTTTCTCCTAATCCAAATCAATACACAACAAAACTGCAAAGAGACAAATCTTTCTCCTAATTCAAATATATACACAATACACAACAAAGTTAAAGTGCAAAGAGATATTTTTTTCTTTATTATTGAACCAAAAAATACATGTCTATATAGAATGAACAAATTCTTATTTAACAAAATGTTTTTCTAACAAATAAATAAGGAGGTCTCATATACCAATTTGGTTTTTAATTTTATTATGCATTCAAATTACATTATTATCATTATTATGATATTGCAATCAAAACAAATATATTGATTCCACAATTACAATATTTTCAAGTAAGAAAAGTATATGTAAATCAATTTACAAGATATTTGTTCTCCTTTGGTTTTGATTATCAAATCATTACAAGTTGATTATTATTAAGTAATCACAATAAAATTTCAAATTAGCAAAATATAAATAGGAAAGAAACTTCAATTCTACCTTCAAAATGCTTTGTAGATCAATGCATCTTGGCGAAACTAGACATTAGGAACAGGCTTTCATAAACTTCTTTGAAATCAATATCCATGCTTTGTTTTCGGAGGAAAGGGAATCTGCCATGAACGGTAGTGTAAACAAAATGTTTATTCCTAAAAAGAAATGAAGCTCTTTTCTACTCTGAAATCATTATCTATGCTTTGTTTTCAGAGGAAAAAGAATCTCACTGTAAAAGTGTTTATTCTTTTAAAAAAAATGAAGCTCTTTTTTACATCTTTTGATAGTGTATTTGTTGGTAATGTGTTTTATATAACATGCAAAGAATGAATTGGGATAAAAATAAGGTTTCTAATCATTATATGTAAAGATGGTTTAAGTGTCAAAGCAATGTTTATTAAAATACTAAATTTTGAACATCTACTTGAATGGGTACATCTTGTTAAAGGAAGAGAATTGGAATTTAAGTGTCAAAGCAATACTTATTAAAATACCAAATTCTGAGGTTAATTATAGTGAAAGTTGGACAATATGACAAACACAATGAAGTACTTTGCTAACACCAAGCAGACCAATGTTTATTTTTTATAATATTTATATCTTTTTATTATTATTATTATTAACTAATATATCAATAATATGAATTGAATCTAGGTTGTGAATGGACAAACAAAACACTGTGCTACCCCATTTGAGTTGAATTCTCAAGCCTTTTCATACAATTTTAGGATATTCTAATCAATCTGACCCCTTGGACAATTCATATGCAACAAACCCCATCATTACTTTAACCAATAAATAAATAAAAACAATGTTATATTAGATTTTTTTAGTTATTTTCCAATAAAAATTCCAATGAATTTCAGGAATGGCAAAATAATTTTTATTTTTCAAATAAAATAATATAATAAACAATTTCTACAAAATTTTATAATAGACAAATCAATAACACCGTCTGCCTGACATGTAATAAAAAAACCATAATCCCTTGCTGATAAGCAGGCTTTTTATCATTTGACTTTGTAGTTTAACATTGCCATACCCAATTTCAAATCAATGTGACAAACGAAGTATTTGAAGCACCGCCATGGAAAAAAGAGATAAAGTCATCCATGAAAAACAATGAATTTGAAAACACATCTGTTTATAATCGCTTATTGGAACAAATAGAAGTGTATCATCAAGGTAGTAAGCTTCTGGTTTGTTTCCTGCCACGAAATTACCAGATCGAAACAGCTACCAATACTGTTCCCATGTATTTATTGAATACTAAAAAGCAATCACTAGAAATAAAATTATTCAGTTAAATTGTGGACAGAAAACTCCAAACCAAAATAATTCAAGTTCATTTATGGAATGAACAGTCTGCAGGTGCAAACCCAATAACAGATTGCTGCAAATTGTACTGAATGAAGAAATTTTGCTGCAGAAGATTCCCAATAATACTTGGTGTCGGTGCTGCAATGGGTTTCATTCCCAGGCATCTCACATTGTCCTCTAACGGCAAGATATAGTTCTCTGGTGGCGGGCTAAATGTTTTTCCTCCTTCGAAAACAATTGAGAATTCAGGAAATTTCAATTCACTCACACCCGAAATGTTGAAGCAGAGATCAAACTGCTGTAGAGACAACGTTGTGGCCATTGGATATGTAATTGCCACTTTTAGAGCCTCCACTACTATTTCAAAGGCTTCCTCTACTAAATAGGTGAGCGAAGTCCCAGAGTCTATTATTGTCCCTCCGTTGCCAAACTCATCCATCTCCCAAGCATTGGAGGATATAGGAAGTTTTTCTCCATTTATGGCGATTGCTTCGATACCCAAGTAATAGTTTGATGTTCCTCCCTGCAGAATTGGAGTATACTGAATTGGCTTTCTCAATAATGAGGGGCCTGATTCATCCACCATGTCTCCGAATACCAGAGAACTTTTCACTGTGGTGGGCTCCAGATAGTCTGTTAAGCAGTAAGAGAATTTGCCGCCGTACAAACTGGCAGTTTGTATGGCAAATGAATCGGGTCCTTGACCTAAACCCAGTACGCCTCGTGAGCTAGCCTCTGATTGGAATACGTTGTGCAATCCGCATCCCATCAACACTTTCTTTGCCTTCAATGGCTTCTCAGATATGGACCTCAATGTAACTGTTTCACGAAGAAAAGCACCTGTGGTGAAAGAACCGTCCAGGTAGCTTTGGGTGTATTTACAGGCCATTTTAGGCCTAATAGTGCATGATACTGCGGGAGAGAGAGCCTGGCATTCTCTGGAGTAACATGGGACGTATGATAGAGAAGAGGATCTGTCGGGATCAAAAGAGCTACTGCAGTTCGGGCAGGGGTTGCAGTTAATCCAAATGAGATCGCTGCCTGTGTCTGCTACAAGCAGGATTTTTTGAGGAGGAGTCCCAGCATAGAACTCTACAAAATAAACGGCGGATCCCAGACTTGCACCAGACGCTAATGGCATTTCAAATGCAACGTTAGGTCCAAGGTTCGAGCTCACTGGAGGCAAGGCAGGAGCCCCGTTAGCGGAATTGTAGTGTGCAAGATGGGAAGTTATTCTGAAGGAGTCTACGCTTATGAGGGCTTCTATGGCCTGGTGCCTGCTTGGGAAGTGCCTGTATAAGGGGCTATGTAGGGAGTGGCGGTGGATCAGCTTCATTTCTATCGTGAAGCTATCTCCATGTTGCAGGAGGACAAGAAGGAGGAATAATACCAACCCAAAAAAATTATATCTTCCCATTGCTAAGAAATCACGTAACATACCTTGGACAGATTGCAGATATTCGGTGTAGAACTACCTGATTACAGAAGATGGAACGGCGTGGCACTGATGAGCCTGGGCAAGCTCTATGCGCTTTATTCAGATGGTATAGACGATCTCAAATGGAGTAAGTTCAAGAGTGAACAAACTAAATTTTTTCAACTATCTAGAAAGCAAAGTTCCATTCAGATTTACTTTGAGATATAAATGGTTTGGGTTAATATTTTTTTTTTTTTTTAAACAAAGGTTTATGTTCAAAGTTTTTATTAATCAAGTGGAACTATATTTTCGGCAAGATATAAGGGATAATTTGACATAAAATGATCGAGTTTGTTTGTCCACTTTTTAACTGTGTTCGGTAAATGTTTTTTTGGTAAAATCTAAATTTGGAAGTGTTCAAATTATGTTTTTAATCTAGAAATACCCCAACACCCTCAATAACTTTCTAAGATTATTTTATAGATTTCCAACCGAACTCCTAACAAAAAGAGGATGGAAATATACTCGACCCCTTCAAACTTATTACTTTACAGGTGGGACTGGGTACACAAAGTTCATGGATGAGCTTATGTGGATAGTGGTTAGGACAATTTAATGATGAGTTATTTTAATGATTAACATGGACCAATAGTCGGTGAATGGATGATATAATCAAATTTAATCATGTAATTAATTAAATGTTGATTTGATTTAATAAAACTATTTTACATGGTAGATTTAATCCCACCATACATCAATATTTATACATGTATAACACATCTACATATTCTTGGGTGGTTATGCATTGATATAAGGGCGTCACTTGATGTACCTACTATCATAAATCCATCTTAAAGGAGATCTCAAGTGCAAACCCCTTTTTAGAGTGCAAATGTTGAGGAAGCGTTTTAATTATCTAATTTGTGTAGTTTTATATATATGCCATTGTAAATGTTTTAAATAGTCGACATGTTAATATATATATATATATATATTTAAAATGGACACATGTCAAATCTAGGATGAGCACGGAAGGAGTTACACATCTCCCCTTAGTGGGCTGTAGAATGCGCCTCTTCGACGCAACTAGGTCAGGATCCATAATCAAAGCAGGCATGATGTAGGCCCTTCGAGTGGGCCTCTTGTGAATTCCTTCGGAGTTGAGAACCACATTGAAAAAAAAATATGCATAAAAATATTCATAAATATTTTTTGGTAAATTTCTCTCAATGTTTTAATGTTTTAGAGTTGTTTGAAAATTTTAATTCAAATTATAATAAAGTAATTTTTACTTTTAAATATTATGAATTTTTAATATTTTAATTCATAAGTAATTATAATTGTTTTTTCTAAAATATTATTTAAAAATATAAAAAATAATTTTCAAAATTACCATTAATCATCTCTAAATTATAAAATGCTCCTTTACAAAAAATCTTTGGAATGTTGTGTGTACCAATTTGAAATTAAATACTCAATGCGATGAGTACTCTTTGGATAGGAATTTTTATGTCTGGGTCAAATCCAGAAAGGAACACAAAGTAGTTCTAGTGGTCATATGCTGGACAATATGGAAGATTAGAAACACTTCAATTTTTGAAAACCACCCTGTTTCATTGTGGTGCACTGTGTCTGGGAGCTGAATATGCTCTGAGGATGTACAACGAACTCTGTCACAAAAACATAAAAATTTATAAGCCCAAAATCATGGATCCCCTTCCAGTTATTGATGATGCTCATGGCTTTTTTGATGGTGTTGTTGTTGATGGTCGATGTTGTCCGGGTGCTTTTCTTATCCTAAATCATTCTCATACTTTCAAACTGAAGCTGCACAAAGGGATTGGTACTAACACAAAGGCATAAATCCTTTCCTTATGGTATCTTATTCGGTTTGAATACCTCCCAGGAATTGATTCTCTCAAGATATTTGGAGACTCTCTTATTGTGGTTAATTGGGCAAATTGTTTGGCAGTGCTACGATCTATTGCTCTTTCTCATTGGTGCAATAGAATTAATGAAATATTCAGGAGATTCCACTGACGCTCCACTCAACATATCTATAGAGAACTAAATAAAGTTGCAGATACACTTTCAAAGGACGCGATGCTTCAGGAGGAAGGGTTATTATTTTGGGAGGAATATATTGATAACAATCTGGAAAATGACAGTCATTTTCCTTTTTTTTTGTCTAGTTGCTTTTTGGTTATGCTATCTGCATTGATGATATGTACTATGGGCTTCACTTCCTAGTTTTTTTGTCTTTTTGATTAAACTGGTTATATTCTACTATTTATAGTCTTAAGGCCTGTGTCAGACAATTTTGATACTTTGTATATGTAATATCTCGATTTTTACCCTATTGCATTAAAATTGTAAATGATGTAAATATCGTTATCTAATCATGGTGAGGAGCTCAAGGCCAAGGCCTTGCCATTGATTTAGCATTTTTATGTATCAGCAATTAAGAATAGATGCCTATGGTTCTTGTGCTAGATAGGCACAATGTAAATTCAAACATCATGTAAATACAAATTTTAATGAAATACCCACAACTAGCTATGCAATGCAACAAAGAGATGGGGGCATGATTTTTATAAGGAATAGGGAGGGAAATTATTCAAACCCTTGAGCCAATAGTGTTACGCCAAATTTCATGAGAAAACCCATAAACCACCAACTACCCATTTTGACTTATGCACCCAATCATTTAATTCTTCCAAGAGTTGGTTGAGGAAGTTAATGCCTTGGGAATGAAGAGGTATGGCAACCAATTTCGTGCATGGGAAAGCCATCAACCTGGGAATTCGTATTTTTGCTTCTTGGGCAAGAAAGCACCCACGAAATGGTGCCCAAAGCCATCTTTCACCCATGGACTTTGCTCTCTCAGGAAGTCTAAACTAGCTGGGCTTTCCCCATCACGTTTTTCATCATTTTCCTGCATTTTTCCATGGATGGGAGCTCATTTTTGTATTGCACAGTGGCTGGGAGAGGGGGACCACGATTTGAGGCTGTTATGGAGGTCATTTTTTCCCCAGAATGTCCATGGACGTTTTTCTGAAAACGATTTTTCTCTCCTAGGGTTGTTCCTCGTCTTCCATTTTCGTTTTTGGGTTTCCCACGTTTTTCTGAAGCTAATGAAAACTCCATTTTGGGAATCCCACTGTAGAAACGTTTTTCTACATGCCCAACACTTGTGATTTTGCTGTTTTGTGCATCCCTGTTTTGGTTTGAACCTGTGAGCAAGAAATTTGGAGTGGTAGTGGACAAAATTGGCTTGAAAAACCTAATGGGGGAAGTAACCTCTCAGAAAGATCAAAAGGGCTGGCTACTCTTCTATGCACACCCTGGACAACACTAGAATGGAAGGTATGGCCTGAGGGATTGTGTATTGGTGAAGGGAATACATCCTTGAGTGGGGTGTGTAGGCATTATGGGTGCCAAGCTAGATAGATCTTGTAGAGGGCATCCATATCTCTGTGGTGGAGCTCACTAGCTTAGCAATTCTTCCTCTCCATTTCCTAACAGCCTGATAAACCCAACTGTCGATTGGCTTGCCTGATTTTGGTGTATATTTGGCTATGTGTGAGTCTGTTGTTCCCTTTTTCTTGTAGAAATCATGCCCAGCTCGGGGGTGACAGTTGTATCAAGAGATTGATAAGCACAACTGGCCTATGGTTGGGTGGAACGTTGCAGTTGCATAGCCAGTTGCTCGGGATTAACTCTTTTCAAGATAAGTACTCTCTTTTATAAATTCTGCAATGTCTTTATTTAATGGCTGTCATAGAAATGTTGAATGTATGTTAGATATTAAACATGATTTTAATTCCGCTGTGTTTCTACAATATGCATATGTATATGCCTTTTATTATCAATGAATTTTTACTTAATGGATGTGGGGCTAGTTGCCCGGATTTAATGTCATGTTCTCTCCCTGACTTGTTCTGATGGGAGGGGACTTGACAATATACTTTTTGATTCGTAAGAATAGAAAAAATATCTTTTTACTTCTTGAAAAAATATAATTAAACTTGAATGTACAATGCACCTTTGTTGTTTTAATATAATTAATATCATTTTAATATAATTAATATCATGAATCAAATATATTTTAAAAGAATATGTAAAAAATATTAAAATATACGTTATATCTTTATTACTATGAAAAAGCTAATTATAACAATTAATTTAAAATAACTCCATTATATCTTTTGAAAAGAAAATAACTAAAGTGTATTCAACAAGAAAGAAAAGATCAAAGACCCAACCCAAAGCAAAGCAATATATTAATTACAAACTCACATCCATAAACATAACCCGATTTGATAGAATAAGGTGATGGTACAAGGCAACCAAAATTTTTGTTAGACTTTATATTTTATTACCTAATAAATGACATGTATATCTAACATATTTTATTTTCACTTTTTGAAAGTGTTTATGCTTTTATTTTAGAAAAGGGGCCCCTTATTCCACAAACAAAGGGGTCTTATACACTAATTTGGTGTCTTGCTTGACCATGGCCTTAATTTTTTTATTTATTATTATACATCTTGTTACATTTTACAAGGTGAGAAATCAAATGAAAAATTAATGGTTTTATGATTTAACGCTTACCTTAATTTACATGCTCACTCATATGTAAGTGTAGGTATCTTTTTCTTATTCTTCTTGATTATTTTATAGTCGATAAGTTTTTTTTTTCAAGCAGAAAAAACATGTACTTTTGTTATTCAACTGAATAAAAAATTACACCCTTCAAACATATAATATCCAAAATATCATGGGATCATCTGGAACCCATTTTGACTCATAAAACATAAATATCAGACAACCCTTACATCTCCTATCTGCATATAGTCCTTGCATTCTTAATGATTCACCATCCAAAAGTTCATATGAGAGTTCAAAACTAACAAAAATATCAAAGCACCCTAAACATTTTAAAGAAAAGGTAGCTACACAAAAAAAGATTTTGAGCCACAACTCTCCTTTAGATCTTCAACATATTCTTCCCAATGTAGTAAACCTTCCTCCAGCAATAAGGCATCCTTTGAAAGAGAATCCGCAGAAGATTTTAGTTCTTTATATATGTGGTCTGCACCCCAATCCTGAAAGGATTCCAACATCCGTTTAGTCAACTTGCACCAATGCTGAAGATCAATAGACTGAATGGTGAAAATATTCTTTTCCCATTTAACAATGACATGAGAGTCTCCATAGATCCTCAAGGAATCTATACCCAAAGTGACTGTAAATTGAACAAGAAACCAAAGAGTCAAAAGTTCTGACCTCGTATTGGAACTTGATCCACAATGAAGTTTTAACTTAAAATAATGATAACTATTAACCTTCAGGAAAGCACTTGCAGCACATCTGCCATCCTTTGATGCCCCATCAAAAAAACTTGTTACAAGTGGGAGCCGAGGTATATCTTGTAACGATCTCATCTTCTTCCTTCCCTCAATACAATAATACTCATAATAATTTAAAATTTTGATACAACCAACACTCACCTTCGGAGGACGATCTTCGATAAGTTAATATTGTTGTTATACTCACTCATGATTTATTATAGGTTCTAGTTATTACTTAACTCGCATAGTTATTAGAACTCATTGATCTCTAATCCCATAATTCTTTGATTTATTTCACATTATAGTTTAATTATACGATTTTCCCTACATGGTAGTTAATCTTTGTTGTTCCCCTATCTTGACATTCTTATTTTCCATGTGCCCCTTGCTTATTGGTCTTTCTTTCTCTCTTGTCTACTTCTCGTTTGATATAATACTAATGTATGGGGAACCTTTGTGGTTCCACCTTGCATTGATGCTCATGGAATGTGAGCCTCTACACATACTACATGATATATAAGCCCAACTAGTGGAGGATTGCCATGCAACATTAAGACATTGAATTACACCACAAAACCTCTTTGATTACTCCTATGCACTTGATTGGTTCTATCCTTCCTTAGAACTCGTTACTATCCACATCTTATAGATAATAGGTCCTACATTTGGGGGGGGTGTATCATATGAAATTCAAACTTAGGTACTCACATATGCCTACCCATTGAGAGGTTCCTAGTGTGGTCCATCCTTGTGCAATATTCATGCATGAATTGCGTAATGATATGATACCTAGCTCAACTACTACTCTAATGTGATGGACACATTTCTATGGTCACCTTCTCCTTATCCTAAACATGGTATCTTATCAAGATGTCTAGTGCTTAGGTTGGGTCCTTGGATGCCTTCTATCCCTTGATCTATAGCCCTCAATCATTTGTTTTACTCATTTTAACCCTTGGGGCATCCACTTGGGTTAATTCCTAAATTTATGGATCCACTCAAGGGCACACACGACTAGTTGGTTTTGTAATAACTTATGACACCTCATTTTGGGTCAATGGAGGCTCAAATCCATTTGGGATTTCTATTTAAGGGGTCAAAGTGAGTAAAATATTATTAACCCTTCTTGATCTCTAGGTGGAGAGTGTACTATGGGTTCCTTAGAGGTGTCACATATATAATTCATGGCATACATAATATTGGGTCATTTTAGGGATTAAAACTAGTGGCACAGTCTTACCAAACCCACGACATCATGCCAACATGCATGGTATGGTTGTTATGTACAACTTAGTCTAATGACTAACCTAATGTACACCTATGCTTGTAGGTCATCCCCTTGCCTATTTATAACCTTCAATTCCTCTTGAAATATTCAACTCAGATAAATTTTTTTTGAAAATCCTAATTTATAGATACACGGTTGGGTTAGAGATTGATCTCCTTAAACTTCTTTGAATCCCCTAGTTTTTCTTGCACTTTTCATATCTAGGACCTCTACAAGGCCTCAATTCATCATCTTGGTTCCATTCTTACAAGTTTGATTATGTTGGTCTTGAAAGAGGATAGGACACCATTGAGGAACCTAAGTTGTGAATAGAACTAGGATGGGAAAGTGAACCCTTGAGATGTGGCTACACACGCAGAAATTTTAAATGGTCTAGATGAGAATAAATTATAGCGGGAACAATAGGCATATGTATTAATATTTTGATACATATCAAGACAAAAATAAATTTAGAGAAAGCAAACATTATTATTTTTTTTTAAATTATATATTTGTAAACTTCATAGTCGAATGCATATGTGTGCATAGTTTCATCAATAATGGATTTGTGTTTCCTATATAAAAAATACTTGAAAAATAGAGTTATAGAGAAGCATTCAGAAGAATGGAGGTTTTCATGTTTTCGAAGACCAAACCACCATGTTTGTCATTCCAAACCTAAATCTGAAGCAACCAAGTAAAAAAAACATGTATTTAGGAATCCTCAATGGCACCAAAAAAATTTGAATGCAAGGACAAAACACACCTTTATCTCTCACACATGAAGAATTAAGCATATCCTTTCCCTTTGTGTGACAATATTGATGATATTAATAATATTTTAGATCTAGATATGGATTTTAAGGTCTTGGATATGGTTATGGAAAAAAATGATCTTATGCCATAAATGAAGATTATAGGAAAGAAGGCCCAAGAACAACACCTCAAACCAAAACACATGACCTCCAAAGGTGATATTCGGCCTCCAAGTGGGGTTATGCGCGCCATTAAAGTTTTTGAACACTCAAGGGGTTTTCAACATGATGGTAGCAGGAAACATAAGTTTTAATCCTTAGAGGAACATTTCAATGCATTCACATTTTAGAGTGTGGCATGTTGTTGATGCACGTGATTTAGAATGCATTCATGTTATTTATACATAAAAATGAAGACTACGTAAAGCCACACCTCAAACTCTCCAAAAAGATCTCTTTTGTTTGTAGGTTATCCAACGCCTTTCTCAAAAAATGATTGTTGCATTCATTTTTTATTATTTTTGTGTTATTGGAAGGACAAGATTTGTCTATTTCTAGTTTCTAGTCTATGTCAAGGTGGGTGTTATGGAAAGAATTGCACAAGTGCACTCTTCCATTTGGTGAGGGTCTAAGCCTTGTAGGTTACTGCAAGGTCTCAGTCCTTGGAGCCCCTTTTGATAATGGTTGGTATTCCTCCAAGTGATCCTGCAAGATATTGTTAGTAGAGTTCACATCCAAACATGAAAATATTGATGAAAATAAAACGAAAGAGATGGGGCAAAGCTGCAAACTCCAACAAAAACCAAATATATGCTAAATCACTCTTGTATTTCCCAATGGAATAACTGTACAACACCTAGGAGGTGAAGGATTCAAGGGAATCCAACAATCTCCCTTAGGGAGGCCTTTCTTGTCCAAACTAAATGCTAAGTAGATGGAAGAACAATGGATAGAGACACTTGCTTATTGATGGTAGGTGGAAAGCAAGGTTGGGAATGCTCACAATGGTAGGAAATGGTGGGCTATGAGTAAGCTCCAACTCAAATCCAACAACATAATATTTCTCTAATTTCTCTCTACAAAATTCATGCCAATGGATTCCTTTTATAGGCCAAGAGGTCGCCATAAAAAAAATAGATCCAAATGTGAACTCTCCTTCATGAACTAAGGTACACAAGGGGGGTTATTAATGCCCCCAAGTGTGTGAGGAGCCAAATTCTGATCCTTGGGGAGGATTGAGTCTTTAATGAATCACTGGGGATGAGTGCTCTTGGTGTTTTGAAAGTAGCATGGCTATCGAAGGAAAAGTCGTGTGGGTGTAGCGCAGGCATTGTTCAAGTAACCTGCGCTATAGCGCGGGTCAACTGTGTAATACCCGCACTAGCCTTTTTTTTTACCATTTCTTGGCACTTATGGAATCATGTTGTGTTTTAGATCTTTTGAGGATGCCCGTGGTGAGATATATTCTTTATGTTGATGACTCTTTATTGCATGGATCTATCAAATGTCACATGTGTGTGACTTTTAGGCGTTAACATATGCCCCCTGATGTATGAGGTTCAGAGGGTACTATAGAGACGATAATGCATCATGTTTTCTGTTGTTTCTCTCATGTTCGGTAGGACAAAGCATATGTGGAAAAAATAAGGTTCTCCCGTGGGGGAAGAGTGTCGGTGATGACCGTTGGAGCTGTAATAAAGAATAGTTTTGATACAAATGAGGTGGGTATACCCATGCTCGTCAAATGTTGTTAAAGTGATTACAATGAGAGATGACAAAGGTGTCGACTCTACTATACTGCTAGGACATGGATGAAGGTGGATTCAATCCATGTTAGAGTATATGGCCCCAAAGCTGTTGTGAAATATTGAAGAAGTGGAACTGTTAGTGACCATGATGAACCCATTGTGGTGGGGGAATAAACTTGGTATGTAAATCTTCCTGAGGGATTCACCATACCGAATAGAATGCTATCATGATTTCCAAATGTGAACACTGCTACCTTAAAAATTATGTCTCTCCCTCATGCGATGATGTGTTGATGTCGAGCATAGGGTGAATGATGCAGGAGCATCGGAGCCTAGGCAAATCCGTCAAAGTTAGTCAACATGGAGGAGGCCGACCAGAGGGAGTGCCAACGACCACTAGTGCGGAACAGAAGATTGGCTTGCCGAGGTCAATAAGTCGAGCAGGAGGAATAAGGTCACATATCGACAGATGTTGCGAAGGTCGAGATTCGACAGGATGTGTTGACAGACGACAGGTAGAGGGAAACGCGTCGAGGGACGAAAAAATTGGTTGAACCGCGATATCGACAGGCTTGGGCATGAGCTATGCGAGGAGGATGGGGCAGACTGGTGAAGCCTAAGCGCAGAGTGAAACCAACAGGTATGTCGAAGGATGACGAAAGACAGTATGGTTGAGACAGAGACATGACCGACTACTGTAGTAGTGTCAGAAGGATGCGTAGGAAGTCAAGGAGAGTACTTGGTAGCCGTTCGGGGTTGTTAAGGAAGTTATTGGCAGTTATTGAAGGCAGTTGGGATCGTGATAGATGTCAACACATGCAGAGATTGTGCAACACAATAGAGGCGCTGATAGTTGTAGGTCTGCAGGATCAGGGAGATCGACGAACAGAGGAAACATGTCTCGGGGGTCAGGGTGAACATCGGGATGAAAAGAAGAGCACTAGCATGGTAGAAGACTTGTGCTTAGGCACAAAGGAAGGGGGATCAGTCAGTTCGATCAACAGAAGATCGGAGAACACAAACTGGAGAAGATCAAGCCATAACTCAGAGTTCCGCAGTGAACCAAGAGAGGGTGAAGTTCGACACACTGAGATAGCACACAGTTACTTCTATATTGTAATAGGATACGACCGAAAATAATTAGTTGTTTTACATTCTTGCAGTTTGCATTGTAACCGTTTCAGTAGAAGTAATATAAGCTAGCTTCTGGCATCCTGTTTACATCTTGTTTATGTGAGCATGTGTGTTGTGTGTAATCATTAAGCAAGACCCTTTGCGAAGGCACCTTGCATTAAGTGGTATCAGA
Source organism: Larix kaempferi (assembly GCA_027924585.1). NCBI lineage: Eukaryota > Viridiplantae > Streptophyta > Pinopsida > Pinales > Pinaceae > Larix > Larix kaempferi. Next base: position 9,442,457 of record BSBM01000506.1, read on the forward strand.
GAGGGAAGAGAATCCTGTGAGGAGAACGACGGTGATACCAACTTGCCTTGCGTCAAGTGGTATCAGAGCGGAATAATCCCGTGAATAGGAGAATGTCAAGTGGTATTGAGCCTGCAAGTGCGTTGAACAACTCTAGCTGAGGTTGGGTAGAGTTGTACACGACTTGTTAAATCCGGTTGTGATTGGATAGAGTGGGACTTTCAGCTGAGGATGAAAATGGCTCACATAGGTGTTAATGTACGAGGTATAGGACGAAGAGCACGTGGCGCAATGGTCACATTTGATCATGAGATGTTCGGCGAGTGTGTCCGAACAATGCGAACTTTGACTAATGAAGTTGCATCGATCAAAGAAAGCCAAAGGCATGGTTGTATTCCTGATGCGTTAGACAACATCAACGAGGATGTTGAAGAAATGGAAGCACGGGAAGCAGTAGAAGAAGAACTAGAAGAAAAACTGATCAAACTTCTGATGGATATGAGAGGTTGGACAAAGATAGACGTGCGTACCTACTCAGGAAGTCTAGATCCAGAAGACTTGATCGACTAGTTCAGAGAAATGGAAAAATACTTTGACATAGAGCATATTGAGGATCCTATATGGGTTAATTTTGCATGTATGAGGTTGAAGGGTCATGCGTCATTGTGGTGGGACAATGTGCAAGCTAATAGAGTCAAGAAAGGCAAGGAGAAAATCAAGTCTTGGGACAGGATGGTCACCAAGTTGAAAGGGAAGTTCTTTCTGAATGACTATGTGATTTCCTTGTGTTAGTTTTGAGCATAAATTCAATATGATCTAGGATCGTAACTGAAAGAAAAACATGTACAGCATATCAAGCATAAGAGACAAGAGACAAGAGACACAAAACATTTCACCGGGGAAATCTAAGAAGTTGAAAAACCCTGCAACTTCCTCAGAGATAGAATAAGCATCAATACAAGGATCACCATGATCAAACCCAAGAGATAGATATCTTCAGCAGCATGCTCCTCCTCCACTTGTGCGCACTCCTCCTCTCTCTCACTAATGTGAAGTGAGTGAAGAATAGAATGTGTAAAATGAGAGAGTCACGCTCTCTATTTATACACTAACTTTCACTTGACCTTTACTCAACTAGGTCGGCCTCAACTTAACCACTTAACATAATGCTGACTAGGCCGACCCCTACTACGGTGGTCTAATAACCCTTTGACCCACGTAACTCATATAGGGCCGACCCCATCAAGGTGGTATAATAACCCATCAAGTATAAGTTACGACACTTACAATATAAATTACGACACATGCAAGTACAACTGACGACACTTCCAATCGGAGGAATAATACATCTCCGTTGGGGATACAATAAAGTACAAATGTAATACATACAATATACAAGTGAATATCTTCCAAAGTTACAAATACATCAACACTCCCTCTTAACTAGGAAGGTATTCTCTTGACACTAGTCATCAATACATATAGGCACAAGTCTTCAACTCTGGAGCTGGATCATCGTCACTGGATCACGGAGCATCATCGTCACTGCTGCTGTACTCGTCATCTCGATCACTGGTGCTATCTCTCAATTCTTCTTGTCATAGGAAGTTCTACAGAGCCAACCCTTTTTCATGCTGGATGTAGGCCTAGCCTCCATGTAGGTCTTCATCATCTCTGCGAGCAAGCCATCAAGTAGGTACACCTCAGGCCTGATTAGACTGCCTCTGCAAAACCTGCAAGATCTCCCACGACTGATTACATTGCCTCTGCAAACCTGCAAGAGCATCTCAGGACTAATTATATGCCTCTGCAAAACCTGTGTACCCTACTGTCACCTCATCGTCCACAGAGCACAACCCAGATGCACATCACACAACACTTACACTCACTGGCATGGGAAGACACACTTCAACCATCCGTGAAAGGCTCAACACTTATATCTACGCCATGGGAAGACACACTTCAACGATGCAAGAATTGCATCGCATTGATATCCATAGTCATGGGAATACACACTTAAACCATGCTAGGAATGGCACAGCACTTATATCGCAGCCATGGGAAGACACACTTCAACCATGCTCGAATGGCACAACACTTATATTGCAGCCATAGCAAGACACACTTCAACCATGCTCAAATGGCACAACACTTATATCACAGCCATGGGAAGGCACACTTCAACCATGCTCGAATGGCACAACTCTTACATAAACGACCATGGGAAGACACACTTCAACCATGTCGGAATGGCCCCAGCCCTTATATCTGCACCATGGGAGGACACACCTATCACCATGTGAGAATGGCTCATGTGCATCTGTGTCTCCGGACTCATCACTTCCCCTTGGAAGGAATCTCGATCTGAAGTACACCAAGCCTCTCTCTGAAGTACTCAAACTTCACTTTGGCCAGTGGCTTGGTCAACACATCGGCTATCTACTCGTCCGTCGCAATATAAAGGATATTCACTACTCCTCTCTGCACCATATCCCTGATATAGTGGAACTTGATCTCAATGTGCTTCAACTTGTCATGGAACACTGGGTTCTCAAACAACTTCACACAACTCTAGTTGTCGAAATATATACAAGTAGCACTCAGCTGGAGATCAAACAAATCAGACAGTAGCTTCCTAAGTCATAGTACCTCACAACTAGCCGAACAAGCTGCGACATACTTTGTTTCGGCTGTACTCAGTGCCACACAGGACTGCTTCCTACTAAACCAAGAGATCATACCGGAGCCCATACTGAAGCAGCACCCCGAAGTGCTCTTTCGATCAATGGCACTGCCTGCCCAATCTGAATCAACATAACTCTCCAGGTTAAAATTTTGATTCGCATTATACTTGAGCCCATAATCAATTGTACCCTTCAGGTACCTCAGAATATACTTTGCAGCTATCAGGTGAACATGTCTTGGATCTGTCAAGTACTGGCTCAAGGTGTTCACCACAAAGCAGATATCTGGTCTCGTATTCGTCAGGTACATCAAGGACCCAATCATCTAACGATACATCATGGCATCAACCGGCTCAGATGAAGCCTCACAAAAACGCTTCAAGTTCGATGCCATAGATGTGGCCATGGCCTTGCATTCCGTCATCCCGAACCTCTTTAGGATCTCTCCTACATACTTCCCTTGTCCAAGGAAGATTCCATCTGCACTTTGCCACACCTCCATGCCTATAAAGTAGTCCATCATACCCAAGTCCTTCATCTCGAACTCGGTAGCAAGCTTCCTCTTCGTGTCCGCAATCAACCCATCCTCACCTGTCACAAACAGGTCATCCACATACAATAGTAGTATCACTGGATTTCCTTCCTCAACCTTGTAGTAAAGGTTGGAATATGCTTTACTCTTAGTAAATCCCAAACTGGATAGGAAGCTGTCTATTCTGCGGTACTAGGTCCTGGGTGCCTATTTCAAACCATACAGGGATTTCTTCAACCTTACCTTATATTTCTTTATGCTACCATCTGCAGCATGCTTGATCTTATAGATCCACTTGGAAGTCACCACAGACTTCCCTTCTGGTCTTGGGACCGCATCCCAAACATCATTCTTCATGATCAACTGGTATTCCTCGATCATGGAATTCTTCCATTATTGCATTCCGAATCCTGGGAAATTCAGATTCTTCAATATCTTCAATAGATAGTTTTCTTTGAATTTCGTTTGCTGGAACAAATGTTGTAGTCCTTCTTTTGTAGGTGATTGTACACGATCTTTCCTACAAGTCAAATTCAATTGCATGATTAGAAACTTCTCATAGTTTTTCAAAAACAAATTCTTACACATAAGAATATATGTCATGTAGTTATGCAATTGTTTTTGGCCAATGCTTCAATACAACATTTGTCCATATCTCGTAACTTTCTAGATGCCTTCCATCTCTACCAGAACATTGTTAAGAGTGTGCACAACTCCCAACATGTCAGCAAAGAGGTTTCATTCTAGATAAGTAGCAATGGAATGATGTATAGTACCATAGGCCACTTACCCATTACTTGCATATTAGTAGTATCTTGTTCATTAATGCAACTTTTCTAATATGCATAATAGACATCCTAAATCTAGGAGCATAAGTATGTACATGAATGGAAAACATTATTTAAGTAATCATATGACAATTCAAATACTTATCTTTGTTTAGTTGTTGGGTGGACTCCCTTTTGATCTTTGCTTCCTTGAGTGCTCCCTCTTGATCTTTGCTTCTTGGATTAACTGTCCTTGAACTTATACTCACCTTGGACCACTATGCATGCTTAAATGTGCACTAGCGTCACCATTGTGTTATCCTCAAGATCTCATACATAACCATACATACATTAGTATAATCTCAATACTATAAAAAACATTATGATTCTAAATAATCTTATGTATGGTCATGATCATTTCATACATAGGTAATAAGCATTAGTATTCAAGGTTTCAGGGAAGACTTCTTTTACTCATGCATATTCTTATTTGACCATAGGACTCTTCTAGTTAGTCATATCATCAACCAAAGTAAGAAACATAAAATGCATAAACCCTTGATTACTTCTAACTTCAAGAATAATCATTATCATTCATACAAAAGTATAAGATCCTAACACGAGGTAGGATTCTTAACTTGATATAGGAAAAGCATACCTGGTTATCATGTTTGCTAGTTATGTCTAGAATACCCAAACAATGTCTTCTTATTCTATTCAATGACTTGTGCATAGTAACCTGCATATATCATAAGTTAACCATTGTAGAACCAAATTATACATACCTCGTAAGTAAATCTTCTATGTGATTCATGACTATGAATGAGTCTTTTGTCTTCATGTCACCATGCTCATATGTTCTTGATCTAGAACTTGATCTGTCTTTCATGTTAGCAGACAATATCAACCTCATACAACATCATAGTGCATTAGTACAATCATAAGTGTCATAACTCTAATCAATGAATGTATTCTATCATTTACATGCATTCATACTTTTACTAGGGTGATAAGACAAGTCTAACATTAATCAAGATTGTACTAACCTAAATAATATGAAGACAAACATATCATAACCTTAATCATGAACAAATTTCAACATGTACCTGTATCTCTTCAAGTCATACCTGTCGGGATTGCTTGCAGCCTTCTTATGTAAGGCCTTAGCCTCATCTCCCTCTGAAATTGGAACTTCTTCACTGATGTAGGTGTCCAATTCATTCTCTTCTAGGATTAACCCAATCCACTTTGATTTACTGAAACTAAATCTGGAGCTGGATTAGGGTTTGTGAGAGAAACCCTAAAAATTCAAACTTTGAATTTCAAACTTCTGATTGTATGAAAAGATGCGCCTTGCTGAGTTAATCAACCTGGTATACTTCAATTTTGAAAACTGCAAAATTTGACCCGTCAAAATTGTCTTTGAAACTTCTGGATCTTCTAGACAGGATCCTGAACTAGGGTTTGATAAAGCCCGGTCTTCTACCTATCCAAAAGGTTCGATATTGTGTTCTAAACTCTGATTTTTCTGAGGAGCTTCCAGCCGTGGTCACATATTTCAAAAATTTCAACTTTTGCAGAAGCCCTAATTTTCCACCTTTCTAATCAAAATCCCGAACTAGGGTTTGATCAAGCCCGACCTTTTTCCCAACCAAAAAATTTGATCTTGGTCTCTAAATTTTGATTTTGATGAGGAGCATTCAGTCGTGGACTCCAACTCCAAAAATTCCAACTTTCTTCGAAGCCCTAAATTCCCGCAGCAGTGAGAAGCTCAGAATGAAGGTGCTCAAAATCCAATTCTGTTTTGACAGAAATATGCACCTGATTGTTTCTGGTGCATCTCTGAAACTACGAATCCACAGGGTCTGAAACTTCGGCCTATGGTAGCCTGACCTGTCATCTTTCCAACCCCACAGGTCTGACCTCAAATGGATTCTCTGAGAGAGAGTTATGCCAAGTGTCACAACGTGACCTGTTTATGGGATTAAACAGGAGAACAAACTTGTACGGAGTGCCACGTGTCATTGGTTCTACCTATCAATTTTTATGAAATTTCATTTCGATCTTCGTAGCCCAAGTTGTGACCTTTTTTCTTAGGTCACCTTTTTATGACTGAGATCTAGAAGAGGAAAAAACCCTAACTTTTATAGATCATAAATCACAAATTACAACGAATCAGATGCTGTGCTTCGGACACAAGGTACATGGGTATGTTACCTACAACCTGTAGAAGTTTCAGAACCTGAAACTTCACCAAAATGGATTTATAGTGAAAGCGCTACGATGAATGGTTTTTGCTATATCAAACCCTAACTTGCAATTTGTCGCAAGTGCAAGAAGTCTCATAAATGCCATATCATTCCTTCCTTCAGGCTAGCTCTGATACCATGTTAGTTTTGAGCATAAATTCAATGTGATCTAGGATCTTAACTGAAAGAACAACATGTACAACATATTAAGCATAAGAGACAAGAGACAAGAGACACAAAACATTTCACCGGGGAAAACCAAGACGGTGAAAAACCCCACAACTTCCTCAGAGATAGAATAAGCATCAATACAAGGATCACTATGATCAAACCCAAGAGATAGATATCTTCGGCAGCATGCTCCTCCTCCACTTGTGCACACTTCTCCTCTCTCTTACTAATGCAAAGTGAGTGAAGAATAGAACGTGTAAAATGAGAGAGTCACGTTCTCTATTTATACATTAACTTTCACTTGACCTTTACTCAACTAGGTCGTCCTCAACTTAACCACTTAACATAATGCTGACTGGGCCGACCCCTACTAGGGTGGTCTAATAACCCTTTGAACCACATAACTCATATAGGGCCGACCCCATCAAGGTGGTCTAATAACCCATCAAGTATAAGTTACGACACTTACAATTATACAACTTGCGACACATGCAAGTACAACTGACGACACTTCCAATCGGAGGAATAATACATCTCCGTTGGGGATACAATAAAGTACAAATGTAATACATACAATATACAAGTGAATATCTTCCAAGGTTACAAATACATCAACACCTTGTTTCGAAAGTTGCAAAACTTTCGACAGAAAGAGATGACCGTGAAAGAGTACACGAAAGAGTTCTATAGACTGTCGATAAGGTCAGGACAAACCCATGAAGGAGAAGAAGTTGTCACTAGGTATGTGAATGGCTTGAAATATGCCATTGAGGACGAATTGAGCATGTTAATATTTAGAGCGGTCTGTGAATCCTATCAATTATCTTTGAAGGCAGAGGAGAAACTGTCGAGGAAATCCGCAGCGACCAGAGGTAGGATGACTAGTCGGGGTCCGAAGATTGTTTCCGCGAAAGGCCAATGTAGCGGATACAGGAAGGAATCTATCGAAGAGAATCGATGGATGGAAGGGACATCGACAAGGGATAAAACACAAGAGAACCGACGCAATGGTTGTGAGAACCGCAGTCGAGGTGTGTATGGTTGAAGTGGTCCATCCGATAGAAAAGGAGATGACAGACCAGCCATAATCTGTTACAAGTGTCAAGGAGTGGGACACAAGGCATATGAATGCATAGAGAACCTACATGCTACAGAGGATTCGAAACCCAGACATCGAAGGGATGAGTAGGTCGAAGAGAGGGAAGAGTCGGCATCCGACAACAGTGGAGGTGGGAAAATAAAGAATCGAAACCTGACGTTCAGGAGAACATTAGTTCAGGAAGACCAACATGATGAGAAAGAGCCGACACAGTTAAGGACATCTTTCGAACTAAAGTGAAAATCGGTAAATGGAGTTGCAAGACCATAGTTGATGGTGGGAGCACAGAGAATCTTGTGTCAACAGATGTCATCGACAGAATAGGGTTGAAGTGTCAGGAGCACCCAAACCCATAGAAGATCTCATGGTTTCAGAAAGGACACCATGTGAAGGTGACCAGACAGTGCCTCATTAACTTCAAGGTCAGGAAGCTTGAAGACGGTGTGTTGTGTGACGTAATCCCAATGTACGCATGTCATTTGTTGTTAGGGAGACCATGGAAATATGATCGGAAGATGATATATGATGGTCGAGCCAAAATAGTCACGGTGTGGAAGAATGGCGTGCAAAGGACTTTAGCTGAATCCGGAGGAACGAGCTGACTGTAAGCAAGGCGATAGCAAATTTTGGGAAAAGTGGGTGCTGATGTGTTCATCGAAAGAATTCCTCGCGGAAGAGGAAAAGTAGTCGGGATGTTTTGCTATCATTCCAAAAGGACCATGTGTTGAGAGTTCGACAATGGAGAAGATTCCGGTCGAAGTCGAAAAGATGCTTGACGAGTTTCAAAGCATAGTAGTCGATGAGACAACTAAGGGATTGCCGCCGATAAGGAGGATATCCCATCAGATCGACTTGATTCCAGGGTCGAGTCTGCCAAACAAGGAAGTGCATAGGATGAGTCTGATAGAAGGTTAGGAACTCAATCGACAGGTCTAGGAGTTGTTGGACAGGGGATTGATCAGAGAAAGTTTGAGTCCATGCGTGGTAGTAACTGCATTAGCGACGAAGAAGGGTGGAGAATGGAGAATGTGTACAGAGTCCAGAGCCATCAACAGGATCACGATCAAGTATCGGTTTCCATTGCTGAGAATGGATGACTTGATGGATTGTTTGAGTGAAGCGAAGTACTTCACGAAGATAGACCTAAAGAGGGGTTATCACCAAATTCATGTTAGAGAAGGAGATGAATGGAAAACAACATTCAAGACGAAGGAAGGGCTGTATGAGTGGTTAGTCATGCCATTTGGATTGACTAATGCACCTGGTACGTTCATGCAATTTGCTGAATGAGGTACTGAAACCATTCTTGGGAAAGTTTGTCGTAGTCTACCTAGACGACATTCTGATTTTCAGTCGAACCAAGACAGAACACTTGGAGCACATTCGACAGGTATTGCAAAAGTTGTAGGAAGAGAAGCTGATGGTGAAGTTGCAAAAGTGTTTCTTCATGAAGGAGGAATTGTTGTATTTGGGATTCGTAATCTCGGGTAATGGGTTGGTGATGGACCCAGAAAAGGTGAAGGAAATATTGGATTGGCTGGAACCGATAAGTGCGACTGGAGTAAGGGGTTTCCATGGACTTGCCAATTTCTACAGGAAGTTCATCCGAGGATTCAGTCAGATTTGTGCACCTTTGACAGAGTGCATGAAGAAAGGGGAGTCCGAGTGGACGAAAACTTCCCAGCAAGCTTTCTACAAGTTGAAGGAAAAGGTCACTGAGAGCCCAGTGTTAGCGCTCCCAGACTTTGAAAAAGTTTTCCAAGTCGATTGCGACGCGAGTAGGACGACAATTGGAGCAGTATTGAGCCAGGAAGGCCGACCAACTGCATTCTTCAGTGAGAAGTTGGATGACGGGAAGCGAAAAATATTCGGTCTATGAACAAGAATTCTATGCTATTTTCCAAACATTGAAAAATTGGAGGCATTATTTGTTGCCCAAGGAATGTTTGTTATACACAGATCACCAAGTACTGAGGTATATGAATACTCAACTGAAGTTGAATCAACGACACATGAAATGGATCGAATTCCTGCAAGGATACACATTCATGTTGCGACATAGGTCAGGCAAGTTGAATAAAGTTGTTGACGCGCTGAGTCGAAGAGTTGCATTGCTGAACACAACGACAATTCATGCAACATCAATAGAGTCGGCGAAGATGGAGTATGAAATCGACGAGGATTTTGCAAAAGTATGGGAGGCTTGTCGTGAACCTTGGAGTGTCAACAAAACTCTATACTTGGATTATTTCGTCCAAGAGGGATACCTATTCAGGGGACAACATTTATGTATTCCCAGAGGATCAGTAAGAGAGAACCTAATCCGAGAGTTGCATAGAGGCGGATTAGCAGGTCATTTTGGCATCGACAAGACCAGGGCATTGGTCGAAGAGAAGTATTATTGACCAAGAATGACGACAGATGTCGGTAAGTGGGTACGACAGTGTCGAGTTTTCCAGTTGGAAAAAGGGAGAAGTCAGAATACGGGGTTGTATACACCGTTTCCGGTACCGAATACCCCATGGGAGCACTTGAGCATGGATTTTGTGTTAGGATTGCCGAAGACGCAACAAGGAATCGACTCAATCTTGGTTGTAGTCGACATATTTTCGAAGATGGCACACTTTATTCCGTGTCAGAAGGCAAGTGATGCCATAAGCATTGTTGTTCTATTCTTCAAGGAGATAGTCAGATTGCATGGGTTTCCGAAGAGTATCACATCGGACAGAGATACCAAGTTTATGGGGAATTTCTCTAGAACCCTATGGAAGAAACTGGACACGAAGTTGTAGTTTAGCTTGGCATATCATCCGCAGACAGACTGACAGAATGAGGTTGTGAATAGAAGTTTGGGAAACCTTCAGAGATGTTTGATGGTCGATAGACCCAAGCAGTGGGAAAACGTGTTGGCACAGATAGAGTTTTCATATAACAATTCTGTGAATCAGTCGACAGGTTTGAGCCCATTCCAGATTGTTCAGGGAAGAATCCCACATGGAGTGGTGGATTTGGTTGAGTTACCAACATAAATTAGGAAAAGCACGGATGCAGAATCATTCGTAGAGCATATGAAAGAAGTGCATGAAGATGTGCGAAATTGCATAGAAAAGAGTAATGCAACATAGAAGTTGAGAGCCGACAGGAAGAAGAGGCTACAGTCATTCAGTGAAGGAGACTTAGTCTATGCACATTTGTGGAAAGAGAGATTTTCAACAGGGATGTATAATAAGTTGAAGCTGAAGAAGATTGGACCATGTAAGATTCTGAAGAAGATTTCGGACAACGCTTATGTATTGGAGCTGCCTAATGACTTGAGCATTTCACCAATGTTCAATGTCTCAGATCTATACAAGTTTGAAGAAGTTTCAAGTAGCGAAAGCGCGGAGGTGTCAAACATTGACTGGACAACGTAGATTCTAGACCAACATAAGGAGGAAATCGCAGAAGTGACAGAGGAACACGAAGTCGGGCGTACATGCAGTTCGCGAAGGAAGGAATACTTAGTGCGGTGGAAAGATGATGAGTTGCAGAAAGCGACATGGATTTCTGAAGAAGAGTTCAGGAGACTAACGGAGCAGTAGAGTTCTTTTTCACCCAGGGAGTCTGATGTTGGAGCATGGGAGCCTAGGTAGATCAGTCGAAGTTAGTCGACATGGAGGAGGCCGACCAGAGGGAGTGCCGACGACCACTGTTGTAGAAGAGAAGATTGGATTGTCGAGGTCAATAAGTCAAGCAGGAGGAATAAGGTCGCATATCGACAGATGTTGCGAAGGTTGAGAGTCGACAGGATGGGTCGACAGACGACAGGTAGAGCGAAAGGCATCGAGGGAAGACAATATTGGTCGAACCGTGACATCGACAGGTTTGGGCATGATCAAAACGAGGAGGATGGGGAAGACTGGCGAAGCCTAAGCATAGAGTGAAATTGACGGGTATGTTGAGGGATGATGGAAGACAGTATGGACAAGATTTAGACATGACCGACTACCGTAGCAGTGTCAGAAGGATGCGCAAGAATTCAAGGAGAGTACTTGGTATCTGTTCGGGGTTGTTAAGGAATTTATTGGCAGTTATTGAAGGTAGTTGGGATCGTGACAGATGTCAACACATGCAGAGATTGTGCAGAACGGTAGAGGCGCTGACAGTTGTAGGTCTGCAGGATTAGGGAGATCGACAAACAGAGGAAACGTGTCTTGAGTGTCAGGGTGAACATCGAGATGTGCAGTAGAGGACCAGCATGATAGAAGACATATGTGCATGAACAAAGGAAGGGGGATCAGTCAGTTCGATCAGCAGAAGATCAGAGAACACAGACTAGAGAAGATCAAGCCATAGCTAGGAGTTCTGCAGTGAACCAAGAGAGGGTGAAGGTTGACACATTGAGATAGCACATAGTTACTTCTGTATTGTAATAGGCTACTGTTAACACCTAAAAAGTGCTCACTAGCTCATTCCCTTACTCACATGACCCATTTGTCCACTTTTCCACCATCTGAGCCTCTGAAACCAACAAAAGGTCACCAAAAGACCTTAGTACACCCCTTTTTCCATTTAAAAAGATTATTTTTCCAAGAAAATCATAAAAAACCCTCAAAAAGGGTCCAAATTCCCAAAAATATTAAAAAGGGAATTAAAATATTATTTTTATTCAAAAAAGGAAAAAGGAGGGAAAATTACCTAAACCATGTTGGTCAATACCATTGGTTTCCACAAAACCACAAATGGTATTCCTCACCACCAAAACCTATAAAAAGGTGGTAGAGGCTCCTCATTTCACATCCTTCCATTATCTCATCCTTATGCTGCTGAAATCTCCCATGAGCACTTTTAGCCATTGAAGCAACCTTGGAGAAAGAGACCTATTGGAGTTTGGAGCTACTCATCTTGGGAGTTGCTCAACATCGACCTTCACCATTGGAGGTAATATCGCAAGCACTTGCTTGCCCCCCACTTTTCAATACAAAATTTATTTCTTATGTTTCTTGTTCTTGATTTTGAAATATTTACATTATTTGCTTAGATTCTTGTTTAGATCCATGAAAAGTATTGTTTATTTAGTTTATTGTTTTTATTTCTATTGAAACTGCTACTACTAGTTAGTAGGTGCCCATAGCACTAAGCTTGGTTGCAAAACCGAGCCAACAGTTTTTGGCGACTCCGCTTTGGTTTGAACTTTAGATCTCTAGCTTTGCCATTAAATCTTAGTTTTTATGAGTTTTTAACCATTAGATCCATAGATCTGCCATCTTAGACAGCAGATCCATTGCTGTTCTGAGATTTGGCCCCAAAAAACAGCCCTAAATTTTAAATTTTCGAGTTCGTTTCTCGTTTTCCGTGCACGGCTTCCGCCTCGCGGCTTTTTGCCAGACAGTCGCGCGGTCCATCGCGACTTTTCTGCATTTTTCCGCGCGGTCCATCGCGGCCTTTTTCCAGACAGTCGCGCGGTCCATCGCGACTTTTCTGTGTTTTTCCGCGCTGCACACCGCGGCTTCGCGGCCTTTTTCCGCGCTGTCCATCGCGACTGTGCGCCCAAAACCTGCGCGGTCCATCGCGACTGTGCGCCCAAAACCTGCGCGGTCCATCGCGACTGTGCGTCCAAAACCCGCGCGGTCCATCGCGACTGTTCGGCCCAAAACCCGCGCGGCCCATCGCGGCTGTTCGTCCAAAACCCGCGCGGCTGAATTTTTTCATTCGGCCATCCCGATTTTGAAAAATATTTTTTACTGTACTTTCTGCCCATAGCACATTTTTTACAGTATCAAATTCTGCATATTTTCCAGATTTAGAAAAAAATTTTACTATTTAAAAATGCATACATAGAAATCTTTTTAAAAATTTTCAAGAAAGTGAAAGAAAGATTCATTTTGCATTCTTTATCTAGATTCAAATTTTTTCTTGTTTACTTCTTTAGAATCTTGCCCTTAGCAAATTTTATTGACACGAAGAAATCCATTTATTTCTTTTAGAAGTTTATTATTTGTTTTCACAAATCCAAAAAATCCATTATTTTTTGAGTTATTTTTGAAAAAACAAATTAATTTCTTTTTAGTGAAAAAAGTCTTAAATATTTGCTCGTTATTTTTCGAAAAGTCCTTTATTTTTTGAAAAATTTCCCTTAAAGCATTTAATTTTTTCAAGTTCAGTTTATAACACCTCACGTGCACTCACACGATCACTTAATTGAACTAAGACTTAAAACTTACCCTAATTTGAACACACTCTTAACCCCACTTGGGGAACACGAAAAGAATTCTTGTAGCTAGGTAGTATTGGGGGGATAGGTGTTCCAATAACACCCCTCAGTTCATACATCTGAGACATAGAAGTTGTCCAATTAGGGAGCTAAAATCTCTTAGTACTTTTTGGCGCGGTCACAACCGGTTTGTGGGAAGGCCTCTCCCCTAGGAGGGTTGAAGTCGCGAGGATGGTTCCGGAAGCCTGAGTGGGATACCGAAACCCATTCAGTAACCGAAGGGCTACCATTCGCAGTTCTCGGGATATCCCTGTATTGGGATATTGCGATCAAAGGACCAAACGGCAGATTTACCTTTTCTCGACGCGTCATGAACGGAGTATCCTAGTAGCCTGTCTTTTTAGGATTGATTACCCGGTGTCCCTCCCGGTAGGGGGATATCTAGCCGTTGTCTCTACATTCATATTGTCTGACTTGGATTTCATCACCTTGCAGGGGATATCGTCTGTTTGAGTCACAATACTTTTAGATTAGGTGTTTGCATGATCTTTACCACCTTTTGAGTCTAGTTACACTTATTTTTTCTAGGAGCCGCTTGCATGTTGGTATTCTGACCGGTTGTTGCATTCCTCCACTTATTGTAGCACAGCTGCTAGAATAAGTGCATTTTTTGAGGATTGATTTTTTGGCCTGTGAGCCTTCTTTTTTCACTCCCCTTTTTGCACCCTTGGTTGCATTAGGGTTTTGAGTCTTTTACATACATATATCACCACCTGATACTTAAAACAAATTTTTACATAAAAAACATATTCTCACCATTGAGAATTCTAGACGTTCTCGTCGTCTACAGGGCGAACTCCCAGAGTTTAGTCCACTTGGCTCTCCACGTCACGGACGCAGAGCATTATCCCTTGATTCGACACATCGTCGATCATCTAGACGGTCATCCGATTCTGACATACCCCACTTCACCTTTGATTTGGAGGTAGAATCCGAAAACCCCACAGAGTTACCACCTACCACAATTATGTCTGGAACACCAGAAGATCCACAATTTACATTAACCATAGGTCAGACATCCGCAGACCTTTCTGCGGGGATACCATCCATGACAACACCCACCCCCTTGGGTATGCCCAATATGGGTAACACTCCACATTTAGGAATGCCTAGCACAGGACCACAACCTGTCATGGGCATGCCCAACATGGGGGTCATACCCCCTTCGGTTTCCACAAACCCTATCCCAGGAATCCCTAGTACGATTCCTAACCCAAGTGTCACTCCTGTTGCACTTGGGAATGCTATCCCAGGAATCCCTAGTGCGATTCCTAACCCAAGTGTAACCCACGTTGCACTCGGTAGTAATATACCAGGAATCCCTAGTGCGATTCCTAACCCAAGTGTAACCCAAGTTGCACTTGGGAGTACTAACCCATATCAGGCCACACCTGTTGGAGGGCACATACCCGCCATACCTAGCATACCTATAGGAGCTACTGGACCCCTACACCATACCACAATGGCTAGGCCAATCCCGGTTCCAATCACCACATCCGCTAGTCTACCATACATGGCAAGTCTCAACTTGCCAGATTTAGCTAGGCTTACGAATGACCCCATTAGGCATGATCCTGCTTGGCCCCATATGCCCACTAAGCTTCCCTCTGACATCCCTAAGTTTGAGGGAAAGGCCGGAGAAGACCCCCAGAACCACATCATGTCCTTCCATTTATGGTGTTCCTCCAACTCCATAGTGGACGACTCAGTCCGCCTCCGTTTATTACAGCGCACCTTCACTGGCTCTGCAGCCAAATGGTATATCGAGCAACCCCATGGGACGCATTCCTCATTTACCTCCCTTGCCTCGACCTTCCTGCAGTTCTTTCAGCTACCGGTCCGCTATGATGCGGGCGTCGAGATCCTACTGTCTTGCAGACAGAACACAGCCACGCACATCACTGACCATATTCATGATTGGCGTCGGCGCCGAAGCCTATGCAAAATCAAATTAGACGATCGAATCTTTTTAGACTGGTTCCTTAAATCCCTCCTTCCCCTCATTGCGAAGGATGTAGCTTCTGAAAGACCCCAGTCTGAAGAAGAGGCCATCCTTAAGGCCCAACAGTTTGACCTTATCTATGCCCAGTCAGGTTACCTATACACCATCATACCTGACGCCCCACGAGGCGACTCTGCACGCGGTGACACACCGGGGGCATCACATGCCGCTGATGGCATTATTGGCCAAATTACACCGCAAGCAAAACCTTTCAGTATGGTGAGCACCATGCCCGCCCCAGACCTTTCTAGGGCTACATCCAGTTCCGGAGCGACAACTTCTTATGCTCCAATAAACCAGACCCATCATGTTCATGGACCCTCTTGTCCACAACATTGTTATGGCCAAGCGCCATCAGCATATGTACCTCCTACATACTATGCTCAACCTACGGTACAAAACCCCATGCAGTTTCCACAACAGCCCATGCATTACCCACAACCGGTTGCACCGGCTAACCTCACACCTCCACCAGCGCAGGGGTACCAACAACCCCAACAGGCAACTGGACCACCTCCAGCTCCACCTGCATACTATCCACCGCAACCTGCTCCCGCACCTGCGGCTCCTCAGAATCCCCCCAATGCTCAAGGGCATGTGTACGCACAACAACAGCAGCCCCAATATCAAAATAACCAACGCAACCAGGGTGGACAACCCAACCGCGGAAGAGGACGCAACCGTGGAAACAATCAAAACCGCAACCAAGCTCCACAGCCTACCCAGCCCCCGCAAAACAATAACGCGGCGCCCGCTCATCAGAATCCTGATCGGCCACCTAAGCAACCTAAAAATGCTAATTTACGGACAAACCATCCTTGTTCCATTTGCGGTTTCTATGGCCACTATACCCACGCTTGCCCACATCTGGAGCGAGCTCGACAACTATGGACAAATGACGCCCATCGTCAAGGGCATGCGGCTCCTCAGCCACCACCCAACCCCACAACAACCTCTGGTTCTCCAAAACCCCTTTCCAACACAAGGAGTGGTAAACACCCAGCCGTTAGCCCCCCAACAGGGCAACGTGCAACCACAACAAATAACTTACACAGCTCCTGATCAACCCATGTTTGATTCAGGTACCCACCACTTATTGATGATGTCCACCGCTGACGTCAATGTCCAAACCCGTCGAAATCAATACGGACCGACTTCTGAAGCCCCCCCCGCCGAAAAGGATACCACTGCTAATCCCACTGATCAGACATTGCGTATACCTCAGGTTCCACTTGATGGCGCTTCTAAAGCACCTCGCTTCCCCCTTCGCCGAATCAACAACAACCCCAATGCACGAGCTGCATCCAATTACAACATCGTAGATGACTTAGCTCAATCTCCCGCAGCCATGTCTGCGTTAGAAGTCTTAAAAACCTGTCCTTCTCAGCGCAAGACTTTACTTTCCGCCATTGGGGCTATTGACCCAAATGATTCGAACTTGATGACCTTTGACTTAGACCAATCTGAACCCCGCCTGCCTTCCTCTTTAGCATTCCAAGTTTCCGTTTCTGTTCGGAATCTTGTCATCCATAGGTGCATTATCGATGAAGGGGCCTCCACATGCGTCATGTCCACATTCGTTTGGCAGAAGTTGGGATCCCCTACTCTCCAGCAGTCCACCACTGCATTACGAGCCTACGACGGTCGTTCGGCTCAACCCCAAGGTCTTTTAGCCAATGTCCCTGTCCAGCTGGCGGGTAAAACCGTGCTCATTGACATTGAGGTCATCAATGCCCAACTAGACTATAACCTTTTACTTGGTCGCAACTACATGTATGCCATGCGGGCTGTTGCCTCATCCGTATTTCGCACCATGCAGTTCCCCCATGAGGGACGCGTGGTCAAAGTCGACCAGCTCACCTATTACGATCCCAAGGCCCCCGCCACACCTGAAAATGTTCTCCCCATGGTTGAACAACCTGTTTGTGATGCAACTACCTCATTCAATTCCTCGATCGGACCCAGAATTTACTCCGAGGTGCCGATGACCTCTACATTCCAGGTCATTCCACCACCGTCACCGGAGACCCACGTCGCTAACCTCTGCACCCTTTCAAAAACACCCGGTAATCAAACCTCCTTGTTACCCAAACCACCATTGGTCCCTAGTCACATTGGGGTTACACCCATCCACACAATCCCCTTTCTATTTCCTCCCTCGGGCGTAGTAAGCGCTCCGGTTATGGCTACCCTTAGCCTACCCGGGCTAACATTGGGATTACCCGTGTGGTATATCCCGCCTCCCGTTCGATTACCGACACCAGACGTCATCCTCCAACCGGTACAACCCATTGTTACTTCTACCCAACCACCTCCCGGTATCACGACTCCTTCGTCGTCGACGAATCCCCCTCCATTCGTCAGGCCCACTGGGGGCAGAGGCCCACAACCATACACTGCGGTTCCCCCACCCAAGGCAGTTAAACCTCCCCCCATATTTCATGCTCCTCCAAAATGCTCGCTGTGTGATGAGTTAGGCCATCCAACCCATCAGTGCCCACAGTTACCTGCATTGCAGGAACACATGCAAATGTTGGACGACGACCCCAACATCCCGGTGGTCAAACTAGATCCAAACCCTATGCCTCGTGATAAATCACTGCGTACCAACCACCCATGTGCGATATGCGGTATTTATGGCCACTACTCGCATAACTGTCCTGACATCCCAGACTACAGAGCAGCTCTCTACGAGATGAACAATTTGGACCTAGAGACGGCACCCTCTACTATCGAGGAGATCTACCCTCCCGCATCATCCTCATCCGGAGAGATTAACACCATCTACATGATCTCTTCGACTACCACTACCTCATCACTCGATTTGACCACTCAAAGGTCCCGCAATGATGAAGAGGTTCTCGAGACTCCTACTACCTTTGATTATCCCGGGGAAGACATGCACCATCGTCCATACTTCCTCCTGGAAGAGACTTCATCCACCACCGCTACCCAATCCGCGGTTGAGTCCAAGGATTTCCTTCCTACTAAAATCGACTGGTTAACGGATCCCATGGCCGATATTTCTCCCGTCATCCACATTGACATCTCTGACCCACTTGGTGCCCTTCATACCATCACATTAGGAACCTCCCACAGTGAGCATGAGATCGGAGAATACCAACAACTGTTCCAAGAATTCACTGATGTCTTTACTTGGTCAGATACCGAAATGCCTGGCCTTGACCCCGCCATTTATATGATCTCCACTGGATACCCCTCTGTCCGGTCGGCCCCTTCCATTGATCCCTTTGACACACAGGTTGAACCCTTTCAAATCAACCAGGAAACCACATGTCCACAACATGGGGGCATGCCCAAAACCTTGCCTACTCATCATCACCGTGATCCTCGTCGGAGATACTGGGGGCATCCACCCCACAAAGGGAATCCCCCATTATCATATCATCACTTCAGTATGCCACCACGACCCACAGCCTCATGGTATAACACCCCGCCAGCAGTTGCTCAATGCCCTATTGATCTCTCTATGAGACAACATCTGCACCACATTGACACCTCTGAGTTAGGGGGCATAATAGATTACCTCGACCCCGGGATAGGGGGCATGATCAATCATTTTGAACCTTCCCCATCATCTCTATCTCAACACCTCAATGAGCCCATCGTTCAAACCAACACATATGTGATCCACAATCACAAACCCCATGCACATAGCATGGGGGCAGACCATTAACCCTGCTCACTTTTTCATATTCGTGATCTCAACCATTTTTGAGGTCACGTGTCACTTGTATATTTCAGTTGATTTGATACACCTAGTATTTTTCCCCCACGGGTAATCATTTCTCCCCACCATTACATCCTTGGCTTGGTGGGCTCACCTTTATTTACAACCATTTTTTAACTTAGTTATTTCCTTTCACCATTCTGGAGTCCTTATGACCTCCGTTTTTCGCACCATGTGCACCGCCGGATTCATATTTCCGTGCCCGTGATGATGCTTGAGATCATTTCTCGCTCTCACCAGGACCAATATCAACATTGTGTCCCGACACCTTGTCACCTCGGTTTGCGTGCCACATCGGTCATAGCCCGTTTTTGACGTGCCTTATATCGCCGGATTCAGTTTTCCACGCTCGTGATGATGCTTGAGATCATTTCTCGCTCTCACCTTTCGATTTCCCGGGCATTTTTTCCATGCCCCCTCGTCACCTCGGCTTGCGTGCCACATCGGCCGTTCTCCGTTTCCGACAATCCTTATGTCACCGGATCCAGTTTTCCGCACTGATGACGATGCTTGAGACCTTTTCTCGCCCTCATCAATCCATTTTTTGTTCGGTATAATTTTATCCCTTTTTCGGGCCGAGCAACCCCTTTTTACGAAAAAGGCACTTAGGGAGTTTCTGTTAAGCTCTTTTCTGACTCCTAAAACAATGAAAAGATCGCCGAGCAATCTTGCTTCCTTTCATGCTCGATAAACGTATCTGAAAGGGCGTCTACCTGGTATAAGTTTACCCCTTTTCCGGACCTCGTAGACTAATTACGAAAAATGTATACTCTAGTCACATCGGCTAGAAGAGTTCTCCATCCGCATCATTTTATCCTTTTTCGGGCCTTGGAGACTAAACTTACGAAAAAGAAACACCAACAGAGTCCACTTACCGTTTTCAGACTCTCTAAACATGAAAGCAACCATGAGCATGCGCCGTCCTGGGCTCACAAAATCCACAGGACCGTACCATTTCAGAGCACACTTTTATCCCTTCTTGGAGCTCATTAAAACTACGAAGAAGGAAGAATGGTGCCTCTTGGCGCCACGACAGATCATGTCTACTCACATAGCAGCTTCCCCATTCTGGTCGCCTTTGTTCAGAGTATTCTGCAGTATGTCACCCGGAAACTCCCTCGACAGCTACCATCAGCTTCACCCCCCCAGAGTCAGTACATACCCTTCAGTCCCTAAAAGATGATCCCCACACCTACAAGTCAGTTCCCTACGCTGCCAGGTCAACCACGTCATCATGCTCTGAACAAAGGAAGTTTGAGTCTACCCATTTTTGACCCAGTTATTTCCCATCCCCACAAGTATGTCAGTCCTACCAGCAGTACTACACCACTTCAGTTCTACACCTCGTGCTCCTGTCAAGGAAACATCATTGCCTTGTTAGTTGCTGGTCTCCCTCTGTCGACGACAACCACATTGATTCCAGAGGATAGACCTAGAGGTCCCTGTGTCTTGGACTCATTACCATTTATAATGGGTGCCTACGGATCATTTCGAGAGGAATCCTCAGTGCCTCTCCAAATGGTTGTTTCTCACATGCTCGACTTCAACACCTTGATCGCATCGTTGAGACTCGCACAGGGTATTGGTCCGTTCAGTTATTAGTCGAAGACCCCGGATACCTCCTGACTCCTCCACATTTGAGAGTCTTCCTATGGATCACACCAGCTACACTTTTTTCTATAGATATCCGGGCTGCGCATGGCGACAGTATTCAGATTTACCCAGGTTCCATACTCCCTTGAGTATACAGTTACAATACTGCCTAGAGATGGCTCACAGTCATTGAGTCCCTACAGATGTTGGACACCTTCAGTTTCAGCAGTTCCACAGTTATTCCAGTGTATCAGTTATTGAGATCAGCCATGATCATGAGTATATCCCACAATCATGTCCCCTCTGGACCATTATGATGTACCAGTATATTTCTTTACGTATTAGATCCCCCTTCTTGGGACTAATTGTTTTGTATATGTCTTGATACGAGCATGGGAATGCCCGCCTCGTCCTTTATCAGAGATTATACCTCATTCATATTGAGGTAATGTAATATTTTTTGTTTTTGCAGCTTCCAAGGGCCGTGGCTCCAGTCTCCAACCGGTCTCTTCTCTCCCCTAAAACCCAGAAAAAGGACAAAAGAACTATGATGTCTATCGGCCATACGATGAGCTCCTGCCCTCACACATCAGGGGGCAATCTGTTAACACCTAAAAAGTGCTCACTAGCTCATTCCCTTACTCACATGACCCATTTGTCCACTTTTCCACCATCTGAGCCTCTGAAACCAACAAAAGGTCACCAAAAGACCTTAGTACACCCCTTTTTCCATTTAAAAAGATTATTTTTCCAAGAAAATCATAAAAAACCCTCAAAAAGGGTCCAAATTCCCAAAAATATTAAAAAGGGAATTAAAATATTATTTTTATTCAAAAAAGGAAAAAGGAGGGAAAATTACCTAAACCATGTTGGTCAATACCATTGGTTTCCACAAAACCACAAATGGTATTCCTCACCACCAAAACCTATAAAAAGGTGGTAGAGGCTCCTCATTTCACATCCTTCCATTATCTCATCCTTATGCTGCTGAAATCTCCCATGAGCACTTTTAGCCATTGAAGCAACCTTGGAGAAAGAGACCTATTGGAGTTTGGAGCTACTCATCTTGGGAGTTGCTCAACATCGACCTTCACCATTGGAGGTAATATCGCAAGCACTTGCTTGCCCCCCACTTTTCAATACAAAATTTATTTCTTATGTTTCTTGTTCTTGATTTTGAAATATTTACATTATTTGCTTAGATTCTTGTTTAGATCCATGAAAAGTATTGTTTATTTAGTTTATTGTTTTTATTTCTATTGAAACTGCTACTACTAGTTAGTAGGTTCCCATAGCACTAAGCTTGGTTGCAAAACCGAGCCAACAGCTACGACCAAAAATAGTTAGTTGTTTTACATTCTTGCAGTTTGCATTGTAACCATTTCGGTAGAAGTAATATAAGCCAGCTTCTAGCATCCTGTTTACAGGTTGTTTATGTGAACATGTGTGTTGTGTGTAATCCTTAAGCAAGACCCTTTGCGAAGGCACCTTGCGTCAGTGAGCCACCTAGTTAGGGAGCACTAATGCCTCTCCCTACTAAGTTCGAGGTGATCCCTTATAGAGATTGAAAGGGATCCCAAGGTACAATTGTAACTACTGCAACTATCAGAATATAGTGTTTTGACGTCAACGAGAGCTGAAGTACCGGATAGGAAGAAATTCCTACCCTAAGAACTGGGATCATATTGTAACTAAAGGGTGGACATACAGACTTGAAACAAGACTTGGTTGATAAGCGTGGGGATCATAGCTTCCTTTGATCGATGTAAACATGAGGATATTTCAGTACAACACAGGTTGAAACAAATGGAGAAAACTGTAAATGGAATGGATTTTGATGGAGACGCAAAATGAAGGGTAATGGTGACTGTCCAAACAAAATACTGCTGAACATATGGAGACTCAAATACATCGATCAAAGGAAACCATGGGCTTCTACCAAAATAATATGGTGTGCCCGCAATGTGAGGTGATGCGGGAACAATTTGTACATAAAGAATGTTGGTGGGGTCCCCACAGTTTTGTGTGTCTCGGGGGACCAATTTGATGATGGGAAGAGTCCCCATGGTTTTGAGTGGATCGAGGGACACTTTCCAATGATGAAGTGAGGGCCAATTTATAGACGCAAAGATGGGTGCCCCAAGAAACGATGCTATGCAGTATATGCCTACGAGATAATTGAATAGAATTGGTTGCTTCTGAGGGTGGGGGCACAATAGGTGTCTTTGTAGAGGTGATGATATGAGGGGGATTGAGAATGGGAAAGTGCTCATGGATGTATGAGGAGGATTTGTGAATCATTATCATAATTTGTGCCCAGGGATATGACAAATGTCTACTTGGTGGAGAAAATGCGCAATTATGAAATGATACTCTAAGGGGAAGTCTTTTCAAGTTTGGTCAAATTCCTCAGACTTATGGGGGGTCGACATCATGGGTGGAAATTGACGACGGGGATGGAAGTGGTGCGCACACCCATGGGGGAACCTACTATTCACGGGGATGATATTGATGGCACACCAAGTCCTTGAAGGGGGACCCTATGGTTATCATCAGGAATACTGGTATATGCATTATAAACGGAGGGTAAATAAATTCTATATTCTAGTTTCACAATGATACCTGTGGTGGGGTGCATTACCCTTTGGAGCTTTGGAGTCTTCTTCATATAATGGGTAAACAAGAGGATCCATGTTGTTCTAATCACTGTCCTGCACACATGACGCACATATCCAAGTGTAATAAAGGACAAAACTGAGGTATTGACAATGCATAAATCATATAACCAAAACATTGTGTACCTGTGGGTTACTTCGTAGTTAAGGATAGAACCTTTTGCGGTACAACCCATTGACCAGGTTGTTGAGGGTAGTACCTTCATAGTCGGTTAATATATAGGATCCTTTTGGGAGATAATGCTTAACGAAATAAGGGCCTGTCCATTTAGATACAAACTTCCCAAGTCCTAGTTTACTGTCTTTCTTGGCATTAAACAAAAGGACAAAGTCACCTTCGGTGAAGGTGCGTGGTCACACTTGTCAATTGTAGTGTGCTTTGGAGCTAACCTTCATGGCTTCATTCTGTTGAAGAGAGTCACGCCTTTCCTCATCAAGGTGTTCCAAAGTAAATAAGCGTTTTTCCAGAGTAGGGGTATCTGGTAAAACCTCGACAGCGGATTGGAGGGTATGGATTTGACACTCGATTGGGAGGATGACTTCTACTCCATGTACAAGGTGAAATAGGGTAAAACTTGTGGTAGTATTGACAGAAGTGCAGTAGGCCCACAAGGCCGGAAAGTGCATGTGGTTCCAGTTGGTTTGTTTTTATCCACTGTGCGTTGGAGCATAGTTTTGAGGATTTTGTTAACAACTTCAACATGACTGTTTTCCTGAGGGTAGTAAGCAGTTGAAAATTTGTGTTTAAATCGTAATAGACGTGATAGTTCCTCAAATGTTTCTTCATGGAAGTGTCTTCCGTTGTCAGAGACAAGTTGCTTGGGAATGCTGAAGCGGGAGATGACGTGGTTGAAGAAGAACCATACATCAGTTATTTCTTTACAATCAAATGTGGGCATTTCTTTGGCCCATTTGGTGAAGTAGTCCACAACGACGACGATATGGTGGTGACCTTGGGATGATGCCAGATGACATTCCATAAAATCAATTGCCCATTTGCAGAATGGGCCCACAGTGATGACCAGATGGAGGGGTGCAAGGGGAGAGCGCATTTTGCGGGAAAACACCTGACAATTTGCGCACATTTTAACAATGTAAACACAATTTTTGAATATGGAGGGAAAAAAATACCCTGCTCAGAATATTTTCCAGGTGGTGGCTAATCCAGAGAGGTGGTCGCCACACGAACGACTATGGAAATCATTGAGAACTTGTTCAGTTTCTTCATGCGTTAGATGTCATCGAAGAATAATGTTGATGCCACGACAATATAGGACATATATGATGAGGAGGTATTATGGTTCCTGGTGGCGTATTTTGCGGTGATCATCGCGGGATATGTGGGGAGCAAATTTATGGGTACAGAGATAAAGGAGGATATCGCCGTACTCGTGATCTTCAGTTGTAATGAAAAAGAGGTGCTCATCGAGGAGTTGGTCCTGGACGGATTCGTTGGTGGTGGTGGAGGGAAGATATGTAATGATTTCTTCTAAGGCCACGACTTTCTTGCTTTTAGGAATCACAAACTCGAGGTCGAATTCTTGTAGAATAACGATCCACTGTGCAAACTTACTATTGATAAGCCTATGGCTAAGTATGTGTTGCATAGGGTTGGAATCAATGAGATGATTGTTTTTCAAAGCATAATATAGTGGCAGAGTTTCTGTACAAAAGGGATGATTGCAAGGGAAATATTCTCATCATGGGTGTAGTTGAGTGCAGGTCCGGCGAGGGTTTTGCTGACATAATAAATGGCATGTTCCTGATGGTTTGTGACCAGTTGGATGAGTACGTTGGCTACAGTGGAATCTGATGCAGAGATATACAAGATGAAATCTTTGTCAAAGTCTGGAGGAGAGATGAGGGAGGATGATGACAATGCTTGTTTAAGGGCATCAAAGGAATTTTGGGCATTGCCATCCCACTTAAATGGAAGATATTTTCTAAGAAGGCGTAAAAATACATGGGCCTGAGTTGCATAGTTGGCAACAAAATGAAGGAGAAAGTTGGCCTTACCTTGGACACTCTGCAACTGGCATTGTGTTCGTGGTGTCAGTAATTCCAAGATGGATTGAACCTTGGATGGGTTGATGGTGATACCATATTTGGAAACAATGAATCGTAAGAGGTGACCGGAGGTGACGTAAAATACACACTTGAGGGGGTTTAAGCGTATATTATACTTGCAACATATTGTGAATATGGTATGAAGGTTTTGAAGGTGATTGCATTATTTTTTGGAATTGGCTGTGAGGTCGTCTAAAAAGGAGAGGATGATGTGAAACAAGTCATTAAAAACATATGCCATTGCTCGTTGGAAATTGGTGCTGGTGTTTTTCAAACCGAGGGGCATGAATTTGTAAGAAAATGTGCCCCATGGTGTAGTAAATGTAGTTTTATACTGATCCTGGGGGCGGATACATATATGGTTGTATCCGGAAAACCCATCCATGAAGGACAACATTTCAGTACTGACACATGAGTCAACGAGTTGGTCGATGAATGGCGTGGGAAAATTATCCTTGGGGCATGATAAATTGAGGTCTTGAAAATCGATATAGACACGAATAGTTCCCTTCTTTTTGTTAACCAAGATGGGGTTAGATACCCATGATGTGTAAGCGATGGGAAAAATAAATACGGCTTGTAAGAGTTTTTTGACCTCGGATTTGATCGCGAGGGCCTTAGAAAGGTGGACCAGGTGCTGTTTCTGTCGGACAGGAATGGCATCCGACCAAGTGTCAATGTGATGTTTGACAATTGCTAGGTCGAGACCCGACATTTCTTCATAGGACCATGCAAATACATTGTAGAATTCTTTAAATAGAGCGGCGAAATCAGTAATTTTCTGCGGCGAGCAGGAAGCCCTGATAGAGATGTTTTTGACGAATCCTGGTGTGGCGAAGATATCAACCTGTATGGCAGGGGATATATTGGAAAGGTTACCATCTTCAAAATCATATGGGTTGGGGATATGATTTTTGAACCATTCGATGTGACTAGGGGGTAAAAATATTTTGACTCGATGGTGTATTGTTGTTCAGTGGGGAGTGTGTGGTTCTTTCCTGCTTGCTACTGAGGACCTATGATGGAAAGAGTCCCATGGGGGTTCAGTAGTGTTCATGGCATCAATTATCTCCTAATATGTGGTGAAAATATATTCTTCTAGTATATCCTCGTCTGAAGACCTTGGGTCTTCATTATGGGAAGAGACAAAAATTGAATCGAGATGCGAGATGTCAAGGTACTCAGGGGATGGCTATGGTGGGTGCTAGGATTTCGTCTTGAGGGAAGATTAAGGGGTCTATCATCTCATTGGAAATTGGTTATGGGAGATCAATATATGTCGCGGTATTCGATGAACATGACATGTTGTTGTCCTCATTATGCTCTGTTGGTTCAGTATCCTCTTCGATTACTATAAGGAGGGTAGTTCCACACGGGGTGAGGTTATCAGCTAATCGGATTTGGGTTGTACGCAAAGTGAGAAATGTGGCAATAAGAGGGAATTGGACCGAGTGCTGATACATTAAGTTGTACGAGCGAAACAGTCGGGTGGCATTCGTATGATTTAAAATAATGGTCGAGATTTGTGGATGTCACAGCGACTGTTGGTCGAGTATGGAATTGACCCACCATGGGGAGGGACTATTTGGGATCACTAAAGTACCCATGCTGATAGGAGCCTCTTCTAGAGATGAGGTATCTTCCAAGTGTTCAGTGAGGGGAATAGTTTCCAAGGCCTCCCGATAGTGAGGGAGGTCAGGGAAATGATGTGTATAGTGTCCATACTGAGAAAATATGGAACATACGTGATTCATACGCAATGTTTTGGACTTAATTGTGGGTGAGGTAGGTGTGCCCCCTTTTGTCGCTGGTGGAGTGTGCATGATGCTAACGGGGGTGTTAAGCAAATTCCTTGGATCTGGTAGAGTAGGACATAGGTTTGTTGCGTGGTCTTGCTTCCCGCAAAGAGAACACAATGGTGTGACCCTTTGATTGGGAGTATTGAACATAACTGGGGATTTTAACTCTTGATGGTTGTTTCCCCTACTTTAGGATTTGTGGTTTCTAATTAGATGCCTAGTTTGGTAATAGGGGACCTTTTAACTTGGGTTGTTTGGTGCCCCCATTGACGGTCTTAGCGACGACCGATTGTGGAGGAGTTGCAGATGTCATATGTTGGGATTCTGTAATTGGTCTTGTTACTGGCCTTGCAACCGTACTAGCCAACACATGGACAAACTCGTAATGGGAAACTAGCTTGGAAGCCATATCTAGGAAGAGTGGTGTAAGGTACCACATTGGGATTCCCAAAGTTAGCCTAGTTAAAGTTAACTGAGCCATAATCGACTTCCCTTGTACATCCGTTGGGGGATACAAGAATGGGATTTGAAAAATCGGTGGTACTGATGGACTCAATGCTTGTTCAATGCCATGAATCATCGGTGGTGCTGATGATGGTATTGAGGTGGAGGCAGTTCCATTTTTAGTGGTGAAAATTATGCACATTAGGCCATCAGTAGATGTAGGGATATTTGGTGGTGGTCCCGAATATGTTCCTAACAAATTGGATTCCTTGTACATACCGGGGTCAATTTCAACATACGGTTGATCATCGATTAGTATAGTTGTTAGGACGTTGTCAAGATTGCTTGTGGTATTAGGGTCATAATAGTTAAGCTAGTCAAGGGTAACTGTCTTCCCATTCAAGGGAAACATCATGATACAAAAGACTGAGGAGGATATTTCCTTCATGGCGTACATGTAACTATGCCCCAAGAGGATGTTGTAGTCGATCTTAGCATCGATTACTTTGATATCGATCATAACCATCTTTCCCCCTAGCTCTAGGGAGAAATTTTGGTCAATCCTCTTGGTTGGGATGGTCTCCCATCATACGCGCGAAGAGCAATATATGAGGGGACCAACTTGGGAGATACTAATCGTTTCCATACTTTTATGGACATAACGCAAGTGGATGTGCCTTCGTCGATGATACAATGATGGATCATGACGTTTTTAACTGTGACTGGAACCTGAAATGCAATTGATGATGGTATTCATGGATCACCTTTGTTAACATCAAAGGTCATGAGGTGTGAGTCGGATGGATCAACCACATGGAGTGCGTTAAGTAATGCCTTTATTTTTGTTGGGAAGGAATGTAGCACTTCTAATGTGGACATAGCCATGGGCGACTGATCCAAGTAATCCACAATATTGTAATTGTGGGCGGCTTTCATGTGAGGGTTATTAGGGGTACACCGGAGCAGAACTTTTGGAATCCATGGGATTTGTTCGGTATTTAGGCATGGTATTTGAAAAGGTCCCCTTGAGGGGATAGAGACATATTACACAATAGGGGTGGAAGGCCCATCATAATCCTTGGCTCGTGTCTAAAGGTTTATATCTAGCGTATAGATATTTTGGAAAGAGTTGTCGCCGGGTGGGCGAGGATCTTGTTCTTGTGTAACTGACCCTTGATTGGAAAAGGGTTGATGTAACATTGATGTTTTTGGCTGGGGAGGATTTCGTGCCCGCAAAGGGTTTGTCACCACCTTTATTTTAGCTTCCACTAACTATTGATAGCCGGGGATAAGAGGACAATGATGTGTGTAATGACCATAATCACCACAAATGGATCAACAATAATTGGTTCTCAGGGTAGTATTCTTCACTTTTTTGGGGGGATTGTTAGTCCCTGCATTTTGATCACCCGTGTTTTGGTTTTTCTTGGGGGGGGGTTTCCCCCTTTCCCCAACTATTGGTTCTACTTGTTCTTTGTTAGGATATTCGTATACTCCATCCTAGTCCTATAAGTATTTCCATTATTTACATTTTCAGTCTTGCATGCATTTCTACATGCAGCATACAATTGCATGCATCCCAGTCATTAGTCCCAGCACCTAGCCCTCAGTTAGCCAGCCCCTAGGAGCTTCTCACTGATCAGTTTTAGCCCTCCAGTTGCTTAGTGTGCCCTTCTTCCTTGATTTTAGGAAGCCACTCATCCTCTCTCACCTACCACTCAGTTGCACTTCAGTTAGTTCAGTTATCTTCAGTTCTTTCCTTGATTTAATGCTAGACTGACTCTCAACTGACTATATCACTCCGATGGACCTCCGATGAGACTAGACTGCCCATTCTGACTCCAGTTAGCTCCTCATGCACCCTCCACTGAGCCTCCTTCATTCAGTTAGTGCCAGTTACACTCAGTTACACATACCACACTCAGTTAGACTCAATTTGACTGATGATTGACAGTTACTTGTGCATTGATGACTCCACTAATGATGATGAAGACTTCTAGTTGTGCTTCGATGAAACTCCAGTGATCTTTTGATCTCTCCATGAAGGCTAATTCGAATTGCCACCTTGGCATTCGAATCCTCATGCATTGTATTATTTATTTGTCCATTTGTGATTAATGAATTAGTGTGTGTGAAGTTATTTTGCTTCTATCCAAGTTCTACTGTATTATTATTCTGTTGCTCATTTTACTGTATTATTCACTCTTAATCTTATTCCTAAATTCTTTCATTGTGAGGTATACATCAGCTCTTAGATCTGTTGTGAGGATTTTCACATGGTATCAGAGCATGTTGAGAGTATTGTTTATCTCCATTCCTGAGAGTTTTTTGCAGGTTATTATCAAGATTTTGAGTACAGCAGTTGCAGCAGTAGTAGTTGCAGACATTTCTATTTTTTTTGCAGGTCTTCTACAGCTTCAATGAATTCAGAAGAAATCCCTCCTCTTTCTCCATTCAACTATGATGAATGGAAACCAAAAATGATAACATATTTGAAGAGCCATGATCTCTTTGATTATTGTTTTGAAAGAGAGTTCGAATCCTCTGAAGAAGAGAATGACTGGTTAAATGAAGGTGAAAGAGCCAATGCAGCCATGTTGTTTGCTATGACTCAATTGACTCGATGCATGGTAATCCACTCCCTTGATGTTGAATCTCCAAAAGAGCTATGGGCCCATCTGGATGAAAGATTTGGCAAGCAGAATGAAGGGATTGGTCCAAGCCCTTTCGAGAGCAAGACCAGTGATGCATTCACCCTCCTTGATGATCTCATTGATCACGAATCAGTATCAAACATGTCTCATATTGAAGTTAGCCAAAAAGAAGAAGAACTTGCAGATTCTACACTCATGCTCCAAATTTCTTCTATTTCGAATTTTGTGCCAGCTCACACTCTAGATATTGCAGAGGTTCCTAAATCCTCTCTTGCACCAGAGTCTGTTGGTTTGCATCATGATCTCATGAATGTTTTGGAGGTAAAATCAGCCATTGGAGGTAATGCATTCGCTCTCCTTGATCAATCACCTCTTATTTACTATTGTAAGATCATTATTTCATGCTCTTAGAAGGTTATTGAAGATGATGGCCATTGCCATTCGCTTGGGATAATTTCTCATGCATTTACTGGTTTAGATCTCACCTCAAATGGTTCAAAGGAGATCTTAAGCAACCATGATTCAAGTCTTGGATCGGATTTGGATTCCAAGCAATCACTAATATTTGATGGTTCTTTTGAGCATAATCTCACCCATGATGGTTCGAAGGAGAAGACAAAACACTATTTGCACATTCTTGGATTTGATCCTACCTCAATTGATTCGAATCACAGGTTCAAGGATCATCCTCATACTTTTGGATTTGTTCTCATCACATTTGATCTGAAGAGAAAGTACAAGCACATGCTTTCTGAGCATGATCCACTTCTTCCCAAGAAGAAGATACCTCTAGACATATGACCAAGCATCACACCTGCTTGAGTTTGGAGCATTTATTTTTTTTGTGTGTCTTACAATCTATTTTGAGGGGGGGTATTTTTCCCATGAGGTTTTCCCCATTTCCTCGGTTTATTGACTGTTATTATTCATTGTATTGGGTGACCTTTGGTCTCAGTTACCAGGGCCCAGGATGGATTAAGGGGGGGTGTTAGGATATTCCTATACTCCATCCTATTCATATCAGTATTTCCATTATTTACATTTTAAGTCTTGCATGCATTTCTGCATGCAACATGCATTCTGCATGCATGCATGCAATTGAATGCATCCCATTCATCAGTCCCAACACCTAGCCCTCAGTTAGCCATCCCTTGGGAGCTTCTCATTGATCACTTTTAACCCTCCAGTTTCTTAGTGCGCCCTTCTTCCTTGATTTTAGGAAGCAACTCATCCTCTCTCACCTACCACTCAGTTGCACTTCAGTTAGTTCAGTTATATTCAGTTCTTTGCTTGATTTAAGGCTAGACCGACTCTCAACTGATTGTATCACTCTGATGGACCTCCGATGAGACTAGACTACCCATTCTGACTCCAGTTAGCTCCTCATGCGCCCTCCACTGAGCCTCCTTCATTCAATTAGTGCCAGTTACACTCAGTTAGACTCAGTTTGACTGATGATTGATAGTTACTTGTGCATTGATGACTCCACTGATGATGATGAAGACTTCTAATTGTGCTCCGATGACACTCCAGTGATCTTTTGATCTCTCCATGAAGGCTAATCCAAATTTCCACCTTGGCATTTGAATCCTCATGCATTGTATTATTTATTTGTCCATTTGTGATTAATGAATTAGTGTGTGTGAAGTTATTTTGCTTCTATCCGAGTTCTACTGTATTATTATTATGTTGCTCATTTTACTACATTATTCACTCTTAATCTTATTCCTAAGTTCTTTCATTGTGAGGTATACATCATCTCTTAGATCTGCCATGAGGATTTTCACATGGTATCAGAGCATGTTGAGAGTATTGTTTATCTCCATTCCTGAGAGTTTTTTGCAGGTTATTATGAAGATTTCGAGTACAACAGCTGCATCAGTTTCTACACTTTGGCAACAGTAGTAGTTGCAAACATTTCTATTGTTTTTGCAGGTCTTCTATAGCTTCAATGAATTCAGAAGAAATCCCTCCTCTTTCTCCATTCAACTATGATGAATGGAAACCAAAAATGATATCATATTTGAAGAGCCATGATCTCTTTGATTATTGTTTTGAAAGAGAGTTCGAATCCTCTGAAGAAGAGAATGACTAGTTAAATGAAGGTGAAAGAGCCATTGCGGCCATGTTGTTTTCTATGACTCGATTGACTCAATGCATGGTAATCCACTCCCTTGATGTTGAATCTCCAAAAGAGCTATGGGCCCATCTGGATGAAATATTTGGCAAGCAGAATGAAGGGATTGGTCAAAACCCTTTCGAGAGCAAGCCCAGTGATGCATTCACCCTCCTTGATGATCTCATTGATCATGAATTAGTATCAAACATGTCTCATATTGAAGTTAGCCACAAAGAAGAAGAACTTGCAGATTCTACACTCATGCTCCAAATTTCTTCTATTTCAAATTTTGTGCCAGCTCACACTCTAGATATTGCAGAGGTTCCTAAATCCTCTCTTGCACCAGAGTCTGTTGGTTTGCATCATGATCTCATGAATGTTTCGGAGGTAAAATCATCCATTGGAGGTAATGCATTCTCTCTCCTTGATCAATCACCTCTTATTTACTATTGTAAGATCATTATTGCATGCTCTTAGAAGGTTATTGAAGATGATGACCATTGCCATTCGCTTGGGATAATTTCTCATGCATTTACTGGTTTAGATCTCACCTCAAATGGTTCAAAGGAGATCTTAAGCAACCATGATTCAAGTCTTGGATCTGATTTGGATTCCAAGCAATCACTAATATTTGATGATTCTTTTGAGCATAATCTCACCCATGATGGTTCGAAGGAGAAGACAAAAGACTATCTACACATTCTTGGATTTGATCCTACCCCAACTGATTCGAATCACAGGTTCAAGGATCATCCTCATACTTTTGGATTTGTTCTCATCACATTCGATCTGAAGAGCAAGTACAAGCACATGCTTTCTGAGCATGATCCACTTCTTCCCAAGAAGAAGATACCTCTAGACATATGACCAAGCATCACACCTGCTTGAGTTTGGAGCATTTATTTTTTGTGTGTGCCTTACAGTCTATTTTGAGGGGGGGCATTTTTCCCATGAGGTTTTCCCCATTTCCTCAGTTTATTGACTGTTATTATTCATTGTATTGGGTGACCTTTGGTCTCCGTTACCAGGGCCCAGGATGGATTAAGGGGGGGTGTTAGGATATTCCTATACTCCATCCTAGTCCTATCAATATTTCCATTATTTACATTTTCAGTCTTGCATGAATTTCTACATGCAACATGCATGCATACAATTGCATGCATCCTAGTCATCAGTCCCAGCACTTAGCCCCCAGTTAGCCAGCCCCTGAGAGCTTCTCACTTATCAGTTTTAGCCCTCCAATTGCTTAGTGCATCCTTCTTCCTTGATTTTAGGAAGCCACTCGTCCTCTCTCACCTACCACTTAGTTGCACTTCAGTTAGTTCAGTTATCTTCAGTTCTTTCCTTGATTTAAGGCTAGAATGACTCTCAACTGATTGTATCACACCGATGGAGCTCCGATGAGACTAGACTACCCATTCTAACTCCAATTAGCTCCTCATGCGCCCTCCACCGAGCCTCCTTCATTCAGTTAGTGCCAGTTACACTCAGTTACACCTACCACACTCAGTTAGACTCAGTTTGACTGATGATTGATAGTTACTTATGCATTGATGACTCCACTGATGATGATGAAGACTTCGAGTTGTGCTCTAATGACACTCCAGTGATCTTTTGATCTCTCCATGAAGGCTAATTCGAATTGCCACCTTGGCATTCGAATCCTCATGCATTGTATTATTTATTTGTCCATTTGTGATTAATGAATTAGTGTGTGAAAAGTTATTTTGCTTCTATCTGAGTTCTAATGTATTATTATTATGTTTCTCATTTTACTGCATTATTCACTCTTAATCTTATTCCTAAGTTCTTTCATTGTGAGGTATACATTAGCTCTTAGATCTTCTATGAGGATTTTCACATTCTTCCCTTTCTTCTTCCCTCGAGTCCATGGATTTGGGGGGTTTGCGGCATTCAATTGCTCAAATTGTTGAGCTTGTTGAACATAAGTAGGTTGAACTAGGTTAATCCCCATGTGGGGGGAAAGTTGCTGACCATTTGGGAATCAAGAAGGGTAATATAGATTATATCCCAATGGTGGGATAATTTCCATTTGTGATCCATAAGAGGTGGATGAAGGAGCGACTGGCGCTAATGGTGGTGTAGGAACTGTCATTGTTTGGCTAACATGTGGGTATGTAGGACTATATGGTCCATACTGTAATTGACCAACTGAAGGTGTTGGTGCTGGTGTAGGGGGTACCGATGCAGGTGGCATGGATGTGTAATATAGAACCATTTTGAATGGTACCGATGTGGTGGGAGGAACCTTTCCTAAATGGGAAATGGACCCAATAATCCCATCCACCGAATGTGACGAGCCCGAAGGTGTAGGATCCAAAGACCGATGCTATGGGGCATCAGGAAGGATTGTGTTAAGATATCTAGACTATGCATATATGAGGTTGAAATGTTGTGCTTTCAGAATAGAATTTTCCTCACTATATGGAATGGAGGTGGTGACATCTTTAGCTATGGTGGATTGGAGAGATTTGATAAACCAATCCAATAGAAAGGGAGGTTGTATTTCGATCTTACATAGTGTGCGGTGTCTACTCCACTCATGGATGTGGTCCGCGATGTGGGTGGAAGTATTTTGATGAAACTTAGTGAGAATTTCGAGGCATAGGTCATGTCGGATTGGCAGTTGAAAGTACGTAATAAATGCTATGACCAATGTCGCAAATGTGGAATGGGTGCCACTTTCTAGGTTTATGTACCATTTTGCTGTTGTTCTGGTGAGGGTACGATGGAATTGGCGAAGCCTCACAGGGTCATCCACTATGTTGTTAGATGAAAACCATAAGTGGAAAGACATTACGTGGTTGGTGGGATAGTCTCCTTGTTTTACTTCAAATTTAGGAATATCGGAAGGAAGCTGGTTTGGCATAGCCAACCATGTCGCATCATGAGCAATGGGGTCATTTGTAGTTTGGCCAAATCAGGTAGATTTAAACTAGCCATAAATGGTAAGGTAGGGATGAATGGTCTTTCCATTCTATTTGGGATGTGATTTCCACAAGGGGGAGACCTAGTTGGTGTTTTAAACAATGTATGACCTCCTATTAGCGAGGACGGGTCAAAGGGATCTACTTGGGCATAAGCTAGCGGAGTACTACTTTTGATGCGGGAAGAAGTGGTGTAATTAATAGATTCTTCGAGGGGATAAAATGTACCTAGAAAGGAGTGGCCTTGAATAGATGATCCTATCAATGCTTCCTAGGAACAACCCCAGCTTGAATTCCCTATGCAGGTAATACAGGGGGGGAGGTGTAATGACACCCATCGAGAGAGGGGATATGCCTTGCATTCTACGAGACTATCTTAGGATATTTTTTTATTCCTCAATGGTGAAGGATTTGTGTCAAATGAGAGTGATAGTGGAATAAACACAATTGAATAAATGAAAAAATATGCCAACCACAACAGATGCAAAATGATGCGATAAGTGAGTGATATGTGCAATATTGGTTTTAGTTCATGAGCTCCCACATGTAGGTTCTTTTTACTACAGTTAGTGAAATTGTAGTTAAAAAGAAAATAAATGTAAATTCCCTAGAAGACCTAATGTCCTTCCTCTCAAATGTTATTGGGCCTCCCAAAAGCACAATTGATGGTGATAATGGTATCCACTCACCAATTGACTAGTGGAGGTAACAAAGAGATAGTTATACCGATGATGGGGC
Source organism: Larix kaempferi (assembly GCA_027924585.1). NCBI lineage: Eukaryota > Viridiplantae > Streptophyta > Pinopsida > Pinales > Pinaceae > Larix > Larix kaempferi. The sequence continues at coordinate 9,478,981 of BSBM01000506.1, forward strand.
CAGTGATCCAATCAAGAAGGCTTGGAAACACCTCCCAATGAAAATAGGTAACTTCAGGAGTCAGTTGCACTCATAATTTCTCCTTGGTGATATCCTAAGTTGGGCCACTAAGTTACCTTGTGTCAAGTGTAAATCAGTGGTTCGACCTGCATGATATAGTGTCGTCTCCCTGAAACAAGCTGAGTGGCTTGTAGGGGGGAGCAGGGAAGCTATACCTCGACGTTCACCTCCTAGGTCACTGCGCACTTCTGATCTGGGTTTTCTTTTAACACTTTCTTATAGCAGGATTTTGTAAGAACCCTATGAGACAACAATGCTATCTTTCAAAATATTGCTAATGAAACTAGATTGGTGGGAATTCATGGATGCCTAGGCCAATCAATCCTACCTAACTAAAATATTGTTTTGTGACCTCCCGTGGAGGATTTTAGTTGGTTAATACAATTACAATGTTTATTTTAAGGGGTTTGAGTGTTCACTTATGGAGTGTAAGAGAGGTATTTCACAATCCCTACCTTTCTGATTCACCAATCTCACATGAAGTGTAAGGTGAAGAGCATACTTGGATGGAAAGAGTCTTTATGTCTCTTAGTGTGTGTTATTGGTGCAAACCCATGTGATGAAAGCATAAAAAATGATTTTATTGACAAATTAACTAAAAGAGTATATCAAGTAATGCGTACTTTTAACTCTAAGAGATGCTCATGACGCTTTGCAAAATCAAATATTTCTAACTAATAGACAAGTGTGCAATGGAGGTATTTCACACTTCTCACCCTTTTTCTTATGCACAGAGATCACATGAAGTGCGAGGTGAAGAGCATACTTTGGGTGACAAGTGTCTTTAGATCCTTTCTTGTGTGCAAAAAGTGTTTTTCTAGAAATACTATTAAAAACAACACGTCGATTGATGAATCAACACGAAATGGTCTTGAATACTACTGAAAACAATGAGGCCCATTGAAAGCCTCAAAGTTGGTTACCTAGTTAATTTTTGAGAGAGATATGTACTCTTTACTTCCTAATATTGGTCTAGGTGCATTAATTACTAAAAAATTAAGTAATTGGGTGAATTAGCCTTAATTTAAGTTCACTAGTAAGAAACACTTGGGCTGCCAAACTAAGCTATGCAGATAAAAATCAAATAAACAATAGTAGTGCAACTAAACTAGACTCTGCGACACGTACAACGCGGGTAAATACAAAAGAGATGTGTGGGTAGTGTGGGTAATGCATTGACCTTATGTGCGGTCGCAATGATCATTGTAGTGCGGGTTGAGAACCGGTAACCCACGCGCACTCATGACTGTTAGAGTCGATTCTGCGCTAACAACGCGACAAAGAAACTGGGAAATGCGTGGTTGTGGGAAAAACTGTCATATGGGAGTGATGGGGCCAAATTTTGGATGCAAGAGGTGGAATACTTGCTCTCCTACAAGTGTAAAACACCTAGAATTAGATACTTAACATAAAACAACCTAGTTTAAAAAGAAATGAACAAAAATAAGTATGGTCTCCATTTGAACTGTTGTGGAAAAATTTGTACAAGTACTCTCTTCCACTTGGTGAGGGGATAAGCTTTGTAGGTTGCTGCAAGGCCTGAGTCCTTGGATCCCCTTTTGATAATGGTTGGTGTTCATCCAAGTGATCCTGCAAGATATTGTTAGTGTAGTTCAAATCCAGACATGAAAATATTGATGAAAATAAAATGAAAGAGATGGGGGAAAGATGCAAACTTTGACAACAACCAAATATATGCTAAATCACTCTTGTACTTCCCAATGGAATAGTTGTACAACACCTAGGAGGTGAAGTATTCAAGGGAAGCCAAAAATATCCCTTAGGGAGGAATTTCTTGTCCAAACTAAATGCTAAGGAGATGGAAGAACAATGGAGAGAAACACTTGCCCCTTGATGGTAGGTGGCAAGCAATATTGGGAATGCTCACAATGGTAGGAAATGGTGGGATATGAGGAAGTTCCAACTCAAATTGAACAGCATAACCTTTCTCTAATTTCTATATACAAAATGCATGCCAATGGATTCCTTTTCATAGTTCAAGAGGTGGCCATCAAACAACTAGATCCAAATGTGAACTCTACTCCTTCATGAACTAGTTCCAAGGTACACACGGGGGTTGATTAATGCCCCCAAGTGTGTGAGGAGCCAAATTCTGATCCTTGGGGAGGATTGAGTCTTTAATGCATCGCTGGGGGTGAGTGGTCCTTGCATTTTGACAGTAGCGCGACTATCGAAGGAAAATCCACGTGGGTGTACCGCAGGCATTGTTCAAGGAGCCTGTGCTATAGCGCAGGTAACTATGTAATACTCATGCTACCCTTTGTTTTGACTATTTATTGGCACTTATGGACTCATGCTGTGTTTTGGATCTGTTGAGGATTCTCGTGGTGAGATGCATTCTTTATGTTGATGACGCTTTACTGGATGGATCACCAAATTGTCACATTTGTGCGACTTTTAGGAATTAACAGTGGGAAAAGGCATAATCAATCAAGGAAGTAATTTGGAAAGTGTAGCCTAGTGAAAGGGTCAATGAAGGAACATACAAGAAAAGGTTAGATACAACAAAATGTAGGCTTCTAACATAGGAAAATCCAAATTATAGCACAATATATGCCACTATTGTTTATCCTTTAGCACATGAAAAATGTTCTCCCCTGAGATGTTCTAGGCTTTTATAGAACTATGTCAGGGAATGACGCAACTCAATTTATTCAGACTTAGAGCTCAAACTTTTTTAATACATGGTTTTCTTGATTTTATGTGAAATATTGTAGATGTACATGGAAAAGGACAAACTAATTTACTAGACCTTTTTCTTTAGAGACATTTGTCATGTTTATATTCACTAATCACTATAGTATGAGTTGAATGAAGAAGATTATAAAACAAATTGAAATGTGTAAGGTATCCTCAGGGATAAATATCACAATTTCAAGTGACAAAAAACATATTGAGCATTTAGGAATTTAGTAGTTCATACAAAAGTAATTGAAATCTCGAATGAATCTCATAAAAATGGCAGATAAGATATTCACAGATTAAACAACAATGAAACGTTCATGTACTATTCAACAAGATAAACATCTATGAGGAAATTGGGTCATATAAATGAAATCAACATTTCACATTTGATACTACAACACATACATTCCATGAATATGGTGAAATAACAAGTTGCTCAAATATTTATCAATATCAAGTAAGATTACAAAGTCTAAGAAGGCTTTGGATTTGCATACAAAGCTTACAATAACAAAGGAAAATTGTTACAGGATGACATAAACTTGAGATTTGAATCTCATGAAGCATTTTGACTATGCTCAACCTGCCTAATATTGATATAATTATGATCTTGTAGTATCCAGAGAGTCCCTCTCCAAATAATGCCCGATGCCCTTATAGGATTCTAAAATATTCTTTTATAAATGGTGGTTGCTTCTTGATACTGTTTCCTATTTACTATTTTTGCCAAAACTACTTTACTACTTGATTATTCCTTCTTTTATTTTGTTCCCAAAACTATCTTTCTTCCTTGTTGACTATCCAAACTATTTGCTGAAATATTGTTTCTTATTTTATAATTGCCTGACTGATTTACCCCTTTTCAACCTTGTTGTGTAGAGGATTTCCCTGAAGTCTGTGTTGATGTAGATGAGTGCCCTTAGGTTGGTTAATATATTTTGTATTATTTGGAGATCTGTTGCCAATTCTTTCTAATAGAATACTTGTGGAGTTTCATGGCATTTATTTCCATCTCAACATTTGTAAATAATTCACATGAGATAGGTGGAAGGTTCTTAAATGTGAGCTTTAGACTACCTAACAACTCAAACTCTTCATCCAGTAGTTGGACTATAGTTGTACCCTTTAGGAATATGTCCTGCATACTTTTAAATTTGGGATCATTATTTCTCTTATCATTCAATAACTCTTGGTAATCTCCTTTATTGTAGATATCACCATTCCCATCCCAAGGGGAGGGAAGTCACTTTTCTAGTGCATTCTTGAACAAGCCTTTGATCAATGCAATATATGTTATTATGCTACCCACCCTTTCTGTAGCCTTGTTCATCAAGGTTTTGTTTGTTATTACTTTGTTGTATTTAGTTATTATATGGGTTCTGTCATTCCCACCCAATGCTTGAGGTTGATTCTTGGTCCTACTACATTGAGAAATTTGATCACATTGCTAGCAATGGCGAGCCTTGATTGCATTTATGTTGTGGTACTTTTTATTTCTATTGCGGTAGAGGTTCCTAACTCTAATTCATCTTGAATCAATTCAAAATGATCCCAATGTGCAATGAACTCTTTTGTTATTTGATCCCATAATGTTCATCCCCCCCCCTTGAGAGGAGATTTCCCTATAATCCTAGTTTTTAGTGATTCCACCTCTTGTTGTAGCTCATCCTTTTCCTCCTCAAGGTGGTCTATGAGATCCTATTTTTCTTTCACGTCATAATTAAGTTTTTCAATTTTTTCATATTTCTCTTCTAGCCTCCTTTTCATGCTGTCTATCTCTACTTGTTTCATGGTTACATATGTTAGGATCCTGCTCACCCCTTCCTTAGACTGTGGAGTGGCATGGGAAGTGATGGTGTTTTTCTCTAATTCCAATGCTGAGATTCGAAACTCCAACTCAATTATATTGTCCTTGTATTGTTCCATTGAAGCCTCATAGTCTAAAATCTACTTATGTACCTTATCCTTTTACTCTTGCAATACTATTAGCTCAAGTGTTTGGACATGCTATGTATTATGAACTTTCAACATCTTCTTTAGCAGTGCAATTTAATTCTCCTTCAGTTGAATTAAGGACTTCACAGGTGTCTAGGATTAGTAATGGTTGGATCCGAATGCAACAATTTTTTTCCCTAACTCCTTAATAGTCACTTGTTTGACATTATTGGACACTTTTTGATCAAGATCTAGTTTATTTTACATCTTCTACACAATTGACTACATTTTCCTGATATTTGCTGAAGACTGTAATACATCTTTACATAATAGTTCTCTTGATTTCCTGTAGAAATCCACCTTGTCCACAAGGTTGAGTTCATCAAATTGTAATTTGATCTGAGTTGATTTATAGTCATCCTAGGTCTTTGCTATTGACCTTGGGATCTAATACTTTGATCTTTAAGGTTCCCTCTTTGTGGTCCACTATAGACATCAATTTATTTTTGGACATGCCTACCCAATTCCTAGGATATGTATCCCTCATAATGTCAATTTTTTTCCTCTTTATGTCCATATAATGGGAGAACAAATTAAGGTGAGTTGGAAAAGACCCCAAGGATGAAAAATTGTGTTGTGCCTCCATTGTGGACATAGCTGTTGAGGGTAGATGCTATATTATCACTATAGATATATTTGTAGCTACCTTTGACTGAGTAGAAGCTACCTCTAACCCATCTATGCACTCTTCAATATCTGCAGCTTTTACTATGGAATGCTGAGTTCTTGCATATCCTTCTACCCTTTCCTTTTTACGTACATGCTTTACTTCATGTTCATCTATGTCCATATCAACGTGTGTGTTTGAAGTTGGCCTTTTGGCCCCTATTTCCTATTTGTGTGGTGTAGGAACCATTATAGCCCATAATTTTGTTTTTCCATCTTCCCCTTGAGTATACTTATTAGTATCAGTCCATATGATTGCACTTACCTATTCCCATGTGTCAATATCAGCTATGTCTTCCCATTCTGGGTGTGGTTTATGACTATAATCATAATTTTTGTTCTCTAGCCTTTTCTTAGATATAACTTGGTGGGGAATCATAAGTACATTTTTATCCTTTGTCCATACATAGTTGTTTCAACATCTTCTCTACTTCAGCTCTAGAGTACTCCGAGTCTTGACTAGGAATGGACCCACTTCCTTGGGAATCTTGAAAGTTATAAGGTGCTTTAACTTAACAAATGAATTTGATCAGATAGGGACCTTGTCTGATATACCCCAATGAAAATATTCTTGGAGTCCGAAATGTTGGTAGGAGGTAGGGATCATCTTCAAATCCATATACCCTTATCACTATGTGATCCTCATAGATAAATTAGTCTCCAATCCCAAGTTTGGAATTGATTGTAGTATCTATTTGTATTAGGGAAATATATTGGTTGGAGGATCCTTATGCAAGAGGAAATACACCACAAACATGAGCCTATCCACAAAGTCTTGGAAACTTTGATTTCCAAGCTATATGATTACCAAATTGGTTCACTCACAGATTGGTAATTGTACTCTTGTGGAATCCTTTGCTTTTAGCTCTAGAGACCCAAAATATGAGGCATTGTGGTATACGACTAGGTACAATAAATAAGAGGGGTATTTGAAATATATGAGGGTATGAAAGTTTTCCAAATGGGCATGGATAATATCATGCATGAACTGATAGAGTTCAAATTTGATGAGCATAAGGCCTATAGGTGGTGTCAAAGTTAACGTAAGTCTTAGAAAAGTGTCATCAATGGATTTATCATTGTCATATCCTAATATCAGACACATTAGGGCCATGAATTTTCTAGAATTTTCTAAGAAGAGGGAGGATTTGTATGGTGAGAGGTTAACTACAACTGCTAGTTTTTCATCATTTAATTCAATATATCTAGGATCTTAACTGAAAGAACAACATGTACAACATATAAAGCATAAGAGATAAGAGACAAGAGACACAAAACATTTCACCGGGGAAAACCAAGAAGGTGAAAAACCCCGCAACTTCCTCAGAGATAGAATATGCACTAATACAAAGATCACAAAGATCAAACACCAAGAGATAGATTACTGCAGCAAATACTCCTCATCCACTTGTGCACACTCCTCCTCTCTCTGATTAATGCGAAGTTAGTGAATGAGAGAATGTGTAAAATGAGAGAGTCACACTTTCTATTTATACTTTTACTTTCACTTAACCTTTACTCAACTAGGTCGGCCCCAACTTAACCACTTAACATAATGTTGACTGGGCCGACCCCACTAGGGTGGTCTAATAACCCTTTAACCCACATGACTCATACAGGGCCGACCCCATCAAGGTGGTCTAATAACCCATCAAATATAAGTTACGACACTTACAATATAACTTGCGACACTTGCAAGTACAACTGACGACACTTCCAATCAAAGGGATAATACATTTCCGTTGGGGATACAATAAAGTACAAATGTAATACATACAATATATAAGTGAATATCTTCCGAAGTTACAAATACATCAACACTCCCTCTTAACTAGGAAGGTATTCTCTTGAAACAAGTCATCAATACATATAGGCATAAGTCTTCAATTATGAAGATGGATCATCGTCACTGGATCACAGAGCATCATCGTCACTACTGTTGTACTCGTCATCTCGATCTCTGGGCTATCTCTCAATTCTTCTCATCATGGGAAATTCTACAGAGCCAACCCTTTTTCATGTTGGATGTAGGCCTAGCCTCCTGTAGGTGTTCATCATCTTTGGTCATCCTGTGGATCCTAGGACTAATTACGTGCGTAAAAGAAAACTCGAAAGAGTATCCTAGGATCCTTTATGTGCCTAAGCACGACCGTCAAGATATCCCAGGGAGCTATTACATGTGACCACCACAAAACCTCGAAAGAGCATCCTAGGACTGATTACGAGCACACAACTCAACCTATCGGATCTCCCAGGGCGTTATTACATGTGGTAATGGAAAAACCTCGAAAGAGCATCCCAGGACTGATTACGAGCACACAACTCAACCTATTGGATCTCCCAGGGTGCTATTACATGCCATAGGACAAAACCTATCAAGATCATTTTCCAGATCTCCCAAGGAGCTATTATATTCCATAGGAAAAACCTAGCAAGAGTATCTGCAAATCTTCCAGGGCTCTATTATATGTCCTCCCAATCAAAACCTCGAAAGAGCATTTGCCAGATCTCCCAGGGAGCTATTATATGCCATATGAAAAACCTAGCAAGAGTATCTGTAAATCTCCCAGGGCACTATTATATGCTTATATGCACAACCTTTCCAAGGCCAACCTATAGCAAAACCTTGCAAGAGCATCCTAGCACAAACTATAGGATCTCCCAGGGAGCTATTACATGTTACCTGCACCATCTATCCGCAACCAAACTATAGAAAAACCTTGTAAGAGCATCTGAGCTCAGACTATCGGATCTCCTAGGGAGCTATTACATGCTACTTGCACAATCTGTCCATGGCCACGGGGTATCATCCTGATACTCATGATCATACTGATCATCATCACACAGTACATCATCCTGATGTACATCATCATCGCATGATCAACCTGATCATCGTCACAACATCATCCTGCTGCACATCATCACAGATCATCCTAATCATATACACAACATCATCCTGATGCATATCATCATAACATGATCATCCTGATCATCGTCACAACATCGTCCTGATGCATATCATCATCGCATGATCATCCTGATCATCGTCCTGATGCATATCCTCATCGCATGATCATCTTGATCATCATATCATTGTCCTCTTCAAATCATCTCATCGTCCACGGAGCACAGCCCAGATGCACATCATACAACACTTACACCACCGACATGGGAGAACACATCTACCACCATTCGGGGAAGGCTCCAGCCCTTAATTTTTCACCATGGGAGAACAAATCTACCACCATGTGAAAAATGGCTTTAGCCCTTACAACTACACCATGGGAGAACACATCTACCACCATGTGAGAATGGCTCAACAATTACATCACGACCATGGGAGAACACATCAACCATGTCAGAAAAATCCCATGTGCATCTGCGTATTCCGGACTCATCACTTCCCCTTGGAAGGAACCTGGATCTGAAGTACACTAAGCCTCTCTCTGAAGTACTCAAACTTCACTCTGGATAGTGGTTTGGTCAACACATCTACAATCTGCTCATCCGTCGCAACATAAAGGAGATTCACTGCTCCTCTCTGCACCATATCCATGATATAGTGATATTTGATCTTGATGTGCTTTGACCTCTCATGTAACACCAGGTTCTCAGACAATTTCAAAAAACTCTGGTTGTCACAGAAAATACAGATAGCATCCAACTGGAGATCAAATAACTCATACAGTATATTACTCAACCATACTGCCTCACAACTAGCCGAACAAGCTGCGACATACTCTGCTTCGGCTGTACTCAATGCTACATAGGATTGCTTCCTGCTAAACCAAGAGATCACACCTGATCCCATACTGAAGCAACACCCTAAAGTGCTCTTCCTATCAACATAACCCTCCAAGTTAAATTTTGATTCGCATCATACTTAAGCCCATAATCAACTGTACCCTTTAGGTACCTCAGAATATGCTTTACAACAATCAGGTGAACATGTCTAGGATCTGTCACAAATTGGCTCAAGGTGTTCACCACAAAGAAAATATCTAGTCTCGTGCTCGTCAGGTACATCAAGGACCCAATAATCTGACGATACACCGTGACATCAACCAAATTTGATGAAGCATCACTCAATAGATTCAGGTTCGATGCCATAGGTGTGGCCATGGCCTTGCAGTCCATCATCTCGAACCGCTTCAGGATCTCTACTGCATACTTCCCTTGTCTAAGGAAGATTCCATATGCACTCTGCCACACCTCCATACCTAGAAAGTAATGCATCATACCCAAGTCCTTCATCTCGACCTCAGCAACAAGCTTCCTCTTCATGTCGGCAATCAATCTATCCCTTCTTTCTGGGAGAAGACATGATCCACAAACCTTGCCTTGTATTTCTTTATGCTACTATCTGCAGCATGCTTGATCTTGTAGATCTACTTGGAAGTCACAACATACTTCCCTTCTGGTCTTGGGACCACATCCCAAACATCATTCTTCATGATAGACTGGTATTCCTTGATCATGGCATTCTTCCATTACTGTATCCCGGATTCTGGGAACTTCAGATTCTTCGATATCTTCAATAGAAAGTTTTCTTGAACTTCATTGCTGGAACAAATGTTGTTGTCCTTCTTTTGTAGGTGATTGTACACGATCTTTCCTACAAGTCAAATTCAATTGCATGATTAGAAACTTCTCATAGTTTTTCAGAACAAATTATGCATAAAGACATATGTGATACAGTCATGCAATTATCTTAGCCAATGCTTTAATACAACATTTATCCATATCCCATAACTTTCTAGATGCCTTCCATCTCTACCTGAACATTGTTAAGAGTGTGCACAACTCCCAACATGCCAATAAAGAGGTTTCATTCTAGATAAGTAGCAATGGAATGATGTACAGTACCATAGGCCACTTACCCATTACTTGCATATTAGTAGTATCTTGTTCATTAATGCAACTTTTCTAATATGCATAATAGACATCCTAAATCTAGGAGCATAAGTATGTACACGAATGGACAACATTATTTAAGTAATCATATGACAATTTAAATACTTATCTTTGTTTAGTTGTTGGGTGGAATCCCTCTCGATCTTTGCTTCCTTGCAGGAACTACTGGAGTGTGCTCCCTCTTGATCTTTGCTTCCTTGCAGGAACTACTGGAGTGTGCTCCCTCTTGATATTTGCTTCCTTCCAGGAACAACTGGAGTGTGCTCCCTCTTGATCTTTGCTTCCTTGATTATCTGTCTTTGAGCTTATATCCATCCTGGACCACTATGCATGCTTAAGTGTGCACTCGTGTCATCATTGTGTTATTCTCAAGATCTCATACATAATCATACATCCATTAGTATAATCTCAATACTATCAAAACATTATGATTCTAAATAATATTAAACATGTATGGTCATGATCATTTCATACACAGGTAATTTATCACAAGCGTTAGTATTCAAGGTTTCAGGGAGTACTTCTCTTACCCATGCATATTCTTATTTGACCATAGGACTCTACTGGTTTTCCATATCATCAATCAAAGTAAGAAGTATAATATGCATAAACCCATGATTACTCAAACCTATAACTTCATGAATGATCATTATTAATCATACAAAAGTATACTTATATGAGATCCTAACACAAAGTAGGATTTTAAATCGATATAGGAAAACATACATGGATTATCATGCTTGTCTAACATACCCAAACAATGTCTTCTTTGTTCTCTTAAAGACCTTGTGCTAGCAACCTGCATATCTCATAAGTTAATAATTGTAGAACCAAGTTATACATACCTTGTAAGTGGAGCTTCTATGTGATCCATGACTATGGATGAGTCTTTGTCTTCATGTCACCATGGTCATATGTTCTTGATATAGAACTTGATTTGTCTTTCTTGATGTACCCTTCATGTTAGTGGACAATATCATCCTCATACAACAACACAGTGTATTAGTACAATCATAAGTGTCATACCCCTAATCAATGAATGTATTCACATGCATTCATAATTTTACTAGGGTGATAAGACAAGTCTAAAATTAATCAAGATTGTGCTAACCTCAATAATATGAAGACAAACATATCATAAACTTAATCGTGAACAAATTTCAAAACATACCTGTATCTCTTCAAGTCATACCTGTCGGGATTGCTTGTAGCCTTCTTATGTAAGGCCTTAGCCTCATCTCCCTCTGGAACTGGAACGTCTTCACTTATGCAGGTGTCCAATTCATTTTCTTCTAGCATTAATTCAATCCACTTTGATTTGTTGAGACTCGATCTGAAGTTGGATTAGGGTTTGTTAGAGAAACCCTAAAAATTCAAACATTCACTACAACAAAATAGCCCTTTAGGGGTGGTTTTGTCTTGTGGGGGTTTTGGTAAACCCCCCCTAAAAGTTTTTTCAGACATTTGGAGGCGGTCTTCTAAAACCACCCCTAAAAGTCATGGAAATTGGACTTTTGGGGGCGGTTTTGGGAAACCCCCCCCTAAAAGTTCAATTCTCAAAACTTTTGGGGGCGGTTTGTCAAAACCCCCCCTAAAAGTCATGAGAATTGAACTTTTGGAGGCGGTTTTTTGGGAACCCCCCCTTAAAAGTCCTGAAATTTGACTTTTGGGGGTGGTTTTGGGAACCCCCCCCCTAAAATCCCAATTCTCATAACGTTTGGGGGCGATTTGTCAAACCCCCCCCCCTAAAAGTCATGAGAATTGAACTTTTGGAGGTGGTTTTTTTGGAACCCGCCTTAAAAGTCATGAGAATTGAAATTTTGGAGGCAGTTGTTTGATAACCCCCCCTAAAAGCTCAATTCTCATAACTTTTGGTGGCGGTTTGTCAAAACCCCCCTAAAAGTCATGAGAATTGAACTTTGGGAGGCGGTTTTTTTTGGAACCCCCCTTAAAACGCATGATTGAATTGAAATCTTGAGTGATGATTAAGGCCTTGCGGCATCACATAATATCTAAATAGTGAATCTAATTTCAACTACAAGTGGGATATGTTGGTAATTTTTAGATTTGTAACACCAAAAATGAAAATTTTCCTACCAATTTCAACATGCTAGTAATTTTCATTCTGCCATTACCCTTTCTTCTCATTGTTTTCCCCTTTTTGTGAAGGGTGACTCAAGTGGATTCCAATGGACGACAATGGAAACAAGAGAGCATAACATAACACACACATGCCCATATCCAAGGCCTAGAATATATTTTAAACTAATGAGTTGAGTGAATTCAAGATGCAATTACAATAATTATTAGACAAATTAGCGTTCATATGACCAAGTGCATCACCTTTGATAGCACACATATTGGTAGTCAATAAAAAGCATGGAACCTTTTGGATGTGCATTGGTTATTCAATGTTAAATAAGGTGACAATTAATTAAGAACAAGTACCTTCTACCCTTCTACCCAAATTGATGATCCTCTTTATTAACTTAGATGGGAAAAGTTTTTTTCAAAGTTGGACTCAAGTTTTGGGTATATATCATCATATGAGAGCAAAGACTCGTGGTCTGCATTATTTAAGATGTGCCACCACCTGTTGCCTTACTGTAGACACATGCCGCCTTGCTGTAGACACATGTTAGTGCATACCAGTACCGACTCAATTAACTGCGTGAAGAAATATGAGCTCTCCACCATCGTCATTGGTGCCTATGATTGGTGAAGGTCAAGGAAGAACTTTAGGTTAAACATGGCCGATAATGGCATGGTTCCGAACTTTACATGTAGTGTTCCCGAGGAGTTGTTGTTAACACGAAGCTTTGGACCCAGTCTAATAAAATACGAGGAGACAAAATTTTAAAGTTAACCAAAATTTAAATACATTGGTCAGGGTTGATGCTATGTTCAACTTCATCAATTTTGTTTCATCAGTTGCCATGTGTGCCTTAAAACAATGAGTGGAGGTGTCTTTCATCAAAATCTCGATTCCACTTTGATCCTTATTTGTTGCGCCATTGAAGAATCCCATGGGTGAATTACCAAATAAAATTGGTAGATTTATCAAAAATTTTACTTTGTCCGTACCTGGATCTATGATGAATTCTGCTGATGCTTTAAAAATCCTTCTCCCAACCTCCTCTAGGTTATGTCTGTAGCCTTAAAAAAGAATGGCATTCATTAAAATCCATAAGCCCCATGTGACAATAAAGGGAATTGATTTTACCTTGGGTTTTGTTAAAAACCAGAGCTTTAAATTTTCTTAAAGGGGTTGTAGATGCCAATTTTTTTTTTACTTGAAGAATGTTACAAATCAAAGTCCAAAGCTCCTGAGTAATGTTGCAATTAATCTATTGCAAGATGTTGTATGGTCTCCTCACTGCTCAAACATAATGGATAGGCTGAAGGTCCAATTACACCCCTTTCTCTGTAAATCTCCCCCTGTTAAGACTTTATTTCGTAAGCATAACCACATAAATAGAATTGATTTTGGAGGAGATTTGATTTTCCATATGACTGTATACCACCACTTCAAATCATCATTCTCATAAAGATATATAAATGCATTATAGGCCTCTTTTACTATCTGCATAGTCCCTTCTATTTTGTTCCAAGTCCAAGCCAACCTATTTGGTTTTGTAGACAGAGTGATCCCATTTTGGTAAATTCCCTGTATGCAGTATGTGTTCCATTCACTAGCTAGAGTTCCTGTGAGTCCGAGATCTTATGCAGAGAGCCAAATACTAGAACCTGTCAAGTTGGAGATATTTGTCTTATGTATATATGCAAGATAATAAAGGCTCCGACTGTGTAGGTGTGGTAGCAGTTCTTTTGATAGTATAAAGCTAGATCCTCCACCCAGAAAAGGATCCAAGCCTAAAAGAACTCTCGTACCTGTACCAACCTTCCAAGCAATCCACCGCTTAACCACAAGTAGTATATTTTTCTAGATAATGGAGGCTATTGGGAAAGCAAAGTGTTTCTTCGACCTCAACCATGATACAACATCAACTCCTTTCAAATATTTCCTTCTGATCATAGTGACACTCCAAATACCATCATGAAAAAGTGCCCTCCATAGTGATTTGGTAGCTATCTAGGGCCTTATTAAAGAGATTGAGATCTCTTATTCCCCAACCTCCCTTATTTTTTGGCTTTGCTATCAGACTCCATCTTGCCAAATTGTAACCCCCCTAAAAGTCCAATTGGTTGTCGCAACACAGTTCCATGCATGTCGGACAAACTTTTAGAAAAAAATCTTTAGCTCTAACATGATCCAGCATAGTCTCTTGAAGAAACACAACATCAGGTTTAACTGTAGACAAAAGCTGCTTGAGGGCTAGCAACTTGGACCAGGCACCTACAATCCCCCTAATGTTAAGAGAGATTAAGACTAGCATTAAGGAACCCTCATATCAGGGTTCAATGCTCTAAGTTGCCCAGAAGGAGAAGGAACAGAAACATGGTAATTTGAAGAAACCATTATGGGGTATGTTGCCAACCCTCCCTGATCAACAACCCCCATGTCTTTTTTTGTGTTAGTGGATTTGTTTTTAGGCTTCTTCCTGATGGTGACATTTGCAATATCCACAAGGCCAGCTCCGTCTACAAAGGAGACATTATAGGTCTGAAGAGGCACTTTATTAATAAGAACTTCTTTGTATGAGGGTTCCGAGGGTTTGGTAAACAAATTTGTATCCAATGGAGGGGGAGAAGCCAAGGTGCATTCACTGTGTAAATGAGGGGTAGTGTGAGGTCCCTGAGGAGAGGTCTCAGTCAAAATAGGGCTTTTGGGATTTGTAACAACCAACAGTTATGTCGATGAGGGGGAAATCAAAGGAGGGTTTTATGAGATGACAGGGTTCAAATGAGAAGTAAAGGGATGGGAATTGTTAAAATTTTCCAAGAAAATTTCCCAAAAACCCTCAAAAATATTGACTAGCCACTCCTCATTACTACTTAGCAAAATAATGTCTTATTCAATTAAAGAAGTACTAAAGAAATTTGGAAAGAAAATATTTAACTTACCAATGAAAGATTCAGTAGAGGGGAATTAACTAGACACCCCCATCTGAGCATTTTGAGTCCTCCCATTTAAGTCTTATTCTCCTGCTTCTGAAACCAACTCCAACGACTGAGCCTCTCCAACCACTGAAGGACAATTTGTTTTTATATGGCCAGTACTGGATCTTCATACATGACACTGAAAGGGTTCTCTCCAATACTCTAGGGTTTGAATGAAGCACCCCTTTTCAGTGACAATCTCAACTTCTTCTGGCAGTCCTAGGTCCATGTCAAACTCCACTAAAATCCAGGCCATGCATTTGTTATTCCACCTTAGGTCCCTTTCATCAAAGAAAACAAATCTGCCAACAACATCTCCTATCCCTCCCAAAACCACTAGATGTTCCCAGTATTCAATGGGGAGGTCAGGCATTAATAATATCCATAAGCATCTCTTTTGGAAGATCAATACTATAAAATGGTTGAAATAATTACCCGGAGACCAATGCTTAACCATAAGCACCCCTCTGTCTATAATCCAGGTTTTTCTGCAAATTTTTCCAAATCCTCTACTAACAAGAAGTGGAAATTAATCCAATAATTGGACAGTAAATTGAACCACGACCAGCAGCCCAAAACTTGTTTCCATTCAATGGAAATCTAGTTTTTCAGTCATAGCCTTTGTCACCCGAAGGTAAAAAAATTTACCCACCAACACCTTCATAGCAATGCTCATCATTCTATCCATCACAACGTCTTTGCCGAGGACAAAAGAGGGTCGAGTTTGTCTTACCTTCACAAACTTATTGATCTTCCTCTTCTCCTGAGCAGTTGAGCCAATATGGTTCCTTGCAGAGAATGCTTTCTAAGCTCTCTTAGCTGCATATGAAAAACTAGGATGAGGCTCCACCAGAGGCAAGTTTTTTTGGAGCGGTGCTCCCTCTAGTTTCCAAAACCTTCTCTGCTACCTTCACACCTAAACCCGTTCCTTCTAAAGGGATAATAGGGTTTTTGCTTATCTTTCGGACAACGAACCCCTCGCCACTTGTACTTCCATCTAAAATCTGCGCTGACAGGTCATTTGGCTAATGTGGTGGTCCTACTTCAGCAAATCTGTCCAAATATGAAAGGATTGAGGGCCTACACATTTGGAGTTTTCTCTTCTTGTACTCCTCATCCGAAATGAAGATCCCTTCCTCTGCCCAAAGGGCGTCCTCCACCTTCCATTCCACGTCTAACAAATACTCCATTATTCCACATATACACAGCTAAATGGAGAAAGTCTTCATGCACTTCTAAAACACCAGAAAACGCCAAAAAAACCTTGAAGGGACCCGAAAAGCTTCTATAGTACTAGACGCATCCTCCATCGCTCCACTCAGTTCTAAAGTGGAATCATAATTATTTTCTTAAACAATGTGTTAAATAATTTATTGAATTTAGTAGTTTTTTTGCGAATCCATATAAATGTATTTTAATATGTGATGTGCCTACTGCAGGCTTCAAATTTGAAGCCTTCAGGGCCCTTCAGAGGCCATTTTACACGTCATAGAAAGCCACTTCAAATATTACCATTAAAAAATAAATTAATTTCATGGTAAGCTGCCCTTCAATAATTAAATTAACCACTACTGTTTAAAATTGCAAGAGAAGGGTAGCTTCAAATTTCACCCATCAACAATTTTCAGTGGGAAATTGGGAATGTGGCTACTAGCTAGATGACTTGGAAGTGGGTCTCGGTTACTCTCCAATATCCACGTGTTCGATCATCCATGGATCATGGACCATTGGGCCTCTAATAATATCATTGACCAACTGTAATGTCCCTATTTTGACCCCCTTTGTATTAAATCGTAAATGATGTAAATATTGTAATTTAATCATGGTGAGGAGCTCAAGGCCAAGGCCCCACCATTGATTTAGCGTTTCATGTATCGGAAATTAAAAATAGATGCCTATGACTCTTGTGCTAGATATGCACAATGTAAATTAAGACATCATGTAAATACGAATTTTAATGGAAATACCCACAACTAGCTATGCAATGCAACAAAGAGATGGGGCATGATTCTACAAGGAATAGGGAGGGAAATTATTCAAACCCTTGAGCCAATGGTGTAATCCATGTGTCAATGAGAAAACCCATAAACTACCAACTACCCATTTTGGGTTATGGACCCAATCATTTAATTCTTCCAGAAATTGGTTGAGGCAGTTAATGCCTTGGGAATGAAGAGGTATGGCAGCCAATTTCGTGGATGGGCAGGCCATCAACCTGGGAAATCATTTTTTTGTCTCCTTGGGCAAGAAAACACCCACGAAATGGTGCCCAAATCCATTCTGAACAGGGAGTCTCTCCTCTCTCACACAGTTTGAGCTAGTTGGCTCTTTCCCTACATGTTTTCATCCATTTTCTGCATTTTATCCATGCCTGGGAGCTCATTTTTGCATTGGACAGCAGCTGGGAGAGAAGGGCCACGATTTGGGACTGTTATGGAGGCCGTTTTTGCCCCAAAATATCCATGGACATTTTTCTAAAAACGGATTTGGATTCCCAGGGTTGTTCCCCATCTTGTAGTTTCATTTTTGGGTTTCCCACGTTTTTCTGAAGTAAATGAAAACCCCATCTCTGGGCATCTCACTGTAAAAACGTTTCTTCATGCCCAGTACTTAGAATTCTGTGGTTATGTGCATCCCCGTTTTGATTTGAACCTGTGAGCAAGAAACTTGGACTGGTAGTGGACAAAATTGGCTTGATAAACCTAGTGGAGGGAGTAACCTCTCAAGAAGATCAAGAGGGCTTTGGCTACTTTTCTATGCACACCCTGAGAGCACTAGAAAGGAAGGTATGGCTTGAGGGACTGTGTGGCAGTGAAGAGAATACTTCCTTGTGTTAGGTGTGTAGGCATTGTGAGTGCCAAGGTGAATATATCTTGTAGAGGTATCCATAGCTCTGTGGTTGAGCTCACTAGCTTAGCAATTCTTCCTTTCCATTTCCTAGCAGCCTGATAAACCTAATTGTAGATTGGCTTGGCTCATCTTGGTGTATGCTTAGCTACATGTGAGTCTATTGTTCCCTGATTCCTTGTAGACATCATGCCCAGCTCGGGGGTGGCAGTTGTATCAAGAGGTTGATAAGCACAACTGGCCTATGGTTGGGTGGAACGTTGCAGTTGCATAGCCAGTTGCTTGGGACTACCTTGTTATAAGATAAGTATACTCCTGTGTTAACTTGCAATTATTTATTTGATCAATATCTTGAATGTATGATGAATGTGTAATTGATATTAATTCCGCTGTGTTTTTCATATATTATACATTTCCATATGTTCTTTCAATTATGAGAATGCTTAGTTAAAAGCTCATGGGGATAAATGCCCGGTTTTAGCTTCACGTCCTCTCTATCATGCTGGTATGGTAGGAGGGGATGTTACAGTTTGGTATCAGAGCTGCTGGTTGCAGCATTGGACCTCTATGGGCCAAATCCAATCACAACCACTTGGGAAGGTCCCTTCCTGATCACCATAGGTCTCAGCATTGGGCCTAAACATGCTAAGTTGGATAGATTACAGAGGTAAGATCACCTCCTGCTGAGCAGCAGTCATAACTGAAAGAAGGGAAGATTTCAAAAAATTTCTTAAGAGTTTTTGGAAATTTTTGTTTAAGTCTGTTTCGGGAAGAGTTCGGGAAATCGTCCCGAAATTTGTGGAAGAGTTCCTCGAACCGCCCTGAAATTGCGGAAGGAATTCTCTTCCGAAATTGTGGAAGGAATTCTCTTTCGAAACTGCGGAAGGATTCCGCGAGTTGTTCCGCAACGCGAAAGAATTCGGCGAACTGCTCCAAAACAGTGGAAAAATTTTCTAAGTGTTCGGCGTCGAAAGGAAATTTTCGAAAGAATTCTCTTCTGAAATTGTGGAAGGAATTCTCTTCCAAAATTGCGGAAGGAATTCTCTTCCGAAATTGCGAAGGATTCCGCGAATCATTCCGCAACGCGGAAGAGTTCGGCGAGTGGTCCCGGAATTGCGGAAGGGTTCTGCGAACCGCCCCGCAACTGCGGAAAGAATTCCGGAAAGTCTTCCACAACTGCGGAAAGAATTCCGGAAAGTCTTCCGCAACTGCGGAAAGAATTCCGGAATGTCTTCCGAAATTGCGGAAGGATTCCGCGAATCATTTCGCAATTGCGGAAGCATTCCGCAAACCACCCCGCAATTGCGGAAGGCTTCAGCAAACCACCCCAAAACTGTGGAAGCATTCCGCGAATGGCTCTGCAACTGCGGAAGCATTTCGCGAATGGCTCCGCAACTGCGGAAGCATTCAGCGAATCGCTCTGCAACTGTGGAAGCATTCGCTGAATCGCTCCGCAACTGCGGAAGCATTCGCTGAATCGCTCCGCAACTGCGGAAGCATTCACCGAATCGCTCCGCAACTGCGGAAGCATTCGGTGAATTGCTCCGCAATTGCGGAAATCCACAAGGGGGCAAGCCCCCTTGACCCCCTTTTTTTTTGTGTTCCCCCCCCCCCATATGTCGTTGATTGTGAGAAAATTCGATGATTCGACAAATTGTCAACATAATATTTTCCCACGTGCATGAAGTAATTTATGAATTTCTGAGAATATAATGCAGATAACAATTGTGTTGATGAACACATTTCGTAGAATCACAGTTACATCAGGGTAGCACTCTAGATAGTACAGTTGGAAAGTTTTGGATCTTGGTTGGGCCAAGAAAATCAACATTATGGATGATGCACAGGATTCCTATGAGCCTGAAACAGATGCCATGGGGGAGAACATACATGTTGAAAATGCTGAAACAGAATCTAATGGAAGGAGAAATCAAGAGACTCCTCCAGGTATTGCAGCCACCATGAGAAGCCTAAGGGTGGAGTTGCAAAGTTGCAGAGAAGATAATGAAAGGATGATTAAAGCTCAGGAAGAACAAAATCAGTTGAATGTAGCCATGCTGCAGAGTTTGACAGACATCCAAAGGCAAATAAACTCTGGGCATCAGACATCAAATCCAGAAAGGGGTGGGAGTAGTTCCAGAAGGAATTCCCATAAGAGGGCCAGCAGCTCAAGAAGAGTTTCTACAGACAAAACTTATACTCCAGAAATCTCTTCTAATGAATCATCTGACTCTGAAGAATCCATTAAGGGTTCAAGCTCTTCATCTCGCGGAAGTAAGAGGATGAAGCACTACCATAACAATTCACATGGGGAATTTAAGAAGGCAAAACCTCCTACATTTGATGGAGAGATAAAGTCCGGTCAAGAAGCTGAAGCTTGGCTTCTTGGGATGAGAAAGTATTTCCAAGTCCAAGACTATTCAGGGAATATGAAGGCAAGGGTATCCATCTTCAACTTGAATGGAAGAGCATCTATATGGTGGGAACACATCAGGCAAGTGAAGAAGATCAATGAAAGGAAGATTGTGTGGAAACAGTTCAAGAAATAATTCAAGCAGAAGTACCTCTCTGACAGGTACTATGATGATAAGATCAAAGAGTTCCATGAGCTGAGATTGGGACAATTGACCATGGAAGAATATGCAAACAAGTTCTTGGAGCTGTTGAGGTATGTCAAGTATATTCGAGATGATAAGGTGAAAATTCAACGTTTCCTAAGTGGACTGCCCTAGTCATATAAAGATAGAATTGAGTTTGATGAACCTCGAACTCTAGAGGAGGCCATAAGAAAGGCCAAGTATTGCTTTGATCAAAATAGAAGCAAACCAGAATTCCATAAGGCATGGAAGGATAGGAAAAACGAAAAGTTTGATCAAAGGAAGAAGGGGTTCAAGCCTCCTCAATTCCAGAATCAGCAAAGGCAACCATCACAGGTTGTGACTAAGCCAACTAGGATGATGGGAGACAAGCCAAGAGATCCAAAAGAACCAAGAGAACCACTTCAATGTTGGGGTTGTGGAGGAGACCACATGCTTAGGAACTGCCCACATAGGAATGGGAATGCAAATCAAATTCACAACATCCAAGGAGCTAGAACTGTGGGTCAAGTGGCAAGGACAATCCCTAGAATCTATGCAGCAGTAGACGACCGCCAAGCAGATCATCAGTAAACTGTGGTTGAAGTTGAAGGTAAGATTGCTAATCAATCTGTTTCTATTTTGTTTGATCCTGGATCTACTCACAGTTATGTCACTCCTAGAATTGTTGAGGTTTGTGCTTCCAAGAAATTAAAGCATAATAAATCATGGTTAGTTCAACTAGCCACTGGAACCAAGAGAAAAGTTAGTGAAATAGTAGAGAAATGTCCATTAGAGATGGATGGGCTATTCACCTATGCAGATCTGAATATTTTGCCACTTGGTTCCTATGATATTCTCATTGGAATGGATTGGTTAGAAGCACACAGGGTTAAACTTGACTGCTACAATAAGACATTTGAATGCATGGATGAAAAAGGAAACACGAGGGTTGTAAAAGGCATTCCAAAGGTGACTTCTGTTAGACAGGTTTCAGCCATGCAGCTGAAGAGGTTCTGTAGGAAGGGATGTCAACTGTATGCAGCCCACATTTTAGAGGCAGTAGAGAATGAAACTCTTAAATTGGAGGACTATCAGGTATTGCAAGAATTCAGGGATGTTTTTCCTGATGAGATTCCAGGACTTCCTCCAAAGAGAGACATTGACTTTACAATTGAACTTGTGCCAGGAGCGGCACCAGTGTCTAAGACACCCTACAGGATGAGTACACCAGAATTGCTAGAATTGAAGATGCAATTACAAGAGTTGCTGGAAAAGAAATATATTAGGCCAAGTGTGTCCTTGTGGGGAGCACCTGTTCTATTTGTGAAAAAGAAAGATGGAACACTCAGGTTATGTATTGACTACATGCAGTTGAACAAAGTCACTGTGAAGAACAAATACGCATTGCCCCGAATTGATGACCTTTTTGACCAAATGAGAGGAGCAAAGGTATTTTCAAAGATTGACTTGAGGTCTGGTTACCATCAGGTAAGAATTAAAGAAGAAGATATTCATAAGACCGCCTTTAGAACAAGGTATGGACACTATGAGTTTGTAGTGGTACCATTCGGTCTCACAAATGCACCAGCTACATTCATGTGTCTCATGAATAATGTTTTTAGCAAGTATTTGGACAAGTTTGTTCTTGTATTCCTAGATGACATTCTCATCTATTCTAAGAATGAAGAAGAGCATGAAGAACATTTGAGAATGACAATGCAACTACTAAGGAAGCATAAGTTGTATGCAAAGTTGAGCAAATGTGACTTTTATAAAGATAGAATTCATTATTTGGGTCACATCATCTCCGATGAAGGAATATCTGTAGACCCTGAGAAGATTGAAGCCATTATGAATTGGCCAACTCCAAGGAATGTGACTGATGTGAGATCTTTTATGGGCCTTGCTGGTTATTACAGGAGGTTTATTGAAGGATTCTCCAAGGTTGCAAACCCGATCACTTCTTTGCAAAAGAAGGGGATAAAGTTTGAATGGTCACCAAGATGTGAGGAAAGTTTTCAACGGTTGAAGAATCTTCTTACAAGTGCACCTATTTTGAAGATTGCAGACCCAGAAAAAGACTTTATGGTGTGTACCGATGCATGCAATCAAGGACTTGGGGGAGTTCTTATGCAAGACAACCACGTAATATGCTCTGAGTCAAGAAAGTTGAAGGAGCATGAGAAGAACTATGCTACTCATGATATAGAACTTGCAGCCATAGTGCATGCCTTAAAGATGTGGAGGCATTACTTAATGGGAAGAAAATTTGAGTTAAGGATAGACCATTGTGGTCTGAAATACTTGTTTGATCAACCAAATTTAAATGATAGGCAAGCTAGATGGTTGGAATTTTTGTGTGAATTTGATTTTGAGATCAAACACATAAAAGGGAAAGAAAACAAGATGGCTGATGCACTAAGCAGGAAGGTACAGGAAATGCATGTGGCAGCGCTTAGTACTTGCCAACCAGATTTGAGGCAACAGATTGTGAACCATATGGTTGAGGATGAAGTGTATGTGAAGATAAAGGACAAATTGCAGCAGCAAGACCTTGGCAAGAAGTATGAAGGTTATCATTTGGAAGAAGGAGGACTTCTTACTTATAAGAATAGAGTCTATATTCCAAATGCGGCAGATTTAAGGAGGATTGTTATGGATGAAATCCATAAAGCTCCATACTTTGGTCACCCAAGATATCAGAAAACAATTGCTACAGCAAGAAAATATTATTTCTGGCCAGGCATGAAGAAGGACATCGCTGAATACATTTCTAAGTGCATGGAATGTCAGCAGGTGAAGAGTGAACACCAACATCCAGCAGGTTTATTGCTCCCAGTGCCAATTCCAGAATGGAAATGGGAAGTAATATCCATGGACTTTATTACAGGATTGCTAATGACTGTGAGACAACATGATTCCATCATGGTTGTGGTGGACAAGTTAACAAAGGAAGCACATTTTATACCGGTTAAGTCCACACATAAAGCCGATTCCATTGCAAATATTTTTATGAAGGAAATTTTTAGATTACATGGGTTGCCTAAGGCAATAATTTCTGACAGGGATACCAAGTTCACTTCCAATTTTTGGAAAGGTCTCTTTGCAAATTTGGGTACACAGCTGAGCTTTAGTACCGCATACCATCCTCAAACAGATGGGAAAACAGAAAGAGTAAATCGGGTGCTTGAAGACATGCTCCGCATGTATGTAATGGACAAACCATCCAAGTGGGAGGATTATCTACACTTGGTAGAATTTGCATATAACAATGGGCAACAAGCATCAATGGGAATGAGTCCTTATGAGGCTTTGTACGGTAGAAGGTGTAGGACACCAGTGACTTGGGACAATCCAGTGAACAGAATTGTACTTGGGCCAGAATTGCTTAAGGAAATGGAGCAAGAAGTTGCCAAGATCAGACAGAATTTAAAAACAGCCCAGGATAGACAGAAAAGCTATGTAGATAAGCATAGGATCCATAGGGAATTCAATGTTGGGGATCATGTGTATCTTTGAGTGAGATCAAGGAAGAGTTCCTTGAAGCTTGGGAGTTGTGCCAAGCTATCACATAGATATTGTGGGCCATTTGAAGTGCTTGAAAGAATAGGACCAGTTGCATATAGACTTGCATTGCCTGCTAGCACTAAAGCTCATAATGTTTTTCATGTCTCTTTGCTTAAGAAATATGTACATGATCCTAACCATGTGATTAATTGGGATGTGATCCGGGTGGAACCCGAGGGAGAATTCCAAACCGATCCATTGCGCATCCTAGACAAGAAGGTAACATTGCTCCGGAACCGAGCCATCGAACAGGTAAAGGTGCAATGGAAGCACTACGGTCCCGATGAGGCTACATGGGAGCTGGAGGATGCCATGAGGGTGGCATATCCATTTTTGTTCAATTTTGATGAGCATTGAGGACAGTGCTAATGTAAGGGGAGGGGAATGTAATGTCCCCATTTTGACCCCCTTTGTATTAAATCGTAAATGATGTAAATATTGTAATTTAATCATGGTGAGGAGCTCAAGGCCAAGGCCCCACCATTGATTTAGCGTTTCATGTATCGGCAATTAAAAATAGATGCCTATGACTCTTGTGCTAGATATGCACAATGTAAATTAAGACATCATGTAAATACAAATTTTAATGGAAATACCCACAACTAGCTATGCAATGCAACAAAGAGATGGGGCATGATTCTATAAGGAATAGGGAGGGAAATTATTCAAACCCTTGAGCCAATGGTGTAATCCATGTGTCAATGAGAAAACCCATAAACTACCAACTACCCATTTTGGGTTATGGACCCAATCATTTAATTCTTCCAGAAATTGGTTGAGGCAGTTAATGCCTTGGGAATGAAGAGGTATGGCAGCCAATTTCGTGGATGGGTAGGCCATCAACCTGGGAAATCATTTTTTTGTCTCCTTGGGCAAGAAAACATCCAAGAAATGGTGCCCAAAGCCATTCTAAATAGGGAGTCTCTCCTCTCTCACGCAGTTTGAGTTAGCTGGGTCTTTCCCTACATGTTTTCATCCATTTTCTGCATTTTATCCATGCCTGGGAGCTCGTTTTTGCATTGGACAGCAGCTGGGAGAGAAGGGCCACGATTTGGGACTGTTATGGAGGCTGTTTTTGCCCCAGAATATCCATGGACATTTTTCTAAAAACAGATTTGGATTCCCAGGGTTGTTCCCCATCTTCTAGTTTCGTTTTTGGGTTTCCCACATTTTTCTGAAGTAAATGAAAACCCCATCTCTGGGAATTTCACTATAAAAACGTTTCTTCATGCCCAACACTTAGAATTCTGTGGTTATGTGCATCCCCGTTTTGATTTGAACCTGTGAGCAAGAAACTTGGACTGGTAGTGGACAAAATTGGCTTGATAAACCTAGTGGAGGGAGTAACCTCTCAAGAAGATCAAGAGGGCTTTGGCTACTTTTCTATGCACACCCTAAGAGCACTAGAAAGGAAGGTATGGCTTGAAGGACTGTGTGGCAGTGAAGAGAATACTTCCTTGTGTTAGGTGTGTAGGCATTGTGAGTGCCAAGGTGAATAGATCTTGTAGAGGTATCCATAGCCCTGTGGTTGAGCTCACTAGCTTAGCAATTCTTCCTTTCCATTTCCTAGCAGCCTGATAAACCCAATTGTAGATTGGCTTGGCTCATCTTGGTGTATGCTTGGCTACGTGTGAGTCTACTATTCCCTGATTCCTTGTAGACATCATGCCCAGCTCGGGGGGTGGCAGTTGTATCAAGAGGTTGATAAGCACAACTGGCCTATGGTTGGGTGGAACGTTGCAGTTCCATAGCTAGTTGCTTGGGACTACCTTGTTATAAGATAAGTATTCTCCTGTGTTAACTTGCAATTATTTATTTGATCAATATCTTGAATGTATGATGAATGTGTAATTGATATTACTTCCACCGTGTTTTTCATATATTATACATTTCCATATGTTCTTTCAATTATGAGAATGCTTAGTTAAAAGCTCATGGGGATAAATGCCCGGTTTTAGCTTCACGTCCTCTCTATCATGCTGGTATGGTAGGAGGGGATGTTACACCAACTTATGTGGACGGGCTTACATTGAGCATCCCATGGCTTGAATGCTTCCAAGTTCTCGTGTTTGTAACGAGTGCTTACGTGTTTAACACATTTAATGGAATCAACAAATTTATTAAACCTGGTTGGTGTCTCATACGTGTTGTTGGCAGTGGGCTTACCAAGTTACCAGTTATCACATACCAATTCGTGAATGCTGACTCCGTGAGTTAATTGAGTATTCAATGTATAGTATATTATGTTAATGTGCCCCCGCCACGAATTTGGCATTTCAAACAAAATCCACAATCCAGAAACTTCTTTGAGGAGCTCAACTTCAAGGCTGACTAGATTGTTGACATCCTATGAATTTACAGGTATGTACACCATTTTATCCATTCATCATCCCATCAATTATTTAAAAATTTTGTTATTTGATTAAAATTCTGTAACTTCAAAGTTCAAACACAATATTATTATTTGAATGAAATTTTGTTACTTTAAATGGGACTTGAAGGCTTCAAATTTGAAGCCTGGACCCGAGAGTGGGTTTGTCACAAATCTCCGTCAGAGGCTGTTTAGAACGACATTTATTAATTCCCAATTGTAGCAACAACAACAATTGCTTATTTCTTCTTATGTCCTATGTATACGCATATACATGATTCCATGTGCTCCTTTCCTTTCCCTATTTTCCATTGTCGCCCGATAGAAGCTCTTGAGAATTTAGCTACCCTTTAACTTTCGTGAAATGGAGGGGACAAGGAAGACCATTGTTTTCACTCGGAAACCGAGTGCTTCCCCGTTCAGCTGCCACTGGACACGGTTGCATCCCTACGGGAAACAGGTGTGCGCAATGCGCCCCCCAACTTTATCAAAAAGCCCGGGGATTTGGGGAAGTTCCCACTCTGCCAACCTCCATGCATCTAGTTAATGAGTCAGATCAAGAATCCATAATTTGTATCTAAAACTGTATTACATGAGCTATTTTTCCCAAATATTGCTCAGTCATCGAATCGACACCTTCCTCTAGTACACAGTTTAATATTCTTGGTATTTATTAATATGAAGAGCACCGATGCTACTACACTTACAATCCGCATTTGACTGTATGAACTGGGACAAAAAAAAATTTGTAATCTTTATTTTTAGAATGACAGTGCTACTTTACCTTTTGATTTTGTTTCCCTTATTGGTTGGTCTGGAAAAAAACATGAACTTCAACCATATAACAAGAACTTCAACCATCTATGCATCTCCTCTCTACTTGGTCTACCTACGTTTTACTTATATTGCTTCACAACCCATCCTCTACTCCATCATACCACAGATTTAGTATGTATAACGAGATCTAGGGGGGGGGCTATAAAGAAGAAGCATACAAGGTCCATAATTAGCTATTGATCAGAACAAAATTTGCCTAGAGTCGGATAGTTCTCTTTGCTCAATTTCGGAAACTGCTAAGATGGAAAAGGTGGCATAGTGGCCTAGAGACTAAGCCGCTAGATCGGGGCAAAATATGGTTGTGTTATATGACATATAATGTTCAGTGTTGCTATATCCACTGCAAAATAAAGCCTCTCGACTTTACTATGTCAGTAAACATTGAAATTCTAATGTACTATTACATTTTCAAATGAAAAGAATAACTTATTTTTACATGGCAGCATTGAAGGGTTCAATATCTCACAGCCCTTCAAAGTGAAATGGGATCCCACCCTTTTAAATTTGATCCTTGGACTGCCTAGCCTTGTCCTAAATGTCTAATTAAATTTTTCATCATGGGAATGAAATCAAAATCAAAATGATGTGCCTAGCCTTGTCCTAAATGTCTAATTAATTACTTTTTCATCATGGGAATGTAATCAAAATCAAAATCATGTTTAGGAATCTTGCGCCATCATTTGGAATAGTGGTTCCCGCCACTCCATTTTGTGATAATTTTTTTAAGAAATTAGTTCAATCCCGCGCTATTTTGACAGACTAGTTCTATGAGCACTTGGTCAGCTCGATTTGAACGGACTGGTTCTATGAGCGATTTGGATAGACTGGTTACTAGTTTGCGATTTGGACATACTGGATAGACTGGTTCCCGAGCACTTGGTCAGACTAGTTCTATTACGAGCCATTTCAATATAGAGAGGTAGTGAAAATAGATCCCGATTTATTCTTGTTTTGTTTTCGTTAGACTGACTCACCTCCAATACGTGAGAGCTAGTGCATCTTCTCCAGTTCTTAGAAAACGAGTTTTATCTCTATTTATTGCTTTTTCAATGAATGCAGTAATAGCTCTTGGAATCATCCTATTTATTTCTTAGCAACAAAGTTTTATCTCTATTTATTTCTTTTTGTAGTATCATTCATCCATCACACTCTCTGTATGAGCACTTGGTATCCTTCATCCATCGCACTAGACACAAAAAAATGCATCGTTCAGATCTGGGACTGGCATTACCATAGACGCTAGCACTGGGGCCGGCTCGCAAAGAAGGGTATCCATTCAATTGGCGTGGTAATTGAAGAACCTTGAAAGGGAAAGGTACGTCCTCATATTTTTGTGCAGTCTTGTTTATTCTAATCTAGTAGTTTTAATGATAAATTCCTTCCTAATATTTTCCTATGGTGCTGCCTTTCTCTAGTCATGCTTCCCCTTCTTTTACACATCTCATATATTCTATCACTTCTCATAACAATACTTATCCTTTCTAATGGTCATCCAAAGTATGAGGTCCATGAAGCCAACCACCCTAATTCGAATGAACTCTTCAAAGGCCAGAAAAACCATCGTTTGACATTAACACTTCAACCATATGCAGTCCTTTGTGGATTCCATCTCTACGTGGGGCAATAAGGCCACTAGGCAAAGGAAACTGATTTATGACACTCTGGTCATTTACCCAACCCAACTACTATTAGGGTTAACCGTAGCTATGAACCATAATCTTCAGGAAATCTTTTTACTAGACAAGCCATGGCACTCCTTACCATTTCTCTACAAACACTAGGAATATACCCTTTCTTCAATAAATAGTCCCTCAATCATACTTGAAGGCCTTTCATTTCTTTGCTTAATAGTCCTTCAAGAACCTTCATCCCTCTTTGTGTTTTATGTGTGTGCAAAAGGGGTCCAATCTGTTATTTTCCTTCATGATCAACTCAATAGACCCATCTCTTTGCTCTTGAGCATTCATTGAGGAACACTCTATAGGGATTGCAGGTAGGTTCCTACCACCCTGGCCTATATGCTCTTTTGCACCCTTCCATTTTTCTTCTTAGCTTCAATATCCACCCTTCTTTAGCTCTCTCTCGCTACTTAAAGATTCAAATGAGGATGGTTTAGAATGAATGGGAGAGCATAGTCTGGGAACACACAAATTGAGTCGACGGCTAAAACTTGAATGAATGGATGAAAATGTGAATATACGGCGATGAATGAATGGATGAAAATGTGAATATACGGCGATGAATGAATGGATGAAAATGTGAATATACGGCAATGAATGAATGGATGAATGAATCATAACGAGTAAATGGAATGGTTAGTCCAAATCTTGCATGGAGAGAGTGCACGAAGATAGAGGTGGTTCAAATTCCCACAAGGTTCAAATTTTTATGTATATGGAGTCTCTTACACTCTTCATGGACTTGTACTCAACCCCCATGCTCTCATAACTATGAAAATTTCATGGTTAATCTACCTCATGGTATATCAAAAGAATAGTTATAAAAAAAAACATGCCTAGGGATTCACTAGTTGGGCCTTAGCTTTCAACTCTACATTTATATCCCATCATTATATCCAAATATTTACAATGTGACCCAAAACATCAAAACAATCAAAATGGGAATATTACAATTTAAATATTATCTTTAACCAGTCCAAACCATAGCTTCTCTATCTAGGATAGCAAACATGGGAGAGACAACTCTAAAACCCTTAGTACCTTCTCATTCTCTAAAACCCTTAATACCTTCATCATTCTCTAAAACCCTTCTCCCCAAGATTTTGATATATTGTGTGGGTTTGGACCAGATTTTTTAATCACAATAACTATAGGACAAAACATATAATGCCGATGGAGAGATTGTTGGATAGGAAACAATAGTAGCAAGTGCACTACACAGTGGTACAATGGATGGTTGTGAACCCTTAAAATCTCGACTTGCTCCCTGACTTGGAAGACTATGTCCAAGAACAAGTATCATTTTTTCTTTTTTGGGTTTGCATTGAAATGGGTTGTTGGTGAGAAAGTCCTATTACCAAACCCAAATCACCAAGAATATTTTTTTTTTACGTTTTCTTCAATCTCTATTCAAATATATCTGGATTTGTGCGGAACATCTGTCTTGATCAGTTACTATTTGTCTCTTCAACAAATTTGGATTTGGTAAGCTTTGTGTTTATAAACTAGTTCAAACCTGTATTTCTCTCCCAATTAGGGATCACAAATGTCCTTTTGAAGATTGGGGAGGCTTGTGAAAAATTATGAAGCATATTATTTGTTGTAAAATTTCACATGATTGTTATAAAATTGGAATTGAATATTGATTTTTCATGTGGTTGACTACTGATACAAGCTTTTTTTATGTTAATTAGGTTGTGTACAAGTGCATACATGGAGGTAAGTGATTGTATGTGCTTTAACTATATCATTCTTTTCATGACATTTCCATGCTCATAACATATTATCTTGTACTTTAGTAAGATTCTAATAGGCTACAACCAAGTAATACTCTAATCCATTTGAGAAAACACAGGGAAAACAAATTATGACACGAAATCAAAGAAGTCTGATTATGGAATCTAAAAAAAGAATCTTTAAGAAGGATAAAGTGGGGAATACAGGAACATGCACCCCTACAGGTAAAGATTTAGAAAAATATCAGTTTATTTTCTTATGCAATATAATTTTTATTTTTATTGTATGGCGATGTTATACATATGTCTATTAATGTTTCTTTCTATAGTGACTAAGAAGAGGAAGATCCAAACAAGAGGAAGCTCCAAATTGCCTTTGAATGATTGTAATAGTCCCAATAATGAAAGAAATGACTTTGAAGAGATACTTCCTTCTTTTCAAGAAGAGGGGCAACAAGAAGAACATGGTATGCGCATTAATTATTAGATTTTAACTTTGTGATAACTTAAAATTTTTCTATTAATCATTCCTTAACACCTTTACAATTCCTTCTTCTATAGATGATGTTAATGAACAATCATGCCAAGAAGATATTAACATGGAAGGGGATGATCCCTCTACACATGCATCGGCTGAGATGATCAAGTAGAAGTGTAGAGGACCAACAAGATGTGCAGACATCAATAACTTGGATTCTCTGCTTGAAATTGAAATTAATGAAAGGAACCAACCAGTTGGTCCAAACTCTGTGAAGCTATCGTCATTACTAGGTGTACTTGCTAGGGAGATGGTTCCAATCACATATTTTGATTGGCGGAAGGTTCCAATTCCACTAAAGGATGACTTGTGGAACATCATCAATGTGAGTATTAGAACTTTGTATATTTGTTCTCTACATTTGTATTTTTGCATGCTTTCAATGTTTATTTTCAAACAATGGATAACATATAGTAACTCACTTCTTATATGTTGCGGTCCAAATTCATAATCCCTGCCATCCTTAAAGATTATTGTATGCACTCTATAGACCATAAGGAAAACAGTCACAGGCATCGTTTGGCCAAAATATTTTGTGATTCTCACGAGTCCACTGAGGAGAGATTAAAAATTGTTCCTCCAATTAGGATAAGTGAGACAATTTGGAGAGAGTTTGTACTATCACGAAGCACCGTTGAATTCCAAGTAAGCAAAAAGTTCAAATATTTATATAATCAAGTTACATGAAATGTCTATTGGCTTGTAATGTTGACCTATATGATTGTATTTTTTTAATTGATTTGTAGGAGACAAAGAGAAAAAATAAGCAAAACAGAGAAAAGGAGCAAGACTTGCACACTTGTGGACGTCGTGGTTATCAAAGGGTTGAACATGACATGGTAAGTACTTTTGATCCATTATATTTTCTTTATATTGGCATAGTTGGGATTCATTGTAATGCTACAACTTAACCATACTATTTAACTTCTTGTAACTAGAAAAACTCTAGATCCTCCGATGATACATCCACTACCATTACTAGGGCAGACCTATGGAAGAAGTGCCATCAAAAGAAGGATGGCACTCCAATCACACCAGCTGTAGGAGAAACAATGGTAAGTTCCCAACCTTCTATTTTAGATACAAATTAGAATTCAATTTTATGTCATGTTGGAAAAATTTTTAACATGATTTTGTTTAATTGCATGAAAATGCCAGCAAAAAATTGAAGAAGCACAATCAAAAGTGGCATATGAACAATTTGCATCTAGGGATGATGCCCTTGCTAAGGTATTAGGGCCTGATGCGAGGGGACGATGTCATGGGGTTGGCCTCGGAGTTACGCCAACTAACTTGTTTGGAAGAAACCCATACAAGGAATCCCTAGTTGCAAGCCAAGTTACAATCAAAGAAAATGCACAAGAAATATCATGTCTAAAAACAACAATTTCTGAACTCATGAAACGAGTAGAAGCCATGGAGAAAGAAAATGAAATCAAGAATGAAAGTATTAGTATCAAATTCTTTACTCTTCTCCCAATGTACATTTTTTGACATTAATGAATTGAATTCTAATATCACATTGTTAATATGAACAGCTTCCTATTGTACAAAATTTCCAATCTGAAATCATGCCTACGGTGGAGGTAAGTTGTCTAAATATTTTTTTGAAGAACATTTTAGTTTCAATTTTTCATTGTAGGTGTTATATTATATTGTATTGCTAGAGTAATTTAGGGGAGACAACAATCCCTACGAAGGAAACAGTACAAAAACAATTATCTCCAACACAAACTCCGACATCCCAAGTAAGTTTTGAAAATTATTGTAATTTAGTTCAATTTTGTTCTATTCTTTCAATATATTACAAATCATTTTTTATTAGGTGCAGAGCTGTGCATCAAATTATGCTAAGCATTTGGAGCAGAAAACCCTATTGACCACTACATTTCAAACTAACAAAATGAAGTCCCCAATCTTAGTAAGTTTTCTATTTTTTTGATAACCAATATTTAACATATTATTTCAGCTTATCTTACTTTGTTTCATTCATTGGCAAGAAGAGGAGAATTCTATTGAGTTGCCAACATCTTCCCAATTAGGTTTGGAAGGAAAGAAGCGCTATCTCATTGTGCTAAATTCTCGGGTCAAAGTTGCAAGGGCGACAATACATAAGACTGACCCAAATACAATGACCCACTGTGTCTGTCTTGGGGAGGACTATTATGTTGTCAGCCCTACAGAGATTCTAGAACCACAATTGGGAAGTCTACCTCTACCACGTCCCAATAGTGCATTGTATACTATAGAAGATGCTTTATGGAGCTACATTCCTTGGCCTAAGGATAACATTTAGCTATGTGATTAGTGATTCTAGTTAGCTGCAACAATAAAGCATGTTGCATATTGGAGAAATGTATTGACTAAGGGTAAATACATATTACGCTAAAGTGGTTATATGATAATATATATCTGACATTTCTGGGATATCTTGTAAGTTGGAGTATATTGGTGTTTATAGTGCTATTGAGCATGTCCATTGTAGTTCCACCTTTATTAACAATACTCATCTTCTGCATTGTATGCCTTTTTTGTATGAATACATGGATGAATAGATAGTTGTATAACAAAATGAATAAAATGGTGTTATATTCATAGTGGCTGGAATCCGTTGTGAATAATTATCCACAGTTCTATTCATGGCATATTCATTAAGAAAACCAAGAAAGTTGTCACTGGAATTTTCATGGATATATGTTGCATTTAGCTCATATGTAAAATAGCATGGATATATGTTGCATTTATGTTTGAATTGGAATGTATGTTACATTTATGACTATATGTTATAGTGTTCAATCTCAAATTATGAAAATAGGGATCCCTGTTGAAACATTAACCTTTAAAACAAGAAAATTTGGTTGTGAGAAATACTCCTTATCCATGGAATACGAAACAGTCAGATAGGACATGCACATATAAGTCTTCATTATAGTATGGTAATATTGCCACAGAAACATGTTTAGTTCAAGTAACCTATCCAAGGGTTTCAAGTAACCTATACAGGGAACTAAGTATTGATGCAAACTCCCTAGATTCATCATGACCAGCATTAAGTCTGCGTCCTTGTTCAAAGGCATAAATACAGTGAAACTACACATATAGTCAATGATAAAATAGCTTCATCAACTGCTAAGGTCTGATGGCTAAGGGCTAATGAAGAAATAGATTCATCCAAAGAAACTAAAGGTTAATAGTTTTGGTTAATATACAGACTACATGTGCATTTGTAATTTTATAAATCCTTTTGAAGAAATGCTTGAATGGGATTATCCTCATGGAATTCTATGCTAAGTCACCATGTTCAGCTCATTTCCACTATAAAGTTCAATTATCTCTTAGATTTAAATGAATGCAATTTCCATGTTTACAAATTACCTTATCAGAGAGTTGAGCCTATGATTTCTTTTTATTTGTATTGTATGCATTCCTAAATTCTATTGTATACATAAGATTGGATTGTATACATTCCTTCTAAATTGTATTGAGTGCATATTGACTAACACGTATAAAGGAATTCTAGAATAACTGCATTATTCATATCAAATTGACTACATTGTAGACATACATATTACATCTTGAGGCCTAAAAACTGCCCAGTTTTTATTCTTCCACCATTGCTCATGCCATTTGACAGTTGTTTCATGCTTAGACTTGGTAGATGATGACCAGAACTGCCTTTTAGGGCTATTCAAAGATCACTGTTTGCATGCTGATATGCACCCATATTTTATGGAATGTATTCAAATTTGATTGTCAGGGTCTGGTTACACCTTGTTTCGTGAGGAAAAGTGCCTAGAATTCATAATAATGCTGTCAATTGCTGATTGGAAGGCTAGAACAGCCCTTATTTGTGCCCATAATAGAAGTTTGAAGCTGTAGGGTGACTGTTGTTACAGGAAAACACCCTGAGATGTGCTTAGAGCATGCCCAGCTTCAAAACTGTGGAATGGTTGCTACTGCTTGAGGGTAGTGTCTGCAAAAGTTGCATTTGACCAAACTATGTAGGCTGTAATCTAGACTATTATTTATTTTATAGTATTGGGTTTGTTATTTTTCGAGTCATTAACTAATATTTTTGGTGAATTAAAAGCTACCTTTTGACAACTTTTGATAGTAAGTGATTATCTTTCGCCTTAAGTAGATATTGTCTAGTACTCATAAATTTAAAACAAGACTCATAAATTTAAAAGGAATGGTATATTAGATCTCTTTCAGGGTGCAAAATAGCGTATGAATTTCCCAAACCTAAGAGCTTAATAGGCAATGGATTAGATTGTTGTTTGCTTTCAAATGAATGGTATTACTACTGAATTCTGGGTTGGTTGACAGTCCACTTAGGAGCCACCATAAATCATAGAGTACACAGCTTAAAGCATTGACTACCAACACCTTCAAAAAGGGGAACTATTCTGCTACAAGAAGAAAGAACAAGTATAATCTTTTGAAATTGTTGCTAATGCTAGAGTTCCTTTGCAAATTGTCACAAAATCAAGTGAATATTTATGGTGCAAAATAGAGTATGAATTTCCCAAACCTAAGAAAAAGTACCGTAGAGGGAGTGCCATGTGTAGGTATGAACTGAACCCCTACAAATACCCTGTCACATCCCTAGCAACCCATATAGGGGATTGTAATATTTTCTCAGAGAGGTTGCAACAATCATCAACTAGGGTGCTAGATACTTCCTACTTCAACTATATCTTATCTAATTTGGTGCCGAATCTGCTGAGAGTTTCTCTATTGATATTTGAAGATTCTATGATTCCTTTATTTCTATGTTTCCCAAAGAAGGAAACTAGGAAAGCATTGCCAAGATATATTGAGAATGGCGTTCTTAAAGACTCCTTTCCACCACTGTTCAATAGTAAGTTTGGTACTCTCTCAATTTTTATCGGTTTGCTTGAAAATAGATGCCCCCTTATCCCATAACCCCAAGACATATGAAGATAGATTGAGGATATGTTCCATAGTTTTCTCTTGAGCTTTGTAAAATTGGCACTAGGAGGGGCCTTCAAAGCATCTTTGCATAATTTGATCCTAAGTGAGGGTTTTATACCTAGCCACTGTCCAGAGAAAGGTAGATATCTTTGGTCGTAGATTTTGTTTCCATATTTGATACCAAATTTTTCTCCCCTCAATAATTTGAACTCCAATAACTAAAGAGTAGGCTTCTTTGAGGTTTAAATTTCCTCCCATGATATGGTTCCATGGAAGTTGACTCTGATTCACCTTTGTTGAAGTTTTAACCATATCACTTCACTATAATGTTGAGGGGAAGAGGAGGCCATTTTTCCTTATTATCCCAAATTCTCCAATCCCATGTTGAAGTGCTAGTGTCCCAATATTAAGACACTAAGGTTTGATTCCATGTCAGGAAGGAGATTCTATGATCCTGAAGGGCTAGATGGCCCTGAATTTTCGGGAGAGGCTACCAAGCAACATCCAAAAATTGTTCTTGAATTAGAGTTTGATTTTACCAGTCATTATTCCTATCTTCCTCGAAGGTCTATTTGGGATTGTAGATCTGATTCCTCTTTGCTGAGAGACTATAAATGTCCTTTAAGAATGATCCTTTGTTGAAGTTGCACCATGTTGGATTCTTATTCTCTCTTGATTTTGAATACATTTTCCAATACATCTTTGTTCCACTACATTAGTTTGATTTTGAGGTTTTTTAGCCTTTGTTGAAATCTGTACAGCAATGACCCCTAATGGATTTCAACTTCCTTCCACCAACTAACAATGTTGTTGATGAAGTCTAGGTGATTGATCCAAAAAATTTCAAATCCGAATGGTCACTTGTTGGGAGGTACTCATAGGTCCATATTTAAATTGATTTCCCAATGGTCATATCTAGAGAAAGTGAGAATTCCGGGTTGGTTGACAGTCCACGTAAGAGCCACCATAAATCATAGAGTACACAGCTTAAAGCATTGACTACCAACAACTTCAAAAAGGGGAACTATTCTGCTACAAGAAGAAAGAACAAGTATAATCTTTTGAAATTGTTGCTAATGCTAGAGTTCCTTTGCAAATTGCCACAAAATCAAGTGAATATTTAAATTGGTTTGGGGCTGCTAGGACATCCACAAAATTATGCAAATGGCTCTTATTCCCATCAACAACGAAATGAGTAAATACATTTCAAATAGATGGAAGATTATTTGGGTATTTGTTTTGTGTTTTCATTCAATAGCAATTACATTTGTATACCAATGCTAACTTGACTATATAAACATTTTAATTGTTCCTTTTAGCGAAATTAATTACTGTATGGTTAATAGGGTCGCTATTCACGAGGCCATGGAGCAACAAACAATATCTAAGTGTACAGTAGACTTGTATTTGCTTCCATCACATAGCATACTTTTAGGAAAATTGATCCCAGGTTTTATTGCGGTCGTGTTTGCACCCTCAGATACTATTTAGAAAACATTTGAGGTTGCAAAAACGCACTAACATAAGATTTTATGGTATCAGATTTTAGAGGTTGAAAAAATATGGTATAAGATTTTTTCATTTTATGTTACTACTGTTACACATAAATACACTAACATCTCCCCCAACCTGTGAACTATAGAGCACCTTAGTTCTCTCTGTTCAAAGACATCTATGTAGACTCTAGAGCTCCCACTGAGATCTTGTTTCTCCACAAACTAGAAGGAGATCCAGTGGAAACATACAAGGCACTGCAAAAATTCAACTCACTGGCATCTAGCTCACAAAGCTTTCTTCTTCCAAGATATAGCTTGAAGTTGGAGGATTAAGAAGCAAGCACTCTGCCCTATCTGCAGGGAGCAATGACATTATCGTGAGCATATTTTGGGGGTTCCATTCACATTGGATTATATGGGGTAGGTCCACATGATAGAAATTTTGTTACACCCATGATCAAATCCTCTTCATATAAAAGAAACAGTAATGCCCCCACTCCATAACCAGTTGCAATATCTGAATTGTACATGCAGTAGGTGACATCAAATTCATTTAGCTCAGGAACTACTTGGCCCTGTGATCAAACAAACAATAGAAAAGGTTGGGATTGTTTCCTAAATTTTTCAAATGAAATACATACATACATACACATACACACACACACACACACACACACACACACACACACACACACACATATATATATATATATATATATATATATCGCTGTCTAGAAATACATACATTTAGAAATGAAAAGCCAATCTAGAGGTAAATGAGGAACATCTGCAAGTGATCATTAAGAATGGAACTGAGGTTTGTGCATTGCAAGTGGATATTTTCCTGTGTAAAACTTTGGATGGCAACATGAAGATCAAGGATTGACACTTAGGACTACACCTACAACAATCAACACAATTAAGTCATTAATTGGCCACTTCGATTTTGCCCCAAAATATGTTTTTGAGATTATTTTGGAATGTTGTAAAGATTCAACCTGAAAATTGATAGAGGGACAAGATGCAAAGGCTGTTAGTTCATCAAGCACTGAAGCTTTGTAGTCTGAAAATGGGAATTTGAATTCTTCAGAGGTACATAGCAATTCTGGGCTGTCAGGATTGAAAGTTACAGGAATGTCAGAATTGTGCCTTTATAGAGAAGAATAATAGACACGACAATACAGAGAGGATCTTACCAGAGGCCGTGCACCTGTGGGTAAATTAGCATGCGGAAGAGGCAAACTCAATTATTATAGTGCTGCGTGACACTATCACTTCTGGCAGAAATGGTTAATTCTAGGCTTTTACAACATAGCTTCAACACCCAGCCAAAGTTTAAGAACTGGGGATGCATATAAACATGTTCTAAAAGGATTAAACAGTAACAAGATAAAATCAAATATTGTTGAACTTATGCGCACAGTTTGTTTGCATAAGAGGGGAAAACTTGGCGTGATTATATCCTAATCATATGCTTCATCCAAGAGAAATCAAATGGTTGCAACAGGCTGTGTACTCAAATCTAGATCTAGTGGGCGTTGCACTTAATTATAGTACAGGTGGCTAAATAATGTAGATCCTTCAATCAATTTCAGTCCATATGAAGAAGACAAAAATACTTTTAATCATTGTGCAAAACAAGGGACTCCATGACTGGGTTTATAATTTGAATCCTTTGGGCACTAACAAGGTTATTGTGGTATCGACAAAGCCTTAATACATACCTCACAAGCCAATAAATTACAAACTGAGGGTTTTTGTAAGTTGAACTTATGGTTCATTGTACAAGTAGAGGTGGCGCCCAGAATAAAACATCTCTAACTAAAGCATTATTTTCAGTGTTTTTCATTATCCAGATTGGTGTTGAAGTTACCTAGAGTTCTCGCACCTTTTAAAAGTGTACAAACTGACAATTAATGGGTGACACATTTATAGATAAAGACTGCTGATAGAACTAGTCAAACTAATGGCCCTACTTTGGAGTCTCAAAGACAGTTTTTCAATAGCAGTTAAAGGCCAGGCTTAGACAGAATTCAGACAAAACAGTAGTCAAATATGCCCTAGTTTATTAAACACAACCTGGTAGCCATGTTGCTTTTAAAGATCAGTGGAGGGGTGCACCTGTGGAGTGAGACTCCTGTTTATTTTAGTTAGAGTAATGGTCCTATTTTAGTCTTCAAAATAGAACATGCACTGCTGAATCTATCTTAGACATAGTTCGCTGTTTGTGAGGAAAAGGCATACTAGATCCCTGTTATCTAAGGTTATTACATTAGTTAGTGATGTATGGGATGTAAGTTGAACAAAAGATACCACCAATGAGATTTCATTTAATCAGTGATATGTATTCATATGTGGAAGTGCCCTCCTAAACAGATCCATGCATAAGTATAGTTGAACAGCGATAAGGACAGTGTTTCCAGAAAATAATGGCCAATCATTTCATTATATTTGGACACCATGCACATGCCTTTGAACCTACGGTGCATTGACCTAGGTCATTACGCCTATAAAGTAATGTTCAATGCTCTTTGTAAAGGTTTGTAATCTCAGAGATCACCTATTATATTTACAGATGG
This sequence comes from Larix kaempferi, assembly GCA_027924585.1. Taxonomy (NCBI): domain Eukaryota; kingdom Viridiplantae; phylum Streptophyta; class Pinopsida; order Pinales; family Pinaceae; genus Larix; species Larix kaempferi. Next base: position 9,519,550 of record BSBM01000506.1, read on the forward strand.
AAATCTGTAGTTAATCTCGAAGGGTTGTGCATTGTTGGTCAAGACAACAAGAGACTCCATTGATGTGAGCCTGGCATTATATTATAAGTAGCATTGTACTCGATTGGCATATTACCAATAATAGAAAAGCTATTTTTCACTAAAAAAAATTGAGTATAATATCATTACTAGTCATATGAAAAAAACTCAAAAACTAGCTAAAATGGAGGCAATATATTTGTAAAATCCTCTGAAAAAGAATACTAGCATACCTCTGTTCTAGCAATTCCCATGAAATTTTGATGTAATTCTTATAGTGGATTCATTCAACCCCATTCTGTTGTAATTCTTACAGTGGATTCATTCAACCCCATTCTGTTGTACCCACTACCATGTACATCAAATTATAGATTTTTTTCTATCCAGTTCTCTTGTTTTGGCTTCCATGATGATTGGATGCGATCTTTATAGGGAAAACTAGGTGCCTAGATTGCAAGTGTTTTTCCATGATCATCAAATTTATATGGAAGAATTTGTTACTTCTTGCAATTCCAGCAGAAGCTCCTTCATGGTATGACATAGGGAGCTTGGTGTCTAGTTGTAATTGATAAAAGTAGGATTGTGTTTGAAGCTTGTATCATCAAGATACTAACACAGGCAATACCCATTATGAGTTTCCCATGTATTTCTTATTCTCTTGTAGAACTAATGGGTAAGCTAGAATTGATATTGCCAACAATATATGCCCCAGTACTTAACAGGTTCCTAAGTGTTATAGCTTGGCAGCAGTTAATAGGTTCACACGTGCTTCAATTGATTGTGTTCACCATATGGTTTAAACTTAAATTCATATTGATTCCATGAGTCCAAGGGAGGTACTTGGAATCTGGATTTTATTCAGTATGGGAAGATGTAGTCTCTTTTCTACCACCTTCCAAAGCTTGGTTTCCGCTGCACATTCTCTGCAGCCGTTTCTTTGTGTTACTGTTCAAATAGATAGGCAATTTATTTGAGTATTTGTTTTCTGTTTTCATTGAAGAGTAAATACATTTCAAATAGATGGAAGATTATTTGGGTATTTGTTTTGTGTTTTCATTCAATAGCAATTACATTTGTATACCAATGCTAACTTGACTATATAAACATTTTAATTGTTCGTTTTAGCGAAATTAATTACTGTATGGTTAACATGGTCGCTATTCACGAGGCCATGGAGAAACAAACAATATCTAAGTGTATAGTAGACTTGTATTTTCTTCCATCACATAGCAGACTTTTAGGAAAATTGATCATCTGATCATCACATAGTAGACTTGTACAACTGAGTTTAGAGGAGTTTGGGTCAAATTTTTGCTTTCATAACTCTTTTAATATCATCTGCCAGCTCATTAAACCCAATGTACTTTATCCCTTATTCAAAATCACCATTCTTCAGAAATAAGCAGCGGAATGTGTTTTAAATTTTTAATATCATCTGCCAGCTCATTAAACAATAAGAGACTTATTATGGTTTATTTCCATACCTGTAGCCTTGCAATACAAGTTCAACAGATCCTTTAATTTTTCCTTTGCTACTTATTTCAACAAGATTCCAACATATTATGTTCATTTAGTACATCACTAACAAAGCTTTATCCATACTTTAGATTTGACTGCAAGTTTTGTGTTCTTTTTTTGTAGGAACATGAAAGTTTTCAAAAGTTATGTGAAGAACAGGAATAGGCCGGAAGGGTGCATAGCTGAAAGCTACACTGTGGAGGAATCCATAAAATTTTGTGTTGGATATTTTGAACGTATGGAATATATTGGAAGCATGTGTAGTAGAAATGATGCTTGGGATGATGAAGAAGGAGAGGTTTGTGACTATGGGAAGGCCTTATCTAGTGGAACTTCTATTGAATTAGATGATACTAGTTTGTTACAAGCACACAGATGGGTCTTGCAGAACATGGATGAAGTTCAACCTTGGATAGAGTAAGTAATAAAAAAGATCTTATAAACTCTTTTTTTATTAGAATATATCAAAATATCTTGAAAAAATTGCTCATTGACACTATTGGAAATTAGGATGCACTTGACTGAAATCGCAAATAGAAACATCCAAGCCCAAAAAGATGAAGCCTTGTTAAAGCTCCATAGCCAACAATTTAGTGATTGGTTAAGAAGGAAGGTAATGATATGTTCTTTATACTAGCATAGATCCAAATCCTAGGCTCTATCAAGCGCCAAGAGGGATCAAATCTCTCGAGGTGCAAACCTCTCCTTGAATAGCTCCTTGAGTGCAATACCTGAGCCACCTAATCCTAAGCTCTAAATTCTCTAGTTTAAGTCTCATATTTACTTTTTACTTTGTATTATTCTTTTTTGTTTATGGCCGACATAATATTTATTACTTTTTACTTTGTATTATTTTTTTTTGTTTACTTTGTATTATTTTGTTACTCGAAAAACTCGACAAACACTCTAAAATCTCATATTTACCTTTTACTTTGTATTAAAAGTAAAAAGTAAAGTCTCTAGTTTAAGTCTCATATTTACTTTTTACTTTGTATTATTCTTTTTTGTTTATGACCGACATAATATTTATCACCTAATCCTAAGCTCTAAAGTCTCTAGTTTAAGTCTCATATTTACTTTTTACTTTGTATTATTTTATTTTTTATGGCCGACATAATATTTATTATTTTTTACTTTGTATTATTCTTTTTTGTTTACTTTGTATTATTTTGTTACTCAAAAAACACTCGACAAACTCACACATGTTACAAGATCTCCCTCATACTGGGTTGTAGAGCACCTCTCGGCGCAATTATAATTATTTAAAATTATTTGAACAAGACTATTATGATGTATGAAACTAAGATTATGTGTATATAGTTTGGAATTGCATGATTTTCTAACGACATTTAATAATTTATAGGTGGATGAAAAAGAGAACATATCTCATAATCTTAAATTTTTGGCACGTGGCCCAAGGAAATATGCAACTAAGTATGAAGGCTATTTAATCAATGGGTGTAGATTTCACATTAAAAGCATAGAGAATGCTAGGACCACCCAAAATAGTGGTGTGTGCATAGATGCACAAACATTAATGAGATCAAGTGCAAAAGACAAAAGTCCTATATGTCAAACAACAACATATTTTGGAGTGATCCAAGAAATAATCATATTGGACTACTATTGTGTGCAGTATCCATTGTTCAAATGTGATTGGGTAGATGTACACAAGAAGAGTGGATTGAAAGTTGATGAAATTGGTTTTACAATGGTGAATTTGAAGAGATGCTTAAGTAAGGACAGAGTGCAAGATGATCCATTTATTCTGGCATCACAAGTGAAACAAGTATTCTATATACAAGATCCCGTAGAGAATGATTGGTATGTAGTTCTGACATGCCCTACAAAGGGGAGAAATAGTAACACATATGAATTGGAGTATGCAGATTTGTCAAGCGTTGCAGACTTTGAAGGGACAAAATGCAAAGAAGATGAAGCTGTAGGTGATGGTGACATGGATTATGTTCGAAAAGATTGTGAAGGCACATGGTTGGAAATTGATAAATGAGTACTATTCATGATTTATTTATCCGTTCTCATTGAATTTATATCTATGAAGGAACATGGTTGGAAATTGATAAATGAGTACTATTCATGATTTATTTATCCGTTCTCATTGAATTTATATCTATGAAAATAAAATTACATTTTCACTCTTCATTGTTTTGAATGTACCTGTATCAATTAATTGACTATATTGTTTACTTGAATGCCATTGTTAAAGTTTCTTAGATGACAAGCATTGTTGAAGTTGCTCAAAGGAAGTCATGTCATGGTTTTGTTTTTGTTCTCACTATGGTAAAATGACTAATATATAATATGCTACTATTTTATGTTTGTTATATAGCTCCTTCAACTTTAAATTTTTTCTTCAAATCATACTATAAGTGGCTATTTTAAACTATTCTGATTTTTACCCTTTTGTGGGAGATAATGACAACTTTGTATAGAATATAATGAATTTTTATGTGTTGATAGCTAGTTGTTCTTAAGGGATGGTAAATAACCACCCTAGTAGGTGGATTTAAGAGAATTTGTAATCTGCACCTATATATGCATTTAATTGTGGTTATTAACCTCTAAAAGTTTCGATAAGGGAAGTTTAAAACTACCCACATAGGTTTCTACAATGACATTTCAAACCAGGCCCATAAGTTTTTATAACGAAGGATTGCAATTGCCTCCAGAAGCCTTAAAGATGGTTTTTGAACTTCCCTGTATACTGTTACAGTTCGATGCCACACCCCCTCTGCAAGTTGCTATGAGGGGGGGTTATAAAGTGTCCTTGTATATTACTACGACGAGGGTTCTAAATTGATCCTCTACGTAGGTATGGGGGGGGTATCAACTGATATTGTAGGTGGCTATGAGGGGGGTTCTAAATTGACCTTGTAGGTGGTTATGAGGGGGGTTGTTAACTGCCACCATAGCTTACGATGAGGGGGGTTCAGAACCCCCCCTGTAGATCTCTACAAGGGGGGTATCAAATAACCACAATAGGAATCTATGAGGGGGGTTCCAAATCGCCCCTATAGACATCTACGAGGGGGGTTCTAAACTGCCCCTATAGGACTCTACGAGGGGGGTTCACAACCGCCCCTATAAGCCTCTATGAGGGGGGTTCTAAACTGCCCCTATAGGACTCTATGAGGGGGGTTCACAACCGCCCCTATAAGCCTCTACGAGGGGGGTTCACAACCGCCCCTATAAGCCTCTATGAGGGGGGTTCTAAACTGCCCCTATATGACTCTACAAAGGGGGTTCCTAACCACCCCTATAGGACTCTATGAGGGGTGTTTGAAACCGCCCTTGTAGGCCTCTATGAGGGGGGTTCTAAACCGCCCCTATAGGACTCTACGAGGGGGGTTTGAAACCACCCCTATAGGTCTCTACGAGGGGGGTTCACAACCGCCCCTATAAGCCTCTATGAGGGGGGTTCTAAACTTCCCCTATAGGACTCTACAAGGGGGGTTCCTAACCACCCCTATAGGCCTCTACGAGGGGGGTTTGAAACCGCCCCTATAGGCCTCTACGAGGGGGGCTCCAAACCGCTCTTGTAGGACTCTACGAGGGGGGTTTTCAACTACCCCTGTAGGCCTCTACGAGGGGGGTTCAAAACCGCCCCCGTAGGTCTCTATGAAGGGGTCTACGAGGGGGGTTTAGAACCGCCTCCATAGACCTCTACAAGGAGGGTCACAAACCACCCCCAAAAGTCACTTTTGGGGGCGGTTCCAATCTCGTCAAAAAATTGCCCCTAAAGGGAAAAACTTTTAACATTGGTGCCTTTAGGGGCGGTTTTGCCAAAACCCCCCCCGTAGGTCACTTTTGGGGGAGTAAGACAACCCTCCCTAAAGGCAAAAAATGTAGTAGTGATTGAATTTCAAACGTCTGATTGGATGAAAAGATGTGCCTTGCTGAGCCGATCAAGTTGGTATACTTCAATTTTGAAATCTCCAAAGTTTGACCCCTCAAAATTGCCTTTGAAACTTCCGGATCTTCTAGACAGGATCCCAAACTAGGGTTTGATAAAGTGACCTTATACCCAACCAAAAAATTCAATCTTGTGCTCTAAACTTTGATTTTTCTGATGAGCATCCATCCGTGGTCACAGATTCCAAAAATTTCAACTTTTGTAGAAACCCTAATTTTCCACCTTACCGATCAAAATCCCGAACTAGGGTTTGATAGATCTCGGGGTTCTACCCAACCAAAAAATTTGATCTCGGTCTCTAAATTTCTATTTTGCTGAGGAGAGAAATCCTATGCTGAGACCACTCCAAAATTCCACTTTTTTCAAAAGCCCTAATTTCTCGCAACAGTGATAAGCCAAAAATGAGAATGCTCAGAATCCAATTCTATTTCATAGAAATATGTTCCTTATTGTTTCTGGTGCATCTCTAAAATTTTGGATCCACAGGATCTGAAACTTCAGCCTATGGTAGCCTGACCTGTCATCTTTCCAACCCCATAGTTATGACCTAAAATGTATTCTCTAAAAGAGATTTATGCCAAGTGTCACAACGTGACCTGTTTATGGGATAAAACAGGATAGCGAACTTGTACAGAGTGCGATGTGTCACTGGTTCAACTTAGGCCTCTGAAAATTTTACCTATGAAACTATAGTCTGTTCTCTTACTGTCACTTTTTACAGAATTTAATTTGGAGCTTCCTAGCTCAATTTGTGACCTTTTTTCCTAGGTCACCTGTTTATGACTGAGATCTAGAAGAGGCAGAAACCCTAGATTGTACGGATCATAAAACAAAAATTAAAACGAATTAGATGCTGTGCTTTGGACACAAGGTACATGGGGATGTTATCTTCGACATGTAAAAGTTTTAGAACCTGAAACTTTTCCAAAATGGATTTATAGCGAAAGTGCCACGATGACTAGTTTTTACTATACCAAGCCCTAGCTTCCAATTTGTGGCAAGTGCAACAAGTGTCAAAAATGCCATACCATGCCTTCCTTCAGGCTAGCTCTGATACCATGTTAGTTTTTCATCATTTAATTCAATATATCTAGGATCTTAACTAAAACAACAACATGTACAGCATATCAAGCATAAGAGATAAGAGACAAGAGACACAAAACATTTCACCGAGGAAAACAAAGAAGGTGAAAAATCCCGCAACTTCCTCAGAGATAGAATATGCACCAATACAAATATCACAAAGATCAAACCCCAAGAGATAGATGACTAGAGAAACTACTCCTCCTCCACTTGTGTGCACTCCTCCTCTCTCTCACTAATGCGAAGTGAGTGAATGAGAGAATGTGTAAAATGAGAGAGTCACACTCTCTATTTATACTTTTACTTTCACTTGACCTTTACTCAACTAGGTCGGCCCCAACTTAACCACTTAACATAATGTTGACTGGGACGAAACCACTAGGGTGGTCTAATAACCCTTTAACCCACATGACTCATACAGGGCCGACCCCATCAAGGTGGTCTAATAACCCATCAAATATAAGTTATGACACTTACAATAGAACTTGTGACATTTGCAAGTACAACTAACGACACTTCCAATTGGAGGAATAATACATCTCCGTTGGGGATACAATAAAGTACAAATGTAATACATACAATATACAAGTGAATGTCTTCCGAAGTTACAAATACATCAACATGAACTAGGGTATCTTTATTTAGATGGATGGTTAGGAATTGACTCTTCTATGTTTGGTAAATATTGGTAGATTGGGGAAAGGGATTCATCATATAGTTGTTGTAAGTTAGGTTGGTTTGGAAAGTATAGAATCTGGGTTATAGATTCTCTAGAGATGATGTAGATGGCCTTGATTCCATGTGAAGAAATTATAGCTTTTTTATCTAGTGAATGGTTTGTTGCACACCGTGTGAAAAATTATGGCAAATGGGGGGTTTGTGGTTTGACTCCCAGAGGTGACAAAAGTATTTCCCATTGGCATGGTTAGAATTGAATTCTTATTTCCTAGAGGTCAGGAATGTGTTGGGATATTCCTATACTCCATCCTAGTCCTACCAACATTATCCATTTTTGCATTTTCAGTTATGCATGCATTTTGCATGCAGTCATGATTTTGCATGCATGCATCCTAGTCATAAGTCCTAGCACCTAGCCTTCAGTTAGCTAGCCCCGAGAGCTTCCTTCCGATCAGTTTTATCCCTCCTAAAGCTTAGTGCACCCTTCCTCCTTGATTTAAGGAAGCAAAGGCGCCCTCTCTCACCTACCATTCAATTGTACTTTAGTTATCTTCAGTTGTTTCCTTGATATAAGGCTAGGCTAACTCTCAACTAACTGTATCACTCTGATAGACCTCCAGTGAGACTAGACTACCCATTCTGACTCTAGTTATCTCATCATGCGCCCTCTAATGAGCCTCCTTCATTCAGTTAGTGCCTCCATGTGCCAGTTACACCTACCACACTCAATTAGACTCAGTTTGACTGATGGTTGAGAGTTACTTGTGCATTGATGACTCCACCGATGATGATGTAGACTTCTAGTTGTGCTCTGATGACACTCTATTGATTTGATGATCACTATATGAGAGGCTAATTCGAATTTCCACCTTGGCTTTCGAATCCTCTCCATCATTGTCCTATTTATTGTTCATATTTGTGATTAATTAATTAGTGTGTGTGTGAAGTTATTTTGCTTCTATCCGAGTTCTATTGTATTATTATTCTGTTGCTCATTTACACTGCATTGACCACTCTTCTTCTATCTTCCTGCTTAATCATAATATTTCTTGTGAGGTATACATCAGCTCTTAGATCTGCTGTGAGGATTTTCACATGGTATCAGAGCATGTTGAGAGTATTGTCTATCTCTATTCTTGAGAGTTTTTTGCAGGTTATTATCAAGATTTCAAGTGCAGTAGTTGCAGTAGTTTCTGCACTTTTGCAGCAGTAGCAGTTGCAGACATTTTCTATTGTTTTTGTAGGTCTTCTACAGCTTCCATGTATTCAGAAGAAATCCCTCCTCTTTCTCCATTCAACTATGATGAATGGAAACAAAAAATGATAGCATATTTGAAGAGCCATGATCTCTTTGATTATTGTTTTGAAAGAGAGTTCGAATCCTCCGAAGAAGAGAATGACTGGTTAAATGAAGGTGACAGAGTTTATGCAACCATGATGTATGCTATGTCTCGATGCATGGTACACCATTTCTATTCTGTTGAATCTCCAAAAGAGCTATGGTCCCAACTAGTTGAAAGATTTGGAAAACGGAATGAAGGGATTGGTCCAAACCCTTTCGAGAGCAATCCCAGTGATGCATTCTCCCTCCTTGATGATCTCTCTGATCATGAATCAATATAAAAAATATCTCATATTGAAGTTGTCCACAAAGAAGAAGAACTTGCAGATTCTACATTCATGCTCCAAATTTCTTCTATTTCGAATTCTGTGCCAGCTCACACTCTAGAAATTGCAGAGGTTCCTAAATCCTCTCTTGCACTAAAGTCTATTGGTTTGCATCATGATCTCATGAATGTTTCGAAGGTTAAATCAGCCATTGGAGGTAATGCATTTGCTCTTCTTGATCAATCACCTCTTATTTACTATTGTAAGATCATTATTTCATGCTCTCAGAAGGTTATTGAAGATGATGGCCATTGCCATTCGCTTGGGATAATTTCTCATGCATTTACTGGTTTAGATCTCACCTTTAATGGTTCAAAGGAGATCTTAAGAAACCATGATTCAAGTCTTGGATCTGATTTGGATTCCAAGCAATCACTGATATTTGATGGTTCTTTTGAGCATAATCTCACCCATGATGGTTCGAAGGAGAAAACAAAAGACTATCTACACATTCATGTTTTTGATTCTACCTCAGCTGATTTGAATTACAGGTTCAAGGATCATCCTCATACTTTTGGATTTGTTCTCATCACATTCGATCTGAAGAGCAAGTACAAGCACATGCTTTTTGAGCATGAACCACTTCTTCCCAAGAAAAATATACCTCCATACATGTGACCAAGCATCACACCTGCTTGAGTTTGGAGCATTTATTTTTTTTGTGTGCCCTACAGTCTATTTTGAGGGGGGGTATTTTTCCCATGAGGTTTTTCCCCATTTCCTTGGTTTATTGACTGTTAAATTTATTCATTGTATTGGGTGACCTTTGGTCTCAGTTACCAGGGCCCAGGATGGATTAAGGGGGGGTGTTGGGATATTCCTATACTCCATCCTAGTCCTACCAGCATTATCCATTTTTTCATTTTCAGTTATGCATGCAGTCACGATTTTGCATGCATGCATGCATGCAATTGCATGCATCCCAGTCATCACTCCTAGCACCTAGCCCTTGGTTAGATAGCCCCGGGAGCTTCCTTCTGATTAGTTTTAGCCCTCCTAGAGCTTAGTGTGCCCTTCCTCCTTGATTTAAGGAAGCAAAGGCACCCTCTCTCACCTACCATTCAGTTGTACTTCAGTTATCTTTAGTTCTTTCCTTGATTTAAGGATAGACTGACTCTCAACTAACTGTATCACTCTGATAGACCTCTAGTGAGACTAGACTGCCCATTCTGACTCCAGTTAGCTCCTCATGCGCCCTCCATTGAGTCTCCTTCATTTAGTTAGTGCCTCCATGTGTCAGTTACACCTACCACACTCAGTTAAACTCAGTTTGACTGATGGTTGACAGTTACTTGTGCATTGATGACTCCACCGATGACGATGTAGACTTCTAGTTGTGCTCTGATGACACTCTATTGATCTGATGATCACTCTATGAGAGGCTAATTCGAATTGCTACCTTGGAATTCGAATCCTCTCCACCATTGTACTATTTATTGTTCATATTTGTGATTAATGAATTAGTGTGTGTGTGTGAAGTGATTTTGCTTCTATTCGAGTTCTACTGTATTATTATTCTGTTGCTCATTTACACTGCATTGACCACTCCTCTTCTATCTTCCTGCTTAATCATAATCTTTCTTGTGAGGAATACATCAACTCTTAGATCTACTGTGAATATTTTCACAGAATGGATATAGAGGGGTCATAGAATTTGGCCTCTTTGTCTTTAAGGTGTTTGTCTTTGGGATTAACTTTAAGGTTGTGGTTGGGGTGTATTGGGGTTTGCTATAGAGGCCGTTGTAACCTTTAAGTTATAAGAGAAATAAAATAGGTAAATATAAGGTGAAATTTCAATCATGATTACCTGGTTAGACCATAGATTCAATGGTTGATAGGTGAGCAGGGTGACTTGGTCACTGGTGTAGTGTGCCGGTATCCTACTCCTTTAGTGTAGTGAATAGAGCCCTTTTTGAAATTCAAATTCGGATAGGACATGTGACAACCTTTCATTTGTCAAAATTTTGAATGATGTCAACATGATGTCATCGAGACCCAGGCGGCCACATGTCACCCTTGGGTTGGTGCACATGGAACCTACGTGTCATTGGGGTGCTAGCAGGAAGGAAAAGTCTTTATAGGGTCAAGCATGCATGCCTAGAGCCTCAACAAGCCCCAACGGAGTCTAGATATAATCCTCATTTCAGCTTGATGTGTTTCCCGGATGTCGGCTGGTAAGTGGTAACGCCTCAATCGAGAACAATTTTGGAGGAGCTCTTGTTGAAGTTGTTTCCAGTTAAAATATGACATGTGGAAAGGAGGTATTTGCTCAATGGTTTTCCCGCTCTTCTTTTAACATGCAAGTTTTGAAAGCGTTGTGGATGAAAACCATGGATTGGGGTGCTTGATGAGAGATATGCTCAGGGAATTTATTTGGTGCCTTTCTGTTGGCACTTGGTTATTTGAATTATTTCAATTTTGGGATTGGGTGCTTCCACTATGCCCCCCTGTGTTTAGCTCTTGGTATCTTGGTGCCAAAACTCTAGCCATTTTATGCTTTTGTGGTTCTCTCTACTACTTGGATTTAGCGCTTATGTGCTTAATATTTTCATTCCTTTGACTCTTTCTCTAGTGCATGGAACTAATACCTTTCAATGGTGAATCTAGCCTCTCAATATAGCCTTTTGGATAAAATTGAAACTCTAAACTTGAAAATTTTATCTTGTGATAAAAAAACACTATATTTTAGTAGAGACCAATCCAATTATAACATCTAGTGAACCTCCAATGATTGTTTCATTAAGGCAAGTTGCTCTGGATGAGAAGACAGTGATGGATTCTCTTGGAGCTAATTATACTATGGATGGGATTAGAGAGGAAACTAGAGAAAAACCTTCGAAGGAAGAAGTTACTATGGTGGAACCTCTTTTTCAACAATTATACATTCCTATAACTACCCATGAGCATGTCCACTCTTCTCCTAAATTCCACCAGTAGGTTATTGAAGGAATACAAAATCCTATGCTTATAACATCACAATCGAGAGGTGGAGAGTTCTAGAATATAGGTCCATCATCCTTACCTAGATTGAGCATGTGCCAAAGAATTTCTAAACAAATTCAAGTGGAGGAAATTGGTCTAGCATCCATTATAGGTAGATTATATAATTGAATTATTCATTATCAATCATACCAGAATATTAAAGAATATTTGGAATCAAAATGTGATGCAATTAAATGTCAGTTATTTATGTATTTGTTAAAACCTTGGAGTTAGATCACTATTAGGAAAATTTAGTCATTAAAACCATTAAAATTTCAAAAACATGTAATCACACTGTTAGAATACTTGTGGATGATTTTCATACAATTTGTATGAAAAATCATTCAAAATATTGTAATGCAACCTGATGTGTATTCTCACAATATTTTGTTAGAAAGATGACAAGAAAGCATACTTTTCTTCAACAAACATCTCATCCCATTAAATGCAATGTCAAAACCCTTTGAAATATTCTATTAGATAGGATAGCCTCAACAAAGTAATCCAAACAAGTTTGTGGGACTTCACTGGTAGGATACCTAGTTTTGACATGAAGTTAATTGGAGCCTTTAAAGGACTACTGCAAAATTTTTGGAATGAGAAAACTAGGCCATTTTTCAACCAAAAGGATGTACTAAAATTGAGAAGGGGTTCTAGGGAATGTGAACCCCACATTAAACACTTTCTTGACATGACATAGATAGAATTGTGTTAGAGATTCAAGAATGAGCATAATGCACTTAATTTGGGCCAAATATCTTTTGAGAAATGAAAGCCTTGTTATGTTATAATAAGCACAATTTGTAGCACATGTTGTTGCTGATATCACATTGAATATTATTATTAATATGACACATATATATACATTTGTCATTTTTTTCATAACACCCTTATGCATGAATACTCAACTATAGTACCAATAACATCATCTAGAGACTTTATTAATACAATATTTTGTATAAATCCAAAGAGACAAACATATCATTAGAAAGCTTGCTTAGATGGAACACCCCCCCAAGTGTGGTGGAATGACATTACTGAGCAAGTGCATTATAACATCCCCAAATTTCACCAAAAAATTAAAATTTTATAAGCAGTCTATTTGATATGCGGAAGTATAAATGTGAATGTTTATCATCTTAATTACTGCTTAATTATACTTTTAGTTGTGATGATTATTTATTTACATTTGTCGTCGAATATTAAAAGTGTCTTGATGACAATAATCAAATATGTGATCCTATGTCTGAAAAGTATGATACTGTCCTGAGCTGAAAAATCGATATGATGATGTCTAGGTTTTCATTCTTTTGACGTGATATTTGTGTCATTATTTAATGCTTGCAAAATAAGTTGTCCTATAATTTTGTATGTCGATATTTATTTATTTGACCCCTAATTCATTAATAGGAATGTGAGTCCCATTCATAGTTCATGAGCACTTATGAACTTAGTTGTTTCTTTATCTATGAACCATTGATTGTTGGTTATTATATACCATGAAAACATAGTGTAATTGAATCCATATTCAAACCCTATGTAAATTATGTCTCATATATATTATGTTTGATGTTTAATTATCCATTATTATGTCGAATATGTTTTATCCTTTAATTTGATTTAATTTGATTATGTGTAAATTTCCCTTTGGTTTGACATGAGACTTCTAGTGTAACCGACTTACTTAGCTATTATAGCTAAAACATGTTGCGTCATTATCTCGAGGTTATATATATGACTTATCATGCATACACTGAGTTGAATATTATATTTAAAAACAAGGGTTGAGGATTTAATCCTAACTAAACAATTGTTTTGCATGGGAGCCAATGTTATAACCCTAGCTATGGGTTTAGCCCTAATGGATTCATTCAAGTGGTGGTGTGACAAGGGTTTGGAAACGATGTTTAAATATTACAATATGACATTGTTGTTTTAAATCTATACCATAACGTTAATGATTATAACTTAAGACCAAGGTATTTCGTGCTAATGTGAAAAGGAGTTGGAACATAACAAACAACCTAGCAAATTTGAATGGTAGTGGAGGCCAGACTGGCTCATTTAAGAGCCCCCATGTGCATGTTGGTGGCGAGTTCCACGATGGAAACATAACCCTAACTTACCGCTGCATTTGGCATTGTTAATGCTATGGTGTGAGGGTTTGGAGAGCCGAGCTCTCTCGGCCGTAATTGCCTTTTGGCAACCTGCACAATTTTTACAGTGGTGAAACTAACTCACAACGATGGTACACAATGTGGTAGATTGTCATCGTGGTTTTTAAAAGATTTTGGGTTCGGTCGAAGGGTGGAAAAACACAGTCTGCAACAGTTTTCCAGGCTTACTCCAGGTATGGAATACGCTAGCTTTGCTATTTCTTTTTATCTTAAACCTTGTTTGACTCATGATAGTTTTTACTTAGATAACGTCTTCACTTTACATGGAAGGAGAGTTCCGGTTACTTCCAGTTCTGTACTGGCGTACTCAGATTCGTCAAAGCAGAAGGCATGGAAACCTTGGTGGTATGAATACCACGGTAAGCCTTCGGTTCCTGCAGTTTGTATCCTCTTGTCGAGACCATTACTATTTATCTTTGGTTTATAGATCATGTTTTTGTTTGGGCAATAGCTGCGATTTTAGTTCTTAAAATGTATTACCTGGGCTTTGGAGTCTTATACTGGAATCGTCAAAGTTTGCAAGTATTACAATATGGTTGAAATAATGTATTTGTAACTTGTTTTGGGCCAAGCCCTAGCTTCATCCTGCGTTCGTTTGTCCTTTAAAAATGTTGACTCTGTGTTTGAAATATTAGTGGTTCTACTACAGGGTATAAACCCTAACCTCGTCGAAGTTTTATAAATTTATTATGCGTCTTTAAAATGGTCGGGTGAGTTCTTCAGGAGACTCGAACCCTAACCTGATTAACCAGGTGGTCACGACACCACTGAGCTCGATTCTTATATCACTATAAAATAGTTACATTTTTAATTGGTTAAAGATTATGTCATGGGTATCGAGCCCTCTGTAATTTAATTTGTTTTGACAAAACCCTGGGTTGTATAACCCGTTTCATATTATTTTCTTATAACTTAAAATGAACTTTACGGGTCTTGAACCCTTGGCAGGAGATTTCTAAGATTTTGTTGAGTGATAAATTATGATATCCATATTGCTATTTAAGAGGTTCACTTATTACAGGGTTATTATGATTCAAATATCAAATGTTTTTAGTAATGTATTTGATACCTAAATAGTAGTTGGTATTCACAGGGTTTGACCATTAGCTTAGTTGATAAGCTGTTTGTATAATGCGTGTTGATTTGAATCAAATTTTGTAATGTAATTTATTAGTTATGCTATCTGCATTGGTGAATGCGTTTTCAGAACTATTGTTTTGATTTGGTATTTTAAGTAATACTTCGGGTAAGAAGCTCGAACCCTGTAGGGTAATATAGGATTATTTTTAAGTGTAAACCCTACTTCTAAATGCTTTTATAAAATAATAAGAGTTCTGTACACTAGAATTGTTTATTTTTCAAAGACTTTGTAAAGCTCGATAGGGGCAAAATAATCACTACAAGAAAAAAGGTCAATGGTTAGGGTCCAAAAATGTCACCATAAGCTCATTTGGTGATGGTCAAGAGGGGTCCCCATCACCAAAACCTGAGCATCTCCAAAGGCACCGTCACCTTAAGTGGGGGTATGTGGTGACATTCAAGGCCCGTCACCAATAATTATGATTATTCCAGGTTGTGACCGTCACCAATCGTTATGAAGTATTGGTGACGGACTTGCTTTGACCCTCACCATTTGATGCGTATATGGTGATGGTCAATAACGGATCATTGGTGAGGGTTGAGACATGTCACCATAATCTCATCGGCAATGGTGATAAATGAGGACGTCACCAAAATGTGAATGTCACCAACGGCTGTGTCCCCAAAAGTAGAGGTGGTGTGGTGACATTCAATGTTCGACACTAATAAGGATTATTAGTGACAAATAGTGACCCTCACCAATTTATATGAAGCCCTACGGGGCTCCATCACCAAAAAAATGAATGTCGCCAATGACATATGAGGGCCTTGCAATGGCCCTCACTATTGAGGATATTTCCATTAACATATAAATGGTGACAACCGCTATGAGATTGTCACCGCTTTTCATTTTGAAAATCTTTTAATGACGCAACCTAGAGGACCGTTGCCATCTCAATTAAAATTGTAAAAAAAAATTTATAATGGTCCTTCAAGGATAACGGTGAAACGTCACCATTGCTTTCCACAATGGTGACAATCTTTGGTATGCATGAAGATGGATAGTAGCAATACATTCATAGATCAGAGCTAAGAAAAATCTCATAAAAAAATATTCTTGCCTTATTTATAAATTTATATCCATATCGTCTAAGCCTTAATCTTTTGTTCTTGCGACAATGGTTCCCACTACTAATGATTCATTATCCTTTCTTCTAGTCCTGTTGACTTATTGTGGTTTCTTGTGGACATTACTATATTTATTTATTTCTATTTTGGAAATATCAAAGAGGCAATGGGATAATAATGTATTCTATGAGATGAGAATGCCAATATATATACTGTCAATATACTTGTTAGTAAAGATGTGGCAAGAGGTGATCCATAGCTATGGCTTTCAACAAAGCTTAGGGGTAGGCCTCATACCCTATGCCACATAGATCATACACCCCCAAGCTCAACAAAAAATTGTTTAGAAGAGAAGTATGTCCAATCATTGTTGATAGAGCTCCTTCCTTGTTGTTTTGGGCATCTTTTCAATTCAGCCTACATAGATTTGAAGGGATAGTTTTATGTTGTGTTGACTGTACCTTACAAAGGCATATTTCTGAGTTTGTTGGTCGTAGTTTAGAGGAGCCATTTTCTGAGTTGTTGGTTGTAATTGGCAGGGGAAGATTTATGTTCTTGTTGGTTGTACTTTACAATCATAGGAATTGTTATCTTGCATGGATTAGTTTCAGCAGGCCTATAAACTTGCTTGCAAAAAATAATGCAGTAGGCCTATAAATATTTAAACACTAAGCTATGGTAATTAAAAAATTTCTCTAACTACGATTACATCATGCCTATTAAAATTCCTGGATCATAATTCTCTTGGCCATCATTATTTACGATTTGAGCAAATCCTAGGGACATAAAAATTTACTATCTAAACTTAGTTTCACATGTTCCTTCAAAAGGGAATTTTGGAGAATGGATTCAATATGTTGGAACTCATTCCAATATATTGATTAAAAAACATGCCTATATCTGCTATATAATTTCATGTTGACTAACCTACCAGTATTAAAGACCTCTTTGCAACAAATCCATTTGAACATAATTTTCTTCATTGTGGCTTTTATATGACATCTTAGGTAGATATGCCCCAAATTGGATGGTGTGGACCTCCCAAGCTGGTCAATGCAGGCATGTGTGAAACTGTAAGTTATGTTTCTTGGCCCATTTTCCTTCAGTAAAGAAAAGGTTTATCAACTTCAACAGAAATCTTGAGACACTAGAAATCAATTCCTAAAATATGAGATTCTCCTTTTAAAATTATATACATTCTTGAATGACTTTGTTTTGTCTTATTCGAGAAGTTGTGGTACCAACAAGTCTAGCACAGAAAAAGCACCTACAACTGCTTTCATGCAAAATGTGAAATCTTCAGTTTCAAGGTACTGTTTACAATGTATACAATTGAAACATAATTGGACTAAACCAAATTCTCATTGTCTAGAATTATTGCCTACAATAGTTTCAATTCACAATATGAAGGCTCCTGAGTAGTAAACAGGAAAAGTTGTGATTACGGTCAAATAAGGACATTGATATAAACAATAACTTTCTAAGCACAACAATTAGTCAAGTCAAATTAATTTGTGAAAAAAATATAACAAAAAGGAAAAAACTAAAAAGAAATGTGGTAAAACCATAAACAAGATGAACCGCCCAACAAGTTAAAATGTGGTAAAACCATAAACATCTACAATAATACAGCAAGGTGCAAATTCTATTTCAAGACTAAAAAGAAAGCACTCTACATAAGATAAAGTAGATATATGGGTTGGAAATATGCAATAGAACTATCAATTTCTTCAATAACACTGCATAATCAGCGCAAAATAAATCAAAAGGAAAAACCCAAACAGCCAGAAACAAAACTTACGACTTTGGAGGTCACTATCTGGTATATAAGAGCGTTCACATCAATTGAATCGTCATCTTCTTCAGCCTTCTCAATGCCTCTACTTTTATTGGGGGTGGACATATCACTCACACCCTTCATCAATTGTCTTGTATTGCATTCAGTTCCCAAAGTTGTATGTCTATCTAAGTGATATTGCATATCACTATCTGAAGGTTCAGCCACGATTGTTTTCTTGACAGTGCTATCTCTAGAGCCTGCAATGGAAATATTTGGAACTTCCCCATCCTTATTTAACACCTCAATGCCTATGACAGATGGCTTTGTTTTACAGCGAACTTCTTTGCATCTCTCAGCGTTTAATAAACTAGATCCAAGGTGAACATTTCCTGACTTTGATTCTAGCTTTTTCAATGGCTTTTCATCTGAATAATCAACAACTGCAAGAGAAGTGATATCCTGACCAGAATTTGTGGCATTCATACCCACCAAAGGTCCACTTCTTGCAGTTGGTTTTATTTGAACGGCACCCAACTTCAATAGTTTGTTTGGAATCTCTTCATCATTCGGCATCTTATCGCTATCTTTCCTTCTCCTTTTCTTCGGAGCAAGCAAAGGAGAGGAAGCAAGCTCGGTCCTGAGAAGCAAACATTCAACAAACATCAATGAAAATGTACACTAGAAGTCCTTTCTTCCCTACTTTAACAATATTTTATTTTTTGACAAAAGTAGACACATAGAATGGTTAAAATGATTATTTGTATAATCAACAACAGTTTTTTATGGCATAGAACAATTCCACACAACCATCAGACAATACAATGGAACAAACATGAATAGTAATATATCATCACCTTGTGGATCAAGGTTAGTCTCAAACCGAGACTTTACTAGAGAGGAGGAACAGGACCATCCCTAAGCTCAGGTAAGATTTTTATCCAACACTTTTGAAGGCAGGGAAAGGTTAGTGAGTTCATTAATTCCACATGGATCTCTATTTTAAGATAGAAAGCTAGAGTAGCAATATGTTAGTACAACATTAATACTCTAAATGGTGAATCGACCTGCTAGACAAAATAGCTTAGGAACTTTAAGCCAACTATAATTGATGCTTAAAAATTATTAGGGTGAGAAGCAAGGCTAGGTATTCAATTTTACAGAATTGATATCCATTCACCTTGAGAGCCCCTTGCATCCAATTAATGTCCACGGGAGTGGACTTTTACTACTTACTATTTTCATCTCCAAACTGCCTTTCTGGCACAATCATTTGAAAGAAATGGTTTCGCGGACCACTCCAATGTGTAATTTGCATTTTCTTAAAAAAGAGGATGAGATCCACCTTGCCCAACCAATCAACAAAACTTCTACCAAAATCCCTTACACAAGTTGACATGTGTAGACCCTAGACATCAATATCAATTCTCTTATTCATCATTAGTGTGTGCTAGTTTAGCTCCATTTTCTAAAATTGTCATTTTTTGTGTAAAAATCCTCCTGAGACTGTCATTCAACCCCAGGTTAGAAAAAACTAAAAGGCTTGTGGATTGAGAATCAATTCCATTTGTAATTTAGACTGTGAATGGGCACACACCATACTGATTTTCAGTCATCCTATCCATGGTTTCTCTATTTCAAAGTATAATAGCCTCCACTGCAGAATGCCAATACAATTCCAAAACCTTATTTGGCTTGGTCTGCATTTACGGAACTATTTTCCAAATCCCCTAATAGTAACAAGTTTTTTTGCCATGGACCATTGTGGACAATTTATCCTCTTCTTCATATATAGATTTATGTTCAAGTTTGACTCAAACCATTAAAATAAAGATTACCCTCCTTAACAAAAACTGGTTCACATCAACCTCCCAAATACTATTTTAATTGTAAAAAATGAAAGATTATCCCTTGTAGTAAGAATTGATCCTTGTATAAGCTTCTCAAAGACAAGCTGTCACCTTAACAAGACAAGGACAGTGGATGGATCAAAAGACAAGAACTAAATAAAATCCAAGATTAGTCAAAAAAACTTGATTAAAAATCAAACCAAAAAGGACGAAGAGTTAGTCCATTTCATTCCGCCATCAACCCAAAATAAAGACTAATCACATATAAACAAAGGCATCCTATATATAACCAATGACTAGGCATCCTAGGTATTCAATGGTTTCCATCATGTCTGAAATTATGGCGGAAAATGATGCCCATGCCATAATGATAAAACATTCTTAATAGACATCAAAGAGGTTACTCTGTGCTTTGGTTTATATAGTCCAACTTCAAATACAAGACAGAAATAATTCTTAAGAGATCACATATAAAGGAGGCTCTTGGCTGACCAAGGCCTGCATATGCGATTGGGAAGCGACTCTTTCTGATTGCTTTATCAAATTTTAAATCTTAATTAAACCTTTAGATACAATCTACTCTTTGTATATCAATTTTTCAACATTTTCATATCCTCCTTATCAAGGTTAATGTCAAAGTCCATGGCCTCCCCTCCTCTCCTGACCCCCTACAAACTAGCCAATCCTTCATCCACAACACCTCAGACTTGAAAAACATCAAACTTAGGCAAGCATGGGTGATGGATGAATCTACCCTTATCATCTATATTTTGGTGATCATCTTCATCCTTTAAGAGGCACTAACCGCATCACCTCATTGCCAAACAATTTTTGATGGATGAGGCTCTTTTTTTGAAAAATACTTCTTATATTCACATAAACTTAGTAACTTTACATACTTCTATTGTAAATCTTTCTCGTAGTTTCTAGTATGATACTGAACACAAGTTTGGATGCAGTCCTAGAAAGCTCAAATGGAAACAACATATAAAAAAAGAGAGTAAAGGGTCTATCAATAAAGGACAAGATGTTTTCAAGAGAATCCAATTTCAACATTATGAAGTCATGCTTTCAGTGCTATTCAACAAGGATTCCACAGCATCAAGTGTTTTGGAATTACAAAATCTAGTAAAGAGGAGTTGTTGATGCTGCTGAATCAACTTGTTGTTGCACTTGCTGGAAGTGGACTTGGAATCATGCTTTATGTTGTTGCAAAGATGTTTTCTATCAATGCACTCTTTGATGGCAAAAAGCTTATGAATATTGTATTTGGGATTGGACTTATTTGGCTCTCAGCTAGTGTTAAGAGTTTAAGAGGTACCTTTTATTCTGTAGCAAAAATCAATGAAAAATTCAGGCCAAAACAAAGACGAAATTTTGCTATATTGAAAAAGGAGTTGAGCCATGTCCTTTTCAAGGCTTTACCCTGATGGCCTTCTCAGTTTTAAGGTTTGTGTAATTTCATCTTTATAGGCACTGACCTAGAAATAATGATCAATTCCCTGGTCTTTCATATGTAATATATAGTTTTAAACTTTAATTTCTTGCACAACATTGGAAAATTTCTTTTATGAGATCCCTTTGTTCATGTTTTTTACAATTATGGGTTGTTTACTAGCGTATTTAGGGCCCACTATTGATTGATCCTTCTAATTGCATCATTGAAAACACACCAGTTTTCCATGTGATGTTTCTACTCCTTAATGGGGAATTATCATAATTGCACAGTTCAATTTATGACCAATTGATGAGTCCATTGAATATTGTACCATGATTGCATGTTTTGGTATCAAGAATTTTTTAGTTTCTACCAGCAAAGGTACAACTGACCTTCTATGAATGTGCGGACTTGTTAGAAAATGGCAGTTTCTTACAATGATTTTCATAATTGGTTTTGAGAATTCCATTAGCCTAATTTTGGACCAGTCCATGCATTTTAGAGCTGCTTTGTAACTAATGAGAATTAGAATTAGTGGGATGTGTTGGTTGGAGGCGATGTGGCTAATGGCTGGGGACAAAGGTGCACAAGATTTCCCCAACTAGCCACTACTACCATTCCATTTTCTCCTCTATATGGACATAACTTTCCTGAGAATTTCCGTTGCACATTACCCCTAGGTGAGATGATCAGGCAGTTCTACTTCTACTTGCACAAAATGATCCATAAAAAATATAATTAGTTTTACTATTCTACATGGAGATTTGATGCATCTGTCCATTTTAGATGTTGTTACTTTGTGCAGCCTTATGCTGCCTACACTCTTATGCTTTGACAGATTAGCACCATGAGAAGTAATTGCTAATTTAAAGCAGCTAAGGTCTCTACCATGTCTAGTAAAATCAAACACGGGGAAGAGTTTAGGTATAATACTATTTTGAGCGTGAAGTGTGAAGCTGTCAAATATTATGCCCACTATGCAAATTTAAAGATGTGGAGTTTGATATGGCATAGAATGTGAAGTGTGTGGAGCTGCAGAGAGTCTGAATTCATATTGAGTATGAAGTTGCTACACCACAAAATGTGAAGCGGTGAAGCTACTGTGTAAACACTGTGTAAGTGCAAGTGTGAAGTTGCCAAGCTACCACAAAGTTTGTGAGATCCTGAATTGTGAAGTTGTGTTCCAAGGTGCACCATCTTGGTTACAAAGAGTGTAAGGTAGGTGAGTGTGAGCCTTCGGTGACAGTTATGATGGTCACAAAGCCAACTTACCTAGGAATGTTTTCCAAATAGGGAGGGGTTGAAACCATATCTTTAGGGTGGTCAACTAATGAGTAGAACAAATCTAGAAATGACTAACCAGATCTGGTTGAGGGAATTAAAGTTTTAATAGCCCTAACAACCCTGTTGAAGGTGTCAATGAGGTGCCAATAGTATCTAGGGACACTAGGCACCTTGGAGATGCTTCCCAACAGGGCTGGTATCAAGACAAGTTAAAGTAGAACAACTGGGGCATTTAAATATCAAAGTCTATGTCATTTCCCAATGTGTATTAAACTAAGATAATAAATTAAATATCCCCCTTGATGCAGGAGCATACTGCTCTCGCCTAAAATTATAAAGTTTGATACGACCACAAGGTCTTGATGTTTGCCCAATGAGAGATTGGATTGTAAACTCATTGAAAAACCTATGTAAATATTTCTAGTTTCCGAGCGTAGAATTAGAAAGTTCTAGAAGTAGGATGAGGTGTTAGTTAGTATGGTGTATCATTTAGAACTAAGATACTTGTCATTGTAACCGAATTGTGTGTTGGCAGAATTCGAGGATGGCTCAGGAAAACTAGGACTTAGTTGTAAGGGTATGGTAGTTTGTCTTAGTGAGCCATTCAAGAGGATAGAGTTGACGCTTTTATATTTAGAAACAGTTCCATATTCATAGGAAGTAGTTAATGAGCAAGAGAATTTGCATTCTCAGAATATTTTTGTAAGCCCACGGGCCATAAGAGATGAGAGCAGAGGCATAGGTCGAGTGGCAGGAGAAAGAAGCCAGGGATGTGTGCCCATATGATGTATTAGGCCAAGTATTTTGAACATCTGGATTTGATTAATGAATAAGCATGTTTATATGCTTTTGGTTTGTGAATATTCATGTGTGTGTTAATATTGGAATGAGTATCTCTGCTTGCACGAATTTGTGAATTGACTGTGCATGTGTATTATTCTGGAAATATATATATTAATGCTGGAATGGGAATTTCCAGTATCTAGTAGCTACAGGGACTTGCAATTCTTGTTAAGAAGATTAGAAACTCTTGAAAGAAACAAACTGGGGGTTCGATTGTAAGAGGTGAAGTTGATATCTTGGACGCTAAACGATTTCTATGTGCGCTAAGATAATATTGGGAGGGAAAATCAAGCGGTGGTTTGATGGCATAGATGTCAAATCGGTTATTCTGTAACATAGATTGAATATCTCTGTTTTTCAAATGTAGAGTTAAACTATGTCGAAGTTATTGAGTTGCAGACTAATTTTGTGAAAGAATTGCTCTGCGTGAGCAGTCTTGGCAAGTCCTTTTATTCTTGGATGTGCTGACCAAGGTGTGGTTATTTGAATGAGATCTGTTTTTTTTTATGTTATGAATTATTTGTGCAGAAATCGTGTAAAACAAAATTGTGAAACAATCAAGGTTTTTGGATATGAGATTCAGAGCATGGAGTAGGATCAGACTTAGAAATATGATTGAGGTAAATTTAATTTTGTCTTCTAATTCATATCAAATTTAAAGATTGATAATTGCATAGATGAAGCTATGAAGGGAATAGTGAAAGTTCATAAAAATGAATTCTACTTTGAAAGAAAAGTAAAATAAATCTGGAGGAGAATGTTTTGAGGTGTTAATGGAACATTGAAGGACTGCAACAGTAGAACAAGCACAAGAAGACTGCATCAGCAGTGCATGTTCAAGAGAGATTTGAACAATGACGTAATGGTATTTTTGTTTTCAGTTAATTTGTAAATGATTACTGATTACAAGTAGCAGTAGTGAAGTGTTTACGATAGGGTGACTGTAACCAAAGATAGAGAAAGTTCTTAAAGGAAGTTGGCAAAGAACCTTGCAGCAGAGAAGGAGGACAAACAAAGTTCTCAAAGAGCAAGTGAGTTGAATGCAGAAGCCAAGTGAGCAAAGAATGGTCAAGTGAAGATTCCAAGGGAAGGAATCAAGAGAAATACCAAGAGAAGACTAGGCATGGAAAATCTTAGTAAGGTATTTGTTAACATGCCAATGGGGAAGGCTTGTTATGGGGGCTTGGTTGCAGCTCACAATGAGAAAGAGAAAGCTCATAAAGTAAGGAGAAGAATGACTACTGATGGTCATGGTAAAGGTTCATAGGTAAGGCATAAGAAATCAAATTATGAATTTGATAGAGAAATAGATGAGATTAGAATACAGCTTGATGTATTGATGAGATTGCTACAGGAGAGAGAAGAAGACCATGGTTACAGATGGACTCGACAGAGGAGAGTGAAGTGGAATTTGTTGCAGGTGAAACTGAGACAAAGATTAAATGCTTAGTTGAGGATAAAAGATCTCAGAGGAGTTGAGCTACAGCAAAGGAACATTGTTGAAGATGAAATTATTTGTGAACAAGAGAAAGGACCAATCCTTGGGGAGAGTGACGAAGATGATGAATGGAGATCCGCAGAAGATCTTTTGAACTATTTGGACAATTCAAATCAGCATAAGAACTTGATTTCTGAAACATCAAATGAGGCCATGAAGCCTTATGATTTTAAAACTAACAAAGTGTGTGATTTTGCAGGTCTTGATGAAGATGAACAACCATCCAATGCTGTCATAAAGATGAAAGAAAGTGAAGGAATGTCTCTTCAAGGTATTGGAGAAGGGAATCCCCAGAGTCTTATGTTAAAGGAGGAACAATTACTGAATATTGCTGCAAAAGGTAAAGAAAACATGTTTTTTATGAGCATGAGGGTAGAACAAGATCAACATCTTGTTGGAGAAAATGGGACAACTGTGTCTCATATTAGAGAACCTGTTATTGATAAGAACAGGAAAAATTTGGATTTCATAAGTAACCAAAAAGACGATAGCATACCATCATTGAGGATCATTAGAAAGGAATGCAGACAGTATGAGGAGTGCATTAAAGAGGAGGATGGAACAGATTTGTCTCATATTAAAGAGAAGCCTATCATAGAAATGAACAATGCAAACTTAGCTACTAGAGTTAGTCAAAAGAATGGTGGAGGACAGTTACTAAAGGCTGTTACGAAAGAAGAAAGAGATGAAAAAGATAGTGATCAACATTGTGATGAAGTGCTTGAGAGGTGTCAAAGGGAAATTGAGTTGCTGGAATATTTGGTAGAGGAATATGAATATGGAAGTGAGATTGTAGTTAGTGATAGAGAGTGTTCACAAATACCAGATAGCAGAGGAGTGTTTCAAACTTTGGGAGAGACAAAAACATATGCCAGTTTTCGAACTCATGATATGTCTGCTGGTACAAGGGAAGGAGAGGATGAATATGATACTGCAATCAAGGAGTTAGAGTACAAATTATTTCTTGGAATTAAAGTGGAAGTTCAGGAGCAGCAAATAAACATTGAAGAAGGAAATGTCTACAAAGACATTAAGGATGAAGGAGTGGCAAAAATAAACAACCAACAACTTAAAGGTGAATGTACGGAGTTGGAGCAAAGAGAAGATCTCATGCAACTTGATATTGCTGAGATGAAATAAATTAGATCTGAAAATTCTACTTTGGGATTTTGATGCAGGAGCATCCTGCTTTCGCCTAAAATTCTAAAGTTTGATCAGACCATGAGGTCTTGATGTTTTCCCAATGAGAGATTGGATTGTAAACTCATTGAAAAACCTATGTAAATATTTCTAGTTTCCAAGCATAGAATTAGAAATTTCTAGAAGTAGGATGAGGTGTCAGCTGGTATGGTGAATCATTTAGAACTAAGATACTTATCATTGTAACCGAATTGTGTGTTGGCAGAATTCAGGGATGGCTTAGGAAAACTAGGACTTAGTTGTAAGGGTATGGTAGTTTGTTTTAGTGAGCCATTCAAGAGGATAGAGTTGATGCTTTTATATTTAGAAACGGTTCCATATTCACAGGAAGTAGTTAATGACCAAGAGAATTTGTATTCTCAGAATATATTTGTAAGCCCACAGACCATAAGAGATGAGAGCAGAGGCAGAGGTCGAGTGGCAGGAGAAAGAAGCCGGGGCTGTGTGCCCATATGATGTATTAGGCCAAGTATTTTGAACATCTGGATTTGATTAATGAATAAGCATGTTTATATGCTTTTGGTTTGTGAATATTCCTGTGTGTTAATATTGGAATGAGTATCTCTACTTGCGCAAATTTGTGAATTGACCGTGCATGTGTATTGTTCTGGAACTATATATATAAATGCTGGAATGGGAATTTCCGGTATCTAGTAGCTACAGGGACTTGCAATTCCTGTTAATATGATTATAAACTCTTGAAAGAATCAAACTGGGGGTTCGATTGTAAAAGGTGACGCTGATAGCTTGGATGCTAAACGATTTCTCTGTGTGATAAGATAATATTGGGAAAGAAAATCAAGAGGTGGTTTGATGGCATAGATGTCAAATCGGTTATTTTGTGACATGGATTGAATATCTCTGTTTTTTAAATTCAGATTTAAACTATGTCAAAGATATTGAGTTGCAGACTAATTTTGTGAAAGAATTGCTCTGCGTGAGCAGTCTTGTCAAGTCATTTTATTCTTGAATGTGCTGACCAAGGCGTGGTTATTTGATGGAGATCTAGTTTTTTTTTATGATATGAATTATTTGTGTAGAAATCGTGTAAAAAGAAATTGTGACCAGATGTATGAAATCCGAGGGTCTCATTAATAAAAACCGTTGAATTGGTAACCTGCGTTGAAGACAAGGAAGATTCATCAAAGTCTGAAGATCTATTGTGTAATGCATGATGGATGGTAGAAACTACGAATTCAACCTGTAAGTTGATCTTCCACAAATTCGTTGATAATAAGAAGAAGGAAGCTTTGAAAGAAGGATCTGGTAGTACTTCAAGAACGTCTGTGAGGTGAAACTGAAAGGAAAAGAACAGACCTGATATGAAACTCTAGGAACATTGTTGTTCTGCACCCACAGATTGAGAAGGTTTTAGAGGTTAATATTAGTGCTGGTGGCATTAAAAACCTAATGGCATTTAGGTTGCATCACCCATGGTCAAATAAACAACTATTTTCATGCTAAATGCTAGAGATAAGGTATCCATTATTGTGCAAAATAAAAATAATTTGTACTGGGAAACAAAGAAAGAAAATATCTACTTACCGGGTACTCCGGAAACTTCTTAAAATCGTTCAGGAAACCACGCAGAATGTGCATTAACTCGGCCCGCTCATGGGGTAAGGCTTCAAGGCTTGTCAACACCGATTTCGCTATTGACAAAAGCTCTCTGTAAGAAACCATATTCACTACCCTAAACCCAGGTCTGCCAAAGTACAGACAGCGAGAGGACATCGCTCGCTTGCAGGTGCCGCAAAGTCTATGGATGTGATTCAAACCCCTGATGGTGTGAAGTGTTGATGTTAGGCCTTGAAGCTGCCCTGCTTTCCTCTAACAAGTATTGCAATTGAGAGAAGCCGAAACCAACTCGGCCCGCTCATGGGGTAAGGCTTCAGATCCTGTCAACATCGATTCTGCCATTGACAAAAGCTATCTGTAAGAAACCATGTTCACTACCCTAAACCCAAGTCCGCCAGAGTACTGATAGCGATAGGACGTCGCTCGCTTGCAGGTGCCGCAAAGTCTATGGATGTGATTCAAACCCCTGACGGTGTGAAGTATTGATGTTAGGCCTTGAAGTTGCCCTGCTTTCCTCTAACAAGTATTGCAATTGAGAGAAGGCGAAACCAAATGCAACAGCGGGAAAACGTGTTTCCTTCTCTTAAACCCTTTACAAAACATTTGAACCAAGTACTACCTTAAATGCCAAGCCTTCATGAGTGAAATACGTTTCCAATAATTTTAATTTATTTTAAAGACAGTTTTTAAATGTGTTTTTTTCAAAGGCGTCAAGTCCACGCGGACATGAACATGCCATATAAAGTCCATGTGGACATTGACATAGCATATGATACTGTTTCTTAACCCATCACCTAACATTTCATAAGATTAAGTGTTTCATTTTAATACTCGTAATTAGTTTAACATGTTACTTGCGAGATTAAAATTTAAGTAGATCGCATAATCAATGAAGTTATATTCAATTTGCAATCAAATATTGGAGACACAACTCTCATAATTGGCCAAATGAATCGGCATCTTTACAAATTGATACAAAGAGCTCACACGAAAGCAAAAAGCTACAAGTAAAAATAAATTTTCCATGGTTTCCGGATCCTAAATCTCCTAGCAATGCGATATTGGCAAACAAAGTTGTTGACATGAACAATAAGTCACTAATTGTGAGTGGAGGGGCATTCATTAGATACATTATTCACTTAGTGGAATTAATGATCGTAAACAACATGTGATTGAAATCAATGGAAAAGTGGTGAGTCGCATTTAGCATGAAACAATGGGCCTTTAACTTGAACTGTGCCTTCATAGTGTTCCCACATATTATGGCTCTTGGTGACAGATTAGTATTTATTCTCCACAATATAACATTCGGCTATGAAGGTAGGATTTATTGGGAAGGACCTCGACAAATTATGGTATTTATGTGGATTTTCTTTGTCTTTTAGTATGTTCTCCCTTGTGTTTTGCTTCTCTTAGACCATAAGGACCTTGCGAGTGATTTATGATTCATTATATGAGGTTTAATGTTAGTTCATTTGACCAAAATAAAAATTTAAATGTTTTTGGAAGATGGCATTTTATGGATCCCATGAAAAGTCAGGGTTAGGTGTTGGTGTGATTATCGAGAGGCACTTGAAACCAAACTTTATTTGCAAAACTATGGTGAAGGTATTAGAGTTGGGTCTCATACCTATGAGTCGCATTTGTCGAAAAAGCTCCAACGCCTCTTCACCACGCTATTTTGTACATCTTGCAATCATGGATGTCCAAGAGAACATAGGGGAATTGTATGAAAGAGCCTCCAAGGCTTCTTCCATAAATATCTAGCAATCAATTTTAACAAAGTTTAGTGCCCAAAGTTTGGGAATTTTGTTTTTTGAATTTAGTATAATGGTGTTTTTAGCCAGATCACATTTCAATGTTGGTATGGAAGCTTTATGGATTATTATAATTTGTGCTTTATATTAATATGTTTTACCTCCTTGAACACCTTAGGACACTTAATAATAATTCACATGCCACTTTCCATCAACTATTCATTAACTTAAACAATAATGCCCAGTGTATGTGTAGCAACTGCTATAATTCCACCACTATAATGGTTCATTGAACAATGCAAATACATAAACAAGGTGGAGGCTATATATGGACATCACCCATGATCCATATAGGAAAATGTTATGGCATAAGACTGTGTATTTTGACTTTGGATCATGGCCTGGACTATGAGAACCATCTTTAGTTTGATGTCCTCAGCAATGATGATGAGGATGAGGATCATGATGATGATGACGATGAAAATGATGATGATGAAAAGGATAATGATAAAAAGGATGAGGATGATGATGAAAATGACGAGGATGAGGATGGAAAATGTTGCATGCACTCCCTTTGCAGCATTGATGCCAAGCGTAGTACTAAAGTGGAGATACAATAGAATGACAAAAATGATAGTGACGGAGATGATCGAGACATAGCCCACAAACCTTCAATCTTTCTCACTCCAAAGTCATGCACATGAGTGACACATCTAACTATGCACCTAGATCATGCACATAAGTGACATATCTTAATTGCAGAAGTGACACACAAGAGACACACTTAACCCATGCACTTAAGGACCAAACATAAGAGATGTACTTAATTCACATAGATTAGTTGTGTAAAAAAGAGATGTCTATGTCAATCACTAAGAGACAAAATTGTGTGTCTATTATATCATTAGAAAGATTTCAAAGAAAATTAAATGATGGAAACATATATTATCTAAAGCATAGGTGCCTAGTCACAAATTGTGATCCCTAAAATCAAACGTCCTCATGCCCATCCCAACTAATCATGATTATATATTTGACACTATGAAAGCTATTTCTAAATCATTAGAAGGAAAAAACGTGTGTATTTATATAATTGGAAATTTTTTAAGAGTACTAAATGGTGGAATTCTAAACTATGCAATCTATACATATCTAATGACAAATTTTGATTCTTGAAAACACATCGCCACATTACCATCCCATTTTTTTTTGTTGATTGCGCTGAGAGGCGCTCTATAGCCCAGTATGAAGGAGATCTTGTGAGTCAAGTGTTTGTCGATATTGTCGGCCATTACTAAAATGTAATAATAAAAAGTAAAAAGTAATAATATGAGGAAGATCTTGTGAGTCGAGTGTTTGTCGATATTGTCACCCATTAATAAAATGTAATAATAAAAAGTAAAAAATAATAATACGAGGGAAATGTAATAATAAAAAGTAAAAAGTAATAATATGAGGGAAATGTAATAATAAAAAGTAAAAAGTAATAATATGAGGGAGATTTGATCCCTCTCGACGCTTGATAGAGTCCAGGATTTTGGATCTAGGCTGGTGTACTCCAAATTGCAAAAAAAATTGTTGGAAATTCTTCTTCATTTGATCCTCTAACACCCTTGAATACTTGGTCTCCTCTTGTAAATGGAAAACCAATGGTAACTCACAATTCCTAAGAGTGGTCAAATAGAGCTCACATGAGTCTCAATCACAAAGAGGATATTTGATGAAATAAGAGCATCATAAATAATCCCTAAGGGATCCAAATACCTTTTCATGTTGGACATGTGTTATTGTAGTTTCCATTGTCAAATTTTAGATTCTCAAGGCGTATTTTAGCTATTGGTGACTTTTTTCATCTTTCAAGGACACCCAAGATGATATATCTATAAGCAAATTTGAGATAGAAGGATTTCATGAATATAGCCACGATGTTGGAGTTGAGGGAATGCATATATATTTAGAAGCTTTATTAACAAGAGCACTAGGTTGGGTACAATGAATATGACAGGACAATTAATAAGCTCACCCATAGTCCTTACAAGAAACATTTTTTTTAATTTGGGGAGGGACATGCCAACTAACCATAACACTGAAATTGATTACAACTATATAATCAAATAAGTTGATAAGGATAAATAAAGTCTACAAAATCAATAATTGCATAATAAGAATGACTGACACTCCAACTATATGGATCAACAACCCCATAGCAAATTTTTTGATACTAGCCTAGGTTAACATGCATGGAGCAACAACCCCATAGAAAATTAATATGGCATTAGACCTTAAATTTAGTTAACATCTTACTTACATGCCAAAGATTTCCTATGCATGGCCTATGTTGTGCCTTAAGGCCCCACACATGGCATGTAAGACTTAGAGATAGATTACATGGACTTAGAACCTAGGTCTTTGCACCAAACTATGCCCTTATCCCTAAGAAACATATCAATTCTTTTGAACTTTGAAATCACTACCATATCAAACTGGAGGCCAAAATTGTGTATTATGCATAAACCTTCACAAAATTCCATTGGGAGGGTGAGACAATATAATATCAACTTATGGCATCTTTATTTGGATATGGCTAATCTAATGTGATGTATATGCTTCCTTATCCCTATATATAGAGGGCAGGCCATTGCAATTATGATCTTTTGTCTAAAACATACAAACTACTAAAAGGGGTATCATGCATGTGTTCCACATTTAGCAAAATTGAGGGGCTTTTTGGCATTAAAACCCATGACACAATCTTAAAGAACCCCCAAGATGGAGATTGGGTTTATATCCCTCCTTCTCCATCCTCTCATGGTTATTCACCTCATGAGTGAGTTTAATGAAGCAAGGAACCTTGGGGCAGTGCAACCACTTTTGATCTCTGCCACTATGATCTAGGCCAACCTTTCCATGAATTTTATAATGGCCCTCCTAAGAGATAGCAACAAATCTATCATCATAGTGGTATTTCCATCCCTAAAATGTCTAATATGTTTCCATAAGGTACCCTCCTTCTAATGGCCTTGATGGAGGATCATGACTTGAGAAGGTCGTCTCCTTCAAAGGTACACTTTTGGACTTCAATTTGAAATTTAGGAATCCCTCCTCCACAAATTACACATGGCCTATTGAGGGTATCACTGGCCTATGATACAGTATGTTGGTGCCATTAGGCGGCTTTGAGAATTATGAAGGTGTCTTAGGGCCTTCGGAATGGCATTATGGGGATGAATACCATGCCTTTGGCTCTAAAGAAACCATTGATGCATCTTATATAGCCATGCATAAATCCTCAAAGAATCACACATGACTTTCCATGGCCGGTATCCATGGGGCTATGTGTCTAGGTCGTGTGGTCTTGGGGTCTTGGACATGGTAATGTAGGAGACATGGTCATGCAAAGGGGTAAAGATCCTATCTCTTATAAGTCTCAATGGTGACATCACATAAAGTTCAAACATAAAAGTTTCAAACACATGTGATGAAATCCCTAAAAGGGGCCTTCCACACCTTATATTATAAGGTGCTTGCAATCCATCACAAGGCTTACTATGTCCAAATGTGATAGAAACCCAATACATCGCATAGATTGAAAAGATAAACATTTCAAAAAATGCAACCATGTATAAACCAATGAAAAGTTTCAATTTCTCAATAGTGTCATGATGAAAGACCTCCCTTTTATAGTCTTAAAAGGGAAATGTAGCTAGTGGATAATGTAAAATGTGTTATATTAAGTTGACAAGGGCCATAAATACAATCTCAATCATTTGATGCCTTATTTGCAACAATTGTATTGTCTTACCTTTATGTTGTTATCCATCCTTTAATGTGTGTAGGTCCCCATCTAATGTGCCACGTTGTTCGTCCATAAGTGGGTTGATCCTCCTTAATCCTTGAATCATGCCTTCATCAATTTCCTTTCCATCATACCTACTGGCATACCACTGAATTAGAATTAGTTATGACACATTCTGAGGGAAGAAATGTAGAAAATATTCCTAAATATGGTTTGATTTTCAATAAGAAAAGACATGGATTTGTGGACAAAACTATGGCATGGATCAAGATGTAAAGTTTTATTAATGGAGTTTTTACATCTAAGTGACAAGTGTCTTGTCCAAGTGGACAATGAAAATAATATTAGAATGCTGCTATGATATTTGGGCATAAACATTGTTAAATCATTAAATTACACTTTCTTCAAGGTGAAGGTTGTGGTCACCAAAACTAATGCAGCTCTATTGGAATACATGTCCTATTCTATTGGAATCTCATAAACTAATCAATGCCTCGTAATAGTTTTCCTTGATTATTTTGTGATTCGAAAAGGAAGAGAAATTAACACCTTTTAACTGTCACCAAGACCATGAGAACTCATAAAACATGCTTTTAGTTTGATAGGAGAGGTCAAATTAATAGGAGCAGTTGGATGAGCTATTGTAGTACTGTTATCATGAGTTGTTATGAGAACCTCATCAAATGCATCCAAGCCATCTGATTGAACATGTAGGGAATCAACCTGAAAGATAAAGGTGTTATGCCAAACAAGTATTTATGTAGGACTTCATTATTTGAAAATGAATAAATTAAGGGGCAAATTCAAGAGTTGTTGGATGGGTGATAAGGAGTACTAGGGTGGCCAACCCAATGCATTGCATGGCATTTTCACCCATCCATTGAACACTCCTCGATGATTATTCATCATGGAAGAAGGGGGCTTGTGATAGCTTGTATTGGAGAGTCGATTTCCCACGATCCATAATTAAGGAAACACCATCATGAAAATGAAACGATGAGGCATCGCCGCCCTCAATAAAGCCAGTCACATGGGTTGTAGTCATCTCCCACTCCACATCTTAGTGGGATCCAACCTCCTAGACCCACTAATTGAGGTAGCCGCATTGTGTGGATGGAATGGCGAGGCACCACCACCCACAACAAAGCCGGACGCACCATGGGTCGTGCAAATGTCCCCTAGCCCATAAAGGGGTATCGTCTAATACTCGCCTGTTAATGATCCTACCATAGATTCACCTATGGTAACCTTGCTATGACTTCTCCTTCCTCTAATTGATAAGGTTCATTAAACTTCTCATGACATCGAAGGCGGCGAGCCACCTTTGTTGACATGATCTAAACACTTCACCAAATCATTCAGTTGGTAGGAGCAATGAGTAGTGTGTAAAAATGGTAGGGACATAGTCAACACGAGCTGATGACACATGCTTACTAGGAATTCCTTGTTGGAGACCAATAATTGCAATGGTCTAAGAAGATTTCCCAATCCTCTCAAACCAAGGAGAAAAAACCATTGGATGCATCAGTGTAGCACGTGTGCAACCCATAACATCTAAGGGCATCATATACCTATTATTGTCTCAAACATCCATGGCCTAAATGACCATAGTCCCTGTAAGAAGTTATCCATGAAGGGGAACCTTCGCATAGCTAGTTAGCAAGTTAGTCTCGTTCATTATTGGAATTAACCGACTTGATTATGCCTTAAATAAAATGGTTCCTACACATCCTAATGGAACTTCATCGAAAGGGAAATTGCTAGTGATAAACCTAAGAGGATTGAGTCATGTGTTGACAAAAAGGAAAAATTAGTAATTCCCATTACTTGAGGGAAATGATACCCCCCATGCCACTAATAAAATTGAAGAAACAAAGCAAAGAATTGGAGACACAATAGGTAAACATAATTTTGATGTAAATTATTGTGTTTATCAAAATGGAAAGCATTTACTTGTTAAAACAAGTGAGAAATAAATTACTAATAAAATTATAGTGTCTAAGAACAAAGAATGGATAGTGTGTCAGAACAACTCAGAAACCTTTGAATCTTAAGCTTTTTGTCCACAAGGTAAGGTACATATCTTAACAAACTTAGAAATTTATTGCTGAACTCTTTCATGTTCATAGAACCCAATTTTAAGTCATAGAATTCTTTAGCTCTTTCTTCGTAGTACTGTTCTGACAAAAAAATCTTCTTAAAATATTTCCTAAATGTTTTCCAAGTTACATTCCTTTCTTTAATGCCTTTAACTCTTTTTATATCTTGCCACCAAATATCTGCTTTCCCAGTCAGATTATAAATGGCCATCTTATCTTTTAGTGTATCTGAATAATAATAAATGTGAAAGTATTTCTTCATACCTGATAGCCATGCTTCTACTGCCTCTCCCTTTTCATTTTCATCGTTAAATGTTGGGGGTTTTATCTTCTTGAACTCCCCTGAAATCTGTTCATACAGTTTAGAATTTCTCCTTTTTGATCTATAGTCACTTTCACTACTGTCACTAGAGTTTTTGTGCTTCTTTTTATGTGTGATAGCATTAATTTCAGAAGAAGAGCTACCATCAACATTTGAAAATTTTAACTTCTTACCCTTGTGTTGGTAGGACATGGTTCCAGGTTTAGAATTACATTCTGTTTGTTTATCTTTTTCATCATTATGAAATTTATCCAATAATACTTGATTTAATTCTTCTTGAGCTTTTAAAATCCTTCCATTCTCTTCTTTAACAATCTTTATTTCAGTTTTTAGATCTTTAACTGTTCTAGGTATTTCAGAATTATCATTTAATTCAACGAAAATATTTTCTGCGTTATTTTGTTCTTGTTCATTATTATTTTGATCACTATGCTGATATCTGTCCTCAGCAGACTCTTCTGGTCCTTCCATACCTACACTTTATTTAACAAATGTTCTATACAGAAACAAAATAAAAATAAAAATCAATAACTATGTTTTTCTATTTTCAATTTTCTGTTGCATGAGTTGAGCCACTTTCAGGCCTAGTGTTTGAACTTGCGCTCTGATACCACATGTAACATCCCCAAATTTCACCAAAATTTTAAAATTTTGTAAACAATCTATTTTCTATGCGAAAGTATAAATGTGAATGTTTATCATCTTAATTACTGCTTAATTATACTCTTAGTTGTGATGATTATTTATTTGCAACTGTCGTCGAATATTAAAAGTGTCTTGATGACAATAATCAAAATGTGATCCCGATGTCTGAAAAGTATTATACTGTGCTGAGCTGAAAAATAGATATGATGTTGTCCAGGTTTTCAGTCTTTTGACTTGATATTTGTGTCATTATTTAATGCTTGCAAAATAAGTTGTCCTATAATTCTGTATGTAGATATTTATTTATTTGACCCCTAAGTCATTAATAGGACTGTGAGTCCCATTTACAGTTCATGAGTACTTATGAACTTAGTTGTTTCTTTATCTATGATCCATTGATTGTTGGTTATTATATACCATGAAAACATAGTGTAATTGAATTCATATTCAAACCCTATGTAAATTATGTCTCACATAGATTACGTTTGATGTTTAATTATCCATTCTTATGTCGAATATGTTTTATCCTTTAATTTGATTATGTGTAAATTTCCCTTTGGTTTGACATGAGACTTATAGCATAACCATGGCTTACTTAGCTATTATAGCTAAAACATGTTGCGTTATTCTGTCCAGGTTATATATACGAATTCTCATGCATACATTCGGTTGAATATTATATTTAAAAACAAGGGTCGAGGATTTAATCCTAACTAAACAATTGTTTTGCATGGGAGCCAATGTTATAACCCTACTTATGGGTTTATCCCTAGTGGCTTCGTTCAATTGGTGGTGTGATAAGGGTTTGGCAACGATGTTTAAATATTACAATATGACATTGTTTTTTAAAGCTATACCATAACGTTAATGATTATAACTTAAGACCAAGGTATTTGGTGCTAATGTGAAAATGAGTTGGAACATAACAAGCAACGTTTAAACTATACGATAGTGGGTGGAAAATTTGAATGGTAGTGGAGGACAGACTAGCTCATTTAAGAGCCCACGTGAAGGTTGGTGGCGAGTTCCAAGATGGAAACATAACCCTAACTTACTGCTGCATTTGACATTGTTAATGTTATGGTGTGAGGGTTTGGAGAGCTGAGCTCTCTCGACCGTAATGGCCTTTTGGAAACCTGCACAATTTTCACAGTGGTGAAACTAGCTCGCAACGATGGTCCACAGTGTAGTAGATTGTCATCGTGGTTTTTAAAATATTTTGGGTTCGGTTGAAGGGTAGAGAAACACAGTCTGCAACAATTTTCCAGGCTTACTCCAGCTATGGAATATGATAGCTTTGCTATTTCTTTTAGAATTAAACCTTGTTTGACTCATGATAGGTTTTACTTGGCTAACGTCTTCACTTTACATGGAAGGAGAGTTCCGGTTACTTCCAGGTCTGTACTAGCGTCGTTGGCTTCGTCAAAGCAGAAGGCATGGCAACCTTGGTGGTATGAATACCACGGTAAGCCTTTGGTTCCACCCAAGAAGTCTCCTCTGTCACAAGCAGTCAGTGTTGGTGCGAAAAACTATTGTAAACCCTCGGGTGTTCAAATGGAAGATAGTTTGTAGTTTTGAAGATGAGATTATAACAACGTATTAATAAAATTGATTATAATGTTGTTACTACTGCAGTTTGTATTCTCTTGTCGAGACCATTACTATTTATCTTTGGTTTATAGATCATGTTTTTGTTTGGGCAATAGCTGGGATTTTAGTTATTAAAATGTATTACCTAGGCTTTGGAGCCTTATACTGCAATCGTCAAAGTTTGCAAGTATTACAGTATGGTTGAAATAATGTATTTGTAACTTGTTTTGGTCCAAGCCCTAGCTTCATTCTGCGTTCGTTTGTCCTTTAAAAATGTTGACTCTGTGTTTGAAATATTATTGGTTCTACTACAGGGTATAAAACCTAACCCTGTCGAAGTTTTATAAATTTATTATGCGTCTTTAAAATGGTTGGGTGAGTTCTTCAGGAGACTCGAACCCTAACCTGTTTAGCCAGGTGGTCACGACACCATTGAGATCGATTTTTATATCACTATAAAATAGTTACATTTTTAATTGGTTAAAGATTATGTCATGGGTATCGAGCCCTCTGTAATTTAATTTGTTTTGACAAAAACCTGAGGTTGTATAACCCATTTCATATTATTTTATTATAACTTAAAGTGAACTTTGTGTGTCTCGAACCCTTGACAGGACATTTCTAAGATTCTGTTGAGTGATAAATTATGATATCTGTATTGCTATTTAAGAGATTCACTTATTATAGGGTTATTATGATTCAAATATCAAATGTTTTTACTACAGTATTTGATACCTAAACAGGAGTTGGTATGCATAGGGTTTTACCCTTAGCTTCATCGATAAGTTGTTTGTATAATGCGTGTTGATCTGAATCAAATTTTGTAATGTAATTTATTAGTTATGCTATCTGCATTGGTGAATGCGTTTTTCAGAACTATTGTTTTGATTTGGTATTTTAAGCAATACTTTTAGTAAGAAGTTCGAACCCTGTAGGGTAATCTAGGATTATTTTAAAGTGTAAATCCTACACTTCTAAATGCTTTTATAAAATAATAAGAGTTCTGTATACTAGAATTGTTTATTTTTCAAAGACTCTGTAAAGCTCGATAGGGGAAAATTAATACTTTAGTATTTATAGTATTCCTGTATAAATTTCATGCTCGTATAAAGCTCTATTTTTAAATGTTTTCAACTTCTGTATGAATTCGATCTTCTAGTTCCTGAGTATTATTTTCTGTCAATAAAGGCTTGAAAAGCATTCCTATTTATCTAGGTTTTATAAGTATGATTTTTGTATAATCTATGATGAAGATAAAAATGGATTTACAGTTAGGTTTTGATAATATCTATTTGTAAATAAAAGTGTTGCATAATATTGCAGTGAATACATAACCTAGGGTTTCATTTATATTTCTGTGTAAAAACATAATATGTTGTTAATATAAACTTTGCTTTCTGTTTGTGAATACACAAGTATAAATATAAATATGCATATACTAAGAAGACAATATTTACAATACTCTTTGTATTACTTGGTTTCTATTGTAATCTATTATTTTTAATCTAAACAGAGATAGCCTTTGGAACTACTAAGTTCTGCATAAACAGTAAGGTTTTTATAAGACATCAATACTTAGTATGAAAATAGAAGACCAATATACTCATCAGAGTAAGGAAATCATATCTAATCTATGTTAATTAAACCCTTCCTGTACTAGAGTACATCACCTTAGGGTGAAAGGAAAAAGACAGGAAGACATTTGTATTCATTCATGTAATATTCTCAAACGTGATCATTCATTTGATTCACATAAATAACTTATTAATACCAACGCTATCATCTCTAATCTATCTAAAAAGGAAAATTATGATAACATTTGCATACAGTTGCAGAAATAGATCAACAGTGTAAAAACAAATAACATAAACAGAGTAGAACCTGATAACTTGATAGGGTGGACAAACACCCAAAGAGGACTGTTCCTCCCAATCTTCTCTAGAAAGCAGCCAAGATCACTTTCTTTTTGGACCCCTGAGCCTGTTCATTGAACCACCAGGAAGAAGAACCATGTAGAAGCAAGACACTCAGGTTGTACTTCAGCAATAAAAAAGACTTGCATACAAACCACTCATATGTACTTCAACAATCAAGAAGACTTGCATACATAGCTCTACCTCTGCACTCAGCAGGAATAAGACAATCTTACTCTGCAACTCAATACTCAACATCCCCTCATCGAATCTCTTGTGGGATTAGTTCTACACCACAAGGAAATTCTCTCGTCAGAAAATATGTGAGCTTCTGCTCAAATTCGATGGCTATATAAAGATTGCCTAGGTCCTTAGTGGCCAATTTTCATTCAATGAGCTATCAGCTCAGTTCCACCATCCTTGGGAAACATGACCACATTTTTAGGGTAGTTTTCCCATAACAACAGCTAGTAATTGAGTTCAGATGCTGCCACTTGTCCATTGCCTTCTACACCAGATTTCGTTCTTCCTAGTGGATCAGTGAACACTCTTCAACAGTCTCTTTGGGTGATTGTCTCCTATTTTAATTTATTAAATAATAATATTATTCATTTACAGTCATCCTTGACCATCCTTGGTCATTTAATACAAAACTTTACAATAAAAGTTATAGTAATGTTTTTCCACAAACACATAATGTTTCAATTACTAGGTAGGTTGCATGCATTTGAATGATGTGTATGAATTGTGGAGGAACTATGTTGACATTCAAAGATTCAAGCATGTCACTATGATATTGGGCGAGGGTAAATAAAAAATATACAATTGGTGATATCCCATGTTAGTATTATGTATACTTAAATGGTATCCCATTATTTTAATTTGTACTTTGAAATTTCATAGGGAAATTATTGTAATAATGAACTTAAATATATGTATTTATTGTTGTTGCATAGGGTATTAATCTATGATTTCACCAATGATTTCTTTGAAAAGACAAAAATATTTTTACCATGCCCATGTGGCTCAATGGAAAGGAGAACATTTTAGAATATGTGGAGATACCTTTCCCATTGGTAGTATATTATTAGTGGTTTATTTTGATGAGAACTAAACCATACAACCATAAAATGACTTTCAAAGCTAAATTATCACTTAGATTAGGTCATCCTAATGGCACATATCACATATGGGCATGGGCTAGCTAGTATCAAAGACAAAAGGGTTATATTGAAGGATTATCACTTCTATAAGTGACGATAGGTGACATGAATTAGCTCATGTAAAAAATTGATTTCAATTGTTTTAAAATAAATTGAAATATGATAATGTACGTATGGATCAATTTTGGATTTGGTAAGATGGTTGCATGGGCTAGTTCAAAATTCCAATGTATTTCAATGGTTGTCAATGTTTCACAAAAAATACAAGCTGCAGCCACACAATTAGAACTATTTTGAGGACGATCATGAGAAAGGGGAGCATGACAAATATGGTGTGAGCATGGAAAACATATTATGTAGGAAATAATTGAATTTTACAACAATTCCCTCATTCAATATGTAAAATCTATTATTGAATGGTGTTGTTCAGTGATCGTACAAGGAATAAGAAGGCGATAATACCTATCAACAAGGAAGGGGCATGTGCATATTTTTTTTTGTAGGTGGTGAATGTGGATCTATCACATACATATGAATGAAAAATAATATATGGCACTCATGGATTTCATTCAATTCAAACCAAAAACAATGATGTAGTCGACATATGGACAAGGAAACATGCTTTCTTATGTGGCCCATGTGGCAGTACTGAATAGGATGATTGTGAATCCATAGATTGATTTGATGGATGTTATTGTGTATCACTCCCTATTGGTCAACATATAAATGATGAATTATCTTAGTTGGAGGAGGACCAATCAACTATTTCACCACATTATGATCATGTCTTAGATATCATACAAACATGTTCATTGAATATTGGATTAAATTTGGTTAACTATCATGAACGAAGTACACTTTGTCAATTGAGTGGACTCATTTGTTGGAACTCCATATTTTGCAAGGCACAAATGTGCAATGATTTCCCCAAAAGGTAATGAATGGGTCACTTACTATTCGTTGGCATACTTCTTAGGGAGAAATAATACCTTCAATGTATCACTAATATTTGACACAAGATGATAGAATATAGAAGAAGGGTGGTTATATATTTCAATATGTTATACCAAGTGAATTTGTCTGCCACTGTACAAACTTATTCATTGGTGCAAACCTCCAACTACAAACAATGCCAGGAAGCACTCATAAAAGCTGTGTTATTCTCTTCTTCATTCTAAACACAAGAAGTTAATATATACAATTAGTATTATATATGATTTACATGGCATACTTGAATTACTATAGATAAGTAGACATGTGAGGTAAAATGAATGCTAATTTTTTTTTTTTTAAATTTTAGTTTTTAATATTTTAATTGGGATGTATGTGGATTGTTTGTTTTTTTTGTTAATTTTTCAATTCATTTATAGATTACTCCTAATTTTCATAATGAATGAGTTTAACATTGTTTTCCTTCTATGTTTCTAGGTTATCCAACAAAATTATAGGAACATGAAATCCCATCATTAAGAAAAATGATGTTTTTCAACACCACCAAAAAAAAATTCATAAACATGAAATGTCCTATTTCGAACAATATTTCATCACTTATTGGGTATAGTCCATTGAGCCAAAAAAACAATATTTATAACCAAATTTAATGGCAGATGCATGCACTAGGTCTTAATTTGAGAACCATAAGAAGGCCTTAATTTCCATTCATGTTCTCAATTATGGACCTTGAGTTTTGTGACATCCCAAAAATCGCAAAATAATTTTTTTTGATATAACCTATTATATAAAATAAATGCTATCTGCGGAATGATAATAATTAACTAACAGATGATAACTGCCTCATACAATCTGCCTTGATTGTTTTAAACATGAATATGTACTTGGTTATAAGTAGGATGGAACAATGTTTATTTTGTTATGTGTAAGGGTTTGGTAACAATACTGATGAAGTTGTTTGCATATTTCTGAAGGGGTTCCTACCGGGTGCCCTTGGGTTTACTTAGCTTTGAAAGCTAAAGCATTGGATTCTTCTTTCGCAGATCTGCAGGTAAGGTTATAGAGTAATTCCAGTTTTTACAAGACAAGTTGTAACCTTCAGCTTGTCGTCTCTATGTTTAAGATATTTATGTAATCTGCCGTGCATGAAGATGTAGATGGTAAGTATCTTCAGTTTAAACTTCGCCACTTGTATCATCTTTTATGGTAATAATTGCATGTGTTGTCAGCAATGTTTAAGCACTACACTCGTTGTAACTATTGGTGAGATCAGTAGTAATATAGCTTAGTTTAACTATTTGTAATTGTAACACATTTGGTCTTTATGAAAGATAGTGTCATCAATAGAATAAATGACTCTCTTGGAAATGATGGCTGCAATGTAAAAAGTCTTGTAATGCTAGTGATGACGTTTGTATTGCGTCCACATATGAATCAATATGCTGATGATATAATAGTATACAACATAGTAGACTTTGTGTCAAACCCTAGCTTTCAATATAGTGTGAAGGTTAAGTATTCTCTACACTAACCTTAAGCAAATGGCCTAGCTATTTAAATGTAATGTTTAAACGTTAACCTTGTGATAATCCATACTATACTATGGCATTGTATTGGTTTATAATATATAGTTGATGTATTAAATCTATCGATTCAAAGTTTGATAACCTATGGAAACTTATGTTAATAACATTGTTAAAATGTTATATGTGAACTTTATGGTGCTAATATTAATATGGAAATGCTTTTGTGTAAACATTATGGTTTGGGTGTGCATTATATATATATGCTATGTAAACTTTGGAACAAGGTTAATGCTCCTAGCGTGAATGATGTCATGATAACCTTATGAATTAAACCATGTTTCTTTATTTAAGGTATTGATATGTCTCTATCTTATGTTTGTTAACTTATAACATGGTTGTGAATAGTTGTATGGCTTTGTTGATATCCCGAGGGCTTCACTGTTACATAACTTGAACTCTGATATGAAATAAATGTTTATGCAGTCAAGACTCTAGCCAATATCTACGTGAGATCTCAACATTTAATTCGATCCTGTGTGATGTTGTGGTTGCTACGTTGGCATCTATGTGTCTGACTCCATGTGATAATCGTGGTAAGGAAAGATGATATGTCACCAAGTTGTGAGTTCAGCTTTGGGTGATATGGCATTCGACTGTTATGCAAAATAAATGTAGTCATTGATTACTATTTGATCGTATCTTTGCCTTGGTCCCATCGTAGCTTGCTGGCTCAATCTCGATCGTTGATCTTATGGTTCTCGGTAGTTGAGATGTGTAAACCCTAGCTAGACTTGCCTTAACGTTATTTTGCCTTTCTGCATTCATTTTGTGGTTTTGTTTTGGAGAAGAAGGCCGACAGGCCGCTGGTTGACAGGGCTCGACCCTGGGCGGTTGTGGATGGCACTATGCCTCAATTCTCTGTAATTCTGTTGTGGAAATAATGTATAAGTGCTTGAACTTTGCTGAGACGGTAGCGTTGAAGCCCCGTGGCTTTCTTTCGGTGGCAAAATATGTTAGTGGTGAGGTCTTGACTTTGAGTTCGGTTGTGGTTCAGTTGCATGGCAACTTTGCTGCGTTGGATGAAGGATTTGGAAGCTAAGAGCATTCCAATCGACTGTTTGACAGCAAGGTAAGTTTTTTGGTTTCTTCGTTATGTAATGTGTTTCTTCGTTTTGTCAACAGTCAAATGATAAGTTGCTAACTCCTCGCAGTTCCTTGTGGCAGGTAATGCCATCGTGCTGTATTCAACGCTCTGGGTTTTAGTGGCAATGGAGTTCAGTGACAAAATGGGAAGCAATGCAAATAAAATGGTAAGCATGGTGGTAAACCCTCGTAGGTTCTCCTGGCACAAATCATGGCAAACAATTGTATCATCAAATCTAGAAATCGTGGTTGTAAACCCTGGGTTGTTTTCTTAGTTTGTAGAGTCGATGTAATAGTTGATATTTGTACAGGGTTTAAGTTC
This sequence comes from Larix kaempferi, assembly GCA_027924585.1. Classification (NCBI taxonomy): domain Eukaryota; kingdom Viridiplantae; phylum Streptophyta; class Pinopsida; order Pinales; family Pinaceae; genus Larix; species Larix kaempferi. The sequence goes on from BSBM01000506.1 coordinate 9,564,511, forward strand.
TGGGTTTCGAACTTGGCAACGTTCCTTTTGTTTTTAAGTGGGGTTTCAGACTCTGTTGAGAAGATAATATAATATCATTTTTGCAAAACTTAAGTGGCCGTCACTGTTTTGTGTTTGTAGTTTGGGGCTTGGCCCGTATAAGAAACTTATCACTCGTTGATTCAAGAAATGGAAATAAATGGTTTTTAAACAGTCTTTGTGTAAACTGATAATGTGTATGCAAACTAGGGTTTAATCGTACCTGTTCTATTGTGCTTCGTTCTGGACTATAAGCTTATGAATGTTTAAAAAGAAATCGTTTTGCAAAATGTGTATGAAGAAAACCCTGCTACTGTTTATTAAATCGATGGTTACGTGTTGAAAATATGTGACAAGCTTCAGCCAAATGCCTCATCTTCGACTGTGTGAATGTTTTAAGTAGTACAACTATAAACCTGTTAGGATTTATGGTTTTGGTTATGTTTGAAATGTATGGAATGATGATGACTATTGATACGTTCGACATCAAATGGAATTTGTGTTTTCTGTTTGAATTTGCTCCTACAGTCATTGAAATGTCTTAAACTTTGAATTGATATTTGAAATCAATAAGTTCGATCTACAAGAATGATTTTGATGTAAAATTATACTTGGTTTGTCTACTGTTAGTAAAAATAAGAAAATGACAGAGAGCTCATTCATCTAGCTCGATTCTGTAACAGTATTGCATTTGTGTGTTTATGGTTATAAGTGCATGTAAAAAAAAAACATTAAACCCTAGCTTTGTGATAAGAGACTTTGTTTGCTTAACTATTCCGTTTGTGCAGTAATAGAAATATAAGTAGTAACAGTAAACTTGAAAAGAATTAAATATAAAATTACAAACCCTAAGTTGGTAATATGTTGCTTTTTGTTTGTCTATCTGTCCTATATGTACAATAATGATAACAACAACAAACTATAGTTATTCTTTGAAAATAAACATTTGGAAAACAAAAATGGAAAGGACAAAAATAATAATAGTACTGTGAGTAAAATCCAGTAAATGATGCTAATTAATATCAGCAGATAATTTAACAGAAGACATAAAATGGTACTTTCATCACCATGGCAGTTTTCCTATCATATCTTATCTATCTTAATCTGTTTCTGTACTGGAGTATGATGCTGTTCCTTTTTGCATGGGGAAAAATACAGAAACCATTTCATTCAATCATTTCAAATTTATACAGAATTATTAACTTGCACCGGAACTGAAATAGCTTATAAAATAAACAGTGAAAGTTTAATAAACAACAAAACTCTAAACATACAAAATATAGATAACAGAATTTAAAATAAAATAGATAAGACAATAGACCCTGTAACTAACGATAGGGCTGAAAAACACCCAAGGAGGCCTATTCCTCCCAACCTGTTTCAGAAGAAGCAGCTCAACTGTTGACTCCTAATGAACCCCCGATCCTGATTACTGATCCAATAAGTGGGTGGAATCTGTGTAGAAGCAAGGCACTCAAAATACCTTCTCCACTTGGTATCAATCTCTTGAAATAAAATGCCTTCTCCACTCAGCATCAACCTCTTGAACTCAATAAGAGTTTGGCAGACTCACAACATGATCAACAATAGCATATCTCCTCATCAAATCTCTTGGATGCAAACACAACAAAACCCCAAGGTAAATTTCCCCGTCATGAAAAGTGATGACCCCCAGTTCAATATTTGATGGCTATTATATAGACTGCCTAGGTCTTTTAGTGGTTAGTTTGGAATAAATGAGCCTCAAGCTCTAGTCCCATCTTTCAGGGCACTATGACCACATTTCAAGGGATTTGTCCCATACCAACAATTAGTTAGTTGCATCATGATGTTGCCACTTGTCCATTGCCTTCTACCCCAGATTCCATTCCACCCAGTGGATCAGTAACCACTCTTTCAACAGTCCTCTTAGGTGTTTGTCTCCTATTTTATTTATTAAATAATAATACATTGTGCAAATTACAGTCATCCTTGGACACCTGTCCAAAATAAACTTTACAATAAAATTTATCATAATGTTTCTTAACACAAAATGTTTTCCAGCTTAAAGGGTATGTTACAAACACCCCCTCTTAAGCTCAACATCGTCCTCGATGTTGTTTATTCATCATCAAGTTCCTCATGGAACAGAACTGGATATGCTTCCTGCATATTACTTTCCAGCTCCCTAGTAGCTTCATCAGGGCTAAGGTGCTTCCATTGCACCTTTACCTGTCATATGGTGCGATTCCGAAGCATAATTTCCCTCCGGTCTAGAATACAGTCCGGTTCCACTTGAAAATCTCATTTGGGTTCCACCTGTATGTCATTCCAATTCAACACGAGTAACATCGTGCACATACTTCTTTAAAACAGAAACATGAAAAACATTGTGAATTTTTAAATTGTATGGCAATGCCAATTGATATGCAACAACTCTTATCCTTGATAGGATTTTGAATGGTCCACAATATCTCGGTGCTAGTTTAATACAACTCCTAAGCTTCAAAGAACTTTTCTTGGGCTTTACCTTTATAAAAACATGGTCTCCTACCTGAAATTCTTTTTCTGTGCGTTTCAAATTAGCATAGCTTTTCTGTCGATCTTGGACAACTTTTAAGTTACCTTGAAACTGTTTCACGGTTAGCTCCATTTCTTTCAATAAATTTGGTCCTAACATCAACCTATCTACAGGATTATCCCACGAAATTGGAGTACAACAGTTTCTTCCATACAAAATTTCAAATGGAATTAATTTAGCAGATGCTTGATAATTATTATTGTAGGAAAACTTTGCTAAGTGCAAGTAATCTTCCCACTTAGATGGCTGATCTTTAACATACAATCTTAACATGTTTTCCAAAATTTGATTTACTCTTTCTGTTTGACCATTAGTTTGTGGGTGGAAAGAAGTGCTGAAATTCAATTTAGTATTTAATCCTTTAAACAGTGCTGTCCAAAAATTGCTGATGAACTTAGAATCCCGGTTTGAAATAATTACCTTTGGAATTCTATGCAAGCGAAAAATTTGCTTCATGAAAATATCTGCAATGTTAGAAGCCTTGAAAGTAGTTTTAACAGGAATAAAATGAGTAGCCTTGTTATGTTTATCAACAAAAACCATAATTGAGTCATTCTGCTTCTGATTTTTAGGAAAACCTGTAATAAAGTCAATGCTTATGATCTCCCATTTCCATTCTGGAATTGGTAAGGGCTGCAATAGCCCAGCTGGATGTTGGTGTTCAGCTTTGATAGTCTGACACTCAAAACATCTGGCTATATATTCAGCAACTTCATTTTTCATGTTGGGCCAAAAATGCTCTTTTCTTAACATAGTTATCATTTTCTGATAACCACGATGCCCTGAATAAGGACTTTTGTGAACTTCATCTAAAATCAACAACTTAACTTTCGAAAAATTAGGCACATAAATTTTGTTTTTGTAAGTTAAGAAGCCTTTTTCATTAATACTGTAATCTGTTATAACATTTTTAGATGAATTTTCAGCCACTTTATCAGGTAATTTTTGGTAATTTTCGTCTTGCTTAATTCCTTCTTCGATCTAATTTTCCAGATTAGTTTTAAAAGTACTGATTACTGTCACAAAACTCAATCTAGCATTTCTGCTCAATGCATTAGCAACCTTATTTTCCTTTCCATTAATGATGGATCTTGAAATAGTACTTGCTAAGGAAAGTTAACCACCTAGCTTGCTTTGCGTTAAGATTTGTTTGATCTAAAAGATACTTTAAGCCCTTATTATCAGTCATTAAGATGAATTTTCTTCTGATCAAGTGATGGCGCCACATTTTTAAAGCATGTATCACGGCTGCCAACTCAAGATCACAAGTAGCATAATTCTTTTCATGTATTTTTAACTTCCTTGACTCGAAAGCAATTGCATGACCTTTTTGACTTAAGACCCCTCAAAGTCCTTCGTTGCATGCATCCGTGCATACGACGAAATCCTTATTAGGATCTGCAATTTTTAAGATGGGTGCAGTAGTTAACAATTCTTTTAACTTATTAAAGTTGTCTTAACACTTTTGATCCCATATGAATTTCTTCCCTTTCTTCTACAAAGAAGTGATGGGGTTAGCAATTCTAGAGAACCCTTCAATAAACTTTCTATAATAACCTGTTATTCCCATGAATGACTGTACATCAGTTACATCTTTTGGGACAGGCCATTCATTAATTGCTTTAATTTTACCAGGATCAACAGAAATACCATCTTTAGAAATTATAAGACCAAAATACTGAATTTTATCTTTATAGAAATCATACTTACTGAACTTAGCGTAAAGTTGGTGATCTCTAAGTACATGTAAAATGATTTTTAGATGTTCGTCATGCTATTCTTTAGTTTTTGAGTAAAACAGTATATCATCAATGAATGCCACTACAAACTTATCCAAATATTTATGCAAAACATTGTTCATTAAACACATGAACACAGTCGGTGCGTTGGTTAGACCAAAATGCATAACTACGAACTCGTAGTGTCCATAACGCATTCTGAATGCAATTTTGAATATGTCATCGTATTTTATCTGGACTTGATGATAACCCGACCTTAAGTCAATTTTAGTGAATATCTCTGCTCCGCGTACTTGATGAAATAGATCATCTATGTTGGGTAAGGGATACCGGTTTTTAATTGTCATTTTATTAAGCTGACGGTAGTCAATACACAAACGCATGGTACCGTCTTTCTTTTTAACAAATATTACTGGTGCTCCCCAAGGGGACACACTGGGCCTTATGTAGTTTTTATCTATTAATTATTTCAGCTAAGATTTTAACTCATTTAACTCCAAAATATTCATCCTATAGGGGGCCTTTGAGTTTGGTACCGCACCGGGTACTATCTCAATGGTGAAGTCAAGTTCTTTTTTTGGAGGTAATCCTGGAATTTCTTCCGGGAATACATCAGAAAAGTCCCTAAGGATGGGAATATCCTCTAGTTTTAACTTGTCTTCTTTAAATGTACATTCATCATTAACAATATTAACAACAAACAATTTACAACCTTTTCTAGCAGCTCTCTTCACTTGTAAGGCAGAAATCCGCCTTACTGAAATCTGCCTATGAATTCCTTTTACTGTTTCTGAATTACCTTCATTATTTATACAAGTAAAATATTTTTTATAACAATTTAATATAACTCTATGATGTTCAAACCAATCCATGCCAATTAATAGATCATATGAACCTAAAGGTAAAACATTCAGATTAACTTGCGTTTTCAGCTGATTTAAAAATACTTCACAATTCTGAACATAATCTGTAACCTTTCTTTTAGTTCCTGTTGCAAGCTGAACTAACCATGCATTATCAAATTTTTCTGTTTTTAGCTTGCAACAGTTTACTAAAATAGGTGAAATATAACTTAGATTTGCACCTGGATCTATTAAAATAGAAATAGACTTGTTTTGTATCATATCTTCAATTTCGACCATGGATGTTTGATGGTCTGCTTGATGGTTCTCCAATGCTGCATTTATCCTGGGTATTTCTGTTGCGATAACTCCAACTGTAGGTTTTGCTTGCATAGTGTGTATGTTGTTGGCTGTCCTCTTGTTGTGCGGGCAATCTGCTCTCTTGTGTGGTCCGCTACATTCATGGCACTTTATGGGTCCTTTCTGTTCAGCATACCTGTTGTTATTGTTATTGTTATTGCTGTGATTATTATTATTAGGTACATTTCTTGCAGCAGTAGAGTCCTGAGTTGCATTATTCCAGTAATTATTAGGAAAATTTCTGTTATTAAAGTTTTTCTTAAAACCTCCAACATTCTGATTAAAATTCTTCTTTTTATAATCATACTGATTAGTCTTACTGTTCTTCCAGTCAGTTGTTCCTTCTCTTTTTCTGTTTTGGTTAAAACAAAAATTTGCCTTCTTCATGGCCTATTCCAAAGTGGAAGGATTATCATACTCAATACGATCTTTTATATTAAACGGAAAAAAACTGAGGAACCTTTGCACTTTAGGCTTTTCCTCAACCATGTAGGGTACGTACCTCAACAAGCTAAGGAACTTGCTACACAGTTCTTTCATGTTCATTGTACCCAACTTTAAATCATAAAACTCCTTTGATTTATCCTCAAAGTACTGTTCAGACAAGAACTTCTTTTTAAACAAACTTTTAAACATAGTCCAAGTTACTTCTTTTTCTTTTATACTTTTGATTCTTTTAAGATCCTGCCACCAGATATCTGCTTTTCCGATCAGATTGTAAATATCCATCTTGGCTTTCAGTTGAGAAGAGTAATCATATATATTAAAGTACTTTTTCATTCCAGACAGCCAAGCTTCTGCTGTTTCACCCTTCTCACTTTCGCCATTAAAAGTTGGTGGCTTAATCTTTTTAAACTCCCCAGTAATCTGCTCATGATGCTTATGTTTTCTCTTTTTAGAGCAGCATTCATTGTTACTGCTGTCATAGTTTATGTCTTCATTACTTGAATCAAATTTAGAAGATGAATAACTGTTCCTTTTATCATTTATTGTTTTCTTATGCTTATGTTGGTGGGACATTATTTTAGAATCAGCCTTAAATTCTGATTTTTTGCCTCTTTCATCACTATGACAGTTTCCTTTTAAATTCTGTTGTAACTCTTCCTGTACCTTAAGAATTCATTCATTTTCTTCTTTAACAGTTTTTAACTTAGATTTTAAATATTGTACAGTGCGTAAAATTTCAGAAGACTGGTTGTTTAATTCAACATAAATTCCTTCAGTGTTATTATGATTATTACGTTTATTACGAGGAGATCTGTCCTCTGCTGATTCCTCTGGTATTTCCATATCTGCAATTAAAAGTAAATCTGTTTTGTGCAAAAATAAAATAAAATTACAAAAGTTAGTAACATATACTTTCTGATTTATTTTTCTGTTTGCGCGTATGAGCCTCAATCAGGTCTAGAGTTTGAACTTGCGCTCTGATACCACATGTAACATCCCAAAAATCGCAAAATAATTTTTTTGTTGATATAGCCTATTATATAAGATAAATGCTATCTGCGGAATGATAATAATTAACTAACAGATGATAACTGCCTCATACAATTTGTCTTGATTGTTTTAAACATGGATATGTACTTGGTTATAAGTAGGATGCGATAGAACAATGTTTATTTCGTTATGTGCAAGGGTTTGGTAACAATACTGATGAATTTGTTTGCATATTTCTGAAGAGGTTCCTACCGGGTGCCCTTGGGTTTACTTAGCTTTGAAAGCTAAAGCATTGGATTTTTCTTTCGCAGATCTGCAGGTAAGGTTATAGAGTAATTCCAGTTTTTACAAGACAAGTTGTAAGCTTTAGCATGTCATCTCTATGTTTAAGATAATTGTGTAATCTGTCGTGCATGAAGATGTCGATGGAAAGTATCTTCAGTTTAAAATTCGCCACTTGTATCGTATTTTATGGTAATAATTGCATGTGTCGCCAGCAATGTTTAAGCACTATACTCGTTGTAACTGTTGGTGAGATCAGTAGTAATATAGCTTAGTTTAACTGTCTGTAATTGTAACACATTTGGTCTTTATGAAAGATAGTGTCATCAATAGAATAAATGACTCTCCTGGAAATGACGGCTGCAATGTAAAAAGTCTTGTAATGCTAGTGATGATGTTTGTATTGCGTCCACATATGAATCAATATGCTGATGATATAATAGTATACAACATAGTAGAGTTTGTGTCAAACCCTAGCTTTCAATATAGTGTGAAGGTTAAGTATTCTCTACACTAACCTTAAGCAAATGGCCTAGCTATTTGAATGTAATGTTTAAATGTTAACCTTGTGATAATCCATACTATACTATGGCATTGTATTGGTTTATAATATATAGTTGATGTATTAAATCTATCGATTCCAAGTTTGATAGCTTATGGAAACTTATGTTAATAACATTGTTAAAATGTTATATGTGAACTTTAAGGTGCTAATATTAATATGGAAATGCTTTTGTGTAAACATTAGGGTTCGGGTGTGCATTATATATATATGCTATGTAAACTTTGGAACAAGGTTAATGCTCCTAGCGTGAATGATGTCGTGATAACCTTATGAATTGAACCATGTTTCTTTATTTAAGGTATTGATATGCCTCTATTTTATGTTTGTTAACTTATAACATGGTTGTGAACAGCTGTATGGCTTTGTTGATATCTTGAGGCCTTCATTGTCACATAACTTGAACTCCGATATGAAATAAATGTTTATGCAGTCGAGACTCTGGCCAATATCTACGTGAGATCTCAACATTTAATTCGATCTTGTGTGATGTTGTGGTTTCTACGCTGGCATCTATGTGTCTGACTCTATGTGATAATCGTGGTAAGGAAAGATGATATGTCACCAAGCTGTGAGCTCAGCTTTGGGTGATATGGCATCCGACTGTTCTGAAAAATAAATGTAGTCATTGATTACTATTTGATCGTATCTCTGCCTTGGTCCCATCGTAGCTTGCTGGCTCAATCTCGATCGTTGATCTTATGGTTCTCGGTAGTTGAGATGTGTAAACCCTAGCTAGACTTTCCTTAATGTTATTTTGCATGGTCGATTGAACCAAAATACAATATTTATAACCAAATTTAATGTCACATGCATGCATTAGGGCTTATGATGAAAGACTCAATATAGGGCTTATGGTTTAGGTCTCCATTTAAATGATATCCACCCTTGAGGAAAACCAAAGATATCAATATGCCATATTTCACAAGATTAACAAAGCCACATTTTTGGGATCATCATTAAAGTATTAAATTTCTTGCAATGTTCTTCTTAAAATTGCTTAACAACAATGATAATTGAAAATTCATTAGGGTTTATGATGTAGGTCTCAATCTTAAAACCACAAGAAGTCCTTGATAACCATTCATGTTGTGTAACATCTTGTAACGATGTCTATATTACACTTCTGGGAAAAATATCAATTATGGTCCTTATAACAACATCCATATTAAATTTGATATCTACTTGTCATACTCCCCCCTCATATTCACGTGGATATGTGGTTTTGAGCTTAAAACCTACTTCATAAGTCTTCATTGTCCTTATTTTCATTCTTGGAGCCCAATCTATTTTAATCTTAAAATTGCATTTAAATGTGTCATTTTGTCTTTCTTTTTTATTCTTGTTGTATTCAACATGAAACTTCAAGAATACATTTTGAAAAGTTTGCATATAAATGGAAAATTTAATATTTACCTTTTTAATGTATGAATAAAACACTTAAATGCATGTGACAAATTGTAATTATGTTTATTCTTTATGATTGTGTCACAATCATATTTTTGATATGTGTTGATTCTTGGAATTGTAAAATTTAGATTTGTATGAAAACCTTATTTACAATGGACAACAAACTCAATGAAATCCCATCAACAAGTACTTACAAAATTACATATACCCTTTCTGCAAGAAGTACATATAAAATTATCAAATTATCACATTATTCGCATGATCTATTTGTTCCCTCCATAAGCCTATGCCCACATTACCAAACACTATGCTAATTTTACTCATGTGCTATTATCACATTATCAAACCCTAGAATCACATTGTTAAAGGCTAGGCTAATTTGACCAAAATTATACAAGACCCATTACAACTTAATTCTCCATGTCTTCTATGATAAGAGACACAATAATCCTAATTGTGTTGAACATCATGTTATTTTGTAGGGTTTACAATTTTAACAACATGTTCCGATTTGTTTTCATTAAAGGGTAAGCCTTGAGTGCAATATAATGATGGTCTCTCAAGATGTGTTAGTTGCAATGCAAACATGGAATAGCAACAATTTTGTTGACTTAAGCATTTTCATAATGAATTTGAATATGGTGTAAGAAGATGAAATGTAGGAAATCAAATTAACTCCATAATATATAAGTTTATTTATGTAGATTTTATATAAGTATGTTAAAGTTGAGTTTTTCTAACATTCTATGCTATTTTTCAGGCAAAATATAATGCATATGTTCCCATTAGTGCAAGGCCCCTCTTGTAGGGTCCTCACGAACTAAACCTGAAAATTAACAACTTAATACAAAACAGATTAGATACCATCATGATAGAGCAATAAAATAAATTAACTAAATAACTTAGCAAATATAGAAAAAACCATAACCTGTCAATTGTAGGTCGTGAGCGTTGTTGAAGGAGAAGTTGTTGTTAATCTGATCCAGCTTGTGCATTGTCGTCCGCGTCTTCCGTAGGATCCCTCCACCAAAGCTCGATTAACCATAGGCAAATAAACCGTTAGCTTCGCCACCCAGCCGTAGGTTTATGCTTTCAGTCGCATAGCCACCCCCGAGCTTCTGGATCGTAGAGCTTACACACACAAAAATATAGAGACTCATAAATGGGTCCCCCCCCCACCAGAATCCCTTGCCAAACTCCAATAGCAGCAAGTCACTCTCTTTACAAAAATCACGATAACCATCCAAACCATGGGTCCTTTACCCATTCCTAAAGCGTTCCTTAAATAGGAAAATCCGTTGCGACACATGTCGCTTCATGCAATAATGTTTAATTTCTTTTTATTAAAAAGTGAATTTAGCTCACCTATCCATGTGTCAAGTTTTCTAGAGAGTGCACCAACTTTCCTAAGTTTACTCAAGTTTGTCTCCATGGTGTTCCTTCTAATCTCTAATTTTGTGGGTGCAAGAGGTGTTAGTTAAATGCTCAAGCCTAGGATTCCATTTTGCTCCTAAAATAATAATTTCTATTATTTTAAATACTAAAATGTATTTTCATGTGCAAATGCCTAAAATAATAATTTCTATTATTTTAAATACTAAAATGCATTTACCTGGGCAAATGTTCTAGATGCAATTTTATACGTTTTTATGCATAATGATTAATAATTAATCCTTTCTAGGACCTAGGTACCACACCGTTGGGCCCATCCGTCCTTTATGCTCATCTTTCGACATGGTACCACTCCGTTGGGTCCAATCGTCCATCGTTTCCATTTCTCGGCAAGGTACCACATCGTTGGGTCCTTGTGTCCGTTAATTTCGTTTCTCGGCAAGGTACCACATCATCGGGTCCTTCCGTCCATTATTTCCATTTCTTGGCAAGGTACCACATCGTCGGGTCCTTACGTCTGTTATTTTCGTTTCTCGGCAAGGTACCACATCGTCGGGTTCTTGCATCCGTTATTTCTGTTTCTCGGCAAGGTACCACATCATCGGGTCCTTCTGTCGATATCCTTTCATTTGACTTGCAGGAACTTCATGTAGGGATTTAGGATCTGTTACCTTTAATCCTTCGTCTACACACTATCAGAGACTAATGGTGTTGAGGAGTAAGTTCGTTCTTACTGTGCGCCCCCCAACTCGTACGTGACCAACTCTGTCGTGGTCCACATCGTACGACCTCACGCTTCCCCTAAGTAAGCAGATCAGTTCTTTCCTACTCATGCATGGAATTTCGTCAGAAGTCGACATCGTGGTCATTCTCCTCGTGTGTGATTTATCCGTACTCTACGACCCTTCAATTCCTTTGTGTGTCTGTTGGTGAACTGTTTCACCTGTCGCTACACACATTCTCAAAAGAACATATTAATAGTCTTGTCCTCATTTGTCATAATTCATTTCATAAACCTGCTAACCGTTAAGCAATTATAGTTTACTCATAATATCCTATATTTCATAAATCAGTAAGCCATTTCGTCAACATGTTTTTCTTTCATTCACATCTTATAATTTATCATACATCTAATCATTAAGCATCATATTTATGTACACATAACACATTTTTCATAACGTGGCCAATTATTAAGCAATAAGAAATTTCATCAATTAATTCAACTATCTGACTCCACATATGTCATTTAATTCATAAATTCATTTATCCAATTGCCGTCATTCACATCTTCAGGTTTTCCTCAATCGTTTAAGACATATCAAACTCAAAAGACCACTTTATCAAAGTTTGTTCAGCCGAGTCACTCGATAGGTGCCCTTAAAGTCCATAGTCGTTCTAGGGGCATTACAATTAGTAAAGGTGTTGGGTACCTAAATGATGGAATTTCATTAAAACTTTTTTCACAATAATGTAGAGTATGGATTGTTCTTGTGTACAACAATTTTTCAAATTTTATAATGCTAGTTATATGTATTTTTTAAACTATGAAATTCATTAAACCAAAGGCCATGCATTAGCATAGGGTACGATGTTCTTAACATAATCACACACACACACACACACACACACAAGTGCAGTATATAATTTATTTAAAAAATGAATAAAACAAGCACACGTTATACCAAGAACAATAGATGTATGTATTTTAAGAATTTGATATCTACTAAGACACAAATAAATAAAAAATAGAAAATAATAATATTTATAAGAAATTGTAAATTTGGAATATGAATTGATGAATCTATATGTGTTTGCAATTTCATCGATGAAGGGTTTGTGTAGCCCATATAAAAATAATGTAAAAAAAATAGTTATTGAGAAGCTGTTGTTCTTTGGAGCAAACTATTCGCTATAATTATCCATATTGTCCTCGCCTAATGATATGAAATCCCAACTCAATCACACAGAAAGGGAGTAGGTTTCGGTCAAGATTGAGTCATAAAACACCAATCTTTGAAATCCTTGTAGAAAAAAGAGAAACAAATAATTTGCATCCATACAATCCTACGCTATCAAAATATAACATGAAAAATTCTCCTTTCGAATGGTCTTTATCACTCTAGGAAGATTAGGAAATTAGATCTCATCCATCCATGTATGTAAACAAGGTCCCTTATGAATGGTGTGAGATATATTGTGTGGAAACTCTTATTAGGCGAAAAAATCATTTGTGCAATGAAAACTGATCAAAACCTAGCATGAATGATATCCCTGCATGCATAGATACCCCTTGCATGACCAATCCATACCAAAAACAATTGATAGGTGTTTCCTACAAGATATTTATCTTAGGTCAATCATCTAACAACCTATAGGTATTTGGGACGGCTGAGTATGTTGTCCCTGATACCTTCCCTTTTACTGAATTTGTAGAGATGTGTGTGTGAAATTATCAGCCTAATTCCTCCACCATTATCGTCACATATAAGAAAATTGTGTTAATCCACACAAATGCCTTATCCCTCACACAAATCTAGGTAAATTTTTCTTGCTAACTAAGGGCCATACATAGAGGTATAAAAAGATGAATTAGGCTCAAAGGGTCAAGATATTTTAGAGACTATGATATAACTAAGGCCATAATTAGATTCCTCCCACCCTGAGGAAAATTAAGAGATTCACCCCCATGGATCAATATTCATTGTCTATTTTCTCTATAATTTTGGTGAGAGATACCGTCGAAGACATAAACAAGGAGATGGTGGCTATGTTTGATGCTTACAATTCATGTAACATCCTTGAGTATAGGTCCACAGAATCCATAATTGTAAGCATGAGATCATAATTGAACAATTTCTCAACCACCAAAGTTTTCGGGTACTCCTCATACTTGCTATACATGTTCATATACTAGTAGGGGCACCACCTAGAAGCCCTCAATTTGTAGAATACCATTGGTGGGATTCCAACAAAGGGTTTTGATTGGCTACTTTGGGTGAATAAAGGGGAACCTAGATCCTCCTGGATAAGATATCTATCATAATTTATGTATTTTGCTTACTCTATCCTCCTAGGAAGAGAACCTGAAAGGATGATTGCTAAAATGAGATCTTATTAACAATTAGGAGAAGTCACTAAGAGAGCGGATTGGTTCCAAAGGGAATATTTTATAGTAATTAGATTGTATGTGATATTTATCCCCAATAGGCTTCCCAAGATATTAAAGCCTAGGTTTTTTGTACTAGAATGTGTTAGACAAATGAAACAGGTGGATGATTTCCATTTTCTAAAGGAAAAGAAAAAGTGCAGGCTATATTTTACCATTTCTATGGGAGGATATATCATCAGTGAAAAAAGAGGCATCAAAGAATCAATTGAGATCCTAAAGAATCCTGATATCCCTTTAGATCAACCATGGTGATATGTCCCCCACTTGTTTATTTGCATAGAGAAATGGTGAAAACTACCAAATCCTCAAGATCATGAAGGTATGCATGAGGTCAAGAAATTGGCCAATAAGGAGACATATAGAGGCCACCTTGAAAAGTGATTCTAACCCCATAAAAGTGGCACATAAATAATTTCTATCTCCCCTTTCTAAATTACCATAGGCCCCAACCTAATATACCTTTTTTAACCTAAATGCGCCTTGTCAACTAAAAAAGATATGAATTTCCGAGATCCCTATATCGTAGATACATTGAATTGAATTAGGAAATATTCAACAAGCACAAAAGAGGAGCATGGTGGAGGATCATAATGTATCTATGGAAATAGTATTCTCCCTACCAAAGCATTCTCGAGGATGGGGATTTCAACAAGAATTATGATGACCTCTAGGTTGAGAGAAGGACGAGTAAACCCTCACAAGAACAAACTACCCCACAACCATAAGAGTCATTTCCTTATCCTAATACCCTTCCCATAATTCAGGCTATGGGAATTTTAGAATATAAGGGATTAGGAAAGGAAATGGAAAGGAATTATAGAGACCATTAGAGTGGAAAGGAGGACAAATGATTTACGATTGGGAATAGATAAATATTCCCCAAACTAAAGGATATAGATTTCTTTCACTTTTACTCTCCTTACCCATATCTCTCAACAATGGGGGCCAATAGTTGAATTTTCCCTTTACTTGGTGTAGAACACATAAAAAAATCCTTAGTCACATGAAGACATTCCCCTTGGTTTTGATCAAGAAATTCCCATCCTCATAACCATTAGGGAAAAATGATTAGCTGAACAATAACCCTTGGAAAGTGAAGATATTTTGGAAAAAAATACTTATGAAGAGGAAGAGAGAGTTCCCTCCAGTCAAATGGAAGAATTTAATACATAAAATACTACTAGAGCTACTAAGAATTTGGTAGTCATCCTCATGGACGTGATAAGTGTTGGGAAGAGAAAGGGTAAGGAGGAATAAGTTTAGGAGGAACTTGAGCTAAAAAAATCCAGAATGGGGTCCCCTATCCAAGGGTCAATGGGGGAAAAGAGACAAGGGACCTCACCAATGTCCAAAAGTGGAGAGAAAGAATTCCTTGATCCCAACAATGCTCATCAAGAGGAGGATTATGATCCTCACACAATACCCTATCCCTCTCCTTTTCAATTGAATAACATATTTTCTACTGCAACTTTTGAGGGGGCCACCAACACATCCACTACAATCTATTCTTAAGAAGAAGGACATTAGGTCTCATGGGACAATCATGTGATTCAAACCATGGAGTCTTTTGACCCTTTAAATATACTGAGTGAGAAATAGAGGAGAAGGGAAGAGGACCAAAAATATATATTTGCCACTGAAATAATGAAATCCCATGAACAACTAAGGTTTCTTCCCAAATATTATTTGGACACAAGGCAGTTTGTTGAGATTACATTAGAATGTTTGGTGTAGAAAATGTATAAGGAAATGAAACCATGGGATCGGAGAGATCTTCAAGTGACTATTGAAACAACATGCATCCCACCTAAACATAATGCATCTATGGAAAAATGATATGGAAACATAGTGCACATTAAATACTTGAAATCAACCTTCACTAGTGATAGTTATAAGAAACAACTATATGCTATTAACATCAAGAATCAATTTTTAGGCTCCAAGGTTAAAAAATTTGAAGCAAAAAAGGACTGGTTGGAGACTAGCCTATTATCGACAAGTAAAGGAAATAAAGAATCAATGGAATCCATTTCTCCACGAAGAGAAAATAACGATAAAAAATACATAGAATTCCAGGAGGATCAATCTCTCCATGTCACAGAATAGATGTTGGATGAACAACAACAACTAGTCAATGAGTTATATTTCTTGAGAAGGGAAAATTCCTTTCTATTAGCACATAACCAAGTATTGGAAGAAACAATTGCTAATTTAGAGGCTCAACAAGATTCAAAATAAGATGTAAGTCTTCAACTAGAGGAATCAAATGCCTTGATCAGTTCCCTTAGACATGAAATCACAAAGGATCACAAGGAAACAACATTAGCATCTTCAAGTAATCAACCATCTTCATCCACTAAGTTAGCATCACAACTGGAACAAATAATTGAACAATTGAATTGATAGATTTTAGAATGGAAAATAAAGGGAAGAAATGGTGCAATGAAATTAGTATTCATAGAAGATCTAGCTAAGAAATGGAAATAAAAGATGAAGAAAGAAGGAAAAAAATTGGACAAGGAAAAGAAAAAACTGCATGAGCATAAGAAATATATTGCATTCCTAAAGATGATATAGAGACATGGAAAACCAGACACAAGGAGGATTTCAATGAAGCAAGGGTGGCAAAGAACCTTGGGGAAATTAATAATTCCATTTGGGGATATGTTTATGATCATTTCCCCTCAATAAGAAATCAACTTCAATTTTATTTGGAATTTGATATTTTACATAAAGAGGTTGTTAAGTACCTAAATATTAGTGAAAACATATACATCATTGGTGTATTATTATGAAATTGGAAAGGGGAATTATCAAGTCACTCTCCACGAAAAAATGGCATTATTGGAATTAGGGATAGGACCTCGATATACATGGATATCAATACCTTTACTAATAATTTCAATAGTTGTTAGATCGACAAGAAGAGAGGGATTCATGTTCATAAAATATTTTTCATCCATTCCCTACAATCATGAGAACAATGATTATCCATGGTCTCCCTTTCCCATGGAACAACAATTTGAGGTTGCACTTGAAAGATGCATATAATAGAATATTCCAAATCTCTCAACTTGGGTTGGTATCTATATTGAATAAGAAAATTATACATGGAAATTTATAATCAACTATGATCATCTATCACCACATGCACTCTAATGAAAATATTGATTCAGAACATCAAAGAGATTCACTATACTATTTACGCTGAGTTGGACAAATAATTTAGAATATTGAAAGGAGGAAGGGAATATAATCAACATGACTAGACATGCATTAACATATTGCATGATTACATGGTGAATAGAGAGAAAATAAGAATGGCATAAGGAATGGTCCCATTGGCATAGAAACCTCTAGAATAGCAATAAAATTCACAACCCCTTCCACCTAAGAAAGAACGCACCAGGAAGCCCAAAAAATAGTGAATCATGTTAGGGGAATAAAAAACATCATGGGGTAGATCAAGATATTGAGAGAAATGGAATCAAATGATATGGAGACAAGGATAGAAAACCTATTTTTGGAATCATCATGATGAATCCTAAGTTTTCCCCCAATAATGCAAAGAATCAAACATGCAAGATGCCCCTCATACTCGTGATATCTCAAATAGGGGATAAATACCACATAGAGAGGAAAAAATATTATAAAAAGGACATCATATTCAAAATAATAGGTGTCATTTATCATACCGATAAGTTTCCAAAATTCTCCTAAGTAATGCAATGGGATTTGCAACATTACTTCCCTCTCCTTTTCTTATTCTCATTCTATCTCCTGCTATAAGTGTTTTTTGATGTAATTGTTTGAGAAAGAAGGTTAATAGATCTAAGAAATGGATCAAAGTGTCCCTCCTAGTGTCCTTCTATTATATTAAAGAACAACTATGGGTTTTTTGAATAAATCAAGCCTCAGGTAGATTTGCCAAAAGATTGAAGCAATAAAATCTCATGCATGTTATAATGGTTTATTTTCATGATTGTATGTCTTCCATTTCATTGAATGAATAAATGAATCTATGTTTATGTTGGCCATTTTATTTTTTGTCTATTATAAACATGTTCTAGAAAGAATGTATGATGGGATTTCTTCTACATGATGCCTATATAATCTTACACTTATATTCTATAAATGGAGCTATGATTAAGGAAACCTAGAAGTATCATTTTGGTTATAATTATTTCTCTCTACATTATGTCATGTCCTCCCACCTTTAAAAAAAATTAGAAATCATTTTTGAGCAGTAGATGCCAACCCCATGCACTATAGACCCCTAATATAAATCCAATCAATATATCCTAATGAAATAAAGTTTTTCCTAGGGTGACAAACTATGATATCTTATTCAAAAAATGAGGGTTCCCTCCCATGTTTTGAGGACTGTATTGATGACCTAAAGTGGCATAGTAAGGTGCATCTTGCACAACCATCCCTATCCTTGCATCCCCTCTCACAAAGTCATTAAACCACTCTCAGATTTGTATCATCCTAGATAAAAACCTTATAAATATCTAGAGGAAGGGAGCAATAACTGTCATACTATCCATTGGGTGGTGAGGGTGCAACCTAGGGACAATAGAGAAAAGTGGCACTATTTCTAGGGATGAATTTATTTAGTCACATCTTGGTAGATGACCAACATTCCTCTTCCTAAGTCAGAGACGAATGGAATTAATAAAATGAAAGAAACATGATTTATTTTATGATTATCAAATAATTCTTTAATATCAAATCCTTAAATAATGTTGTAGGAAAAGGTTCATCTAATCTTTGGTAGTGCAAGACTAGAATTCCTTACTCAGAAGAGAAGCCGAGGAATATTTTCTAACTGGTGACTCCACCTCCCATATAGAATCCATCGGGGGAAACTCATTTATCAAAAAATTTAGATCCCATATCCATAGTCACAATATCTCAGGCTAAAGGAAAGTTGATCCTCCCCTTTGAAGATTCCAACCAGCTATGGAAATAGAAGAGGGAATTTCATTGTAGAAGTTGTGATAGGAGCCCATATTTCAGTATCCACCCCCCCACTACAACTAGTGTTTACCACCCTCTTGTGTCATACCATCATTTCCATCCTTCACCATCTTTCCAACATGAATATTTTCCTCCCCTTCAAGGTTCTGATTTGGTGGATCTCTCCCAAAGTCCTATTTATCTTAGTTATTTGGGGACAATTCAGAATCCATACTCACATAACTCTCCCTTGGGTAAAAGAGAACTCTTGAATCTTGTTTTATCATCCTTATATTCTCCTCCATCTCCTCAAGTTCCACTAGTTATCCCAACTTTTAGAGTCTCTCTAAACTATACACTTCATCATGCTATATCAAATCCTAACCAACTTCAAATCTCAACACTACAAGTAAAAGACCTTATAGAGGATTTTTTTGCAGAATCTCCTATAAAAAGATCCCAAATACTCATTTATAGCGTAGGTCTCTAGTGGAGATGTGTGGGCAGAGGTTTTAGTGGATTTTATTTTAATTATAAATTTTATACATGAGAAATGCACCTATGTGCCTTGATTATAGATGCACTAATGCATCTATTAAATAAACAAAACAATTCTGAAAATCCCGTCAATGCGGAGAAAAATATTTCTTTTATATTTCAACCAACAACAAAAATTAGTGCATTTGATACATACTTACACACCATTGCATAAGTACACTTAACGCACCAAGATTACCAAAAACAAATCCCTTCCTAAAAAACTTTATATGTTTAAAAAAAAAATTAACAATAAATACAATGTGTTCTATATATCCTAACACACCGATGTGATCTTAATTATTAGAGCAACGACATATAGAAAAGATTAATTTTTGTAGATCCCACACCAATGTGTTTCATTGTACCAACAACATCGGTACCTCCTGTACTTAAGGGCACTGGCATAGGCTGAAATTAAAAGAATTCCTGGATGATTTTTTATTTTTATTATTTAATGGTGTGTTTATATCCTCTAAAAGAACCGGGGCATCCCATACCATGGAGAACTTTGATAGGTTAAAATTAA
Source organism: Larix kaempferi (assembly GCA_027924585.1). NCBI lineage: Eukaryota > Viridiplantae > Streptophyta > Pinopsida > Pinales > Pinaceae > Larix > Larix kaempferi. Next base: position 9,584,310 of record BSBM01000506.1, read on the forward strand.
AAAGCCTTGCGAAAATTTTCATTTTTTTTTAATTATTCGCTCATGGTGCATTTATCTAATACAAATGAGTCGGTTCATTTTGGAAGAGAGTGCACCATGTTAGGGTTAAATTAAAAATTTAAGGGTCATACTTTTTCTTTTTATATTGAATATCGGTGCAATTAGTCCTCACAAATGCATTGGTGTGTCTTGGTATCAGGTGCACTATAGCGGGGCAAACTAAAAACAATTACCGGACAATAAAATTATTTTTACCTTGTTTTAGTGCTGTAGACATCCTAAGCACCAATGATACCATTTCCTCCTTGAAGCACCCTACAATTGGTGATGTCCGTGCTTGATTTTCTCTCTTCCATTGCTCGATACGAACATTTGGAAATTTTCCAAACAGTGGGAAAATTTGTTTTCTTGGTCTACATGGAAACCATGCCTCCCCGACACACAAAATTATAGGTAATGTGTTTGTTACATTCTAATTTCAACTTTTAGTGGATTAAAATTCAAAATTCACCTTATATTTGCTTAATTTAATTTTTTTTGTTTTGTTTTGTTTGCATGGTGTGTTTGAATAGTTCAGTTTGCACCGCTATAACTATGCACCCTGCAAATTTACAAGGTGCACTACTAGTAGGGCATCCACTCCTTGTAAACTATAGAGCACTTTTGTCATGGTGCTCTATAATTTAAACACACACTATGAAAAATAAACTAAAAACAGAACACCCCTTTAGGTGCATCACTTTAATCAGTGCACCAGGGCCAATAGGAATGCAATGCACTGGTGCATGTTATTATCTTAAACGCATTGGTTAAGCCTTAACTAAAAAATGATATGTTTCAAACCATCGATGAATGCGTTTAATAAGTATGCACCGATGTGTTTTTGAGAGTGCACACCATTCGCATGGTGTGTTAAAAACTTTTGTACACACCACTAACAGTGAAGACACGTCTTTATAATGAACTAGTGCTCCCTACATCAGGATGCACCATTTTAAGAATTAAAACAATATTTTATATTGTGCATATTAGAATCATAAATGCACCATTACGGTGCTTTTACTAATATCCATGCACCGATTCATCACTTTTATAAAGAACACCATTTAGCTATGCTTTGAGGATTTCAAAACACCACGAACAGTTCTCTAAGGATTTCAAAGCACCACGAACAATGCATCACATGTTTCCAAGTGCACTATTTTAAAAAAAAATTCACCACATACACCGATGCGTATTTTTAATATGTCTGCACTGTAGATGGTGAATCAACTCTTATGATATGAATTGAAAAAGCTTTCATCACCGCACACCTTCTTACTTTCATTCATGTAAGTTCTAGTTTTGATGCATTACAAACTAGCGTGCACACCATGCGTAGGGTGGACGCGTATATATAAAGCACCGATGTACCCTTCTTATGGATGCACCATTGTAAGAATTTTATAATTGTTTAGTCATTTTTAAAAATAAATGTTTTGTATCTTTGATGCATTCATTATCTAATAGTGCATTGTGGATAGTGTGCTCTAGAAACAAAATCATTGCAAGCAGTTCTTGATTGTGTTTCGGTAACACTGCTATGGAAATTTATGTTTTTTGAGAAACACATTATTTTTTCATATTAATAAATAAAATGATCATTTAAATTTTTTTTTTAATGTTTTATATATACATGTTTGTGTTTATATATGATACTGATGGAAGTTATATGTGAATTAGAGATGAGAGTGGAGAGATTAATAGTAGAAGTAAGTGAGAGTGAACATGTACAATGTTGTCCGAGTATGGGAGGAAAGAGATAGGGATAGAGACTTGTATTCTTGGCCCATTACTGATTAGACATGAGACCTCTTGAGGGTTTTCAACCTTCTGAAGTTCTATTAGGAGGATACAACCATCAAGGGGAACTCATCTTTTTCAACACAGCTGATCCGTCATTGGGATCAACATAGAAAACCCTCTTGGATTGGTCTCAATCTATGGTTTCAACACGGGGGGTCAGTACAACAGGAAATATCCTATCACGTCCATTCATATTGGGGAATAAACTTTGATATGAAAATGAGAAAATATATTGCCCTGTATTAAGGGGCCAAGGGGGATTAATTATGTTATATGGTAATACAAATATTTAGGGTATATTTTTTTGCATTTTGTGTAGAAGCGATGGAGGAGAGGAAAAGGGAAAATCAGGGGACAAGGGCATGAGGTATTGAGTTTGATGGACAAGGGATACTCAAGTTTGTAATAAGATATCGACATTTGGATCTATATTAATTCATTGAAGTTGGTTTGCATAGTTGTGTAAACTTGTATGGATTTGGTATAGTTATTTTCTAGATTACCATTACGATGTCCTTTTTTTATAAACTCTCGTATTAAGTATAATATATTGTACTTCTTTTTGTTACTTGTATATTATTTTTTTCTCGTAAATATGTATGCTTTCATATTCTTAATGATTGCATTTTTATTTCAAGCAGGTTTTGAGTCATCTTGCTAGCTAGCACATTTCTCGGTTGTTCTGGTTTCAAGTATTCTATTACATGTAACCACCACCTATTTGTCATTTACAAAATTATTGTTATAGTTTATCACTTGTTATCCAATGGTCTCATTTCATGATTTGCATGGTTGTTTTGTAGGGTTTCCTTGTCACCTCGAGCACCCAACTGAGTGGAGGTGGAAAAATAATTCCGGAAAATGTACCTTGATTTCTCTATGTGTCCATGGAACTAGGTTTCCTTTATGTCCATTGTACTTATTATATAGTTAATTACCATATTTATTAATTTAAAAAAATATACAATTAATATAATCATAATAGCCTCCATAGTTGAATGCAAACACATCCCTACACTACGATATTTTTTTACTAGCAAGTTTCTTTGATGTATGAGTTTTTTTATTATGGTTTATAAAAATAGTTTTTTTAAAAATATTAGCTTGTTTCATACACACACACACACACACATATATATTATGTGTGTTCATGCATTTTTTGTTTGTTTGTTCCAACATCCGTGACTTGCGGGAGTGGCCTGTGGTCTGAGAAACCATGACCCAGGGTCATCTAAGCCATCAAAATCACCTGAGGATCGCACCCGGCCTAGACCGCACTAGCCTCAACTTGACCAAGTTTTTGGGTGTCACCTACAAACTAAATCACCCCTAAGGGGAATTGAACTTGAGTCGCCTTGCTAATGAGACCCACACCTTAACCAAGTGAGCTAGCGGGAATTGACTATGCGTGTTCATGTCAAATAGAATGTTTTTGCACCATTATCCATATAGTTTGCAGTCTACACGTGGAACTTTTGTAAACAAGATGAGTTGAATTATATGTAAAACTACATCCACTCGAATAGCAGCAATAGTCTTACATGCTTTTATGTTTATTTTGATGCTTGCAAAGTGGAGTTGTTATGAAAGTTTCATTTTGTTTTATTGAAATGTTGAGTATTTCCTAAGTGTAAATTTAATTTGGTGAGTTATATGATTTATTATGAATATTTCCCAAGTCTAAGTCATGCTATTTCTATTTCGGATTCGCCAAGATGTTCCCAAGTTTTGAAATGGTCCTAAATTGAAGACTAGCTTGAAAAGGGATTTTAATTAGAAGTAGAATACAACCTCCATGAATGCCATTGTTTTAGTACCTTCCTCTAAGACACTCAGATTTAGCATTATACATGAAACTATTTTTCCATTCTATTCCGTGGCCTTCAGCTTAGACACAATGAGTTGTCCATGATATTTGTTTGAGCAAAGTCATCCAGAACTCGCAGTTTGTCCCAACAATTATTGCATGTGGTGGAATGCATCCATAAACGCGATCATTTCAGTTGAAAGGGCTTGAAACCCATTTTCTTCTATATTAGCTATCTAGTTTAGTTGACCTAGAAGGATAGCTAGGGCATGAATGCGTTTATTTAGTTATTTATGAAGCTTGCATATGTGTCCCTGCTATAGTAATTTCCTTAGATATTTTTTTATATTATTCTTACTAGCTCGAAACTCCAAGCATACTTTCATAGTTGTGACTTCAAATAGGACCAACATTTTTCCATTGTTGGAAAGACAAAGACGCAGAAGAATTTACTTAACTTCAATAATTTATAAATGTAGACAGTTTGTGTTAGAAATAGTTCTCAATTATCAATCACTTTGGCATTGAATTCAAAGGGCTCTAAGTTGAGCTTTTATGCTTTCTCTATATGCATTGATTTGCATAGGATCACCTTGTGAATGAAGCTATGACAAATTTAATTGAATCCCAATTTAAAAGCGTGGATAGCTTACTGAGTCATATCTAGTAGTACCCAACCACCCTGAAAAATACATAGATATAACTTAAAGTAAAGAGATGCATTTGTTTTTTTAAATTTCGGGTTTAAAAATGAGTAGGTTCTTTCATTTTCTTTAGCTCCACCTTACTTCTGTTATCTATGTTGGATTATTGATCTTTCTGTGAGTACTTATAGTCTAATCTCACATAAACAACATTGTAATTTTTTATGTGTGGGGATCTAGCCATGTTAATAACTTTAATGTGAATTGTGTTTTAATAAGAATCATTTAGTGCACAATATAATCAGAAAAAATAGAAAAGTAAGTTCAAATGCATTCATGTAAACTTGTAAAATAGATTTTCTAAAATTCTAAAATAGAATTAATTTGAATTTTTGAAGTTCGCTTATATAGTATAATGTTGAACTATTATATGGCTAATTTTTTCTAGTGTAATGCAAAAAATTTAAACTTTTACTTGAGGTGGTTATGCAAGCCTATGTAAGATCCACTGCAATTATTTAACCCCCTTGGCAAATTTTTTTAAAAATCAACCCGAAAGTTATTAGATAACCTTGAAGTATAATAACTTTTAAAACCCAATTTTCATTAAATCTTAAATCATAAAATTACGAATTATAATATATCATCTAAAATTTATTTCTCTTATATTTCTTTAATTACAACAACATATTCTCAAAACCAAAATATCTTATATTTCTTTAATCACAACAACATATTCTCAAAACCAAAATAGCATATATCACCTTCAACAATAAAAATAGATTTACATAATAATGATACCGAATCAAGATTTCACCTATCAATTATAAAAATCAATGAAGGTATTTATTGCAAAACCAAAACTAAGGCCTTTTCTCATTCACGAAAAGCAATGAATGTGAAAATGCATCTGTTTACAATCGCTTCTTGCTTGAACCATTTCGTAAAATAGAAGTGTGATTCCTTATCCAGGTGGAAGTGTGATTGCTCATCCAGGTGGTGAGCTTCTGGTTTGTCTCCCATAAATAAATTACAAGATTGAAACAGCTACCAACCAATATCGTTTGGATGATGTATTTTATTCGATACTAAAAAGCAATCAATAGAAATAAACTTATTCAGCAAGGAAAAATCCAATAAAAAATAATTCAAGTTCACTCATGGAATGAACAGTCTGCAGGAGCAAACCAAAGAAGAGATTGCTGCAAATCGTATTGAACAAAGAAATTTTGTTGCAGAAGATTCCCTATAATATTTGGTGCTGGGCCTGCAATGGGTTTCATCCCGAGGCGTCTCACGTCATCCTCGACCTGCAGGATGTAATTCTCTGGTGGTGGACTAAACGTTTTCCCTCCCTGCAAAACAATTGAGAGTTCAGGAAATCTCAATTCACTCACACCGGAAGTGTTGAAGCAGAGATCAAATTGTTGTGTAGACAACGTTGTAGCCCTCGGATATGTAATTGCCACTTTTAGGGCCTCCACTAATATTTCATAGGCTTCCTCTGCCAAATAGGTGAGCGAAATCCGAGACTCTATTATTGTCCCTCCGTTTCCAAATTCATCCATCTCCCACGCATTGGTGGATATAGGAAGTTTCGCTCCATTTATGGTGATTTCTTCTATACCCACGTAATAGTTTGACTTTCCTACCCGCAGGATTGGCGTATATTGAATCAGCTTTCTCAATAATGAGGAGCTTGATCCTTCGATCATGTCTCCGAATACCAGAGAGCTTTTCACTATGGTGGGCTCTAGATGGTCTCTTAAGTAGTAAGACAATTTTCCTCCGTATACACTGGCGGTTTGTATGGCAACTGAATTGGATCCTTGACCTAATCCGAGTATGCCTAATTCGTTATCAAATCCGCATCCCATCAACACTTTATCGGCTTTGAATGGCTCCTCCGATGTGGACGTCAATGTAATTGTTTCATGAAGATAAGGACCCGTGATGAAAGAGCCGTCCAGGTAGTTTTGGGTATATATGCAGGCCATTTTAGGCCTAATAGTGCATGATACTGCGGAAGAGAGGGCATGGCACTCTCTCGAGTAACAAGGGATGTATGATAAAGAAGAGGATTTGTCCGGATCAAAAGAGCTGCAGTTCTGGAAGGGATTGCAGTTCACCCAGATGAGATCGCTGCCGGTGTCTGGTACAGCCAGGATTTTCTGAGGAGGAGTCCCAACATAGAGCTCTACGAAATAAAGAGCGGATTCCATATTTGCACCAGAGGCTATTGGCATTTCATATGCCGCATTAGGTGCGATGTTCGAGCCCACTGGAGGTGAAGCAAGAGCCCTGCTAGATGAATTGTAATAGAAATGACTGGAACTTATTCGGAAGGAGTCGACGCTTATGAGGGCTTCTATGGCCTACTGCCTGCGTCGGTGCCTGTACAAGGGACTATGAATGGAATGGCGGTGGATCAGCTTCATTTTTATCTTGACACTATCTCCATATTGCAGGAGGATAAGAAGGACTAATACCAACCCTAACAAATTATATTTTCCCCTACCTTGGACAGGACAGATTACAGATAGTTGGTGCAAAACTATCTGAATACGGAAGATGGAGAGATTGCAGATATTTGAATACAGAAGATTGAGAGAGTTGAAGAAATACCCGAATACAGAAGATGGCAATCCCTATAGAGTCTGGTGAGTTCTATATATCTTATTTCAAATGGCATATACTATACTATTTTTAATGTGAAATGTACTATTTTGAACCAGTTAAAAATTGACAAATTCCAAAGTCCACTTTTCTAGTTGGTTTATCTTTTCTTATAAAGTTTCATTCTGACTTACTATCTTTTCCAAAATTTTGATGAACTATATTTGTTAAAATGGTTTAAAATTCTAAAAATAAGAACTTCCATATTCATGTTTTAATCAAATAAAGGAAAACTTAGATGCTCATCTTTCCATCAACTCAATGGAACTATACCTTTCAATGAAATTTGGTAGAAAATTTTGACAAAAGAAATGGTAGAGTTTCTCTACTTTTCAAGTTTGATTGAAATGATCATTGAATCCAACAATCTCCATGCCATGTGCGGCTGCTTATTACTTTACAGCTAGGCACATAGAGTTCATGGATGAGTTTATTATGTATCATTAGTTAATTCGGTGCTTATTTGATTTAATAAATCAGTTAAATGGTTCACATATACATGTTGGTTGACTTTGTAAAATTTGAAACAATAATTGCGACAATTTAGTGACAGTCGTTTTGATGATTAACATGAACCAATAATGACTATTTAGTGATGAGTTGTTGGGGTGATTAACATGACTTAAATACTATTTAGTGATGAGTTGTTTGGATGATTAGCACGATTCAATGAATCTTGAATGGCTGATGTAATTAAAATTAATCACTTCATTAATTAAATATTGATTCAATTTAATAAAATTGGTTTACATGGTGAGATTCAATCCCACCATGCATCAACACCTATATATGTAGAACACATATACATCTATAAATGTACAACTATATATGTATGTATGTATGAAAAGATTAATAAATGAGTTTAGCAAATTTATTGGGATGCTTCTAGTTTTAGAATTGTCTTCAAACTTTAATTGGAATTATAGTAAAGGGCACTTGATTTATTTTATAATATATGAAATTTTAATGTTTTGAGTTTTAGGTAACATGTTTTTTTGTTTCCTAGAGGTGTTATTTAAAAATACAAAAAATGTAATTTTTAAAATTATATTTATATACTTTGATATTGATTAATGCATATACAAATCTCACTAGTAAATGTATAATGTACTTTAGTTCTTTTTATACAACTAAATAATAGGTTAAACACAATTAATAAATTATATTTTTTAAAAGATAATGAAAAAATATTAAAATACACATTACACCTTTACTACCTTAAAAAAAAAGGTAATTATAATATTGCCGACACCTAATTTAAAAATATCTCGGTGATAAGAGATAAAAGGAAAAAACAAATAAGTGTTCAACATGAAAGCAAAGATTAGTGACCAAATTTGATTGGTTTAATTGCAAGCTTACATGCAAATCCATAACACAATTTAGTGGAATAACAATCAAAGCTCTTCATTAGAATTTCTATTTTATGACCTAATAAATGATATACATATCTAGATATATGTAACATGAATTATTTTTATAATGGTTGGAGTGAAATGGACAATTAATGGTTTTATGACTTAATAATTAGGTTAATCTACACGCGTAAGTGTAGATATCATTTTCTTATTCCTAAAAGGTATTTTTTCATTATATTCACTCATGATCTATTATAGGTCCAAGTTATTTTTTCACTTACATAAAAATTAAAACTTGTTAAGCTCTAATCCCATAATTTTTGGGTTTGTTGTGCATTATTACATCTTTACTTTTCATAAATTAATTATTGCTCTGCCCCAAACAATAGCTATGATTGTTTTCCCCACTATAACGACACTCTTATATACAATGCACCCCTTGCTTACTGATCTTTCTTTCTCTCTTGTTGTTTTCTTGCCTGAAATCATAGTAGTGTACGAGGCACCTTTGCGGTTCCACCTTGCACTGATGCACAACGCATGTGATCCTGCACACATAATACCAGTGATCAAAATTGATCCCTTATCATGCCTTCCAAATTGTTCGAAACCTTCCTAGAAGGGTAGTTCAAATACATGTTTAAAAAAAAATGTAAGTTGATGAAATCAACTGGAATTTATGAGGGAGTACAAATATTATAAAATTTCCAAACAACGGTCATCTATTCAACAACGCATCAATGTCCTAACTTCCAGATCTTGTGACGCAAGTCACCTTACTGGAATACTTTCTTGCTTAACAATACACATGACACAAACCACAATGCTTACACGAATGAGGTGTAAAGCAGGATTCCAGAAGTGGATTTATATTACTTCTCTGAATTCTATTACAATGCGGAATAACTGTAAACAAGTAACTAACTACAATCGGCCTCAGTCGTTACAACTTAGAAGTAATTGTGGTGTGTTCTCCCTGTGTGTCGACCTCACCCTCTCCTGGTTGGCCTCGGAACTCCGAGCTATTGTCATGTCCCCTCCCATCCAACCAGCTAGATGGAGAGGATCGTGACGGTTAAACCGGGCATCTAGCCCCCATATCCATTCATTAAACAAGCATTCAAATTCAAATGAAAAAGAATGTACACATATACAAATGCATAACAGATGTGATATTAAACTGGGCGTCTAGCCCTATGAAACGTTTAACCATAAGCATGAACATAATATAACAGAGATAGATGGAACTGTATGGTTTTAAGAAAATCACATTTGAATATTAAGAATTTCACATCCATCATACATTTAAGATGTTCATCAAATAAGTAATTGCAAGTTAATACAGGGGAATACTTATCTTATGCGAAAGTAATCCCACGCAACTGGCTGTGCAACTGCAACGTTCCACCCAACCATAGGCCAGTGTGCTCCTCAATCTCTCAGAACCACTGCCACCCCCGAGCTGGGCATGATCTCTACAAGGAACCAGGGAACAGCAGACTCACACATAGCCAAGCATACACCAAGATGAGCCAAGCCAATCTGCAATTGGGTTTATCAGGCTGCTAGGACATGGAAGGGAAGAATTGCTAAGCTAGTGAGCTCCAACACAGAGCCAGGGATAACCTTGCAAGATCTATCTAGCTTGGCACCCACAATACCTACACACCCAGCACAAGGAAGTATTCTTTTCTCTGCTATACAGTCCCTCAAGCCATACCTTCCCTATCTAGTGCTCTCACGGTATGCATAGAAGAGTAACCAAAGCCCTCTTGATCTTCTTGAGAGGTTGTCTCCCCCACTAGGTTTATCAAGCCACTTCTATCCACTAGCACTCCAAACTTCAATTCACAGGTTCAAACCAAAAACGAGGATGCACACAACAGCAGAACACCATTATGGGGCAAGATAAAACGTTTTTACAGAGAGAGGCATGAGATGGGGTTTCAGCTAACTCAGGAAAACGTGGGAACCCACAAAAACGAAATGGGAAGTTGGGAAACAACCCAGGGAAGCAAAATCCGTTTTTAGAAAAACGTCCTTGGGCATTCAGGGGCAAAAACGACTTCCATATGGTCCCCAAAAACGTGGCCCTTCTCTCCCAGGCTACTATATATACAAAAACGAACTTCCAGACATGGAAAAATGCAGGATTTTGCTGAAAAATGTGAAGGGAAAGACCCGGATAGCTCCAACTGCATGAATGAGTGAAGACTGCCCATTCAGAATGGCTTTGGGCACCATTTCGTGGGTGATTTCTTGCACAAGGAGGCAAAACACGAATTTCCAGGTTGATGGCTTGCCCATGCACGAAAATGGCTTGCCCATACTTCTTCATTTCCAAGGCATTAACTGCCTTAACCAATTTCTTGGGAGAATTAAATGATTGGGTGCATGAGACAAAATGGGTAGTTGGTGGTTTATGGGTTTCCCCATTGACACATGGATTAATACCATTGGCTCAAGGGTTTGAATAGTTTCCCTCCCTTTTCCTTGTAGATTCATGCCCCATCTCTTTTGTTGCATTGCATAGCCGGTTGTGGGTCTTTCATTATAAATTCGAAATTTACATGATGTCTTATTTACATTGTGCCCATCTCGCACAAGAACCATAGGCACCTATTTTAATTGCCGATACATAAACGCTAAATCAATGGTGGGGCCTTGGCCTTGAGCTCCTCACCATGGTTAAATATCAGTATTTACATCATTTACAAAGGGGGGTCAAAATGGGGACGTGACAGCTATGGCTGGATCTCAACTCTCCTCAGCGGCCGGTGTGATTCTTCACAACTCCTCTCGACTCCGCTCTCTGATGTTGCCGATCAAAGACTGAAGATCCCCTTACTGGTTTCCTCTCCTTCATCTTCTACCCTGCTGGTGTTGTTCCCGAGATTACTGCAATCCTCGAGACACGCATCCTCTTGTCCGTCGATCCTTCGAAATACTACAGACCTGCAACTGTCATCTCCCAACCGTGCTGCACAGCCTCTGTCCATGATGTCACCTGTCATGTCCTTCACCTACTTGCAATAACTGTAGTAACTTCCTCAACAACCTTGAACGACTACCAGGTATAGTTCTTTGACTTTCTGTACTTTCGACCCTACCACAATAGTCGGTCACATGTCGACCTTCTTGTTGGCTTGCTTCTCACCTTCTTTGGTTCGCTAGTCCTCCCCTTCCTCCGTGCTTGGCTCCGCTAGACCTCTCGCGTCGTAGCTCGACCACTTGACGACTATCCAATGTCTTACTCCACCCGTCGTCTATCGACCATTTCCTGTCGACTCTCAACCCCTTTCAATGTCTGCTGCGTTGCTCCAGTCGGTCGCACTTTGACTGCTTTTGATTGACTTGTTGACTTCAACAAGTCAACCTGCTCCCTAGACCAGTGGTCATCGAAACTCCCGCTGGTTGGCTCCCTTCTGTCGATCAACTTCGACTGATCTTCCTAGGCCTCGATTCTCTTGCATCAAACTCCCCAGGTGAAAAAGAATTCGACTACCCTGTCAGTCTCCTGAACTCTTCTTCGGAGATCCATGTCGCTTCCCGCAACTCATTATCCTTCCATCGCACTAAGTATTCTTTCTTCCATGCGCTACATGTTCATCCAACTACGCGTTCTTCGATTACTTCTGCGATCTCATCTTTGGGTTGATCTGCAATTTGGTTTGTCGAGTCGATACCTATCGCTTCTTTGCTTCCGCTGCTTGACCCTTCTTCAAATTTGTACAGATCTGGAATGTTAAACATTGCTGAAATGTTCAAGTCTTCTGGCAATTCCAACACATAAGCATTGTCCGAAATCTTCTTCAGAATATTGCATGGTCCTATCTTCTTCAGCTTCAACTTGTTGTATGTATATGTCAGAAATATTTCCTTATGTAGACATGCATAGACCCAGTCCCTTTCTTGGAACAATTGTAGCATTTTTTTCGTGTCGGCCCTCAACTTGTATGATGCGTTACTCTGTTCTATGCGTTTCCACACATTTTCATGAACTTCATGCATATGCTCTGTGAACAATTGTGCATCCACACTCTTCTTGGTTTCTCTTGGCAACTCGACCAAATCTACCACTCTGTGTGGGCTTCTCCCTTGAACAATATGAAATGGTTTCAATCCTGTCGACTGATTCACAGAATTGTTATATGCAAACTCTGCCTGTGCCAACACATTTTCCCACTGCTTGGGTCTGTCGACTGCTAGACATCTAAGAAGGTTTCCCAAAATTCTGTTAACCACCGCGGTCTGTCCATCTGTCTGCGGATGGTACGCCGAGCTAAACTGCAACTTTGTGTCCGATTTCTTCCATAGGATTCTCCAGAAATGCCCCATAAACTTGGTATCCCCATCAGATGTGATACTCTTTGGTAACCCATGCAATCTGACAATCTCATTGAAGAATAGTACAACGATCCCTGTGGCGTCACTTGTCTTTTTATATGGAATGAAATGCGCCATCTTCGTAAACTTGTCGACTACAACAAATATTGAGTCACTTCACTGCTGAGTCTTCGGCAATCCTAACACAAAATCCATTCTAAGATGCTCCCAAGGGTTATCGGGTACTGGCATCGGTGTGTAAAACCCTGTGTTCCGACTCCTTCCCTTTGCCAACTGGCAAACTTGACATTGTTGAACCCACTTTCCGACATCTGTCGACATCCCTGGCCATAAATACTTTTCGTCAACCAATGCTTTGGTCTTGTTGATGCCACAGTGCCCTGCTAACCTGCCATTATGAAATTCTCAGATTAGGTTCTCTCTTACTGATCCTCTCGGAATGCACAACTGACTTCCCCTGAACTGATAGCCTTCTTGAATGAAGTAACTCAGATATGGAGTCCTGTCGATACTCCAAGGTTCAGGACAAGCCTTCCATGCTTTCACAAAATCCTCGTCAGTCTCATACTCTGTCTTTATTGACTCTATCCCTGTTGCCTGAACTGTCATCGTGTTCAGTAGTGCAAATCTCCTACTGAAGGCATCGCCAACTTTATTCAACTTTCCTGACCTATGTCGCAACACAAATGTATACCTCTGAAGTAGTTCCACCCACTTCATGTGTTGTTGATCCAATTTCGACTGAGTGTTCAAATACCTCAGTGCTTGGTGATCTGTGTATAACACAAATTCCTTGGGAAACAAATAATGCCTCCACTTCTTCAGTGCTTGAATGATAGCATAAAACTCCTGGTTGTAGATTGAATACTTCTGCTTCTCCCCATTCAACTTTTCACTAAAGAATGCAATTGGTTGGCCCTCCTGGCTCAACACTGCTCCAATTGTCGTTCCACTCACATCACAATCAAACTGGAAAACTTTGTCAAAGTCTGCGAGCACCAAGAATGGGCTCTCAGTGACCTTTTCCTTCAACTCATCGAAATCTCTCTGGGATTCGTCCGTCCACTTGAACTCACCCTTTCTCATGCATTTTGTCAATGGTGCACAAATTCGACTGAATCCCCGAATGAACTTCCGGTAGAAACTAGCAAGTCCATGGAAAGTCCTTACTCCAGTCATACTTGTCGATTCCGGCCAATCCTCTATTGCCTTCAGCTTCTTTGGGTCCATCACCAACCCTTTACTCGATATTAAAAACCCAAAGTACACCAAATTTCTTCTTCATGAAGAAACACTTTTACAAGTTCACCATCAGCTTTTCTTCCTGCAATTTCTGCAATACCTGTTGAATGTGCTCCAAGTGCTCTACCTTGGTTCAATTGAAAATCAGGATGTCGTGTAAATAGACTACAACAAACTTTCCTAAAAACGGCTTCAACACCTCATTCATCAACCTCATGAATGTGTTGGGTGCATTAGTCAACCCAAATGGCATGACTAACCACTCATATAACCCTTCCTTTGTCTTGAATCCTGTCTTCCATTCATCACCTTCTCTGACCCTAATCTACTGATAACCACTCTTCAGGTCTATCTTTGTGAAGTATGTCGGTCCACTCATGCAATCCATCAAGTCATCCATTCTCGGTAATGGAAACCAATACTTGATCGTGATCCTGTTGATGGCTCTGGAGTTTGTACACATCCTCCATCTCCTCCCTTCTTCAGTGTCAATACCGTTGGTATTGCACATGGGCTCAGACTTTCTCTGATTAACCCTCTGTCCAACAACTCTTGGACCTGTCGATTGAGTTCTTGTCCCTCTGTCAGACTCATCCTGTATGGTGCTTTGTTTGGAAGACTCGATCCTGGAATCAAGTCGATCTGATGGGATATGCTCCTGGTTGACGGCAATCCCGTCGATTTATCATCAGCCATTATGTCACTAAACTCTTCGAGCAACTCCTTGATTTCGACTAGAATATTCTCCTCCCTGTTTGTCCTTTCGACATATGGTCCCTTTGGAATGATCGCAAAACATCCCGACTATTTTTCCTATTTTGCAAGGAATTCTTTCGCTGTGCTCATCAACACTCGCTTCTCCCAAAGATTTCTCTCGCCGTGCTTACTGTCGGTTGGCTTTTCTCGCCTCGTCTTAAGAGTCCTATTCACGCCATTCTTCCATATTGTGATTGTGTTGGCTTGACCATCATAGATAATTTTCCGATCATATTGCCATGGAGTTCCTAACAACAGATGGCATGCATCCATGGGAACTACATCGCATAGTACACTGTCTTCTAATCCTTCAACTCGGAATTTGATTAGGCACTGTCTTGTCACCTTGACATGGTACCCTTTCTGCAACCATGAGATCCTGTAGGGTTGTGAGTGTTCTCGACACTTCAACCCGATCTTGTCGATGACTTTCGTTGACACAAGATTCTCCGTGCTTCCACACTCAACTATGCTTTTGCAACGCCATTCGCCAATCCGCACCTTTGTCCGAAAGATCGCCTTCCTTTGTGTTGGCTCCATTGGGTCGCGTTGATCTTCCTAGATCAAGGCTCTCTAAACCGTCATATTCCGATTCTTCTTCTTTTCACCTCCACTGCTGTTGGATGCCGATTCTTCCCTCTCGTCGACTTGCTCATCCTTTCAACGTCTGGGTTTTGGCTCCTCTGCAGCATGTAGGTTCACTGGGCATTCATATGCCTTGTGTCCCGTTCCTCGACAGTTGTAATATATTATGGCTGGTTTGTTAGCTCCTTTCTTATCGGATGGACCACTTCGACCATACGCACCTCGACCGCGGTTCTCACGACCATCACGTCGGTTCTCTTGCGCTTTCTCCCGTGTCGATGTCCCTTCTGCGTGTCAACTATCTTTGACACTTTCCTTCCTGTACCCGCTACTTTGGCCTTTCGCGGAGATAGTTTTTGCACCCCGACCAGTCATCCTTCCCCTGGTCGCTACAGATTTTCTTGACTGTTTCTCTTCTGCCTTCAGAGCCAACTGGTAGGCTTCACCAACTGCTCTGAATCTTGACATGCTGAGTTCATCCTGGATAGCATATTTTAAGCCATTCACATACCTGGCGATAGCTTCTTCTGCTTCATCAGTTTGTCATGACCGAATCGACAATCGGTAGAACTCCTATGTGTACTCCTTCATGGTCATCTCTTTTTGTCGAAAGTTCTGTAACTTCCTGAACAAGGAAATCACATAGTCATTTGGCAAGAATTTTCCCTTTAGCTTGGAAACCATTCTGTCCCAACACTTAATTTTCTCCTTGCCTTTCTTGAGTCTGTCAGCCTATACGTTGTCCCACCACAACGAGGAATGACCTTTCAACCTCAGTCATGTAGTCTTAACCTGTTTAGGATCCTCAATTTGCTCTATGTTGAATTATTTCTCCATCTCTCTGAACTAGTCGATCAAATCTTCTAGGTCCAAGCTTCCTGAGTACGTACGCACATCTATCTTCGCCCGACCTCTCATATATATTAGAAGTTTGATTACTTTTTCCTCTAGTTCCTCTACGGCTTCTTCCCTAGCTTCCACTTCTTCGACTTCCTCGTCACTGTGGTCTAGTGCCTCAGGAAAACAACCACACCTCTTGCTTTCTTTGATCGCGGCGACTTCATTTGCCAAAGTTCGCATCGTCCTGATGCATTCGTCGAACATTTCACGATCCACCGTGACGGCTGCTGCACCACATGCTCTTCGTCCTCAGACATTAATGCCTCTATGAGCCATTTTCAACCTCTATTGGAACTCTCACATGTCCAATCGCAACTGGACTTTAGACAAGTTGTGCACAACTCTACCCAACCGCAGCTAGAGCTGTCCAACTCACTTGCAGGCTCAATATAATGAACGTCCCACGAACTAGAAAGATTCTTTTGCTCTGATACCAATTGACGCAAGTCAGGTTGGTATAGTCGTCTTTCAAACCGGGCTTTCTTCGGGGCTCTGATCTGCTGCGATCCGCGCTCTGATACCAACTGATGGAAGTCAGGTTGGAATAGTCATCTTTCCAATCGGGCTTTCTTTCGGGCTTTGATACCAACTGACGCAAGTCACCTTACTGGAATACTTTCTTGCTTAACAATACAAACGACACAAACCACAATGCTTACACGAACGAGGTGTAAAGCAGGATGCCAGAAGTGGCTTTATATTACTTCTCTAAATTCAGTTACAATGCGGAATAACTGTAAACAAGTAACTAACTACAATCGGCCTTAGTCGTTACAACTTAGAAGTAACTATGGTGTGTTCTCCCTGTGTGTCGATCTCACCCTCTCATGGTTCGCCTTGGAACTCTGAGCTATAGCTCGATCTCAACTCTCCTCCTCAGCGGCAGGTGTGATTCTTCACAACTCCTCTCGGATCTGCTCTCTGATGCTGCTGATCAAAGAATGAAGATCCCCTTACTGGTTTCCTCTCTTTCGTCTTCTACCCTGCTGGTGTTGTTCCCGAGATTACTGCAATCCTCTAGACACACATCCTCTTATCTGCGATCCTTTGAAATCCTGCAGACCTGCAACTGTCAGCTCCCAATCGTGCTGCAAAGCCTCTATCCATGACGTCACCTGTCATGTCCTTCACCTACTTGCAATAATTGTATTAAATTCATCAGCAACCTTGAATGGCTACCAGGTACAGTTCCTTGACTTTTTGTCCTTCCCACCCTGCCACAGTAATCGGTCACATCTCGACCTTCTTGTTGGCTTGCTTCTCAGCTTTTGCAGTTCGCCAGTCCTCCCCCTCCTTCGTGCTTGGCTCCGCGAAACCTGTCGCGTCGTAGTTTGACCACTTGTAGACTCCCCAATGTCTTACTCCACTCGTCGTCTATCGACCATTTCCTGTTGACTCTTGACCCGTTTTAACGTCCGCTGCGCTGCTCCAGTCGGTCGCACTCCGACTGCTTCTGCTCGACTTGTTGACTTCGACAAGTCAACCTGCTCCCCGGACCAGTGGTGATCGGCACTCCCGCTGGTCGGCTTGCTTCTGTCGATCAACTTCGACTGATCTTCCTAGGTCCCGATGCTCCTGCATCATCTTGGTTTCTTAATGGCTATCGTGCGTTCGATATTATATGAGAATGGATGTTGATCATGGGACCGATTCACAATTTATCATCCATTACTTTCCTTTCGCATCTAAAGAATAAAATAATTTGTACTCACTATTGTTCTCATATATTCCTTGATATTATTTTCATAGCATTGAATCCAAATAGCTCTTTCCTGGAAACGTTTATCACCATATTGACATACGCACCATTTGAAGTGTTACATGAATGCGAGATTATCAAAGAATCTTGGAAAATGTTTGGTTCTAAATCCGCGTTGGAATTCAGGTATTATTGACATTGATGATCCCTCTAGATATGAAAATCGGTATCACAGTAATTTAAAAACATAGTGTGCTCACATTGCACATTCACTATAAGATGGTTTCCTATGATATTATTTCCTCCACTCTTGACTTCCAAAAACACAAAAGCAATTCATGGGTTATGAGTCAAAATTGTTATGGAATTAGAAACGTAAAAGAAAGATTAGATGCAACTGTGTGACCTAGTAATGATTTCGAGAATTGACAATATACATGGAGAAAGATGAAGAAAATGAGGCCACCTCTCTTTATTCATGTTCAAAAATTACTTCTCTCTATAGGTATATAACGTGTTGATTCTTTGCACCGAGAGGAGTGAGGTGTTCTACAGCCCAGTATGGGGGTGATGTTGTAATGTTCGTGCCTAACAAAATAATTAAAAAATTTAATGTCACCTCATAAAATAAAAAATTATAGAAAGTATTTAAAAAAAATCCATGTTGGCTCATAAAATAAAATATTATGAAAAGTGATTTATGTTCGTCTATAAAATAAAAACTTAACACTTAAACACGGATCTATAAATCAAGAGAAATCAAATTTCTCGACTTTAAATTTAAAAAAAAATAGACCTCAAGAAATTGGATCCGTCTCGGTGCTTGATAGATGCGGGTTGAAGACAGATCTATGGTGGTAGTTAGTTTGATGCAATGTTAATGCACAATTTTTCTTTGTTTAATCCAGAACTATGGTAATAAAATTGTTTGGGATAAAAAATCTCTTTGAAGCTAAATGAATGTTGTTAACATGTATGTTATTGATTATTGTAAAATATGAACATGTGAAAAATGGATATTGTGAACATCACAAAGCCTAAAATCGAGATTATACTAGTGAGGTTTGCGATTTAGTTGGTTCAATATTTTGCACCATCAAATCCTTATTCCTATGTTCTCTAGAATATCCATTCCCCTTTTCCAAATTCTATGAGTGTTTATCTACCAACGTCTTCCACTTTATTCTTGTCGTTTCTAGAAAAATTTAGATGAGTGTGATGATACTTTGTGTGTCAAATATTTGGAGAATTCCAAGTGGTTATGTTTCCTTCTATCTTATCTTGAGGCTCCTCCAAGGATCATTAGGATATTACTATCTTTTCCAAAATTTTGATGAACTATATTTGTTAAAATGGTTTAAAATTCTAAAAATAAGAACTTCCATATTCATGTTTTAATCAAATAAAGGAAAACTTAGCTGTTCATCTTTCCAGCAACCTAATGGAACTATACCTTTCAATGAAATTAGGTAGAAAATTTTGACGAAAGAAATAGTAGAATTTCTCTACTTTTCAAGTTTGATTGAAATGATCATTGAATCCAACAATCTCCATGCCATGTGCGGCTGCTTATTACTTTAGAGCTAGGTACATAGAGCTCATGGATGAGTTTATTATGTATCATTAGTTAATTAGGTGCTTATTTGATTTAATAAATCAGTGTTAAATGGTTCACATATAAATGTTGGTTGAGTCGTAAAATTTGAAACAATAATTGTGACAATTTATTGACAGTTGTTTTGATGATTAACATGAACCAGTAATGACTATTTAGTGATGAGTTGTTGGGGTGATTAACATGACTTAAAGACTATTTAGTGATGAGTTGTTTGGATGATTAGCATGATTCAATGAATCTTGAATGGCTGATGTAATTAAAATTAATCACTTCATTAATTAAATATTGATCCAATTTAATAAAATTGGTTTACATGGTGAGATTCAATCCCACCATGCATCAACACCTATATATGTATAACACATATACATCTATAAATGTACAGCTATATATGTATGTATGTATGAAAAGATTAATAAATGATTTTAGCAAATTTATTGGGATGCTTCTAGTTTTAGAATTGTCTTCAAACTTTAACTGGAATTATAGTAAAGGGCACTTTAATTTTTTTATAATATATGAAATTTTAATGTTTTGAGTTTTAGGTAACATGTTTTTTTGTTTCATAGAGGTGTTATTTAAAAATACAAAAAATGTAATTTTTAAAATTATATTTATATACTTTGATATTGATTAATGCATATACAAATCTCACTAGTACTAATACTACCCGAATGTATAATGTACTTTACTTCTTTTTATACAACTAAATAATAGGTTAAAGACAATTAATAAATTATATTTTTTAAAAGATAATGAAAAAATATTAAAATACACATTACACCTTTACTACCTTAAAAAAAGGTAATTATAATATTGCCGACATCTAATTTAAAAATATCTCGGTGATAAGAGATAAAAGGAAAAAACAAATAAGCATTCAACATGAAAGCAAAGATCAGTGACCAAATTTGATTGGTTTAATTGCAAGCTTACATGCAAATCCATAACACAATTTAGT
Source organism: Larix kaempferi (assembly GCA_027924585.1). Taxonomy (NCBI): domain Eukaryota; kingdom Viridiplantae; phylum Streptophyta; class Pinopsida; order Pinales; family Pinaceae; genus Larix; species Larix kaempferi. The sequence goes on from BSBM01000506.1 coordinate 9,604,748, forward strand.
GGAATAACAATCAAATCTCTTCATTAGAATTTCTATTTTATGACCTAATAAATGATATACATATCTAGATATATGTAACATGAATTATTTTTATAATGGTTGGAGCGAAATGGACAATTAATGGTTTTATGACTTAATAATTAGGTTAATCTACACGCGTAAGTGTAGATATCATTTTCTTATTCCTAAAAGGTATTTTTTCATTATACTCACTCATGATCTATTATAGGTCCGAGTTATTTTTTCACTTACATAAAAATTAAAACTTGCTAAGCTCTAATCCCATAATTTTTGGGTTTGTTGCGCATTATTACATCTTTACTTTTCATAAATTAATTATTGCTCTGCCCAAACGATGGCTATGATTGTTTCCCCCCCTATAACGACACTCTTATATACAATTCACCCCTTGCTTACTGATCTTTCTTTCTCTCTTGTTGTTTTCTTGCTTGAAATCATAGTAGTGTACGGGGCACCTTTGCGGTTCCACCTTGCACTGATGCACAACGCATGTGATTCTACACACATAATACCAGTGATAAAAATTGATCCCTTCTCATGCCTTCCAAATTGTTCGAAACCTTCCTAGAAGGGTAGTTCAAAATACATGTTTAAAGAAAAATGTAAGTTGATGAAATCAACTGGGATTTATGAGGGAGTACAAATATTATAAAATTTCCAAACAGCGGTCATTTATTCAACAACGCATCAATGTCTTGACTTCAAGATCTTGTGACGCAAGTCACCTTATTGGAATACTTTCTTGCTTAACAATACAAATGACACAAACCACAATGCTTACACGAACGAGGTGTAAAGCAGGATGCCAGAAGTGGCTTTATATTACTTCTCCGAATTCTGTTACAATGCGGAATAACTCTAAACAAGTAAATAACTACAATTGGCCTCAGCCGTTACAATGTAGAAGTAACTGTGGTGTGTTCTCCCTGTGTTTCGACCTCACCCTCTCCTGGTTCACCTCGAAACTCTGAGCTATGGCTCGATCTCAAATCTCCTCCTCAGCGGCCGGTGTGATTCTTCACAATTCCTCTCGGCTTTGCTCTCTGATGCTGCTGATCAAAGACTGAAGATCCCCTTACTGGTTTCCTCTCCTTCATCTTCTACCCTGCTGGTGCTGTTCCCGAGATTATTGCAATCCCTAAGACACGCATCCTCTTGTCCGTCGATCCTTCCAAATCCTGCAGACCTGCAACTGTCAGCTCCCAACCATGCTGCACAACCTCTATCCATGATGTCACCTATCATGTCCTTCACCTACTTGCAATAACTGTATTAACTTCCTCAGCAACCTTGAATGGCTACCAGGTACAGTTCCTTGACTTTCTATCCTTCCGACCCTGCGATAGTATTCCGTCACATCTCGACCTTCTTGTTGGCTTTCTTCTCACCTTCTGCCATTCGCCAGTCCTCCCCTTCCTCCACGCTTGGCTCTGCCAAACCTCTCGCATCGTAGCTTTACCACTTGACGACTACTCGATGTCTTACTCCACCCATTGTCTATCGACCATTTCCTGTCGACTCTCGACTCCTTTCAACGTCCGCTGCGCTGCTCCAGTCGATCGCACTTTGACTGCTTCTCATCGACTTGTTGAATTTAACATGTCAACCCGCTCCCTAGACCAGTGGTCATCGACACTCCTGCTAGTAGGCTCCCTTCCGTCGATCAACTTCGACTAATTTGCCTAGGCCCCGATGCTCTTGCATCAGACTCCCCAGGTGAAAAAGAATTCGACTGCCCCGTCAGTCTCCTGAACTCTTCTTCAGAGATCCATGTCCCTCCCCTTAAATCATCATCCTTCCATCGCACTAAGTATTCTTTTTTCTGTGCGCTGCACGTTCGTCCAACGATGCGTTCTTCGATTACTTCTGCGATCTCATCTTTGTGTTGATATGGGATTTGGTTTGTCGAGTTGATACCTATCGCTTCTTTGTTTTTGCTGCTTGACCCTTCTTCCAATTTGTGTAGCTCTGGAACGTTGAACGTTGCTGAAATGTTCAAGTCTTCTGGCAATTCCAACACATAAGCGTTGTCCGAAATCTTCTTCAGAATTCTGCATGGTCCTATCTTCTTCAGCTTCAACTTGTTGTATGTACCTGTCAGCAATGTTTCCTTCTGTAGACATGCATAGACCCAGTCCACTTCTTGGAACAATTGTAGCCTTTTTTTCGTGTCGGCCCTCAACTTGTATGATGCGTTACTCTGTTCTATGCGTTTCCGCACATTTTCATGAACTTCATGCATATGCTCTGTGAATGATTCTGCATCCGCACTCTTCCTGGTTTCTCTTGGAAACTCGACCAAATATACCACTCTGTGTGGGCTTCTCGCCTGAACAATATGAAATGGTTTCATCCCTGTCGACTGATTCACAGAATTGTTATATGCAAACTCTGCCTGTGCCAACACATTTTCCCACTGCTTGGGTCTGTCGGCTGCTAAACATCTCAGAAGGTTTCCCAAACTCCTGTTAACCACCGCGGTCTGTCCATCTGTCTGTGGATGGTACACCGAGCTAAACTGCAACTTTGTGTCCAGTTTCTTCCATAGGGTTCTCCAGAAATGCCCCATAAACTTGGTATCCCCATTAGACGTGATACTCTTTGGTAACTCGTGCAATCTGACTATCTCCTTCAAGAATAGTATAACGATCCCTGTGGTGTCACTCGTCTTTTTACATGCAATGAAATGCACCATCTTCGTAAACCTGTCGACTACAACAAATATTGAGTCGCTTCACTGCTGAGTCTTCGGAAATACTAACAAAAAATCCATTCTAAGATGCTCCCAAAGGTTATCGGGTACTGGAAATGGTGTGTACAACCCTGTGTTCCGACTCCTTCCCTTTGCCAACTAGCAAACTTGACATTGTCGAACCCACTTTTCGACATCTGTCGACATCCCTGGCCAGAAATACTTTTCGTCAACCAATGCTTTGGTCTTGTCGATGCCAAAGTGCCTTGCTAACCCGCCATTATGAAATTCTCAGATTAGGTTCTCTCTTACTGATCCTCTCGGAATGCACAACTGACTTCGCCTGAACTGATATCCTTCTTGAATGAAGTAACTTAGATATGGAGTCCTATCGATACTCCAAGGTTCATGACAAGCCTTCCATGCTTTCGCAAAATCCTTGTCGGTCTCATACTCTGTCTTTATTGACTCTATCCCTGTTTCCTGAACTGTTGTCGTGTTCAGTAGTGCAACTCTCCTACTCAAGGCGTCGCCAACTTTATTCAACTTGCCTGATCTATGTCGCAACACGAATGTATACCTCTGAAGTAGTTCCACCCACTTCATGTGTCGTTGATCCAATTTCGACTGAGTGTTCAAATACCTCAGTGCTTGGTGATCTGTGTATAACACAAATTCCTTGGGAAACAAATAATGCCTCCGCTTCTTCAGTGCTTGAATGATAGCATAAAACTCCTGTTTGTAGACAGAATACTTCTGCTTCGCCTCATTCAACTTTTCACTAAAGAATGCAATTGGTCGGCCCTCCTGGCTCAACACTGCACCAAGAATGGGCTCTTAGTGACCTTTTGCTTCAACTCATCAAAATCTCTCTGGACTTCGTCCATCCACTTGAACTCACCCTTTCTCATGCATTCTGTCAATGGGGCACAAATTTGACTGAATCCCCGAATGAACTTTCGGTAGAAACTAGCAAGTCCATGGAAATTCCTTACTCTAGTCGTACTTGTCGGTTCCGGCCAATCCACTATCGCTTTCAGCTTCTCTGGGTCCATCACCAACCCTTTACTCGAGATTAAAAACCCCAAGTACACCAATTTCTTCTTCATGAAGAAATACTTTTGCAGGTTCACCATCAGCTTTTCTTCCTACAATTTCTGCAATACCTGTCGAACGTGCTCCAAGTGCTCTGCCTTGGTTCGATTGTAAATCAAGATGTCATCTAAATAGACTACGACAAAATTTCCCAAAAACAGCTTTAGCATCTCATTCATCAACCTCATGAACGTGTTGGGTGCATTAGTCAACCCAAATGGCATGACTAACCACTCATATAACCCTTCCTTTGTCTTGAATCCTGTCTTTCATTCATCTCCTTCTCTGACCCTAATCTGTTGATATCCACTCTTCAGGTCTATCATTGTGAAGTATGTCGCTCCACTACGCAATCCATCAAGTCATCCATTCTCAGTAATGGAAACCGATACTTGATCGTGATCCTGTTGATGGCTCTGGAGTTTGTACACATCCTCCATTCTCCTCCCTTCTTCAGTGTCAATACCGTTGGTATTGCATATGGGCTCAGACTTTCTCTGATTAACCCGCTTTCCAACAACTCTTGGACCTGTCAGTTGAGTTCTTGTCCCTCTGTCGGACTCATCCTATATGGTGCTTTGTTTGGAAGACTCGATAATGGAATCAAGTTGATCTGATGGGATATGCTCTTGGTCGGTGGCAATCCCATCGGTTTCTCATCAGCCATTATGTCACTAAACTCTTCGAGCATCTCCTCGATTTTGACCAGAATATTCTCCTCCATGGTTGTCCTTTTGATATATGGTCCCGTTGGAATGATTGCAAAACATCCTGACTATTTTTCCTCTTCTGCAAGGAATTCTTTCGCTGTGCTCATCAACACTCGCTTCTCCCAAAGATTTCTCTCGCTGTGCTTACTGTCGGCTGGCTCTTCTTGCCTCAGCTTAAGAGTCCTCTTCACGCCATTCTTCCATATTGTGATTGTGTTGGCTCGACCATCATAGATCATTTTCCGATCATATTGCCATGGCCTTCCTAACAATAGATGGCATGCATCCATGGGAACTACATCGCATAGTACATTGTCCTCTAATCCTTCAACTCGAAAGTTGATCAGGCACTGTCTTGTCCCCTTGACATGGTGTCCTTTCTGCAACCACGAGATCTTGTAGGGATGTGGGTGTTCTCGACACTTCAACCTGATCTTTCCGATGAATTCCGTTGACACAAGATTCTCTGTGCTTCCACAATCAACTATGGTTTTGCAACGCCATTCACCAACCCGCACCTTCGTCTGAAAGATTGCCTTCCGCTGTGCTGGCTCCATCGGGTCACGTTGATCTTCCTGGATCAAGGCTCTCTAAACCGTCATATTCTGATTCTTCTTCTTTTAACCTCCACTGCTGTCGGATGCCGATTCTTCCCTCTCGTCGACTTGCTCATCCTTTCGACACTGGGGTTTCGGCTCCTCTGTAGCATGTAGGTTCTCTGGGCATTCATATGCCTTTTGTCCCGTCCCTCGACACTTTTAATAGATTATGGCTGGTCTGTTAGCTCCTTTCTTTTCGGATGGACCACTTCGACCATGCGCACCTCGACCGTGGTTCTCATGACCATCGCATCGGTTCTCTTGCGATTTCTCCCGTGTCGATGTCCCTTCTGCGTGTCGACTATCTTCAACACTTTCCTTCCTGTACCCGCTACTTTGGCCTTTCCCAGAGATAGTTTTTGCACCCCGACCAGTCATCCTTCCCCTGGTCGCTACGGAATTTCTTGACAGTTTCTCTTCTGCCTTAAGAGCCAACTACTCTGAATCTCGACATGCTGAGTTCATCTTGGATAGCATATTTTAAGCCGTTCACATACCTGGCGACAGCTTCTTCTCCTTCATCAGTTTGTCCTGACCGAATCGATAATCGATAGAACTCCTCCGTGTACTCCTTCACAGTCATCTCTTTCTGTCGAAAGTTTTGTAACTTCGTGAACAAGGAAATCACATAGTCATTTGGCAAGAATTTTCCCTTCAGCGTGGCAACCATTCTGTCCCAGGACTTAATTTTCTCCTTGCCTTTCTTGAGTCTGTCAGCCTGTACGTTGTCCTACCATAACGAGACATGACCTTTCAACCTCAGACATGCAGTATTAACCTGTTTAGGATCCTCAATCTGCTCTATGTCGAATTATTTCTCCAGCTCTTTGAACTAGTCGATCAAATCTTCAGGGTCCAAGCTTCCAGAGTACGTACGCTCGTCTATCTTCGCCCAACCTCTCATATCTGTTAGAAGTTTGATTACTTTTTCCTCTGGTTCCTCTACGGCTTCTTCCCTAGCTTCCACCTCTTCGACTTCCTCGTCGCTGTGGTCTAGCGCCTCAGGAAAACTAACACGACTCTGGCTTTCTTTGATCGTGGTGACTTCATTTTTCAAAAATCGCATCGTCCTAATCCATTCGTCGAACATTTCACGATCCACCATGACGGCTGTTGCGCCACGTGCTCTTCGTCCTCAGACATTAATGCCTCTGTGATCCATTTTGAACCTCTGCTGGATCTCTCACACGTCCAATCGCAACCAGACTTTGACAAGTCCTTCACAACTCTACCCAACCGCAGCTGGAGCTGTCCAACTCACTTGCAGGCTCAATATCATGAACATCCTGTTAAGATTTAATATGCTAAGATATAAAATAGCAGCATTACATTCCATTTCAAAAGAATAGCATATACAGGATCACTGAAGAAACAACAAGCACAGCATAAACACAAGTGACACAGATTTATCCTGGGAAACCCTCATGGGGTAGAAAACCCAGCAAAGCTTCCTCAATATAGATGACCAGCAATATACAAAGATGCAAACCCTGAGCATAAGCTCCTTCTTCTCCACAGCAGACCTCTCCTCCACAAGTGCGCCATTCTCAAGTGAGTGAGTGTGTCAAATGAGGAACACACCTCCTCTATTTATACACTACTCCGACTTTTCTTTTACACAAGACATGTAGGCTCGTATTTAACCATTGGGTTAAATAACCCATTACAACTAATTGGGATGACCCCTCTAGGGTGGTCTAATAACCCTTTGACCCACATAACACATACAGGGCCGACCCCCACTAGGGAATTCTAATAACCCAAGTTACCACATTCCGACAGAGGAATAAACATCTCCGAATATACAATAACATCTTCACGGAGGAATGAAACATCTCCGGAATAATAAAGTACAAATATAATATTCTTTGAAGTTACAATATCTCAACACTCCCCCTTAACGAGAAGGATATTATAACAACATCTGCACGAGTAAGGAGTCATCAACATCATACATGATACATCTATAAATCATTGGAAGCTTTCTCAACATCATCAGTAACTCAAGCAGTTACTGGAATATCTTCAATACTGGAACATCAACATCTTCAGTACTGAGTCTTTATCTTCTGCAACACTCAAACAGCTACAGCAACATCAATATTTGAATCCTCACAATCGTCAGCATCGTCATCACACGATCATCAGCATCGTCATCACACAATCATCAGCATCGGGATCATCTCTATCTACAACATCTGGATCATCTCGATCTACAGCATCTGGATCATCACGATCTACAGCATCTGGATCGTCTCAATCTACAATATCTGGATCATCTCGATCTATAGCATCTGGATCATTTCGATCTACAGCATTTGGATCATCTGTATTAGTATCCTCACCAATACATTTATCATCAAAACATGTATTCTTACTAATACATCTATTATCAAAAGCATGTATTCTCACTAATACATCTATCATCAAAAGCATGTATTCTCACTTAATACATCTATCATCAAAAGCATGTATTCTCACTAATACATCTATCATCAAAAGCATGTATTCTCACTAATACATCTATCATCAATACATAGCAGCATACCCTGCAACACACATGATCATATTACAGGATGATCAATCTCGCTCTCTTTAGGACATAGGTCCATGGATGATACAATCCAGATCAAGTTCCAGGATGATCAGTCCTTATCACTTTAAGACAAGTCTCATGTCTAGGGATGATGCAATCCCATCCGTACATTTAGGACTATGTCCAAGGATGACTTAATCCTCAACCGTACATTTAGGACCATGTCCAAGGATGACTTAATCCTCAACCGTACATTTAGGACCACGTCCAAGGATGACTTAATCCTCAACCGTACATTTAGGACTATGTCCAAGGATGACTTAATCCTCACCTGTCCACTATGGACTTCATTCTCGGAGACATATGTCTACGGCTCTCTTTAGGACTGAAGTCCAGGGATGATCCAATCCCCTCATGTCCACCAAGGAATTCATTCTCGAAGACATACGTCTACGGCTCTCTTTAGGACTGAAGTCCAGGGATGATCCAATCCCCTCATGTCCACCAAGGACTTTATTCTTGAAGACATACGTCTATGGCTCTCTTTAGGACTGAAGTCCAGGGATGGTCCAATCCCCTATCATGTACCTTTTGAATCGAGGTCCAGGGATGATCCAGTCCTATCATGTACCTTTTGAACCGAAGTCCAGGGACGATCCAGTCCTATCATTCAATTCTCGGAGACCTCATGTCTATGGCTCAATTCACAGGACCAAAGTCTGAGGACGATCCAATCCCCTTACCTGTTCATTCAGGATTTTATTCTCGGAGACATCTTGTCTACGACTCAATTCACAGGACCAAAGTCCGAGGACGATCCAATCCCCTTACTCGTTCATTCAGGATTTTGTTCTCGGAGACATCTTGTCTACGGCTCAATTCACAGGACCAAAGTCTGAGGACGATCCAATCCCCTTACCTGTTCATTCAGGATTTTGTTCTCGGAGACATCTTGTCTACGGCTCAATTCACAGGACTAAAGTCTGAGGACGATACAATCCCCTTCTTTCTCGGAGACATCTATCTACGGATCCTTTTAGAACATATGTTCAAGGATGATGCAATCCCATTGTCAACTTAGACCCTATCTAAAGACCATCCACTAACCTCTCTATTGGCATCACCAATAAAGGTAACCACATCATCGACCTCTCTGTCGATGCAGGAAATCTCATCATAAGTGACCACATCACTCCCCCTTTCGAGGAGAGTCCTTCTGAACTACACCAAGCTTGTCTCGGAAATATTCAAACTTTTACTTGAGGTAGAGGTTTGGTTAGTACATCGGAAACTTGTTGACTTAAGGTAGAGGTTTGGTTAGTACATCGGATCGGTAGAAGTTTGGTTAGTACATTGGTAACTTGTTACAAATTTGAACTTTTGGTTCCTTTCCGCACCATATCTTGGAACACTAGATTCTCTTCCATCTTGATACAACTCTGTTTGTCACATAGGATCATAGTTGGGTCTATCTCTAAGTTAAACAATCCTGAAGCCATACTTCTTCATAACTTAGCAGAGCAAGCAGCCATATATTCTTCTTGTGCTAAGAGCCACACTAGATTGTTTCCTGCTCAACCACGAGATCACGGCTGATCCCAGACAATAACATCCTCTCGATGTGCTCTTCCTGTCTGATACACTTCCTACCCAATCAACATCTGTGTAGCCATCTAAAGTCATGATCTCCAAGATAGCATAGAACAAAGTCTATCGTATCCTTTAGATACCTCATCACATGCTTTGCAACTATCAGGTGAACACATCTAGTTTCCATTAGATACTGACTCAAGGTGTTCACAGCAAAGCATATATCTGACCTAGTATTTGTTAGATACATCAATGACCCAATAATTTGTCTGTACAGAGTTATATACACTAACTCTGATGAGTCATTCACTAACAGCTTCAAGTTGGAATTCATGCGAGTGGTCATTCCAACATATCAAGTCCTTTTAATATTTCTCGGCATACTTTCCCTGGTTGAGAAATATTCCTTCTGAGTCTTTCCATACTTCCACACCTAGGAAGTAATGCATCAATCTGAGATCTTTCATTTTTCATTGAATGATCTTCTGCATATCTATCTATGCCATCTCTCATTAGATGGGTCTAATGATATGAGCCTCAATATCATTTGAACTCTGTGGTGAGTTCCTTCTTGCATCCATGTCATCTGTGTATAGAAACAATATTCAACCTTGTAGCAAAGGTTGAGATCCTCATCACCCATGGTGATCATTAAGCTCATCAATTGATTATTGATCCTAGGAACCCATACAGAACCTGATTCACACTTCTTCTTTAATTACACCATTAAGAGAATGGTCTTATCTGGCCACTTGGAGCAAACATCTCATCATGATTCTCTTCCTCTTTCTAAGAGAATCTTCTAGCCACAAGCCTTCTATAGTGTGTTTGATTTGTAAATCTTTTGTTGAACATCGATCGCTTGTTCAGTGTTCATCATTCATCATGATCTTTCCTACAAATAAAAATTAAGTACATGATTAGTAATACTTCATAATCATCAAATCATATTGACATGATAACCTATTATGCATACAGATATCATTTACATAGTTATGCAACTATTTTGACCAATACTTTGGCACAACACTTTTCCATATTCTGTATGCATATAGTGGCTATCTAGATGCCTTCCATCTCTACCAGAACATACTATTGAGAGTGTGCACAGCTCTCAGCATGTCAGCAAAGAGGTTTCATTCTAGACAAGCATCAATGGAATGATTGTCCAACTTACCAATCATATGCATATTAGTAGTATACTGTTCAATGCTCTACGAATGTTTACACTCAGCATGATATATTCTAGGAATACAAATATGCATACAAGCAATATCATTTACTATTTCAAATAACAACTCAAATACTTATCTTTTATGTTTGTGTGGTTGCCTCCCGCTTGATCTTCTGTATGTCTTCTGAACTTCTATTCATTCTGTACCACTGTGCATGCTCAAGTGTGCACTAGTGTCATCCTCATGATCTCATACACAAACATACATTCATTAGTATATTCTCAATATTATCAAAACATTCTAATTCTAAATAATCTTGAATATGTATAGTCATGATCATTAGTATTCATGGTTTCAAGGAAGTCTTCTTTTACTCATGCATATTCTTGTTTGATCTAGTTAGTTAAATCATCAACCAAGATAAGAGACATAATATGCATAAACCCTTGATTGCTAACTTTATGAATAAGCATAACCAATCATACCAAGTATACTTATATAAGGGATCCTAACACAAGGTAAGATTCTAACATGACATAGGAAAACATACCTGGATTAGTATACCTGCTTAGTTATGTACAACATACCTAAACAATCTCTTTAATGATTTAGAGATCCTGAGCTAGAACCTGCATGTCTCATAGGTTAAACATTATATAACAAAGTCATACATACCTCGTAAGTGGATGAGTCTTTGTCTTCATGTTGTCATGGTCATGGAACTTGATTTGTCTTTTGTGATGTACCTGTATCTTGTTAGCAGACAACATCAACCTCACACAACACCATAATGCATAAGTACAATCATATAGCCCTAATCAATGAATGTCTTCGATCATTCGCATGCATTCATACTGTTACTAGGGTGATAAGACAATTCTAAAATTAATCAAGATTGTACTAATAAATAACATGAAGACAAATCCATTATGAACTTAATCAAGAATCAGATTTCAAGACATACCTGAACCTCCTTAAGTCATACCTGTCAAGACTTCTTGTAGTCTTCTTATGTAAGGCCTTAGCCTCAACTCCCCCTGAAACTTGATCTGGAGCTTGATTAGGGTTTGCTAGGGAAACCCTAAAAATTCAATCTTTGACTTTCACACTTCTGAATGGATGGAAGGATGTGTCTTGCTGAGATGATCAAACTAGCATACTTCAATTTTGAAATCTCCAAAATTTGACCCCTCAAAATTGCCTTCAAAACTTCTGGATCTTCTGGACAGGAACCCGAACTAGGGTTTGATGAAGCCCACCCTTCTGTCCAATCAAAAGGTTCGATCCAAGGCTCTAAACTCTTATTTTTCTGAGGAGCTTCCAGCCGTGGTTACAAACTTCAAAAATTCAAACTTTTGTTTAAGCCCTAATTTTCCATCTTTCTGATCAAAATCCCGAACTAGGGTTTGATCAAGCCCGGTCTTCTACCCAACCAAAAAATTCGATCTCGGTCTCTAAATTTCGATTTTCCTGAGTAGCCTTCAGCCGTGGACTCCGATTCCAAAAATTCCAACTTTCTCCGAAACCTTAAATTCCGGAAGCCATGAATGAATGTGCTCAAAAAATAATTCTGTTTTGACATAAATATGTACCTGATTGTTTCTGCTGTAACTCTAAATTTTTTGATCCACAGGGTCTCAAAACATTTCTTGAGATAGACTGACCTGTTATCTTTCCATCCTGATAGGTCTGACCTCAATTGGATTCTCTGAGAGAGAGTTATGCCAAATGTCGCAACGTGACCTGTTTATGGGATAAAACAGGAGAGCAAAATTGTACGGCGTGCCACGTGTCACTGTTTGAACTTTGGCCTCTAAAAATGTTTCCTAAGATATCTCATCCTATTATATTTCCATCCTGATAGGTCTGAACTCAATTGGACTCTCTGAGAGAGAGTTATGCCAAGTGTCGCAACGTGACCTGTTTATGAGATAAAACAGGAGAGCAAACTTGTACGGTGTTCCACGTGTCACTTGTTCAGTTTCGGCCTCTGAAAACGCTTCCTGAGATAGTACAGTCTGTTTTCTACCTGTCACTTTTTACGACATTTCATTTGGAGCTTCCTAGCCCAAGTTATGACCTTTTTTCCTAGGTCACCTGATTTTGACCGAGATCTGGAAGAGGCAGAAACCCTAACTTGTACTGATCATAACTCACAAAGTACAACGAATCTGAGGGTTCCATTTGGACACAAGGTACTTGGGAATGTTATCTAAAACCTTTAAACTTTTCAGATCCTGAAACTTTGCATAAATGGATTTATAGCGAAAGTTCCACGATGACTGGTTTTTGCTATATAAAACCCTAACCTTCAAATTGTCGCAAGAGAAGCAAGTGTCGTAAGTGCCATACATTGCCTTCCTTCAGGTTAGCTCTGATACCATGTTAAGATTTAATATGCTAAGATATAAAATAGCATCATTACATTCCATTTCACAAGAATAGCATATACAGGATCACTGAAGAAACAACAAGCACAGCATAAACACAAGAGACACAGATTTATCCTGGGAAACCCTCATGGGGTAGAAAACCCAGCAAAGCTTCCTCAATATAGATGACCAGCAATATACAAAGATGCAAACCCTGAGCATAAGCTCCTTCTTCTCCACAGCAGACCTCTCCTCCACAAGTGCGCCATTCTCAAGTGAGTGAGTGTGTCAAATGAGGAACACACCTCCTCTATTTATACACTACTCTGACTTTTCTTTTACACAAGACATGTAGGCTCGTATTTAACCATTGGGTTAAATACCCCATTACAACTGACTGGGCCGACCCCTCTAGGGTGGTCTAATAACCCTTTGACCCACATAACACATACAGGGCCGACCCCCACTAGGGAATTCTAATAACCCAAGTTACCCCAATCCGACGGAGGAATAAACATCTCTGAATATACAATAAGATCTTCACGGAGGAATGAAACATCTCTGGAATAATAAAGTACAAATATAATATTCTTTGAAGTTACAATATCTCAACACGTCCCACGAACTCGAACGATTATTTTGATCTGATACCAACTGACGCAAGTTAGGTTGGAATAGTCGTCTTTCCAACAGGGCTTTCTTCGGGGCTCTGATCTGTTGCGATCTGCGCTCTGATACCAACTGATGCAAGTCAGGTTGGTATAGTCATCTTTCCAACCGGGCTTTCTTCCGGGCTTTGATACCAACTGACGCAAGTCACCTTACCAGAATACTTTCTTGCTTAACAATAAGAACGACACAAACCACAATGCTTACACGAACGAGATGTAAAGCAAGATGCCAGAAGTGGCTTTATATTACTTCTCTGAATTCGGTTACAATGTGAAATAATTGTAAACAAGTAACTAACTACAATCGGCCTTAGTCGTTAAACCTTAGAAGTAACTGTGGTGTGTTCTCCCTATGTGTCTACCTCACCCTCTCCTGGTTCGCCTTAGAACTTTGAGCTATTGCTCGATCTCAACTCTCCTCCTCAGTGGCCGATGTGATTCTTCATAACTCCTCTCAGATCTGCTCTCTGATGCTGCTGATTGAAGACTGAAGATCCCCTTACGGGTTTCCTCTCCTTCGTCTTCTACCCTGCTGGTGCTATTCCCGAGATTACTGCAATCCTCGAGACATGCATCCTCTTATCCGCCGATCCTTCCAAATCCTGCAGACCTGCAACTGTCAGCTCCCAATCTTGCTGCACAGCCTCTGTCCATGATGTCACCTGTCATGTCCTTCACCTACTTGCAATAACTGTATTAACTTCCCCAGCAACCTTGAATGGCTACCAGGTACAGTTCCTTGACTTTCTATCCTTCCGACCCTGCCATAGTATTCCATCACATCTCGACCTTCGTGTTGGCTTTCTTCTCACCTTCTGCCATTTTCCAGTCCTCCCCTTCCTCCACGCTTGGCTCTGCCAAACCTCTCGCATCGTAGCTTTACCACTTGACGACTACTCGATGTCTTACTCCACCCATTGTCTATCGACCATTTCCTGTCGACTCTCCACTCCTTTCAACATCCACTGCGCTGCTCCAGTCGGTCGCACTTTGACTGATTCTCATCGACTTGTTGACTTTAACATGTCAACCTGCTCCCCAGACCAGTGGTCATCCACACTCCTGCTGGTCGGCTCCCTTCTGTCGATCAACTTCGACTGATTTTCCTAGGCCCCGATGCTCTTGCATCAGACTCCCCAGGTGAAAAAGAATTCGACTTCCCTGTCAGTCTCCTGAACTCTTCTTCAGAGATCCATGTCGCTTCCCGCAAATCATCATCCTTCCATCGCACTAAGTATTCTTTCTTCTGTGCGCTGCACGTTCGTCCAACTATGCGTTCTTCGATTACTTCTGCGATCTGATCTTTGTGTTGATATGGGATTTGGTTGGTCGAGTTGATACCTATCGCTTCTTTGTTTCTGCTGCTTGACCCTTCTTCCAATTTGTGTAGCTTTGGAACGTTGAACATTGCTGAAATGTTCAAGTCTTCTGGCAATTCCAACACATAAGTGTTGTCCGAAATCTTCTTCAGAATTCTGCATGGTCCTATCTTCTTCGGCTTTAGCTTGTTGTATGTACCTGTCAGCAATGTTTCCTTTTGTAGACATGCAAAGATCCAGTCCCCTTCTTGGAACAATTGTAGCCTTTTTTTCGTGTCGGCCCTCAAATTGTATGATGCGTTACTCTGTTCTATGCGTTTCCGCACATTTTCATGAACTTCATGCATATGCTCTGTGAATGATTCTGCATCGGCACTCTTCCTGGTTTCTCTTGGAAACTCGACCAAATCTACCACTCTATGTGGGATTCTCGCCTGAACAATATGAAATGGTTTCAATCCACTATCGCTTTCAGCTTCTCTGGGTCCATCACCAACCCTTTACTCGAGATTACAAACCCCAAGTACACCAATTTCTTCTTCATGAAGAAACACTTTTGCAGGTTCACCATCAGCTTTTCTTCCTGCAATTTCTGCAACACCTGTCGAACGTGCTCCAAGTGCTCTGCCTTGGTTCGATTGAAAATCAAGATGTCATCTAAATAGACTACGACAAAATTTCCCAAAAACGGCTTCAGCATCTCATTCATCAACCTCATGAACGTGTTGGGTGCATTAGTCAACCCAAATGGCATGACTAACCACTCATATAACCCTTCCTTTGTCTTGAATCCTGTCTTTCATTCATCTCCTTCTCTGACCCTAATCTGTTGATAACCACTCTTCAGGTCTATCATTGTGAAGTATGTCGCTCCACTCACGCAATCCATCAAGTCATCCATTCTCAGTAATGGAAATCGATAATTGATCATGATCCTGTTGATGGCTCTGGAGTTTGTACACATCCTCCATTCTCCTCCCTTCTTCAGTGTCAATACCGTTGGCATTGCACACGGGCTCAGACTTTCTATGATTAACCCGCTGTCCAACAACTCTTGGACCTGTCAGTTGAGTTCTTGTCCCTCTGTCGGACTCATCCTATATGGCGCTTTGTTTGGAAGACTCGATCCTGGAATCAAGTTGATCTGATGGGATATGCTCTTGGTCGGTGGCAATCCCATCGGTTTCTCATCAGCCATTATGTCACTAAACTCTTCGAGCAACTCCTCGATTTCGACCAGAATATTCTCCTCCCTGGTTGTCCTTTCGACATATGGTCCCGTTGGAATGATCGCAAAACATCCCGACTATTTTTCCTCTTCTGCAAGGAATTCTTTCACTGTGCTCATCAACACTCGCTTCTCCCAAAGATTTCTCTCACTGTGCTTACTGTCGGCTGGCTGTTCTTGCCTCGGCTTAAGAGTCCTCTTCACGCCATTCTTCCATATTGTGATTGTGTTGGCTCGACCATCATAGATCATTTTTTGATCATATTGCCATGGCCTTCCTAACAATAGATGGCATGCATCCATGGGAACTACATCGCACAGTACATTGTCCTCTTATCCTTCAACTCAAAAGTTGATTAGGCACTGTCTTGTCCCCTTGACATGGTGTCCTTTCTGCAACCACGAGATCTTGTAGGGATGTGGGTGTTCTCGACACTTGAACCTGATCTTTCCGATGACTTCCGTTGACACAAGATTCTCCGTGCTTCCACAATCAACTATGGTTTTGCAACGCCATTCACCAATCCGCACCTTCGTCTGAAAGATCGCCTTCCATTGTGCTGGCTCCATCGGGTCACGTTGATCTTCCTCGATCAAGGCTCTCTAAACCGTCATATTCTGATTCTTCTTCTTTTGACCTTGACTGCTGTCGGATGCCGATTCTTCCCTCTCGTCGACTTGCTCATCCTTTCGACGCCGGGGTTTCGGCTCCTCTGCAGCATGTAGGTTCTCTGGGCATTCATATGCCTTTTGTCCCATTCCTCAACACTTTCAATAGATTATGGCTGGTCTGTTAGCACCTTTCTTATCGGATGGACCACTTCGACGATACGCACCTCGACCACGGTTCTCATGACCATCGCGTCGGTTCTCTTGCGCTTTCTCCCGTGTCAATGTCCCTTCTGCGTGTCGACTATCTTCGACACTTTCCTTCCTGTACCCGCTACTTTGGCCTTTCCTGGAGATAGTTTTTGCACCCCGACCAGTCATCCTTCCCCTGGTCGCTACGGATTTTCTTGACAGTTTCTATTCTGCCTTCAGAGCCAACTGCTCTGAATCTCGACATGCTGAGTTCATCTTGGATAGCATATTTTAATCCGTTCACATACCTGGCGACAGCTTCTTCTCCTTCATCAGTTTGTCCTGACTGAATCGATAATCGGTAGAACTCCTCCATGTACTCCTTCACAGTCATCTCTTTCTGTCGAAAGTTTTGTAACTTCCTGAACAAGGAAATCACATAGTCATTTGGCAAGAATTTTCCCTTCAGCTTGGCAACCATTCTATCCCAAGACTTAATTTTCTCCTTGCCTTCCTTAAGTCTGTCAGCCTGTACGTTGTCCTACCACAACGAGACATGACCTTTCAACCTCAGACATGTAGTATTAACCTGTTTAGGATCCTCGATCTGCTCTATGTCGAATTATTTCTCCATCTCTCTGAACTGGTCGATCAAATCTTCTGGGTCCAAGCTTCCAGAGTACGTACGCTCGTCTATCTTCGCCCAACCTCTCATATCTGTTAGAAGTTTGATTACTTTTTCCTCTGGTTCCTCTACGGCTTCTTCCATGGCTTCCACCTCTTCGAATTCCTCGTTGCTGTGGTCTAGCGCCTCAGGAAAACAACCACGAATCTGGCTTTCTTTGATCGCGGTGACTTCATTTTTCAAAAATCGCATCGTCCTAATGCATTCGTCGAACATTTCACGATCCACCATAACGGCTGTTGCACCACGTGCTCTTCATCCTCGGACATTAATGCCTCTGTGATCCATTTTCAACCTCTGCTGGAACTCTCACACGTCCAATCGCAACCGGACTTTAGACAAGTCCTTCACAACTCCACCCAACCGCAGCTAGAGCTGTCCAACTCACTTGCAGGCTCAATATCATGAATGTCCCACGAACTCAAACGATTATTTTGATCTGATACAAACTGACGCAAGTCAGGTTGGAATAGTCGTCTTTCCAACCGGGCTTTCTTCGGGGCTCTGATCTATTGCGATCCGTGCTCTGATACCAACTGATGCAAGTCAGGTTGGTATAGTCATCTTTCCAACCGGGCTTTCTTCCGAGCTCTGATAACAACTGACGCAAGTCACCTTACCGGAATACGTTCTTGCTTAACAATACAAACGACACAAACCACAATGCTTACAGGAACGAGATGTAAAGCAGGATGCCAGAAGTGGCTTTATATTACTTCTCTGAATTCGGTTACAATGCAGAATAATTGTAAACAAGTAACTAACTACAATTGGCCTTAGTCGTTAAACCTTAGAAGTAACTGTGGTGTGTTCTCCCTATGTGTCTACCTCACCCTCTCCTGGTTTGCCTCAGAACTCTGAGCTGTTGCTCGATCTCAACTCTCCTCCTCATCAGCCGGTGTGATTCTTCATAACTCCTCTCGGATCTGCTCTCTGATGCTGCTTATTGAAGACTGAATATCCCCTTACAGGTTTCCTCTCCTTCGCCTTCTACCCTGCTGGTGCTATTCCCGAGATTACTGCAATCCTCGAGACACGCATCCTCTTATCCATCGATCCTTCCAAATCCTGCAGACCTGTAACTGTCAGCTCCCAATCGTGTTGCACAGCCTCTGTCCGTGACGTCACCTGTCATGTCCTTCACCTACTTGCAATAATTGTATTAACTTCCTCAGCAAGCTTGAACGGCTACCAGGTACAGTTCCTTGACTTTTTGTCCTTCCAACCCTGCCACAGTAGTCGATCACATCTCGACCTTCTTGTTGGCTTGCTTCTCACCTTCTTCGGTTCGCTAGTCCTCCCCTTCCTCCGTGCCTGGCTCCGCCAAACCTGTCGCGTCGTAGTTCGACCACTTGTCGTCTCCCCAACGTCTTACTCCACCCGTCGTGTATCGAGCATTTCCTGTCGACTCTCGACCCGTTTCAACGTCCGCTGCGTTGCTCCAGTCGGTCGCACTCCAACTGCTTCTTCTCGATTTGTTGACTTTGACAAGTCAACCTGCTCCCCGGACGAGTGGTGATCGGCACTCCCGCTGGTCGGCTCCCTTGTGTCGATAAACTTCGACTGATCTCCCTAGGCCCCGATGCTCCTGCATCATCTTGGTTTCTTGATGGCTATCGTGCCTTCGATATTATATGATAATGGATGTGGATCATGCGACCGATTCACAATTTATCACCCATTACTTTCCTTTTGCATCTAAAGAATAAAATCATGTGTACTCACTGTTGTTCTCATATATTCCTTGATATTATTTTCATAGCATTGAATCCAAATAGCTCTTTCCTGGAAAAGTTTATCACCATATTGACATACGCACCATTTGAAGTGTTACATGAATGCGAGATTATCAAAGAATCTTAGAAAATGTTTGGTTCTAAATCCGCGTTGGAATTCATGTATTATTGACATTGATGATCCCTCTCGATATGAAAATCGGTATCACAGTAATTTAAAAACGTGGTGTGCTCACATTGCACATTCACTATAAGGTGGTTTCCTACGATATTATTTCCTCCACTCTTGACTTCGAAAAACACAAAATCAATTCATGGATTATGACTCAAAATTGTTATGGAATTAGAAACGTAAAAGAAAGATTAGATGCAAATGTGTGACCTAGTAACGATTTCGAAGAACTGACAATCTACATGGAGAAAGATGAAGAAAATGAGGCCACCTCTCTTTATTCATGTTCAAAAATTACTTCTCTCTATAGGTATATAACGTGTTGATTCTTTGCACCGAGAGGAGTGAGGTGTTCTACAGCCCAGTATGGGGGTGATGTTGTAATGTTCGTGCCTAACGAAATAATTAAAAAATTTAATGTCACCTTATAAAATAAAAAATTATAGAAAGTATTTAAAAAAAATCCATGTTGGCTCATAAAATAAAATATTATGAAAAGTGATTTATGTTCGTCTATAAAATAAAAACTTAAAACTTAAACACAGATCTATCAATCAAGAGAAATCAAATTTCTCGAGTTTAAATTTAAAAAAAAAATACACCTCAAGAAATTGGATCCGTCTCGGTGCTTGATAGATGCGGGTTGAAGACGGATCCATGGTGGTAGTTAGTTTGATGCAATGTTAATGCACAATTTTTCTTTGTTTAGTCTAGAACTATGGTAATAAATTTGTTTGGGATAAAAAATCTCTTTGAAGCTCAATGAATGTTGTTAACATGTATGTTATTGATTATTGTTAAATATGAACATGTGAAAAATGGATATTGTGAACATCACAAAGCCTAAAATCGAGATTATACTAGTGAGGTTTGCGATTTAGTTGGTTCAATATTTTGCACCATCAAATACTTATTCCTGTGTTCTCTAGAATATCCATTCCCCTTTTCCAAATTCTATGTGTCTTTATCTACCACCTTCTTCCACTTTATTCTTGTCGTTTCTAGAAAAAGTTAGATGAGTGTGATGATACTTTGTGTGTCAAATATTTGGAGAATTCCAAGTGGTTATGTTTCCTTCTATCTTATCTTGAGGGTCCTCCAAGGATCATTAGGATATTCTATCCATCTTCTGTAAGAATACTCTTTTTTTAAATAGAGAATTGTCACTCGGAACATTGTGTTTTCTTATATACTTATAGTACTTTCGCAAATCTTTTTTTATTACAATGCAATCTAATTTTAGCATCTTGTAAATATTTACTATAGTCATACTGGAGTTCATTTTTTGAATGTTTGATGTCAAACTAGTGTAAAGGCCACACACAAGCTCATGGTAGATCTATTCGACCATGATAGTTCATAAGAAAAGATCGTGATAGTACATTTATTTTTACTATGTTCTATGTTTATAAAAATAATGTGACAATAGATCTTAATCACAAATAGAAATTATAGCCTCGTTTCAATTATGTTTGCATAATACACAAACATGCCTCCTAAATCTGTCTACCTCTCGTTCCAAATTTCTTGTTTTTTTAACATTGTATTGTAATTTACTAGGGCTACGGAAGTATAGAAATAAACTCACCTATAGTAGTTTCTTTTTTTTTCTTCCGGTTATAAATGAAATGTGTAAACATCAAGTTTTCATTTCCATACGATTTACGAATAAGTACCAAATATGAAACCAAAGTGGCATTAGTTGATTATTGAGTGAATGTCTTGCATTCATATATATATGCTAGATTATCCATCCTTCAGTGAGTACTTATAGTCTAATCTCCCAGAAATATCATGTTTATGTCATGTACTTTGAATTTTCTTATAAACTTACTATATTTCGACAAATCATTTTTTCATTCCAATGGAATCCAATTTTAGCATCTTGTTGATATATGCTAACCACACTCGAAACTGTTTCACCAATGTACGAGAAATTATGTGACACAATAGATATTATTTGCAACTGTAAATTGTATGTTCATCTCAGTTTTATACGCATAATATAGATGGATGTACCTCCTAGGAATGTCTAGGCCCATTTCTGGTTATGTTGTGGATTTATCATTTCGGTTAACATAGTACTACAACATCGTAGGGTTATACAAGTGTAGAAATACTCAGCTATTCAACTTAACTTGCAGTTGAAATGATCTAAGATTACTTGTTGACACAAAAAATTATCTAGATCTCCATTATAACAAATTTACATAAACTTGGGGTGTACATGGCTAATATAGGAGAACTGTAAGTCCATGCCAAAAGCTTGGCAAGCCAACAACAATAAATAAAATTCGAAAATTAGACAATGAATCTATGGGTCCATTCACGTTTTACTCATGCCATGCACCATTATCCACACAGTTTGCAGTCTACACGTGGAACTTTTGTAAACAATATGAGTTGAATTATATGTACTCGAATAGCAGCAGTAGTCTTACATGCTTTTATGTTTATTTTGATGCTTGCAAAGTGGAGTTGTCATGAAAGTTTTATTTTGTTTGATTGAAATGTTGAGTATTTCCTAAGTGTAAAATTAATTTGGTGAGTTATATGATTTATTATGAATATTTCCCAAGTCTAAGTCATGCAATTTCTACTTCGGATTCGCCAAGATGTTCCCAAGTTTTGAAATGGTCCTATCTTGAAAAGGGATTTTAATTAGAAGTAGAATACAACCTCCATGAATGCCATTGTTTTAGTACCTTCCTCTAAGACACCCAGTTTTAGCATTATACATTAAACTATTTTTTCATTCTATTCGGTGGCCTTCAGCTTAGACGCAATGAGTTGTCCATGATATTTGTTTGAGCAAAGTCATGCAGAACCCGCAGTTTGTCCCAACAATTATTGCATGCGTTGGAATGCATCCAGAAACGCAAGCATTTCACTTGAAAGGGCTTGAAACCCATTTGCTTCTATATTAGCTATCTAGTTTCGTTGACCTAGAAGGATAGCTAGGGCATGAATGGGTCTATTTAGTTATTTATGAAGCTTGCATATGTGTCCCTGCTATAGTAATTTCCTTAGATTATTTTTTATATTATTCTTACTAGCTCGAAACTCCAAGCATACTTTCATAGTTGTGACTTCATATAGGACCAACATTTTTGCATTGTTGGAAAGAGAAAGACGCAGAAGAATTTACTTAACTTCAAAAATTTATAAACGTAGACAGTTTGTGTTAGAAACAGTTCTCAATTATCAATCACTTTGGCATTGAATTCAAAGGGCTCTAAGTTGAGCTCTTATGCTTTCTCTATATGCATTGATTTGCATAGAATCACCTTGTGAATGAAGCTATGACAAATTTAATTGAATGCCAATTTAAAAGCGTGGATTGCTTACTGAGTCATATCTAGTAGTACCCAACAACCCTGAAAAATGCATAGATATAACTTAAAGTAAAGGGTTTAAAAATGAGTAGGTTCTTTCATTTTCTTTAGCTCCACCTTACTTTAGTTATCTATGTTGGATTATTGAGCTTTATGTGAGTACTTATAGTCTAATCTCACATAAACAACATTGTAATTTTTTATGTGTGGGGATCTAGCCATGTTCATAACTTTAATGTGAATTGTGTTTTAATAAGAATAATTTAGTGCACAATATAATCAGAAAAAATAGAAAAGTAAGTTCAAATGCATTCATGTAAACTTGTAAAATAGATTTTCTAAAATTCAAAAATAGAATTAATTTGAATTTTTGAAGTTCGCTTATATAGTAATTTGAATTTTTGAAGTTGGCTTATATAGTAATTTGAATTTTTGAAGTTCGCTTATATAGTATAATGCTGAACTCTTATAGTGACTAATTTTTTTCGAGTGTAATGCAAAAAATTTAAACTTTTACTCGAGGTGGTTATGGAAGCCTATGTAAGATCAACCCCAATTATTTAACCCCCTTGGCCAATTTAATATCTTAAATTTGGAACAAATAAACTTTTTAAAAATCAACCCGAAAGTTATTAGATAACCTTAAAGTATAATAACTTTTAAAACCTAATTTTCATTAAATCTTCAATCATAAAATTACGAATTATAATTTATTATCTAAAATTTATTTCTCTTATATTTCTTTAATTACAACAGCATATTCTCAAAACCAAAATATCTTATATTTCTTTAATCACAACAACATATTCTCAAAACCAAAATAGCATATATCACCTTCAACAATAAAAATAGATTTACATAATAATGATACCGAATCAAAATTTCACCTATCAATTATAAAAATCAATGAAGCCATTTATTGCAAAACCAAAACTAACCATATTCTCTGCATAGTAATTACATTATTTGGCCTTTTCTCATTCACGAAAAGCAATGAATGTGAAAATGCATCTGTTTACAATCGCTTCTTGCTTGAACCATTTCATAAAATAGAAGTGTGATTCCTCATCCAGGTGGTGAGCTTCTGGTTTGTCTCCCGTAAATAAATTACAAGATTGAAACAGCTAGCAACCAATATCGTTTGGATGATGTATTTTATTCGATACTAAAAAGCAATCAGTAGAAATAAACTTATTCAGCAAGGAAGAATCCAATAAAAAATAATTCAAGTTCACTCATGGAATGAACAGTCTGCGGGAGCAAACCCAAGAAGAGATTGCTGCAAATCGTACTGAACAAAGAAATTTTGCTGCAGAAGATTCCCAATAATATTTGGTGCTGGGCCTGCAATGGGTTTCATCCCGAGGCATCTCACGTCATCCTCGACCTGCAGGATGTAATTCTCTGGTGGCGGACTAAACGTTTTCCCTCCCTGCAAAACAATTGAGAGTTCAGGAAATCTCAATTCACTCACACCGGAAGTGTTGAAGCAGAGATCAAATTGTTGTGTAGACAACGTTGTAGCCCTCGGATATGTAATTGCCACTTTTAGGGCCTCCACTACTATTTCATAGGCTTCCTCTGCCAAATAGGTGAGCGAAATCCGAGACTCTATTATTGTCCCTCCGTTGCCAAATTCATCCATCTCCCACGCATTGGTGGATATAGGAAGTTTCGCTCCATTTATGGTGATTTCTTCTATACCCACGTAATAGTTTGACTTTCCTACCCGCAGGATTGGGGTATATTGAATCGGCTTTCTCAATAATGAGGAGCCTGATCCTTCGATCATGTCTCCGAATACCAGAGAGCTTTTCACTGTGGTGGGCTCTAGATGGTCTCTTAAGCAGTAAGACAATTTTCCTCCGTATAAACTGGCGGTTTGTACGGCAAATGAATCGGATCCTTGACCTAATCCGAGTACGCCTAATTCGTTATCAAATCCGCATCCCATCAACACTTTATCGGCTTTGAATGGCTCCTCCGATGTGGACGTCAATGTAATTGTTTCACGAAGATAAGGACCTGTGATGAAAGAGCCGTCCAGGTAGTTTTGGGTATATTTGCAGGCCATTTTAGTCCTAATAGTGCATGATACTGCGGAAGAGAGGGCATGGCACTCTCTAGAGTAACAAGGGACGTATGATAAAGAAGAGGATTTGTCCGGATCAAAAGAGCTGCAGTTCTGGCAGGGATTGCAGTTCACCCAGATGAGATCGCTGCCGGTGTCTGGTACAGCCAGGATTTTCTGAGGAGGAGTCCCAACATAGAGCTCTACGAAATAAAGAGCGGATTCCATATTTGCACCAGAGGCTATTGGCATTTCATATGCCGTATTAGGTGCGATGTTCGAGCCCACTGGAGGTGAAGCAAGAGCCCTGCTAGCGGAATTGGAATAGAAATGATTGGAACTTATTCGGAAGGAGTCGACGCTTATGAGGGCTTCTATGGCCTGCTGCCTGTCTGGGAATTGCGTGTACAAGGGACTATGAATGGAATGGCGGTGGATCAGCTTCATTTTTATCTTGACGCTATCTCCATGTTGCAGGAGGATAAGGAGGACTAATACCAACCCTAACAAATTATATTTTCCCATACCTTGGACAGGACAGATTACAGATAGTTGGTGCAGAACTATCTGAATACGGAAGATGGAGAGATTGCAGATATTTGAATACAGAAGATGGAGAGAGTTGAAGAAATAGCCGAATACAGAAGATGGCAATCCCTAACGAGTCTGGTGAGTTCTATATATCTTATTTCAAATGGCATACTATACTATTTTTAATGTGAAATGTACTATTTTGAACAAGTTAAAAATTGACAAATTCCAAATTCCACTTTTCTAGTTGGTTTATCTTTTCCTATAAAGTTTCATTCTGACTTACTATCTTTTCCAAAATTTTGATGAACTATATTTGTTAAAATGGTTTAAAATTCTAAAAATAAGAACTTCCATATTCATGTTTTAATCAAATAAAGGAAAACTTAGATGTTCATCTTTCCATCAACCCAATGGAACTATACCTTTCAATGAAATTTGGTACAAAATTTTGACAAAAGAAATAGTAGAGTTTCTCTACTTTTCAAATTTGATTGAAATGATCATTGAATCCAACAATCTCCATGCCATGTGCGGCTGCTTATTGCTTTACAGCTAGGTACATAGAGTACATAGAGTTCGTGGATGAGTTTATTATGTATCATTAGTTAATTAGGTGCTTATTTGATTTAATAAATCAGTGTTAAATGGTTCACATATAAATGTTGGTTGATTCGTAAAATTTGAAACAATAATTGTGACAATTTAGTGACAGTTGTTTTGATGATTAACATGAACCAATAATGACTATTTAGTGATGAGTTGTTGGGGTGCTTAACATGACTTAGAGACTATTTAGTGATGAGTTGTTTGGATGATTAGCATGATTCAATGAATCTTGAATGGCTGATGTAATTAAAACTAATCACTTCATTAATTAAATATTGATCCAATTTAATAAAATTGGTTTACATGGTGAGATTCAATCCCACCATGTATCAACACCTATATATGTATAACACATATACATCTATAAATGTACAGCTATATATGTATGTATGTATGAAAAGATTAAGAAATGATTTTAGCAAATTTATTGGGATGCTTCTAGTTTTAGAATTGTCTTCAAACTTTAACTGGAATTATAGTAAAGGGCACTTTAATTTTTTCATAATATATGAAATTTTAATGTTTTGAGTTTTAGGTAACATGTTTTTTTGTTTCCTAGAGGTGTTATTTAAAAATACAAAAACTGTAAAAACTGTAATTTTTAAAATTATATTTATATACTTTGATATTGATTAATGCATATACAAATCTCACTAGTACTAATACTACCGGAATTTATAATGTACTTTACTTCTTTTTATACAACTAAATAATAGGTTAAACACAATTAATAAATTATATTTTTTAAAAGATAATGAAAAAATATTAAAATACACATTACACCTTTACTACCTTAAAAAAGGTAATTATAATATTGCCGACACCTAATTTAAAAATATCTCGGTGATAAGAGATAAAAGGAAAAAACAAATAAGTATTCAACATGAAAGCAAAGATTAGTGACCAAATTTGATTGGTTTGATTGCAAGCTTACATGCAAATCCATAACACAATTTAGTGGAATAACAATCAAAGCTCTTCATTAGAATTTCTATTTTATGACCTCATAAATGATATACATATCTAGATATATGTAACATGAATTATTTTTATAATGGTTGGAGCGAAATGGACAATTAATGGTTTTATGACTTAATAATTAGGTTAATCTACACGCGTAAGTGTAGATATCATTTTCTTATTCCTAAAAGGTATTTTTTCATTATACTCACTCATGATCTATTATAGGTCCGAGTTATTTTTTCACTTACATAAAAATTAAAACTTGCTAAGCTCTAATCCCATAATTTTTGGGTTTGTTGCGCATTATTACATCTTTACTTTTCATAAATTAATTATTGCTCTGCCCAAACGATGGCTATGATTGTTTCCCCCCCTATAACGACACTCTTATATACAATGCACCCCTTGCTTACTGATCTTTCTTTCTCTCTTGTTGTTTTCTTGCTTGAAATCATAGTAGTGTGCTGGGCACCTTTGCGGTTCCACCTTGCACTGATGCACAACGCATGTGATCTTGCACACACAATACCAGTGATCAGAATTGAGCCCTTCCCATGCCTTCCAAATTGTTCGAAACCTTCCTAGAAGGGTAGTTCAAAATACATGTTTAAAGAAAAATGTAAGTTGATGAAATCAACTAGGATTTATGAGGGAGTACAAATATTATAAAATTTCCAAACAGTGGTCATTTATTCAACAACGCATCAATGTCCTGACTTCAAGATCTTGTGACGCAAGTCACCTTACCAGAATACTTTCTTGCTTAACAATACAAACGACACAAACCACAATGCTTACACGAACGAGGTGTAAAGCAGGATGCCAGAAGTGGCTTTATATTACTTCTCCGAATTCTGTTACAATGCGGAATAACTCTAAACAAGTAACGAACTACAATCGGCCTCAGCCGTTACAATTTAGAAGTAACTGTGGTGTGTTCTCCCTGTGTTTCGACCTCACCCTCTCCTGGTTCGCCTCGAAACTCTGAGCCATGGCTCGATCTCAAATCTCCTCCTCAGCGGCCGGTGTGATTCTTCACAATTCCTCTCGGCTTTGCTCTCTGATGCTGCTGATCAAAGACTGAAGATCCCCTTACTGGTTTCCTCTCCTTCGTCTTCTACCCTGCTGGTGCTGTTCCCGAGATTACTGCAATCCCTGAGACACGCATCCTCTTGTCCGCCGATCCTTCCAAATCCTGCAGACCTGCAACTGTCAGCTCCCAACCGTGCTACACAGCCTCTGTCCATGACGTCACCTATCATGTCCTTCACCTACTTGCAATAACTGTATTAAATTCCTCAGGAACCTTGAATGACTACCAGGTACAGTTCCTTGACTTTCTGTCCTTCCGACCCTGCCATAGTATTCCGTCACATCTTGACCTTCTTGTTGGCTTTCTTCTCACCTTCTACGGTTCGCCAGTCCTCCCCTTCCTCCACGCTTGGCTCTGCCAAACCTCTCGCGTCGTAGCTTGACCACTTGACGACTACCCGATGTCTTACTCCACCCATCGTCTATCGACCATTTCCTGTCAACTCTCCACTCCTTTCAACGTCCACTGCTCTGCTCCAGTCGGTCGCACTTTGACTGATTCTCATCGACTTGTTGACTTTAACATGTCAACCTGCTCCCCAGACCAGTGGTCATCCACACTCCTGCTGGTCGGCTCCCTTCTGTCGATCAACTTCGACTGATTTTCCTAGGCCCCGATGCTCTTGCATCAGACTCCCTAGGTGAAAAAGAATTCGACTGCCTCGTCAGTCTCCTGAACTCTTCTTTAGAGATCCATGTCGCTTCCCGCAACTCATCATCCTTCCATCGCACTAAGTATTCTTTCTTCTGTGCGCTGCACGTTCGTCCAACTATGCGTTCTTCGATTACTTCTGCGATCTCATCTTTGTGTTGATATGGGATTTGGTTTGTCGAGTCGATACCTATCGCTTCTTTGTTTCTGCTGCTTGACCCTTCTTCCAATTTGTGTAGCTTTGGAACGTTGAACGTTGCTGAAATGTTCAAGTCTTCTGGCAATTCCAACACATAAGCGTTGTCCGAAATCTTCTTCAGAATTCTGCATGGTCCTATCTTCTTCGGCTTCAGCTTGTTGTATGTACCTGTCAGCAATGTTTCCTTCTGTAGACATGCAAAGATCCAGTCCCCTTCTTGGAACAACTGTAGCATTTTTTTCGTGTCGGCCCTCAAATTGTATGATGCGTTACTCTGTTCTATGCGTTTTCGCACATTTTCATGAACTTCATGCATATGCTCTGTGAATGATTCTGCATCGGCACTCTTCCTGGTTTCTCTTGGAAACTCGACCAAATCTACCACTCTATGTGGGATTCTCGCCTAAACAATATGAAATGGTTTCAATCCTGTCGACTGATTCACAGAATTGTTATATGCAAACTCTGCCTGTGCCAACACATTTTCCCACTGCTTGGGTCTGTCGGCTGCTAAACATCTCAGAAGGTTTCCCAAACTCCTGTTAACCACCGTGGTCTGCCCATCTATCTGTGGATGGTACGCCGAGCTAAACTGCAAATTTGTGTCCAGTTTCTTCCATAGGGTTCTCCAGAAATGCCCCATAAACTTGGTATCCCCATCAGACGTGATACTCTTTGGTAACCCATGCAATCTGACTATCTCCTTCAAGAATAGTACAACGATCCCTGTGGTGTCACTCATCTTTTTACATGGAATGAAATGCGCCATCTTCGTAAACCTGTCGACTACAACAAATATTGAGTCGCTTCACTGCTGAGTCTTCGGAAATCCTAACACAAAATCCATTCTAAGATGCTCCCAAAGGTTATCGGGTACTGGAAATGGTTTGTACAACCCTGTGTTCCGACTCCTTCCCTTTGCCAACTAGCAAACTTGACACTGTCGAACCCACTTTTCGACATCTGTCGACATCCCTGGCGAGAAATACGTTTCGTCAACCAATGCTTTGGTCTTGTCGATGCCAAAGTGCCTTGCTAACCCGCCATTATGAAATTCTCAGATTAGGTTCTCTCTTACTGATCCTCTCGGAATGCACAACTGACTTCCCCTGAACTGGTAGCCTTCTTGAATGAAGTAACCCAGATATGGAGTCCTATCGATACTCCAAGGTTCACGACAAGCCTTCCATGCTTTCACAAAATCCTTGTCGGTCTCATACTCTGTCTTTATTGACTCTATCCCTGTTTCCTGAACTGTCGTCGTGTTCAGTAGTGCAACTCTCCTACTCAAGGCGTCGCCAACTTTATTCGACTTGCCTGACCTATGTCGCAACACGAATGTATACCTCTGAAGTAGTTCCACCCAATTCATGTGTTGTTGATCCAATTTCGACTGAGTGTTCAAATACCTCAGTGCTTGGTGATCTGTGTATAACAAAAATTCCTTGGGAAACAAATAATGCCTCCGCTTCTTCAGTGCTTGAATGATAGCATAAAACTCCTGGTTGTAGACAGAATACTTCTGCTTCGCCCCATTCAACTTTTCACTAAAGAATGCAATTGGTTGGCCCTCCTTGCTCAACAATGCACCAAGAATGGGCTCTCAGTGACCTTTTCCTTCAACTCGTCAAAAGCTCTTTGGACTTCGTCCGTCCACTTGAACTCACCCTTTCTCATGCATTCTGTCAATGGTGCAAAAATTCGACTGAATCCCCGAATGAACTTCCGGTAGAAACTAGCAAGTCCATGGAAAGTCCTTACTCTAGTCGTAATTGTCGGTTCCGGCCAATCCACTATCGCTTTCAGCTTCTCTGGGTCCATCACCAACCCTTTACTCGAGATTACAAACCCCAAGTACACCAATTTCTTCTTCACGAAGAAACACTTTTGCAGGTTCACCATCAGCTTTTCTTCCTGCAATTTCTGCAACACCTGTCGAACGTGCTCCAAGTGCTCTGCCTTGGTTCGATTGAAAATCAAGATGTCATCTAAATAGACTACGACAAAATTTCCCAAAAACGGCTTCAGCATCTCATTCATCAACCTCATGAACGTGTTGGGTGCATTAGTCAACCCAAATGGCATGACTAACCACTCATATAACCCTTCCTTTGTCTTGAATCCTGTCTTTCATTCATCTCCTTCTCTGACCCTAATCTGTTGATAACCACTCTTCAGGTCTATCATTGTGAAGTATGTCGCTCCACTCACGCAATCCATCAAGTCATCCATTCTCAGTAATGGAAATCGATACTTGATCGTGATCCTGTTGATGGCTCTGGAGTTTGTACACATCCTCCATTCTCCTCCCTTCTTCAGTGTCAATACCGTTGGCATTGCACACGGTCTCAGACTTTCTCTGATTAACCCGCTGTCCAACAACTCTTGGACCTGTCAGTTGAGTTCTTGTCCCTCTGTCGGACTCATCCTATATGGCGCTTTGTTTGGAAGACTCGATCCTGGAATCAAGTTGATCTGATGGGATATGCTCTTGGTCGGTGGCAATCCCATCGGTTTCTCATCAGCCATTATGTCACTAAACTCTTCGAGCAACTCCTCGATTTCGACCAGAATATTCTCCTCCCTGGTTGTCCTTTCGACATATGGTCCCGTTGGAATGATCGCAAAACATCCCGACTATTTTTCCTCTTCTGCAAGGAATTCTTTCACTGTGCTCATCAACACTCGCTTCTCCCAAAGATTTCTCTCACTGTGCTTACTGTCGGCTGGCTCTTCTTGCCTCGGCTTAAGAGTCCTCTTCACGCCATTCTTCCATATTGTGATTGTGTTGGCTCGACCATCATAGATCATTTTTTGATCATATTGCCATGGCCTTCCTAACAATAGATGGCATGCATCCATGGGAACTACATCGCACAGTACATTGTCCTCTAATCCTTCAACTCGAAAGTTGATTAGGCACTGTCTTGTCCCCTTGACATGGTGTCCTTTCTGCAACCACGAGATCTTGTAGGGATGTGGGTGTTCTCGACACTTGAACCTGATCTTTCCGATGACTTCCGTTGACACAAGATTCTCCGTGCTTCCACAATCAACTATGGTTTTGCAACGCCATTCACCAATCCGCACCTTCGTCTGAAAGATCGCCTTCCATTGTGCTGGCTCCATCGGGTCACGTTGATCTTCCTTGATCAAGGCTCTCTAAACCGTCATATTCTGATTCTTCTTCTTTTGACCTGGACTGCTGTCGGATGCCGATTCTTCCCTCTCGTCGACTTGCTCATCCTTTCGACGCCGGGTTTTCGGCTCCTCTGCAGCATGTAGGTTCTCTGGGCATTCATATGCCTTTTGTCCCATTCCTCGACACTTTCAATAGATTATGGCTGGTCTGTTAGCACCTTTCTTATCGGATGGACCACTTCGACCATACGCACCTCGACCGCGGTTCTCATGACCATCGCGTCGGTTCTCTTGCGCTTTCTCCCGTGTCGATGTCCCTTCTGCGTGTCGACTATCTTCGACACTTTCCTTCCTGTACCCGCTACTTTGGCCTTTCCTGGAGATAGTTTTTGCACCCCGACCAGTCATCCTTCCCCTGGTCGCTACGGATTTTCTTGACAGTTTCTATTCTGCCTTCAGAGCCAACTGCTCTGAATCTCGACATGCTGAGTTCATCTTGGATAGCATATTTTAATCCGTTCACATACCTGGCGACAGCTTCTTCTCCTTCATCAGTTTGTCCTGACCGAATCGATAATCGGTAGAACTCCTCCATGTACTCCTTCACAGTCATCTCTTTCTGTCGAAAGTTTTGTAACTTCCTGAACAAGGAAATCACATAGTCATTTGGCAAGAATTTTCCCTTCAGCTTGGCAACCATTCTATCCCAAGACTTAATTTTCTCCTTGCCTTCCTTGAGTCTGTCAGCCTGTACGTTGTCCTACCACAACGAGACATGACCTTTCAACCTCAGACATGCAGTATTAACCTGTTTAGGATCCTCGATCTGCTCTATGTCGAATTATTTCTCCATCTCTATGAACTGGTCGATCAAATCTTCTGGGTCCAAGCTTCCAGAGTACGTACGCTCGTCTATCTTCGCCCAACCTCTCATATCTGTTAGAAGGTTGATTACTTTTTCCTCTGGTTCCTCTACGGCTTCTTCCATGGCTTCCACCTCTTCGAATTCCTCGTTGCTGTGGTCTAGCGCCTCAGGAAAACAACCACGAATCTGGCTTTCTTTGATCGCGGCGACTTCATTTTTCAAAAATCGCATCGTCCTAATGCATTCGTCCAACATTTCACGATCCACCATAACGGCTGTTGCGCCACGTGCTCTTCGTCCTCGGACATTAATGCCTCTGTGATCCATTTTCAACCTCTGCTGGAACTCTCACACGTCCAATCGCAACCGGACTTTAGACAAGTCCTTCACAACTCCACCCAACCGCAGCTGGAGCTGTCCAACTCACTTGCAGGCTCAATATGATGAACGTCCCACGAACTCAAACGATTATTTTGATCTGATACAAACTGACGCAAGTCAGGTTGGAATAGTCGTCTTTCCAACCGGGCTTTCTTCGGGGCTCTGATCTATTGCGATCCGCGCTCTGATACCAACTGATGCAAGTCAGGTTGGTATAGTCATCTTTCCAACCGGGCTTTCTTCCGAGCTCTGATACCAACTGACGCAAGTCACCTTACCGGAATACTTTCTTTCTTAACAATACAAACGACACAAACCACAATGCTTACACGAACGAGATGTAAAGCAGGATGCCAGAAGTGGCTTTATATTACTTCTCTGAATTCGGTTACAATGCAGAATAATTGTAAACAAGTAACTAACTACAATTGGCCTTAGTCGTTAAACCTTAGAAGTAACTGTGGTGTGTTCTCCCTATGTGTCTACCTCACCCTCTCCTGGTTTGCCTCAGAACTCTGAGCTGTTGCTCGATCTCAACTCTCCTCCTCATCAGCCGGTGTGATTCTTCATAACTCCTCTCGGATCTGCTCTCTGATGCTGCTTATTGAAGACTGAATATCCCCTTACGGGTTTCCTCTCCTTCGCCTTCTACCCTGCTGGTGCTATTCCCGAGATTACTGCAATCCTCGAGACACGCATCCTCTTATCCGTCGATCCTTCCAAATCCTGCAGACCTGTAACTGTCAGCTCCCAATCGTGTTGCACAGCCTCTGTCCATGACGTCACCTGTCATGTCCTTCACCTACTTGCAATAATTGTATTAACTTCCTCAGCAAGCTTGAACGGCTACCAGGTACAGTTCCTTGACTTTTTGTCCTTCCAACCCTGCCACACTAGTCGATCACATCTCGACCTTCTTGTTGGCTTGCTTCTCACCTTCTTCGGTTCGCCAGTCCTCCCCTTCCTCCGCGCCTGGCTCCGCCAAATCTGTCGCGTCGTAGTTCGACCACTTGTCGTCTCCCCAACGTCTTACTCCACCCGTCGTGTATCGAGCATTTCCTGTCGACTCTCGACCCGTTTCAACGTCCACTGCGTTGCTCCAGTCGGTCGCACTCCAACTGCTTCTTCTCGACTTGTTGACTTTGACAAGTCAACCTGCTCCCCGGACGAGTGGTGATCGGCACTCCCGCTGGTCGGCTCCCTTGTGTCGATAAACTTCGACTGATCTCCCTAGGCCCCGATGCTCCTGCATCATCTTGGTTTCTTGATGGCTATCGTGCCTTCGATATTATATGATAATGGATGTGGATCATGCGACCGATTCACAATTTATCACCCATTACTTTCCTTTTGCATCTAAAGAATAAAATCATGTGTACTCACTGTTGTTCTCATATATTCCTTGATATTATTTTCATAGCATTGAATCCAAATAGCTCTTTCCTGGAAGTGGTCATTTATTCATTCTGTACCACTGTGCATGCTCAAGTGTGCACTAGTGTCATCCTCATGATCTCATACACAAACATACATTCATTAGTATATTCTCAATATTATCAAAACATTCTAATTCTAAATAATCTTGAATATGTATAGTCATGATCATTAGTATTCAGGGTTTCAAGGAAGTCTTCTTTTACTCATGCATATTCTTGTTTGATCTAGTTAGTTAAATCATCAACCAAGATAAGAGACATAATATGCATAAACCCTTGATTGCTAACTTTATGAATAAGCATAGCCAATCATACCAAGTATACTTATATAAGGGATCCTAACACAAGGTAAGATTCTAACATGACATAGGAAAACATACCTGGATTAGTATACCTGCTTAGTTATGTACAACATACCTAAACAATCTCTTTAATGATTTAGAGATCCTGAGCTAGAACCTGCATGTCTCATAGGTTAAACATTATATAACAAAGTCATACATACCTCGTAAGTGGATGAGTCTTTGTCTTCATGTTGTCATGGTCATGGAACTTGATTTGTCTTTTGTGATGTACCTGTATCTTGTTAGCAGACAACATCAACCTCACACAACACCATAATGCATAAGTACAATCATATAGCCCTAATCAATGAATGTCTTCGATCATTCGCATGCATTCATACTGTTACTAGGGTGATAAGACAATTCTAAAATTAATCAAGATTGTACTAATAAATAACATGAAGACAAATCCATTATGAACTTAATCAAGAATCAGATTTCAAGACATACCTGAACCTCCTTAAGTCATACCTGTCAAGACTTCTTGTAGTCTTCTTATGTAAGGCCTTAGCCTCAACTCCCCCTGAAACTTGATCTGGAGCTTGATTAGGGTTTGCTAGGGAAACCCTAAAAATTCAATCTTTGACTTTCACACTTCTGAATGGATGGAAGGATGTGTCTTGCTGAGATGATCAAACTAGCATACTTCAATTTTGAAATCTCCAAAATTTGACCCCTCAAAATTGCCTTCAAAACTTCTGGATCTTCTGGACAGGAACCCGAACTAGGGTTTGATGAAGCCCACCCTTCTGTCCAATCAAAAGGTTCGATCCAAGGCTCTAAACTCTTATTTTTCTGAGGAGCTTCCAGCCGTGGTTACAAACTTCAAAAATTCAAACTTTTGTTTAAGCCCTAATTTTCCATCTTTCTGATCAAAATCCCGAACTAGGGTTTGATCAAGCCCGGTCTTCTACCCAACCAAAAAATTCGATCTCGGTCTCTAAATTTCGATTTTCCTGAGTAGCCTTCAGCCGTGGACTCCGATTCCAAAAATTCCAACTTTCTCCGAAACCTTAAATTCCGGAAGCCATGAATGAATGTGCTCAAAAAATAATTCTGTTTTGACAGAAATATGTACCTGATTGTTTCTGCTGTAACTCTAAATTTTTTGATCCACAGGGTCTCAAAACATTTCTTGAGATAGACTGACCTATTATCTTTCCATCCTGATAGGTCTGACCTCAATTGGATTCTCTGAGAGAGAGTTATGCCAAATGTCGCAACGTGACCTGTTTATGGGATAAAACAGGAGAGCAAAATTGTACGGCGTGCCACGTGTCACTGTTTGAACTTCGGCCTCTAAAAATGTTTCCTAAGATATCTCATCCTATTATATTTCCATCCTGATAGGTCTGACCTCAATTGGACTCTCTGAGAGAGAGTTATGCCAAGTGTCGCAACGTGACCTGTTTATGAGATAAAACAGGAGAGCAAACTTGTACGGTGTTCCACGTGTCACTTGTTCAGTTTCGGCCTCTGAAAACGCTTCCTGAGATAGTACAGTCTGTTTTCTACCTGTCACTTTTTACGACATTTCATTTGGAGCTTCCTAGCCCAAGTTATGACCTTTTTTCCTAGGTCACCTGATTTTGACCGAGATCTGGAAGAGGCAGAAACCCTAACTTGTACTGATCATAACTCACAAAGTACAACGAATCTGAGGGTTCCATTTGGACACAAGGTACTTGGGAATGTTATCTAAAACCTTTAAACTTTTCAGATCCTGAAACTTTGCATAAATGGATTTATAGCGAAAGTTCCACGATGACTGGTTTTTGCTATATAAAACCCTAACCTTCAAATTGTCGCAAGAGAAGCAAGTGTCGTAAGTGCCATACATTGCCTTCCTTCAGGTTAGCTCTGATACCATGTTAAGATTTAATATGCTAAGATATAAAATAGCATCATTACATTCCATTTCACAAGAATAGCATATACAGGATCACTGAAGAAACAACAAGCACAGCATAAACACAAGAGACACAGATTTATCCTGGGAAACCCTCATGGGGTAGAAAACCCAGCAAAGCTTCCTCAATATAGATGACCAGCAATATACAAAGATGCAAACACTGAGCATAAGCTCCTTCTTCTCCACAGCAGACCTCTCCTCCACAAGTGCGCCATTCTCAAGTGAGTGAGTGTGTCAAATGAGGAACACACCTCCTCTATTTATACACTACTCTGACTTTTCTTTTACACAAGACATGTAGGCTCGTATTTAACCATTGGGTTAAATACCCCATTACAACTGACTGGGCCGAACCCTCTAGGGTGGTCTAATAACCCTTTGACCCACATAACACATACAGGGCCGACCCCCACTAGGGAATTCTAATAACCCAAGTTACCCCAATCCGACGGAGGAATAAACATCTCTGAATATACAATAAGATCTTCACGGAGGAATGAAACATCTCTGGAATAATAAAGTACAAATATAATATTCTTTGAAGTTACAATATCTCAACACGTCCCACGAACTCGAACGATTATTTTGATCTGATACCAACTGACGCAAGTTAGGTTGGAATAGTCGTCTTTCCAACAGGGCTTTCTTCGGGGCTCTGATCTGTTGCGATCTGCGCTCTGATACCAACTGATGCAAGTCAGGTTGGTATAGTCATCTTTCCAACCGGGCTTTCTTCCGGGCTTTGATACCAACTGACGCAAGTCACCTTACCAGAATACTTTCTTGCTTAACAATAAGAACGACACAAACCACAATGCTTACACGAACGAGATGTAAAGCAAGATGCCAGAAGTGGCTTTATATTACTTCTCTGAATTCGGTTACAATGTGAAATAATTGTAAACAAGTAACTAACTACAATCGGCCTTAGTCGTTAAACCTTAGAAGTAACTGTGGTGTGTTCTCCCTATGTGTCTACCTCACCCTCTCCTGGTTCGCCTTAGAACTTTGAGCTATTGCTCGATCTCAACTCTCCTCCTCAGTGGCCGATGTGATTCTTCATAACTCCTCTCGGCTCTGCTCTCTGATGCTGCTGATTGAAGACTGAAGATCCCCTTACGGGTTTCCTCTCCTTCGTCTTCTACCCTGCTGGTGCTATTCCCGAGATTACTGCAATCCTCGAGACATGCATCCTCTTATCCGCCGATCCTTCCAAATCCTGCAGACCTGCAACTGTCAGCTCCCAATCTTGCTGCATAGCCTCTGTCCATGACGTCACCTGTCATGTCCTTCACCTACTTGCAATAACTGTATTAACTTCCTCAGCAACCTTGAATGGCTACCAGGTACAGTTCCTTGACTTTCTATCCTTCCGACCCTGCCATAGTATTCCGTCACATCTCGACCTTCGTGTTGGCTTTCTTCTCACCTTCTGCCATTTGCCAGTCCTCCCCTTCCTCCACGCTTGGCTCTGCCAAACCTCTCGCATCGTAGCTTTACCACTTGACGACTACTCGATCTCTTACTCCACCCATTGTCTATCGACCATTTCCTGTCGACTCTCCACTCCTTTCAACATCCACTGCGCTGCTCCAGTCGGTCGCACTTTGACTGATTCTCATCGACTTGTTGACTTTAACATGTCAACCTGCTCCCCAGACCAGTGGTCATCCACACTCCTGCTGGTCGGCTCCCTTCTGTCGATCAACTTCGACTGATTTGCCTAGGCCCCGATGCTCTTGCATCAGACTCCCCAGGTGAAAAAGAATTCGACTGCCCTGTCAGTCTCCTGAACTCTTCTTCAGAGATCCATGTCGCTTCCCGCAAATCATCATCCTTCCATCGCACTAAGTATTCTTTCTTCTGTGCGCTGCACGTTCGTCCAACTATGCATTCTTCGATTACTTCTGCGATCTCATCTTTGTGTTGATATGGGATTTGGTTGGTCGAGTTGATACCTATCGCTTCTTTGTTTATGCTGCTTGACCCTTCTTCCAATTTGTGTAGCTTTGGAACGTTGAACATTGCTGAAATGTTCAAGTCTTCTGGCAATTCCAACACATAAGTGTTGTCCGAAATCTTCTTCAGAATTCTGCATGGTCCTATCTTCTTCGGCTTTAGCTTGTTGTATGTACCTGTCAGCAATGTTTCCTTTTGTAGACATGCAAAGATCCAGTCCCCTTCTTGGAACAATTGTAGCCTTTTTTTCGTGTCGGCCCTCAAATTGTATGATGCGTTACTCTGTTCTATGCGTTTCCGCACATTTTCATGAACTTCATGCATATGCTCTGTGAATGATTCTGCATCGGCACTCTTCCTGGTTTCTCTTGGAAACTCGATCAAATCTACCACTCTATGTGGGATTCTCGCCTGAACAATATGAAATGGTTTCAATCCACTATCGCTTTCAGCTTCTCTGGGTCCATCACCAACCCTTTACTCGAGATTACAAACCCCAAGTACACCAATTTCTTCTTCACGAAGAAACACTTTTGCAGGTTCACCATCAACTTTTCTTCCTGCAATTTCTGCAACACCTGTCGAACGTGCTCCAAGTGCTCTGCCTTGGTTCGATTGAAAATCAAGATGTCATCTAAATAGACTACGACAAAATTTCCCAAAAACGGCTTCAGCATCTCATTCATCAACCTCATGAACGTGTTGGGTGCATTAGTCAACCCAAATGGCATGACTAACCACTCATATAACCCTTCCTTTGTCTTGAATCCTGTCTTTCATTCATCTCCTTCTCTGACCCTAATCTGTTGATAACCACTCTTCAGGTCTATCATTGTGAAGTATGTCGCTCCACTCACGCAATCCATCAAGTCATCCATTCTCAGTAATGGAAATCGATAATTGATCATGATCCTGTTGATGGCTCTGGAGTTTGTACACATCCTCCATTCTCCTCCCTTCTTCAGTGTCAATACCGTTGGCATTGCACACGGGCTCAGACTTTCTATGATTAACCCGCTGTCCAACAACTCTTGGACCTGTCAGTTGAGTTCTTGTCCCTCTGTCGGACTCATCCTATATGGCGCTTTGTTTGGAAGACTCGATCCTGGAATCAAGTTGATCTGATGGGATATGCTCTTGGTCGGTGGCAATCCCATCGGTTTCTCATCAGCCATTATGTCACTAAACTCTTCGAGCAACTCCTCGATTTCGACCAGAATATTCTCCTCCCTGGTTGTCCTTTCGACATATGGTCCCGTTGGAATGATCGCAAAACATCCTGACTATTTTTCCTCTTCTGCAAGGAATTCTTTCACTGTGCTCATCAACACTCGCTTCTCCCAAAGATTTCTCTCACTGTGCTTACTGTCGGCTGGCTCTTCTTGCCTCGGCTTAAGAGTCCTCTTCACGCCATTCTTCCATATTGTGATTGTGTTGGCTCGACCATCATAGATCATTTTTTGATCATATTGCCATGGCCTTCCTAACAATAGATGGCATGCATCCATGGGAACTACATCGCACAGTACATTGTCCTCTAATCCTTCAACTCAAAAGTTGATTAGGCACTGTCTTGTCCCCTTGACATGGTGTCCTTTCTGCAACCACGAGATCTTGTAGGGATGTGGGTGTTCTCGACACTTGAACCTGATCTTTCCGATGACTTCCGTTGACACAAGATTCTCCGTGCTTCCACAATCAACTATGGTTTTGCAACGCCATTCACCAATCCGCACCTTCGTCTGAAAGATCGCCTTCCATTGTGCTGGCTCCATCGGGTCACGTTGATCTTCCTCGATCAAGGCTCTCTAAACCGTCATATTCTGATTCTTCTTCTTTTGACCTCGACTGCTGTCGGATGCCGATTCTTCCCTCTCGTCGACTTGCTCATCCTTTCGACGCCGGGGTTTCGGCTCCTCTGCAGCATGTAGGTTCTCTGGGCATTCATATGCCTTTTGTCCCATTCCTCAACACTTTCAATAGATTATGGCTGGTCTGTTAGCACCTTTCTTATCGGATGGACCACTTCGACCATACGCACCTCGACCACGGTTCTCATGACCATCGCGTCGGTTCTCTTGCGCTTTCTCCCGTGTCGATGTCCCTTCTGCGTGTCGACTATCTTCGACACTTTCCTTCCTGTACCCGCTACTTTGGCCTTTCCTGGAGATAGTTTTTGCACCCCGACCAGTCATCCTTCCCCTGGTCGCTACGGATTTTCTTGACAGTTTCTATTCTGCCTTCAGAGCCAACTGCTCTGAATCTCGACATGCTGAGTTCATCTTGGATAGCATATTTTAATCCGTTCACATACCTGGCGACAGCTTCTTCTCCTTCATCAGTTTGTCCTGACTGAATCGATAATCGGTAGAACTCCTCCATGTACTCCTTCACAGTCATCTCTTTCTGTCGAAAGTTTTGTAACTTCCTGAACAAGGAAATCACATAGTCATTTGGCAAGAATTTTCCCTTCAGCTTGGCAACCATTCTATCCCAAGACTTAATTTTCTCCTTGCATTCCTTAAGTCTGTCAGCCTGTACGTTGTCCTACCACAACGAGACATGACCTTTCAACCTCAGACATGCAGTATTAACCTGTTTAGGATCCTCGATCTGCTCTATGTCGAATTATTTCTCCATCTCTCTGAACTGGTCGATCAAATCTTCTGGGTCCAAGCTTCCAGAGTACGTACGCTCGTCTATCTTCGCCCAACCTCTCATATCTGTTAGAAGTTTGATTACTTTTTCCTCTGGTTCCTCTACGGCTTCTTCCATGGCTTCCACCTCTTCGAATTCCTCGTTGCTGTGGTCTAGCGCCTCAGGAAAACAACCACGAATCTGGCTTTCTTTGATCGCGGTGACTTCATTTTTCAAAAATCGCATCGTCCTAATGCATTCGTCGAACATTTCACGATCCACCATAACGGCTGTTGCGCCACGTGCTCTTCGTCCTCGGACATTAATGCCTCTGTGATCCATTTTCAACCTCTGCTGGAACTCTCACACGTCCAATCGCAACCGGACTTTAGACAAGTCCTTCACAACTCCACCCAACCGCAGCTAGAGCTGTCCAACTCACTTGCAGGCTCAATATCATGAACGTCCCACGAACTCAAACGATTATTTTGATCTGATACAAACTGACGCAAGTCAGGTTGGAATAGTCGTCTTTCCAACCGGGCTTTCTTCGGGGCTCTGATCTATTGCGATCCGTGCTCTGATACCAACTGATGCAAGTCAGGTTGGTATAGTCATCTTTCCAACCGGGCTTTCTTCCGAGCTCTGATACCAACTGACGCAAGTCACCTTACCGGAATACTTTCTTGCTTAACAATACAAACGACACAAACCACAATGCTTACAGGAACGAGATGTAAAGCAGGATGCCAGAAGTGGCTTTATATTACTTCTCTGAATTCGGTTACAATGCAGAATAATTGTAAACAAGTAACTAACTACAATTGGCCTTAGTCGTTAAACCTTAGAAGTAACTGTGGTGTGTTCTCCCTATGTGTCTACCTCACCCTCTCCTGGTTTGCCTCAGAACTCTGAGCTGTTGCTCGATCTCAACTCTCCTCCTCATCAGCCGGTGTGATTCTTCATAACTCCTCTCGGATCTGCTCTCTAATGCTGCTTATTGAAGACTGAATATCCCCTTACAGGTTTCCTCTCCTTCGCCTTCTACCGTGCTGGTGCTATTCCCGAGATTACTGCAATCCTCGAGACACGCATCCTCTTATCCGTCGATCCTTCCAAATCCTGCAGACCTGTAACTGTCAGCTCCCAATCGTGTTGCACAGCCTCTGTCCGTGACGTCACCTGTCATGTCCTTCACCTACTTGCAATAATTGTATTAACTTCGTCAGCAAGCTTGAACGGCTACCAGGTACAGTTCCTTGACTTTTTGTCCTTCCAACCCTGCCACAGTAGTCGATCACATCTCGACCTTCTTGTTGGCTTGCTTCTCACCTTCTTCGGTTCGCTAGTCCTCCCCTTCCTCCGTGCCTGGCTCCGCCAAACCTGTCGCGTCGTAGTTCGACCACTTGTCGTCTCCCCAACGTCTTACTCCACCCGTCGTGTATCGAGCATTTCCTGTCGACTCTCGACCCATTTCAACGTCCGCTGCGTTGCTCCAGTCGGTCGCACTCCAACTGCTTCTTCTCGATTTGTTGACTTTGACAAGTCAACCTGCTCCCCGGACGAGTGGTGATCGGCACTCCCGCTGGTCGGCTCCCTTGTGTCGATAAACTTCGACTGATCTCCCTAGGCCCCGATGCTCCTGCATCATCTTGGTTTCTTGATGGCTATCGTGCCTTCGATATTATATGATAATGGATGTGGATCATGCGACCGATTCACAATTTATCACCCATTACTTTCCTTTTGCATCTAAAGAATAAAATCATGTGTACTCACTGTTGTTCTCATATATTCCTTGATATTATTTTCATAGCATTGAATCCAAATAGCTCTTTCCTGGAAAAGTTTATCACCATATTGACATACGCACCATTTGAAGTGTTACATGAATGCGAGATTATCAAAGAATCTTAGAAAATGTTTGGTTCTAAATCCGCGTTGGAATTCATGTATTATTGACATTGATGATCCCTCTCGATATGAAAATCGGTATCACAGTAATTTAAAAACGTGGTGTGCTCACATTGCACATTCACTATAAGGTGGTTTCCTACGATATTATTTCCTCCACTCTTAAATTCGAAAAACACAAAATCAATTCATGGATTATGACTCAAAATTGTTATGGAATTAGAAACGTAAAAGAAAGATTAGATGCAAATGTGTGACCTAGTAACGATTTCGAAGAACTGACAATCTACATGGAGAAAGATGAAGAAAATGAGGCCACCTCTCTTTATTCATGTTCAAAAATTACTTCTCTCTATAGGTATATAACGTGTTGATTCTTTGCACCGAGAGGAGTGAGGTGTTCTACAGCCCAGTATGGGGGTGATGTTGTAATGTTCGTGCCTAACGAAATAATTAAAAAATTTAATGTCACCTTATAAAATAAAAAATTATAGAAAGTATTTAAAAAAAATCCATGTTGGCTCATAAAATAAAATATTATGAAAAGTGATTTATGTTCGTCTATAAAATAAAAACTTAAAACTTAAACACAGATCTATCAATCAAGAGAAATCAAATTTCTCGAGTTTAAATTTAAAAAAAAAATACACCTCAAGAAATTGGATCCGTCTCGGTGCTTGATAGATGCGGGATGAAGACGGATCTATGGTGGTAGTTAGTTTGATGCAATGTTAATGCACAATTTTTCTTTGTTTAGTCTAGAACTATGGTAATAAATTTGTTTGGGATAAAAAATCTCTTTGAAGCTCAATGAATGTTGTTAACATGTATGTTATTGATTATTGTTAAATATGAACATGTGAAAAATGGATATTGTGAACATCACAAAGCCTAAAATCGAGATTATACTAGTGAGGTTTGCGATTTAGTTGGTTCAATATTTTGCACCATCAAATACTTATTCCTGTGTTCTCTAGAATATCCATTCCCCTTT
Source organism: Larix kaempferi (assembly GCA_027924585.1). Lineage (NCBI taxonomy): Eukaryota > Viridiplantae > Streptophyta > Pinopsida > Pinales > Pinaceae > Larix > Larix kaempferi. The sequence continues at coordinate 9,649,185 of BSBM01000506.1, forward strand.
TCCAAATTCTATGTGTCTTTATCTACCACCGTCTTCCACTTTATTCTTGTCGTTTCTAGAAAAAGTTAGATGAGTGTGATGATACTTTGTGTGTCAAATATTTGGAGAATTCCAAGTGGTTATGTTTCCTTCTATCTTATCTTGAGGGTCCTCCAAGGATCATTAGGATATTCTATCCATCTTCTGTAAGAATACTCTTTTTTTAAATAGAGAATTGTCACTCGGAACATTGTGTTTTCTTATATACTTATAGTACTTTCGCAAATCTTTTTTTATTACAATGCAATCTAATTTTAGCATCTTGTAAATATTTACTATAGTCATACTGGAGTTCATTTTTTGAATGTTTGATGTCAAACTAGTGTAAAGGCCACACACAAGCTCATGGTAGATCTATTCGACCATGATAGTTCATAAGAAAAGATCGTGATAGTACATTTATTTTTACTATGTTCTATGTTTATAAAAATAATGTGACAATAGATCTTAATCACAAATAGAAATTATAGCCTCGTTTCAATTATGTTTGCATAATACACAAACATGCCTCCTAAATCTGTCTACCTCTCGTTCCAAATTTCTTGTTTTTTTAACATTGTATTGTAATTTACTAGGGCTACGGAAGTATAGAAATAAACTCACCTATAGTAGTTTTTTTTTTTTTTTCTTCCGGTTATAAATGAAATGTGTAAACATCAAGTTTTCATTTCCATACGATTTACGAATAAGTACCAAATATGAAACCAAAGTGGCATTAGTTGATTATTGAGTGAATGTCTTACATTCATATATATATGCTAGATTATTAATCCTTCAGTGAGTACTTATAGTCTAATCTCCCAGAAATATCATGTTTATGTCATGTACTTTGAATTTTCTTATAAACTTACTATATTTCGACAAATCATTTTTTCATTCCAATGGAATCCAATTTTAGCATCTTGTTGATATATGCTAACCACACTCGAAACTGTTTCACCAATGTACGAGAAATTACGTGACACAATAGATATTATTTGCAACTGTAAATTGTATGTTCATCTCAGTTTTATACGCATAATATAGATGGATGTACCTCCTAGGAATGTCTAGGCCCATTTCTGGTTATGTTGTGGATTTATCATTTCTGTTAACATAGTACTACAACATCGTAGGGTTATACAAGTGTAGAAATACTCAGCTATTCAACTTAACTTGCAGTTGAAATGATCTAAGATTACTTGTTGACACAAAAAATTATCTAGATCTCCATTATAACAAATTTACATAAACTTGGGGTGTACATGGCTAATATAGGAGAACTGTAAGTCCATGCCAAAAGCTTGGCAAGCCAACAACAATAAATAAAATTCGAAAATTAGACAATGAATCTATGGGTCCATTCACGTTTTACTCATGCCATGCACCATTATCCACACAGTTTGCAGTCTACACGTGTAACTTTTGTAAACAATATGAGTTGAATTATATGTACTCGAATAGCAGCAGTAGTCTTACATGCTTTTATGTTTATTTTGATGCTTGCAAAGTGGAGTTGTCATGAAAGTTTTATTTTGTTTGATTGAAATGTTGAGTATTTCCTAAGTGTAAAATTAATTTGGTGAGTTATATGATTTATTATGAATATTTCCCAAGTCTAAGTCATGCAATTTCTACTTCGGATTCGCCAAGATGTTCCCAAGTTTTGAAATGGTCCTATCTTGAAAAGGGATTTTAATTAGAAGTAGAATACAACCTCCATGAATGCCATTGTTTTAGTACCTTCCTCTAAGACACCCAGTTTTAGCATTATACATTAAACTATTTTTTCATTCTATTCGGTGGCCTTCAGCTTAGACGCAATGAGTTGTCCATGATATTTGTTTGAGCAAAGTCATGCAGAACCCGCAGTTTGTCCCAACAATTATTGCATGCGTTGGAATGCATCCAGAAACGCAAGCATTTCACTTGAAAGGGCTTGAAACCCATTTGCTTCTATATTAGCTATCTAGTTTCGTTGACCTAGAAGGATAGCTAGGGCATGAATGGGTCTATTTAGTTATTTATGAAGCTTGCATATGTGTCCCTGCTATAGTAATTTCCTTAGATTATTTTTTATATTATTCTTACTAGCTCGAAACTCCAAGCATACTTTCATAGTTGTGACTTCATATAGGACCAACATTTTTGCATTGTTGGAAAGAGAAAGACGCAGAAGAATTTACTTAACTTCAAAAATTTATAAACGTAAACAGTTTGTGTTAGAAACAGTTCTCAATTATCAATCACTTTGGCATTGAATTCAAAGGGCTCTAAGTTGAGCTCTTATGCTTTCTCTATATGCATTGATTTGCATAGAATCACCTTGTGAATGAAGCTATGACAAATTTAATTGAATGCCAATTTAAAAGCGTGGATTGCTTACTGAGTCATATCTAGTAGTACCCAACAACCCTGAAAAATGCATAGATATAACTTAAAGTAAAGGGTTTAAAAATGAGTAGGTTCTTTCATTTTCTTTAGCTCCACCTTACTTTCGTTATCTATGTTGGATTATTGAGCTTTATGTGAGTACTTATAGTCTAATCTCACATAAACAACATTGTAATTTTTTATGTGTGGGGATCTAGCCATGTTCATAACTTTAATGTGAATTGTGTTTTAATAAGAATAATTTAGTGCACAATATAATCAGAAAAAATAGAAAAGTAAGTTCAAATGCATTCATGTAAACTTGTAAAATAGATTTTCTAAAATTCAAAAATAGAATTAATTTGAATTTTTGAAGTTCGCTTATATAGTAATTTGAATTTTTGAAGTTGGCTTATATAGTAATTTGAATTTTTGAAGTTCGCTTATATAGTATAATGCTGAACTCTTATAGTGACTAATTTTTTTCGAGTGTAATGCAAAAAATTTAAACTTTTACTCGAGGTGGTTATGGAAGCCTATGTAAGATCAACCCCAATTATTTAACCCCCTTGGTCAATTTAATATCTTAAATTTGGAACAAATAAACTTTTTAAAAATCAACCCGAAAGTTATTAGATAACCTTAAAGTATAATAACTTTTAAAACCTAATTTTCATTAAATCTTCAATCATAAAATTACGAATTATAATTTATTATCTAAAATTTATTTCTCTTATATTTCTTTAATTACAACAGCATATTCTCAAAACCAAAATATCTTATATTTCTTTAATCACAACAACATATTCTCAAAACCAAAATAGCATATATCACCTTCAACAATAAAAATAGATTTACATAATAATGATACCGAATCAAAATTTCACCTATCAATTATAAAAATCAATGAAGCCATTTATTGCAAAACCAAAACTAACCATATTCTCTGCATAGTAATTACATTATTTGGCCTTTTCTCATTCACGAAAAGCAATGAATGTGAAAATGCATCTGTTTACAATCGCTTCTTGCTTGAACCATTTCATAAAATAGAAGTGTGATTCCTCATCCAGGTGGTGAGCTTCTGGTTTGTCTCCCGTAAATAAATTACAAGATTGAAACAGCTAGCAACCAATATCGTTTGGATGATGTATTTTATTCGATACTAAAAAGCAATCAGTAGAAATAAACTTATTCAGCAAGGAAGAATCCAATAAAAAATAATTCAAGTTCACTCATGGAATGAACAGTCTGCGGGAGCAAACCCAAGAAGAGATTGCTGCAAATCGTACTGAACAAAGAAATTTTGCTGCAGAAGATTCCCAATAATATTTGGTGCTGGGCCTGCAATGGGTTTCATCCCGAGGCATCTCACGTCATCCTCGACCTGCAGGATGTAATTCTCTGGTGGCGGACTAAACGTTTTCCCTCCCTGCAAAACAATTGAGAGTTCAGGAAATCTCAATTCACTCACACCGGAAGTGTTGAAGCAGAGATCAAATTGTTGTGTAGACAACGTTGTAGCCCTCGGATATGTAATTGCCACTTTTAGGGCCTCCACTACTATTTCATAGGCTTCCTCTGCCAAATAGGTGAGCGAAATCCGAGACTCTATTATTGTCCCTCCGTTGCCAAATTCATCCATCTCCCACGCATTGGTGGATATAGGAAGTTTCGCTCCATTTATGGTGATTTCTTCTATACCCACGTAATAGTTTGACTTTCCTACCCGCAGGATTGGGGTATATTGAATCGGCTTTCTCAATAATGAGGAGCCTGATCCTTCGATCATGTCTCCGAATACCAGAGAGCTTTTCACTGTGGTGGGCTCTAGATGGTCTCTTAAGCAGTAAGACAATTTTCCTCCGTATAAACTGGCGGTTTGTACGGCAAATGAATCGGATCCTTGACCTAATCCGAGTACGCCTAATTCGTTATCAAATCCGCATCCCATCAACACTTTATCGGCTTTGAATGGCTCCTCCGATGTGGACGTCAATGTAATTGTTTCACGAAGATAAGGACCTGTGATGAAAGAGCCGTCCAGGTAGTTTTGGGTATATTTGCAGGCCATTTTAGGCCTAATAGTGCATGATACTGCGGAAGAGAGGGCATGGCACTCTCTAGAGTAACAAGGGACGTATGATAAAGAAGAGGATTTGTCCGGATCAAAAGAGCTGCAGTTCTGGCAGGGATTGCAGTTCACCCAGATGAGATCGCTGCCGGTGTCTGGTACAGCCAGGATTTTCTGAGGAGGAGTCCCAACATAGAGCTCTACGAAATAAAGAGCGGATTCCATATTTGCACCAGAGGCTATTGGCATTTCATATGCCGTATTAGGTGCGATGTTCGAGCCCACTGGAGGTGAAGCAAGAGCCCTGCTAGCGGAATTGGAATAGAAATGATTGGAACTTATTCGGAAGGAGTCGACGCTTATGAGGGCTTCTATGGCCTGCTGCCTGTCTGGGAATTGCGTGTACAAGGGACTATGAATGGAATGGCGGTGGATCAGCTTCATTTTTATCTTGACGCTATCTCCATGTTGCAGGAGGATAAGGAGGACTAATACCAACCCTAACAAATTATATTTTCCCATACCTTGGACAGGACAGATTACAGATAGTTGGTGCAGAACTATCTGAATACGGAAGATGGAGAGATTGCAGATATTTGAATACAGAAGATGGAGAGAGTTGAAGAAATAGCCGAATACAGAAGATGGCAATCCCTAACGAGTCTGGTGAGTTCTATATATCTTATTTCAAATGGCATACTATACTATTTTTAATGTGAAATGTACTATTTTGAACAAGTTAAAAATTGACAAATTCCAAATTCCACTTTTCTAGTTGGTTTATCTTTTCCTATAAAGTTTCATTCTGACTTACTATCTTTTCCAAAATTTTGATGAACTATATTTGTTAAAATGGTTTAAAATTCTAAAAATAAGAACTTCCATATTCATGTTTTAATCAAATAAAGGAAAACTTAGATGTTCATCTTTCCATCAACCCAATGGAACTATACCTTTCAATGAAATTTGGTACAAAATTTTGACAAAAGAAATAGTAGAGTTTCTCTACTTTTCAAATTTGATTGAAATGATCATTGAATCCAACAATCTCCATGCCATGTGCGGCTGCTTATTGCTTTACAGCTAGGTACATAGAGTACATAGAGTTCGTGGATGAGTTTATTATGTATCATTAGTTAATTAGGTGCTTATTTGATTTAATAAATCAGTGTTAAATGGTTCACATATAAATGTTGGTTGATTCGTAAAATTTGAAACAATAATTGTGACAATTTAGTGACAGTTGTTTTGATGATTAACATGAACCAATAATGACTATTTAGTGATGAGTTGTTGGGGTGCTTAACATGACTTAGAGACTATTTAGTGATGAGTTGTTTGGATGATTAGCATGATTCAATGAATCTTGAATGGCTGATGTAATTAAAACTAATCACTTCATTAATTAAATATTGATCCAATTTAATAAAATTGGTTTACATGGTGAGATTCAATCCCACCATGTATCAACACCTATATATGTATAACACATATACATCTATCAATGTACAGCTATATATGTATGTATGTATGAAAAGATTAAGAAATGATTTTAGCAAATTTATTGGGATGCTTCTAGTTTTAGAATTGTCTTCAAACTTTAACTGGAATTATAGTAAAGGGCACTTTAATTTTTTCATAATATATGAAATTTTAATGTTTTGAGTTTTAGGTAACATGTTTTTTTGTTTCCTAGAGGTGTTATTTAAAAATACAAAAACTGTAAAAACTGTAATTTTTAAAATTATATTTATATACTTTGATATTGATTAATGCATATACAAATCTCACTAGTACTAATACTACCGGAATGTATAATGTACTTTACTTCTTTTTATACAACTAAATAATAGGTTAAACACAATTAATAAATTATATTTTTTAAAAGATAATGAAAAAATATTAAAATACACATTACACCTTTACTACCTTAAAAAAGGTAATTATAATATTGCCGACACCTAATTTAAAAATATCTCGGTGATAAGAGATAAAAGGAAAAAACAAATAAGTATTCAACATGAAAGCAAAGATTAGTGACCAAATTTGATTGGTTTGATTGCAAGCTTACATGCAAATCCATAACACAATTTAGTGGAATAACAATCAAAGCTCTTCATTAGAATTTCTATTTTATGACCTCATAAATGATATACATATCTAGATATATGTAACATGAATTATTTTTATAATGGTTGGAGCGAAATGGACAATTAATGGTTTTATGACTTAATAATTAGGTTAATCTACACGCGTAAGTGTAGATATCATTTTCTTATTCCTAAAAGGTATTTTTTCATTCTACTCACTCATGATCTATTATAGGTCCGAGTTATTTTTTCACTTACATAAAAATTAAAACTTGCTAAGCTCTAATCCCATAATTTTTGGGTTTGTTGCGCATTATTACATCTTTACTTTTCATAAATTAATTATTGCTCTGCCCAAACGATGGCTATGATTGTTTCCCCCCCTATAACGACACTCTTATATACAATGCACCCCTTGCTTACTGATCTTTCTTTCTCTCTTGTTGTTTTCTTGCTTGAAATCATAGTAGTGTGCGGGGCACCTTTGCGGTTCCACCTTGCACTGATGCACAACGCATGTGATCTTGCACACACAATACCAGTGATCAGAATTGAGCCCTTCCCATGCCTTCCAAATTGTTCGAAACCTTCCTAGAAGGGTAGTTCAAAATACATGTTTAAAGAAAAATGTAAGTTGATGAAATCAACTAGGATTTATGAGGGAGTAAAAATATTATAAAATTTCCAAACAGTGGTCATTTATTCAACAACGCATCAATGTCCTGACTTCAAGATCTTGTGACGCAAGTCACCTTACCAGAATACTTTCTTGCTTAACAATACAAACGACACAAACCACAATGCTTACACGAACGAGGTGTAAAGCAGGATGCCAGAAGTGGCTTTATATTACTTCTCCGAATTCTGTTACAATGCGGAATAACTCTAAACAAGTAACGAACTACAATCGGCCTCAGCCGTTACAATTTAGAAGTAACTGTGGTGTGTTCTCCCTGTGTTTCGACCTCACCCTCTCCTGGTTCGCCTCGAAACTCTGAGCCATGGCTCGATCTCAAATCTCCTCCTCAGCGGCCGGTGTGATTCTTCACAATTCCTCTCGGCTTTGCTCTCTGATGTTGCTGATCAAAGACTGAAGATCCCCTTACTGGTTTCCTCTCCTTCGTCTTCTACCCTGCTGGTGCTGTTCCCGAGATTACTGCAATCCCTGAGACACGCATCCTCTTGTCCGCCGATCCTTCCAAATCCTGCAGACCTGCAACTGTCAGCTCCCAACCGTGCTACACAGCCTCTGTCCATGACGTCACCTATCATGTCCTTCACCTACTTGCAATAACTGTATTAAATTCCTCAGGAACCTTGAATGACTACCAGGTACAGTTCCTTGACTTTCTGTCCTTCCGACCCTGCCATAGTATTCCGTCACATCTTGACCTTCTTGTTGGATTTCTTCTCACCTTCTACGGTTCGCCAGTCCTCCCCTTCCTCCACGCTTGGCTCTGCCAAACCTCTCGCGTCGTAGCTTGACCACTTGACGACTACCCGATGTCTTACTCCACCCATCGTCTATCGACCATTTCCTGTCGACTCTCCACTCCTTTCAACGTCCACTGCTCTGCTCCAGTCGGTCGCACTTTGACTGATTCTCATCGACTTGTTGACTTTAACATGTCAACCTGCTCCCCAGACCAGTGGTCATCCACACTCCTGCTGGTCGGCTCCCTTCTGTCGATCAACTTCGACTGATTTGCCTAGGCCCCGATGCTCTTGCATCAGACTCCCTAGGTGAAAAAGAATTCGACTGCCTCGTCAGTCTCCTGAACTCTTCTTTAGAGATCCATGTCGCTTCCCGCAACTCATCATCCTTCCATCGCACTAAGTATTCTTTCTTCTGTGCGCTGCACGTTCGTCCAACTATGCGTTCTTCGATTACTTCTGCGATCTCATCTTTGTGTTGATATGGGATTTGGTTTGTCGAGTCGATACCTATCGCTTCTTTGTTTCTGCTGCTTGACCCTTCTTCCAATTTGTGTAGCTTTGGAACGTTGAACGTTGCTGAAATGTTCAAGTCTTCTGGCAATTCCAACACATAAGCGTTGTCCGAAATCTTCTTCAGAATTCTGCATGGTCCTATCTTCTTCGGCTTCAGCTTGTTGTATGTACCTGTCAGCAATGTTTCCTTCTGTAGACATGCAAAGATCCAGTCCCCTTCTTGGAACAACTGTAGCCTTTTTTTCGTGTCGGCCCTCAAATTGTATGATGCGTTACTCTGTTCTATCCGTTTTCGCACATTTTCATGAACTTCATGCATATGCTCTGTGAATGATTCTGCATCGGCACTCTTCCTGGTTTCTCTTGGAAACTCGACCAAATCTACCACTCTATGTGGGATTCTCGCCTGAACAATATGAAATGGTTTCAATCCTGTCGACTGATTCACAGAATTGTTATATGCAAACTCTGCCTGTGCCAACACATTTTCCCACTGCTTGGGTCTGTCGGCTGCTAAACATCTCAGAAGGTTTCCCAAACTCCTGTTAACCACCGTGGTCTGCCCATCTATCTGTGGATGGTACGCCGAGCTAAACTGCAAATTTGTGTCCAGTTTCTTCCATAGGGTTCTCCAGAAATGCCCCATAAACTTGGTATCCCCATCAGACGTGATACTCTTTGGTAACCCATGCAATCTGACTATCTCCTTCAAGAATAGTACAACGATCCCTGTGGTGTCACTCGTCTTTTTACATGGAATGAAATGCGCCATCTTCGTAAACCTGTCGACTACAACAAATATTGAGTCGCTTCACTGCTGAGTCTTCGGAAATCCTAACACAAAATCCATTCTAAGATGCTCCCAAAGGTTATCGGGTACTGGAAATGGTTTGTACAACCCTGTGTTCCGACTCCTTCCCTTTGCCAACTAGCAAACTTGACATTGTCGAACCCACTTTTCGACATCTGTCGACATCCCTGGCGAGAAATACATTTCGTCAACCAATGCTTTGGTCTTGTCGATGCCAAAGTGCCTTGCTAACCCGCCATTATGAAATTCTCAGATTAGGTTCTCTCTTACTGATCCTCTCGGAATGCACAACTGACTTCCCCTGAACTGGTAGCCTTCTTGAATGAAGTAACCCAGATATGGAGTCCTATCGATACTCCAAGGTTCACGACAAGCCTTCCATGCTTTCACAAAATCCTTGTCGGTCTCATACTCTGTCTTTATTGACTCTATCCCTGTTTCCTGAACTGTCGTCGTGTTCAGTAGTGCAACTCTCCTACTCAAGGCGTCACCAACTTTATTCGACTTGCCTGACCTATGTCGCAACACGAATGTATACCTCTGAAGTAGTTCCACCCAATTCATGTGTTGTTGATCCAATTTCGACTGAGTGTTCAAATACCTCAGTGCTTGGTGATCTGTGTATAACAAAAATTCCTTGGGAAACAAATAATGCCTCCGCTTCTTCAGTGCTTGAATGATAGCATAAAACTCCTGGTTGTAGACAGAATACTTCTGCTTCGCCCCATTCAACTTTTCACTAAAGAATGCAATTGGTTGGCCCTCCTTGCTCAACACTGCACCAAGAATGGGCTCTCAGTGACCTTTTCCTTCAACTCGTCAAAAGCTCTTTGGACTTCGTCCGTCCACTTGAACTCACCCTTTCTCATGCATTCTGTCAATGGTGCACAAATTCGACTGAATCCCCGAATGAACTTCCGGTAGAAACTAGCAAGTCCATGGAAAGTCCTTACTCTAGTCGTAATTGTCGGTTCCGGCCAATCCACTATCGCTTTCAGCTTCTCTGGGTCCATCACCAACCCTTTACTCGAGATTACAAACCCCAAGTACACCAATTTCTTCTTCATGAAGAAACACTTTTGCAGGTTCACCATCAGCTTTTCTTCCTGCAATTTCTGCAACACCTGTCGAACGTGCTCCAAGTGCTCTGCCTTGGTTCGATTGAAAATCAAGATGTCATCTAAATAGACTACGACAAAATTTCCCAAAAACGGCTTCAGCATCTCATTCATCAACCTCATGAACGTGTTGGGTGCATTAGTCAACCCAAATGGCATGACTAACCACTCATATAACCCTTCCTTTGTCTTGAATCCTGTCTTTCATTCATCTCCTTCTCTGACCCTAATCTGTTGATAACCACTCTTCAGGTCTATCATTGTGAAGTATGTCGCTCCACTCACGCAATCCATCAAGTCATCCATTCTCAGTAATGGAAATCGATAATTGATCATGATCCTGTTGATGGCTCTGGAGTTTGTACACATCCTCCATTCTCCTCCCTTCTTCAGTGTCAATACCGTTGGCATTGCACACGGGCTCAGACTTTCTATGATTAACCCGCTGTCCAACAACTCTTGGACCTGTCAGTTGAGTTCTTGTCCCTCTGTCGGACTCATCCTATATGGCGCTTTGTTTGGAAGACTCGATCCTGGAATCAAGTTGATCTGATGGGATATGCTCTTGGTCGGTGGCAATCCCATCGGTTTCTCATCAGCCATTATGTCACTAAACTCTTCGAGCAACTCCTCGATTTCGACCAGAATATTCTCCTCCCTGGTTGTCCTTTCGACATATGGTCCCGTTGGAATGATCGCAAAACATCCCGACTATTTTTCCTCTTCTGCAAGGAATTCTTTCACTGTGCTCATCAACACTCGCTTCTCCCAAAGATTTCTCTCACTGTGCTTACTGTCGGCTGGCTCTTCTTGCCTCGGCTTAAGAGTCCTCTTCACGCCATTCTTCCATATTGTGATTGTGTTGGCTCGACCATCATAGATCATTTTTTGATCATATTGCCATGGCCTTCCTAACAATAGATGGCATGCATCCATGGGAACTACATCGCACAGTACATTGTCCTCTAATCCTTCAACTCGAAAGTTGATTAGGCACTGTCTTGTCCCCTTGACATGGTGTCCTTTCTGCAACCACGAGATCTTGTAGGGATGTGGGTGTTCTCGACACTTGAACCTGATCTTTCCGATGACTTCCGTTGACACAAGATTCTCCGTGCTTCCACAATCAACTATGGTTTTGCAACGCCATTCACCAATCCGCACCTTCGTCTGAAAGATCGCCTTCCATTGTGCTGGCTCCATCGGGTCACGTTGATCTTCCTCGATCAAGGCTCTCTAAACCGTCATATTCTGATTCTTCTTCTTTTGACCTTGACTACTGTCGGATGCCGATTCTTCCCTCTCGTCGACTTGCTCATCCTTTCGACGCCGGGGTTTCGGCTCCTCTGCAGCATGTAGGTTCTCTGGGCATTCATATGCCTTTTGTCCCATTCCTCAACACTTTCAATAGATTATGGCTGGTCTGTTAGCACCTTTCTTGTCGGATGGACCACTTCGACGATACGCACCTCGACCACGGTTCTCATGACCATCGCGTCGGTTCTCTTGCGCTTTCTCCCGTGTCAATGTCCCTTCTGCGTGTCGACTATCTTCGACACTTTCCTTCCTGTACCCGCTACTTTGGCCTTTCCTGGAGATAGTTTTTGCACCCTGACCAGTCATCCTTCCCCTGGTCGCTACGGATTTTCTTGACAGTTTCTATTCTGCCTTCAGAGCCAACTGCTCTGAATCTCGACATGCTGAGTTCATCTTGGATAGCATATTTTAATCCGTTCACATACCTGGCGACAGCTTCTTCTCCTTCATCAGTTTGTCCTGACCGAATCGATAATCGGTAGAACTCCTCCATGTACTCCTTCACAGTCATCTCTTTCTGTCGAAAGTTTTGTAACTTCCTGAACAAGGAAATCACATAGTCATTTGGCAAGAATTTTCCCTTCAGCTTGGCAACCATTCTATCCCAAGACTTAATTTTCTCCTTGCCTTCCTTGAGTCTGTCAGCCTGTACGTTGTCCTACCACAACGAGACATGACCTTTCAACCTCAGACATGCAGTATTAACCTGTTTAGGATCCTCGATCTGCTCTATGTCGAATTATTTCTCCATCTCTCTGAACTGGTCGATCAAATCTTCTGGGTCCAAGCTTCCAGAGTACGTACGCTCGTCTATCTTCGCCCAACCTCTCATATCTGTTAGAAGGTTGATTACTTTTTCCTCTGGTTCCTCTACGGCTTCTTCCATGGCTTCCACCTCTTCGAATTCCTCGTTGCTGTGGTCTAGCGCCTCAGGAAAACAACCACGAATCTGGCTTTCTTTGATCGCGGCGACTTCATTTTTCAAAAATCGCATCGTCCTAATGCATTCGTCCAACATTTCACGATCCACCATAACGGCTGTTGCGCCACGTGCTCTTCGTCCTCGGACATTAATGCCTCTGTGATCCATTTTCAACCTCTGCTGGAACTCTCACACGTCCAATCGCAACCGGACTTTAGACAAGTCCTTCACAACTCCACCCAACCGCAGCTGGAGCTGTCCAACTCACTTGCAGGCTCAATATTATGAACGTCCCACGAACTCAAACGATTATTTTGATCTGATACAAACTGACGCAAGTCAGGTTGGAATAGTCGTCTTTCCAACCGGGCTTTCTTCGGGGCTCTGATCTATTGCGATCCGCGCTCTGATACCAACTGATGCAAGTCAGGTTGGTATAGTCATCTTTCCAACCGGGCTTTCTTCCGAGCTCTGATACCAACTGACGCAAGTCACCTTACCGGAATACTTTCTTTCTTAACAATACAAACGACACAAACCACAATGCTTACACGAACGAGATGTAAAGCAGGATGCCAGAAGTGGCTTTATATTACTTCTCTGAATTCGGTTACAATGCAGAATAATTGTAAACAAGTAACTAACTACAATTGGCCTTAGTCGTTAAACCTTAGAAGTAACTGTGGTGTGTTCTCCCTATGTGTCTACCTCACCCTCTCCTGGTTTGCCTCAGAACTCTGAGCTGTTGCTCGATCTCAACTCTCCTCCTCATCAGCCGGTGTGATTCTTCATAACTCCTCTCGGATCTGCTCTCTGATGCTGCTTATTGAAGACTGAATATCCCCTTACGGGTTTCCTCTCCTTCGCCTTCTACCCTGCTGGTGCTATTCCCGAGATTACTGCAATCCTCGAGACACGCATCCTCTTATCCGTCGATCCTTCCAAATCCTGCAGACCTGTAACTGTCAGCTCCCAATCGTGTTGCACAGCCTCTGTCCATGACGTCACCTGTCATGTCCTTCACCTACTTGCAATAATTGTATTAACTTCCTCAGCAAGCTTGAACGGCTACCAGGTACAGTTCCTTGACTTTTTGTCCTTCCAACCCTGCCACACTAGTCGATCACATCTCGACCTTCTTGTTGGCTTGCTTCTCACCTTCTTCGGTTCGCCAGTCCTCCCCTTCCTCCGCGCCTAGCTCCGCCAAATCTGTCGCGTCGTAGTTCGACCACTTGTCGTCTCCCCAACGTCTTACTCCACCCGTCGTGTATCGAGCATTTCCTGTCGACTCTCGACCCGTTTCAACGTCCGCTGCGTTGCTCCAGTCGGTCGCACTCCAACTGCTTCTTCTCGACTTGTTGACTTTGACAAGTCAACCTGCTCCCCGGACGAGTGGTGATCGGCACTCCCGCTGGTCGGCTCCCTTGTGTCGATAAACTTCGACTGATCTCCCTAGGCCCCGATGCTCCTGCATCATCTTGGTTTCTTGATGGCTATCGTGCCTTCGATATTATATGATAATGGATGTGGATCATGCGACCGATTCACAATTTATCACCAATTACTTTCCTTTTGCATCTAAAGAATAAAATCATGTGTACTCACTGTTGTTCTCATATATTCCTTGATATTATTTTCATAGCATTGAATCCAAATAGCTCTTTCCTGGAAAAGTTTATCACCATATTGACATACGCACCATTTGAAGTGTTACATGAATGCGAGATTATCAAAGAATCTTAGAAAATGTTTGGTTCTAAATCCGCGTTGGAATTCATGTATTATTGACATTGATGATCCCTCTCGATATGAAAATCGGTATCACAGTAATTTAAAAACGTGGTGTGCTCAAATTGCACATTCACTATAAGGTGGTTTCCTACGATATTATTTCCTCCACTCTTGACTTCGAAAAACACAAAATCAATTCATGGATTATGACTCAAAATTGTTATGGAATTAGAAACGTAAAAGAAATATTAGATGCAAATGTGTGACCTAGTAACGATTTCGAAGAACTGACAATCTACATGGAGAAAGATGAAGAAAATGAGGCCACCTCTCTTTATTCATGTTCAAAAATTACTTCTCTCTATAGGTATATAACGTGTTGATTCTTTGCACCGAGAGGAGTGAGGTGTTCTACAGCCCAGTATGGGGGTGATGTTGTAATGTTCGTGCCTAACGAAATAATTAAAAAATTTAATGTCACCTTATAAAATAAAAAATTATAGAAAGTATTTAAAAAAAATCCATGTTGGCTCATAAAATAAAATATTATGAAAAGTGATTTATGTTCGTCTATAAAATAAAAACTTAAAACTTAAACACAGATCTATCAATCAAGAGAAATCAAATTTCTCGAGTTTAAATTTAAAAAAAAAATACACCTCAAGAAATTGGATCCGTCTCGGTGCTTGATAGATGCGGGTTGAAGACGGATCCATGGTGGTAGTTAGTTTGATGCAATGTTAATGCACAATTTTTCTTTGTTTAGTCTAGAACTATGGTAATAAATTTGTTTGGGATAAAAAATCTCTTTGAAGCTCAATGAATGTTGTTAACATGTATGTTATTGATTATTGTTAAATATGAACATGTGAAAAATGGATATTGTGAACATCACAAAGCCTAAAATCGAGATTATACTAGTGAGGTTTGCGATTTAGTTGGTTCAATATTTTGCACCATCAAATACTTATTCCTGTGTTCTCTAGAATATCCATTCCCCTTTTCCAAATTCTATGTGTCTTTATCTACCACCTTCTTCCACTTTATTCTTGTCGTTTCTAGAAAAAGTTAGATGAGTGTGATGATACTTTGTGTGTCAAATATTTGGAGAATTCCAAGTGGTTATGTTTCCTTCTATCTTATCTTGAGGGTCCTCCAAGGATCATTAGGATATTCTATCCATCTTCTGTAAGAATACTCTTTTTTTAAATAGAGAATTGTCACTCGGAACATTGTGTTTTCTTATATACTTATAGTACTTTCGCAAATCTTTTTTTATTACAATGCAATCTAATTTTAGCATCTTGTAAATATTTACTATAGTCATACTGGAGTTCATTTTTTGAATGTTTGATGTCAAACTAGTGTAAAGGCCACACACAAGCTCATGGTAGATCTATTCGACCATGATAGTTCATAAGAAAAGATCGTGATAGTACATTTATTTTTACTATGTTCTATGTTTATAAAAATAATGTGACAATAGATCTTAATCACAAATAGAAATTATAGCCTCGTTTCAATTATGTTTGCATAATACACAAACATGCCTCCTAAATCTGTCTACCTCTCGTTCCAAATTTCTTGTTTTTTTAACATTGTATTGTAATTTACTAGGGCTACGGAAGTATAGAAATAAACTCACCTATAGTAGTTTCTTTTTTTTTCTTCCGGTTATAAATGAAATGTGTAAACATCAAGTTTTCATTTCCATACGATTTACGAATAAGTACCAAATATGAAACCAAAGTGGCATTAGTTGATTATTGAGTGAATGTCTTGCATTCATATATATATGCTAGATTATCCATCCTTCAGTGAGTACTTATAGTCTAATCTCCCAGAAATATCATGTTTATGTCATGTACTTTGAATTTTCTTATAAACTTACTATATTTCGACAAATCATTTTTTCATTCCAATGGAATCCAATTTTAGCATCTTGTTGATATATGCTAACCACACTCGAAACTGTTTCACCAATGTACGAGAAATTATGTGACACAATAGATATTATTTGCAACTGTAAATTGTATGTTCATCTCAGTTTTATACGCATAATATAGATGGATGTACCTCCTAGGAATGTCTAGGCCCATTTCTGGTTATGTTGTGGATTTATCATTTCGGTTAACATAGTACTACAACATCGTAGGGTTATACAAGTGTAGAAATACTCAGCTATTCAACTTAACTTGCAGTTGAAATGATCTAAGATTACTTGTTGACACAAAAAATTATCTAGATCTCCATTATAACAAATTTACATAAACTTGGGGTGTACATGGCTAATATAGGAGAACTGTAAGTCCATGCCAAAAGCTTGGCAAGCCAACAACAATAAATAAAATTCGAAAATTAGACAATGAATCTATGGGTCCATTCACGTTTTACTCATGCCATGCACCATTATCCACACAGTTTGCAGTCTACACGTGGAACTTTTGTAAACAATATGAGTTGAATTATATGTACTCGAATAGCAGCAGTAGTCTTACATGCTTTTATGTTTATTTTGATGCTTGCAAAGTGGAGTTGTCATGAAAGTTTTATTTTGTTTGATTGAAATGTTGAGTATTTCCTAAGTGTAAAATTAATTTGGTGAGTTATATGATTTATTATGAATATTTCCCAAGTCTAAGTCATGCAATTTCTACTTCGGATTCGCCAAGATGTTCCCAAGTTTTGAAATGGTCCTATCTTGAAAAGGGATTTTAATTAGAAGTAGAATACAACCTCCATGAATGCCATTGTTTTAGTACCTTCCTCTAAGACACCCAGTTTTAGCATTATACATTAAACTATTTTTTCATTCTATTCGGTGGCCTTCAGCTTAGACGCAATGAGTTGTCCATGATATTTGTTTGAGCAAAGTCATGCAGAACCCGCAGTTTGTCCCAACAATTATTGCATGCGTTGGAATGCATCCAGAAACGCAAGCATTTCACTTGAAAGGGCTTGAAACCCATTTGCTTCTATATTAGCTATCTAGTTTCGTTGACCTAGAAGGATAGCTAGGGCATGAATGGGTCTATTTAGTTATTTATGAAGCTTGCATATGTGTCCCTGCTATAGTAATTTCCTTAGATTATTTTTTATATTATTCTTACTAGCTCGAAACTCCAAGCATACTTTCATAGTTGTGACTTCATATAGGACCAACATTTTTGCATTGTTGGAAAGAGAAAGACGCAGAAGAATTTACTTAACTTCAAAAATTTATAAACGTAGACAGTTTGTGTTAGAAACAGTTCTCAATTATCAATCACTTTGGCATTGAATTCAAAGGGCTCTAAGTTGAGCTCTTATGCTTTCTCTATATGCATTGATTTGCATAGAATCACCTTGTGAATGAAGCTATGACAAATTTAATTGAATGCCAATTTAAAAGCGTGGATTGCTTACTGAGTCATATCTAGTAGTACCCAACAACCCTGAAAAATGCATAGATATAACTTAAAGTAAAGGGTTTAAAAATGAGTAGGTTCTTTCATTTTCTTTAGCTCCACCTTACTTTAGTTATCTATGTTGGATTATTGAGCTTTATGTGAGTACTTATAGTCTAATCTCACATAAACAACATTGTAATTTTTTATGTGTGGGGATCTAGCCATGTTCATAACTTTAATGTGAATTGTGTTTTAATAAGAATAATTTAGTGCACAATATAATCAGAAAAAATAGAAAAGTAAGTTCAAATGCATTCATGTAAACTTGTAAAATAGATTTTCTAAAATTCAAAAATAGAATTAATTTGAATTTTTGAAGTTCGCTTATATAGTAATTTGAATTTTTGAAGTTGGCTTATATAGTAATTTGAATTTTTGAAGTTCGCTTATATAGTATAATGCTGAACTCTTATAGTGACTAATTTTTTTCGAGTGTAATGCAAAAAATTTAAACTTTTACTCGAGGTGGTTATGGAAGCCTATGTAAGATCAACCCCAATTATTTAACCCCCTTGGCCAATTTAATATCTTAAATTTGGAACAAATAAACTTTTTAAAAATCAACCCGAAAGTTATTAGATAACCTTAAAGTATAATAACTTTTAAAACCTAATTTTCATTAAATCTTCAATCATAAAATTACGAATTATAATTTATTATCTAAAATTTATTTCTCTTATATTTCTTTAATTACAACAGCATATTCTCAAAACCAAAATATCTTATATTTCTTTAATCACAACAACATATTCTCAAAACCAAAATAGCATATATCACCTTCAACAATAAAAATAGATTTACATAATAATGATACCGAATCAAAATTTCACCTATCAATTATAAAAATCAATGAAGCCATTTATTGCAAAACCAAAACTAACCATATTCTCTGCATAGTAATTACATTATTTGGCCTTTTCTCATTCACGAAAAGCAATGAATGTGAAAATGCATCTGTTTACAATCGCTTCTTGCTTGAACCATTTCATAAAATAGAAGTGTGATTCCTCATCCAGGTGGTGAGCTTCTGGTTTGTCTCCCGTAAATAAATTACAAGATTGAAACAGCTAGCAACCAATATCGTTTGGATGATGTATTTTATTCGATACTAAAAAGCAATCAGTAGAAATAAACTTATTCAGCAAGGAAGAATCCAATAAAAAATAATTCAAGTTCACTCATGGAATGAACAGTCTGCGGGAGCAAACCCAAGAAGAGATTGCTGCAAATCGTACTGAACAAAGAAATTTTGCTGCAGAAGATTCCCAATAATATTTGGTGCTGGGCCTGCAATGGGTTTCATCCCGAGGCATCTCACGTCATCCTCGACCTGCAGGATGTAATTCTCTGGTGGCGGACTAAACGTTTTCCCTCCCTGCAAAACAATTGAGAGTTCAGGAAATCTCAATTCACTCACACCGGAAGTGTTGAAGCAGAGATCAAATTGTTGTGTAGACAACGTTGTAGCCCTCGGATATGTAATTGCCACTTTTAGGGCCTCCACTACTATTTCATAGGCTTCCTCTGCCAAATAGGTGAGCGAAATCCGAGACTCTATTATTGTCCCTCCGTTGCCAAATTCATCCATCTCCCACGCATTGGTGGATATAGGAAGTTTCGCTCCATTTATGGTGATTTCTTCTATACCCACGTAATAGTTTGACTTTCCTACCCGCAGGATTGGGGTATATTGAATCGGCTTTCTCAATAATGAGGAGCCTGATCCTTCGATCATGTCTCCGAATACCAGAGAGCTTTTCACTGTGGTGGGCTCTAGATGGTCTCTTAAGCAGTAAGACAATTTTCCTCCGTATAAACTGGCGGTTTGTACGGCAAATGAATCGGATCCTTGACCTAATCCGAGTACGCCTAATTCGTTATCAAATCCGCATCCCATCAACACTTTATCGGCTTTGAATGGCTCCTCCGATGTGGACGTCAATGTAATTGTTTCACGAAGATAAGGACCTGTGATGAAAGAGCCGTCCAGGTAGTTTTGGGTATATTTGCAGGCCATTTTAGTCCTAATAGTGCATGATACTGCGGAAGAGAGGGCATGGCACTCTCTAGAGTAACAAGGGACGTATGATAAAGAAGAGGATTTGTCCGGATCAAAAGAGCTGCAGTTCTGGCAGGGATTGCAGTTCACCCAGATGAGATCGCTGCCGGTGTCTGGTACAGCCAGGATTTTCTGAGGAGGAGTCCCAACATAGAGCTCTACGAAATAAAGAGCGGATTCCATATTTGCACCAGAGGCTATTGGCATTTCATATGCCGTATTAGGTGCGATGTTCGAGCCCACTGGAGGTGAAGCAAGAGCCCTGCTAGCGGAATTGGAATAGAAATGATTGGAACTTATTCGGAAGGAGTCGACGCTTATGAGGGCTTCTATGGCCTGCTGCCTGTCTGGGAATTGCGTGTACAAGGGACTATGAATGGAATGGCGGTGGATCAGCTTCATTTTTATCTTGACGCTATCTCCATGTTGCAGGAGGATAAGGAGGACTAATACCAACCCTAACAAATTATATTTTCCCATACCTTGGACAGGACAGATTACAGATAGTTGGTGCAGAACTATCTGAATACGGAAGATGGAGAGATTGCAGATATTTGAATACAGAAGATGGAGAGAGTTGAAGAAATAGCCGAATACAGAAGATGGCAATCCCTAACGAGTCTGGTGAGTTCTATATATCTTATTTCAAATGGCATACTATACTATTTTTAATGTGAAATGTACTATTTTGAACAAGTTAAAAATTGACAAATTCCAAATTCCACTTTTCTAGTTGGTTTATCTTTTCCTATAAAGTTTCATTCTGACTTACTATCTTTTCCAAAATTTTGATGAACTATATTTGTTAAAATGGTTTAAAATTCTAAAAATAAGAACTTCCATATTCATGTTTTAATCAAATAAAGGAAAACTTAGATGTTCATCTTTCCATCAACCCAATGGAACTATACCTTTCAATGAAATTTGGTACAAAATTTTGACAAAAGAAATAGTAGAGTTTCTCTACTTTTCAAATTTGATTGAAATGATCATTGAATCCAACAATCTCCATGCCATGTGCGGCTGCTTATTGCTTTACAGCTAGGTACATAGAGTACATAGAGTTCGTGGATGAGTTTATTATGTATCATTAGTTAATTAGGTGCTTATTTGATTTAATAAATCAGTGTTAAATGGTTCACATATAAATGTTGGTTGATTCGTAAAATTTGAAACAATAATTGTGACAATTTAGTGACAGTTGTTTTGATGATTAACATGAACCAATAATGACTATTTAGTGATGAGTTGTTGGGGTGCTTAACATGACTTAGAGACTATTTAGTGATGAGTTGTTTGGATGATTAGCATGATTCAATGAATCTTGAATGGCTGATGTAATTAAAACTAATCACTTCATTAATTAAATATTGATCCAATTTAATAAAATTGGTTTACATGGTGAGATTCAATCCCACCATGTATCAACACCTATATATGTATAACACATATACATCTATAAATGTACAGCTATATATGTATGTATGTATGAAAAGATTAAGAAATGATTTTAGCAAATTTATTGGGATGCTTCTAGTTTTAGAATTGTCTTCAAACTTTAACTGGAATTATAGTAAAGGGCACTTTAATTTTTTCATAATATATGAAATTTTAATGTTTTGAGTTTTAGGTAACATGTTTTTTTGTTTCCTAGAGGTGTTATTTAAAAATACAAAAACTGTAAAAACTGTAATTTTTAAAATTATATTTATATACTTTGATATTGATTAATGCATATACAAATCTCACTAGTACTAATACTACCGGAATGTATAATGTACTTTACTTCTTTTTATACAACTAAATAATAGGTTAAACACAATTAATAAATTATATTTTTTAAAAGATAATGAAAAAATATTAAAATACACATTACACCTTTACTACCTTAAAAAAGGTAATTATAATATTGCCGACACCTAATTTAAAAATATCTCGGTGATAAGAGATAAAAGGAAAAAACAAATAAGTATTCAACATGAAAGCAAAGATTAGTGACCAAATTTGATTGGTTTGATTGCAAGCTTACATGCAAATCCATAACACAATTTAGTGGAATAACAATCAAAGCTCTTCATTAGAATTTCTATTTTATGACCTCATAAATGATATACATATCTAGATATATGTAACATGAATTATTTTTATAATGGTTGGAGCGAAATGGACAATTAATGGTTTTATGACTTAATAATTAGGTTAATCTACACGCGTAAGTGTAGATATCATTTTCTTATTCCTAAAAGGTATTTTTTCATTCTACTCACTCATGATCTATTATAGGTCCGAGTTATTTTTTCACTTACATAAAAATTAAAACTTGCTAAGCTCTAATCCCATAATTTTTGGGTTTGTTGCGCATTATTACATCTTTACTTTTCATAAATTAATTATTGCTCTGCCCAAACGATGGCTATGATTGTTTCCCCCCCTATAACGACACTCTTATATACAATGCACCCCTTGCTTACTGATCTTTCTTTCTCTCTTGTTGTTTTCTTGCTTGAAATCATAGTAGTTTGCGGGGCACCTTTGCGGTTCCACCTTGCACTGATGCACAACGCATGTGATCTTGCACACACAATACCAGTGATCGGAATTGAGCCCTTCCCATGCCTTCCAAATTGTTCGAAACCTTCCTAGAAGGGTAGTTCAAAATACATGTTTAAAGAAAAATGTAAGTTGATGAAATCAACTAGGATTTATGAGGG
The DNA here is from genome assembly GCA_027924585.1 of Larix kaempferi. NCBI lineage: Eukaryota > Viridiplantae > Streptophyta > Pinopsida > Pinales > Pinaceae > Larix > Larix kaempferi. Next base: position 9,671,808 of record BSBM01000506.1, read on the forward strand.
AGTACAAATATTATAAAATTTCCAAACAGTGGTCATTTATTCAACAACGCATCAATGTCCTGACTTCAAGATCTTGTGACGCAAGTCACCTTACCAGAATACTTTCTTGCTTAACAATACAAACGACACAAACCACAATGCTTACACGAACGAGGTGTAAAGCAGGATGCCAGAAGTGGCTTTATATTACTTCTCCGAATTCTGTTACAATGCGGAATAACTCTAAACAAGTAACGAACTACAATCGGCCTCAGCCGTTACAATTTAGAAGTAACTGTGGTGTGTTCTCCCTGTGTTTCGACCTCACCCTCTCCTGGTTCGCCTCGAAACTCTGAGCCATGGCTCGATCTCAAATCTCCTCCTCAGCGGCCGGTGTGATTCTTCACAATTCCTCTCGGCTTTGCTCTCTGATGCTGCTGATCAAAGACTGAAGATCCCCTTACTGGTTTCCTCTCCTTCGTCTTCTACCCTGCTGGTGCTGTTCCCGAGATTACTGCAATCCCTGAGACACGCATCCTCTTGTCCGCCGATCCTTCCAAATCCTGCAGACCTGCAACTGTCAGCTCCCAACCGTGCTACACAGCCTCTGTCCATGACGTCACCTATCATGTCCTTCACCTACTTGCAATAACTGTATTAAATTCCTCAGGAACCTTGAATGACTACCAGGTACAGTTCCTTGACTTTCTGTCCTTCCGACCCTGCCATAGTATTCCGTCACATCTTGACCTTCTTGTTGGCTTTCTTCTCACCTTCTACGGTTCGCCAGTCCTCCCCTTCCTCCACGCTTGGCTCTGCCAAACCTCTCGCGTCGTAGCTTGACCACTTGACGACTACCCGATGTCTTACTCCACCCATCGTCTATCGACCATTTCCTGTCGACTCTCCACTCCTTTCAACGTCCACTGCTCTGCTCCAGTCGGTCGCACTTTGACTGATTCTCATCGACTTGTTGACTTTAACATGTCAACCTGCTCCCCAGACCAGTGGTCATCCACACTCCTGCTGGTCGGCTCCCTTCTGTCGATCAACTTCGACTGATTTTCCTAGGCCCCGATGCTCTTGCATCAGACTCCCTAGGTGAAAAAGAATTCGACTGCCTCGTCAGTCTCCTGAACTCTTCTTTAGAGATCCATGTCGCTTCCCGCAACTCATCATCCTTCCATCGCACTAAGTATTCTTTCTTCTGTGCGCTGCACGTTCGTCCAACTATGCGTTCTTCGATTACTTCTGCGATCTCATCTTTGTGTTGATATGGGATTTGGTTTGTCGAGTCGATACCTATCGCTTCTTTGTTTCTGCTGCTTGACCCTTCTTCCAATTTGTGTAGCTTTGGAACGTTGAACGTTGCTGAAATGTTCAAGTCTTCTGGCAATTCCAACACATAAGCGTTGTCCGAAATCTTCTTCAGAATTCTGCATGGTCCTATCTTCTTCGGCTTCAGCTTGTTGTATGTACCTGTCAGCAATGTTTCCTTCTGTAGACATGCAAAGATCCAGTCCCCTTCTTGGAACAACTGTAGCATTTTTTTCGTGTCGGCCCTCAAATTGTATGATGCGTTACTCTGTTCTATGCGTTTTCGCACATTTTCATGAACTTCATGCATATGCTCTGTGAATGATTCTGCATCGGCACTCTTCCTGGTTTCTCTTGGAAACTCGACCAAATCTACCACTCTATGTGGGATTCTCGCCTAAACAATATGAAATGGTTTCAATCCTGTCGACTGATTCACAGAATTGTTATATGCAAACTCTGCCTGTGCCAACACATTTTCCCACTGCTTGGGTCTGTCGGCTGCTAAACATCTCAGAAGGTTTCCCAAACTCCTGTTAACCACCGTGGTCTGCCCATCTATCTGTGGATGGTACGCCGAGCTAAACTGCAAATTTGTGTCCAGTTTCTTCCATAGGGTTCTCCAGAAATGCCCCATAAACTTGGTATCCCCATCAGACGTGATACTCTTTGGTAACCCATGCAATCTGACTATCTCCTTCAAGAATAGTACAACGATCCCTGTGGTGTCACTCGTCTTTTTACATGGAATGAAATGCGCCATCTTCGTAAACCTGTCGACTACAACAAATATTGAGTCGCTTCACTGCTGAGTCTTCGGAAATCCTAACACAAAATCCATTCTAAGATGCTCCCAAAGGTTATCGGGTACTGGAAATGGTTTGTACAACCCTGTGTTCCGACTCCTTCCCTTTGCCAACTAGCAAACTTGACACTGTCGAACCCACTTTTCGACATCTGTCGACATCCCTGGCGAGAAATACGTTTCGTCAACCAATGCTTTGGTCTTGTCGATGCCAAAGTGCCTTGCTAACCCGCCATTATGAAATTCTCAGATTAGGTTCTCTCTTACTGATCCTCTCGGAATGCACAACTGACTTCCCCTGAACTGGTAGCCTTCTTGAATGAAGTAACCCAGATATGGAGTCCTATCGATACTCCAAGGTTCACGACAAGCCTTCCATGCTTTCACAAAATCCTTGTCGGTCTCATACTCTGTCTTTATTGACTCTATCCCTGTTTCCTGAACTGTCGTCGTGTTCAGTAGTGCAACTCTCCTACTCAAGGCGTCGCCAACTTTATTCGACTTGCCTGACCTATGTCGCAACACGAATGTATACCTCTGAAGTAGTTCCACCCAATTCATGTGTTGTTGATCCAATTTCGACTGAGTGTTCAAATACCTCAGTGCTTGGTGATCTGTGTATAACAAAAATTCCTTGGGAAACAAATAATGCCTCCGCTTCTTCAGTGCTTGAATGATAGCATAAAACTCCTGGTTGTAGACAGAATACTTCTGCTTCGCCCCATTCAACTTTTCACTAAAGAATGCAATTGGTTGGCCCTCCTTGCTCAACAATGCACCAAGAATGGGCTCTCAGTGACCTTTTCCTTCAACTCGTCAAAAGCTCTTTGGACTTCGTCCGTCCACTTGAACTCACCCTTTCTCATGCATTCTGTCAATGGTGCAAAAATTCGACTGAATCCCCGAATGAACTTCCGGTAGAAACTAGCAAGTCCATGGAAAGTCCTTACTCTAGTCGTAATTGTCGGTTCCGGCCAATCCACTATCGCTTTCAGCTTCTCTGGGTCCATCACCAACCCTTTACTCGAGATTACAAACCCCAAGTACACCAATTTCTTCTTCACGAAGAAACACTTTTGCAGGTTCACCATCAGCTTTTCTTCCTGCAATTTCTGCAACACCTGTCGAACGTGCTCCAAGTGCTCTGCCTTGGTTCGATTGAAAATCAAGATGTCATCTAAATAGACTACGACAAAATTTCCCAAAAACGGCTTCAGCATCTCATTCATCAACCTCATGAACGTGTTGGGTGCATTAGTCAACCCAAATGGCATGACTAACCACTCATATAACCCTTCCTTTGTCTTGAATCCTGTCTTTCATTCATCTCCTTCTCTGACCCTAATCTGTTGATAACCACTCTTCAGGTCTATCATTGTGAAGTATGTCGCTCCACTCACGCAATCCATCAAGTCATCCATTCTCAGTAATGGAAATCGATACTTGATCGTGATCCTGTTGATGGCTCTGGAGTTTGTACACATCCTCCATTCTCCTCCCTTCTTCAGTGTCAATACCGTTGGCATTGCACACGGTCTCAGACTTTCTCTGATTAACCCGCTGTCCAACAACTCTTGGACCTGTCAGTTGAGTTCTTGTCCCTCTGTCGGACTCATCCTATATGGCGCTTTGTTTGGAAGACTCGATCCTGGAATCAAGTTGATCTGATGGGATATGCTCTTGGTCGGTGGCAATCCCATCGGTTTCTCATCAGCCATTATGTCACTAAACTCTTCGAGCAACTCCTCGATTTCGACCAGAATATTCTCCTCCCTGGTTGTCCTTTCGACATATGGTCCCGTTGGAATGATCGCAAAACATCCCGACTATTTTTCCTCTTCTGCAAGGAATTCTTTCACTGTGCTCATCAACACTCGCTTCTCCCAAAGATTTCTCTCACTGTGCTTACTGTCGGCTGGCTCTTCTTGCCTCGGCTTAAGAGTCCTCTTCACGCCATTCTTCCATATTGTGATTGTGTTGGCTCGACCATCATAGATCATTTTTTGATCATATTGCCATGGCCTTCCTAACAATAGATGGCATGCATCCATGGGAACTACATCGCACAGTACATTGTCCTCTAATCCTTCAACTCGAAAGTTGATTAGGCACTGTCTTGTCCCCTTGACATGGTGTCCTTTCTGCAACCACGAGATCTTGTAGGGATGTGGGTGTTCTCGACACTTGAACCTGATCTTTCCGATGACTTCCGTTGACACAAGATTCTCCGTGCTTCCACAATCAACTATGGTTTTGCAACGCCATTCACCAATCCGCACCTTCGTCTGAAAGATCGCCTTCCATTGTGCTGGCTCCATCGGGTCACGTTGATCTTCCTTGATCAAGGCTCTCTAAACCGTCATATTCTGATTCTTCTTCTTTTGACCTGGACTGCTGTCGGATGCCGATTCTTCCCTCTCGTCGACTTGCTCATCCTTTCGACGCCGGGTTTTCGGCTCCTCTGCAGCATGTAGGTTCTCTGGGCATTCATATGCCTTTTGTCCCATTCCTCGACACTTTCAATAGATTATGGCTGGTCTGTTAGCACCTTTCTTATCGGATGGACCACTTCGACCATACGCACCTCGACCGCGGTTCTCATGACCATCGCGTCGGTTCTCTTGCGCTTTCTCCCGTGTCGATGTCCCTTCTGCGTGTCGACTATCTTCGACACTTTCCTTCCTGTACCCGCTACTTTGGCCTTTCCTGGAGATAGTTTTTGCACCCCGACCAGTCATCCTTCCCCTGGTCGCTACGGATTTTCTTGACAGTTTCTATTCTGCCTTCAGAGCCAACTGCTCTGAATCTCGACATGCTGAGTTCATCTTGGATAGCATATTTTAATCCGTTCACATACCTGGCGACAGCTTCTTCTCCTTCATCAGTTTGTCCTGACCGAATCGATAATCGGTAGAACTCCTCCATGTACTCCTTCACAGTCATCTCTTTCTGTCGAAAGTTTTGTAACTTCCTGAACAAGGAAATCACATAGTCATTTGGCAAGAATTTTCCCTTCAGCTTGGCAACCATTCTATCCCAAGACTTAATTTTCTCCTTGCCTTCCTTGAGTCTGTCAGCCTGTACGTTGTCCTACCACAACGAGACATGACCTTTCAACCTCAGACATGCAGTATTAACCTGTTTAGGATCCTCGATCTGCTCTATGTCGAATTATTTCTCCATCTCTATGAACTGGTCGATCAAATCTTCTGGGTCCAAGCTTCCAGAGTACGTACGCTCGTCTATCTTCGCCCAACCTCTCATATCTGTTAGAAGGTTGATTACTTTTTCCTCTGGTTCCTCTACGGCTTCTTCCATGGCTTCCACCTCTTCGAATTCCTCGTTGCTGTGGTCTAGCGCCTCAGGAAAACAACCACGAATCTGGCTTTCTTTGATCGCGGCGACTTCATTTTTCAAAAATCGCATCGTCCTAATGCATTCGTCCAACATTTCACGATCCACCATAACGGCTGTTGCGCCACGTGCTCTTCGTCCTCGGACATTAATGCCTCTGTGATCCATTTTCAACCTCTGCTGGAACTCTCACACGTCCAATCGCAACCGGACTTTAGACAAGTCCTTCACAACTCCACCCAACCGCAGCTGGAGCTGTCCAACTCACTTGCAGGCTCAATATGATGAACGTCCCACGAACTCAAACGATTATTTTGATCTGATACAAACTGACGCAAGTCAGGTTGGAATAGTCGTCTTTCCAACCGGGCTTTCTTCGGGGCTCTGATCTATTGCGATCCGCGCTCTGATACCAACTGATGCAAGTCAGGTTGGTATAGTCATCTTTCCAACCGGGCTTTCTTCCGAGCTCTGATACCAACTGACGCAAGTCACCTTACCGGAATACTTTCTTTCTTAACAATACAAACGACACAAACCACAATGCTTACACGAACGAGATGTAAAGCAGGATGCCAGAAGTGGCTTTATATTACTTCTCTGAATTCGGTTACAATGCAGAATAATTGTAAACAAGTAACTAACTACAATTGGCCTTAGTCGTTAAACCTTAGAAGTAACTGTGGTGTGTTCTCCCTATGTGTCTACCTCACCCTCTCCTGGTTTGCCTCAGAACTCTGAGCTGTTGCTCGATCTCAACTCTCCTCCTCATCAGCCGGTGTGATTCTTCATAACTCCTCTCGGATCTGCTCTCTGATGCTGCTTATTGAAGACTGAATATCCCCTTACGGGTTTCCTCTCCTTCGCCTTCTACCCTGCTGGTGCTATTCCCGAGATTACTGCAATCCTCGAGACACGCATCCTCTTATCCGTCGATCCTTCCAAATCCTGCAGACCTGTAACTGTCAGCTCCCAATCGTGTTGCACAGCCTCTGTCCATGACGTCACCTGTCATGTCCTTCACCTACTTGCAATAATTGTATTAACTTCCTCAGCAAGCTTGAACGGCTACCAGGTACAGTTCCTTGACTTTTTGTCCTTCCAACCCTGCCACACTAGTCGATCACATCTCGACCTTCTTGTTGGCTTGCTTCTCACCTTCTTCGGTTCGCCAGTCCTCCCCTTCCTCCGCGCCTGGCTCCGCCAAATCTGTCGCGTCGTAGTTCGACCACTTGTCGTCTCCCCAACGTCTTACTCCACCCGTCGTGTATCGAGCATTTCCTGTCGACTCTCGACCCGTTTCAACGTCCACTGCGTTGCTCCAGTCGGTCGCACTCCAACTGCTTCTTCTCGACTTGTTGACTTTGACAAGTCAACCTGCTCCCCGGACGAGTGGTGATCGGCACTCCCGCTGGTCGGCTCCCTTGTGTCGATAAACTTCGACTGATCTCCCTAGGCCCCGATGCTCCTGCATCATCTTGGTTTCTTGATGGCTATCGTGCCTTCGATATTATATGATAATGGATGTGGATCATGCGACCGATTCACAATTTATCACCCATTACTTTCCTTTTGCATCTAAAGAATAAAATCATGTGTACTCACTGTTGTTCTCATATATTCCTTGATATTATTTTCATAGCATTGAATCCAAATAGCTCTTTCCTGGAAGTGGTCATTTATTCATTCTGTACCACTGTGCATGCTCAAGTGTGCACTAGTGTCATCCTCATGATCTCATACACAAACATACATTCATTAGTATATTCTCAATATTATCAAAACATTCTAATTCTAAATAATCTTGAATATGTATAGTCATGATCATTAGTATTCAGGGTTTCAAGGAAGTCTTCTTTTACTCATGCATATTCTTGTTTGATCTAGTTAGTTAAATCATCAACCAAGATAAGAGACATAATATGCATAAACCCTTGATTGCTAACTTTATGAATAAGCATAGCCAATCATACCAAGTATACTTATATAAGGGATCCTAACACAAGGTAAGATTCTAACATGACATAGGAAAACATACCTGGATTAGTATACCTGCTTAGTTATGTACAACATACCTAAACAATCTCTTTAATGATTTAGAGATCCTGAGCTAGAACCTGCATGTCTCATAGGTTAAACATTATATAACAAAGTCATACATACCTCGTAAGTGGATGAGTCTTTGTCTTCATGTTGTCATGGTCATGGAACTTGATTTGTCTTTTGTGATGTACCTGTATCTTGTTAGCAGACAACATCAACCTCACACAACACCATAATGCATAAGTACAATCATATAGCCCTAATCAATGAATGTCTTCGATCATTCGCATGCATTCATACTGTTACTAGGGTGATAAGACAATTCTAAAATTAATCAAGATTGTACTAATAAATAACATGAAGACAAATCCATTATGAACTTAATCAAGAATCAGATTTCAAGACATACCTGAACCTCCTTAAGTCATACCTGTCAAGACTTCTTGTAGTCTTCTTATGTAAGGCCTTAGCCTCAACTCCCCCTGAAACTTGATCTGGAGCTTGATTAGGGTTTGCTAGGGAAACCCTAAAAATTCAATCTTTGACTTTCACACTTCTGAATGGATGGAAGGATGTGTCTTGCTGAGATGATCAAACTAGCATACTTCAATTTTGAAATCTCCAAAATTTGACCCCTCAAAATTGCCTTCAAAACTTCTGGATCTTCTGGACAGGAACCCGAACTAGGGTTTGATGAAGCCCACCCTTCTGTCCAATCAAAAGGTTCGATCCAAGGCTCTAAACTCTTATTTTTCTGAGGAGCTTCCAGCCGTGGTTACAAACTTCAAAAATTCAAACTTTTGTTTAAGCCCTAATTTTCCATCTTTCTGATCAAAATCCCGAACTAGGGTTTGATCAAGCCCGGTCTTCTACCCAACCAAAAAATTCGATCTCGGTCTCTAAATTTCGATTTTCCTGAGTAGCCTTCAGCCGTGGACTCCGATTCCAAAAATTCCAACTTTCTCCGAAACCTTAAATTCCGGAAGCCATGAATGAATGTGCTCAAAAAATAATTCTGTTTTGACAGAAATATGTACCTGATTGTTTCTGCTGTAACTCTAAATTTTTTGATCCACAGGGTCTCAAAACATTTCTTGAGATAGACTGACCTATTATCTTTCCATCCTGATAGGTCTGACCTCAATTGGATTCTCTGAGAGAGAGTTATGCCAAATGTCGCAACGTGACCTGTTTATGGGATAAAACAGGAGAGCAAAATTGTACGGCGTGCCACGTGTCACTGTTTGAACTTCGGCCTCTAAAAATGTTTCCTAAGATATCTCATCCTATTATATTTCCATCCTGATAGGTCTGACCTCAATTGGACTCTCTGAGAGAGAGTTATGCCAAGTGTCGCAACGTGACCTGTTTATGAGATAAAACAGGAGAGCAAACTTGTACGGTGTTCCACGTGTCACTTGTTCAGTTTCGGCCTCTGAAAACGCTTCCTGAGATAGTACAGTCTGTTTTCTACCTGTCACTTTTTACGACATTTCATTTGGAGCTTCCTAGCCCAAGTTATGACCTTTTTTCCTAGGTCACCTGATTTTGACCGAGATCTGGAAGAGGCAGAAACCCTAACTTGTACTGATCATAACTCACAAAGTACAACGAATCTGAGGGTTCCATTTGGACACAAGGTACTTGGGAATGTTATCTAAAACCTTTAAACTTTTCAGATCCTGAAACTTTGCATAAATGGATTTATAGCGAAAGTTCCACGATGACTGGTTTTTGCTATATAAAACCCTAACCTTCAAATTGTCGCAAGAGAAGCAAGTGTCGTAAGTGCCATACATTGCCTTCCTTCAGGTTAGCTCTGATACCATGTTAAGATTTAATATGCTAAGATATAAAATAGCATCATTACATTCCATTTCACAAGAATAGCATATACAGGATCACTGAAGAAACAACAAGCACAGCATAAACACAAGAGACACAGATTTATCCTGGGAAACCCTCATGGGGTAGAAAACCCAGCAAAGCTTCCTCAATATAGATGACCAGCAATATACAAAGATGCAAACACTGAGCATAAGCTCCTTCTTCTCCACAGCAGACCTCTCCTCCACAAGTGCGCCATTCTCAAGTGAGTGAGTGTGTCAAATGAGGAACACACCTCCTCTATTTATACACTACTCTGACTTTTCTTTTACACAAGACATGTAGGCTCGTATTTAACCATTGGGTTAAATACCCCATTACAACTGACTGGGCCGAACCCTCTAGGGTGGTCTAATAACCCTTTGACCCACATAACACATACAGGGCCGACCCCCACTAGGGAATTCTAATAACCCAAGTTACCCCAATCCGACGGAGGAATAAACATCTCTGAATATACAATAAGATCTTCACGGAGGAATGAAACATCTCTGGAATAATAAAGTACAAATATAATATTCTTTGAAGTTACAATATCTCAACACGTCCCACGAACTCGAACGATTATTTTGATCTGATACCAACTGACGCAAGTTAGGTTGGAATAGTCGTCTTTCCAACAGGGCTTTCTTCGGGGCTCTGATCTGTTGCGATCTGCGCTCTGATACCAACTGATGCAAGTCAGGTTGGTATAGTCATCTTTCCAACCGGGCTTTCTTCCGGGCTTTGATACCAACTGACGCAAGTCACCTTACCAGAATACTTTCTTGCTTAACAATAAGAACGACACAAACCACAATGCTTACACGAACGAGATGTAAAGCAAGATGCCAGAAGTGGCTTTATATTACTTCTCTGAATTCGGTTACAATGTGAAATAATTGTAAACAAGTAACTAACTACAATCGGCCTTAGTCGTTAAACCTTAGAAGTAACTGTGGTGTGTTCTCCCTATGTGTCTACCTCACCCTCTCCTGGTTCGCCTTAGAACTTTGAGCTATTGCTCGATCTCAACTCTCCTCCTCAGTGGCCGATGTGATTCTTCATAACTCCTCTCGGCTCTGCTCTCTGATGCTGCTGATTGAAGACTGAAGATCCCCTTACGGGTTTCCTCTCCTTCGTCTTCTACCCTGCTGGTGCTATTCCCGAGATTACTGCAATCCTCGAGACATGCATCCTCTTATCCGCCGATCCTTCCAAATCCTGCAGACCTGCAACTGTCAGCTCCCAATCTTGCTGCATAGCCTCTGTCCATGACGTCACCTGTCATGTCCTTCACCTACTTGCAATAACTGTATTAACTTCCTCAGCAACCTTGAATGGCTACCAGGTACAGTTCCTTGACTTTCTATCCTTCCGACCCTGCCATAGTATTCCGTCACATCTCGACCTTCGTGTTGGCTTTCTTCTCACCTTCTGCCATTTGCCAGTCCTCCCCTTCCTCCACGCTTGGCTCTGCCAAACCTCTCGCATCGTAGCTTTACCACTTGACGACTACTCGATCTCTTACTCCACCCATTGTCTATCGACCATTTCCTGTCGACTCTCCACTCCTTTCAACATCCACTGCGCTGCTCCAGTCGGTCGCACTTTGACTGATTCTCATCGACTTGTTGACTTTAACATGTCAACCTGCTCCCCAGACCAGTGGTCATCCACACTCCTGCTGGTCGGCTCCCTTCTGTCGATCAACTTCGACTGATTTGCCTAGGCCCCGATGCTCTTGCATCAGACTCCCCAGGTGAAAAAGAATTCGACTGCCCTGTCAGTCTCCTGAACTCTTCTTCAGAGATCCATGTCGCTTCCCGCAAATCATCATCCTTCCATCGCACTAAGTATTCTTTCTTCTGTGCGCTGCACGTTCGTCCAACTATGCATTCTTCGATTACTTCTGCGATCTCATCTTTGTGTTGATATGGGATTTGGTTGGTCGAGTTGATACCTATCGCTTCTTTGTTTATGCTGCTTGACCCTTCTTCCAATTTGTGTAGCTTTGGAACGTTGAACATTGCTGAAATGTTCAAGTCTTCTGGCAATTCCAACACATAAGTGTTGTCCGAAATCTTCTTCAGAATTCTGCATGGTCCTATCTTCTTCGGCTTTAGCTTGTTGTATGTACCTGTCAGCAATGTTTCCTTTTGTAGACATGCAAAGATCCAGTCCCCTTCTTGGAACAATTGTAGCCTTTTTTTCGTGTCGGCCCTCAAATTGTATGATGCGTTACTCTGTTCTATGCGTTTCCGCACATTTTCATGAACTTCATGCATATGCTCTGTGAATGATTCTGCATCGGCACTCTTCCTGGTTTCTCTTGGAAACTCGATCAAATCTACCACTCTATGTGGGATTCTCGCCTGAACAATATGAAATGGTTTCAATCCACTATCGCTTTCAGCTTCTCTGGGTCCATCACCAACCCTTTACTCGAGATTACAAACCCCAAGTACACCAATTTCTTCTTCACGAAGAAACACTTTTGCAGGTTCACCATCAACTTTTCTTCCTGCAATTTCTGCAACACCTGTCGAACGTGCTCCAAGTGCTCTGCCTTGGTTCGATTGAAAATCAAGATGTCATCTAAATAGACTACGACAAAATTTCCCAAAAACGGCTTCAGCATCTCATTCATCAACCTCATGAACGTGTTGGGTGCATTAGTCAACCCAAATGGCATGACTAACCACTCATATAACCCTTCCTTTGTCTTGAATCCTGTCTTTCATTCATCTCCTTCTCTGACCCTAATCTGTTGATAACCACTCTTCAGGTCTATCATTGTGAAGTATGTCGCTCCACTCACGCAATCCATCAAGTCATCCATTCTCAGTAATGGAAATCGATAATTGATCATGATCCTGTTGATGGCTCTGGAGTTTGTACACATCCTCCATTCTCCTCCCTTCTTCAGTGTCAATACCGTTGGCATTGCACACGGGCTCAGACTTTCTATGATTAACCCGCTGTCCAACAACTCTTGGACCTGTCAGTTGAGTTCTTGTCCCTCTGTCGGACTCATCCTATATGGCGCTTTGTTTGGAAGACTCGATCCTGGAATCAAGTTGATCTGATGGGATATGCTCTTGGTCGGTGGCAATCCCATCGGTTTCTCATCAGCCATTATGTCACTAAACTCTTCGAGCAACTCCTCGATTTCGACCAGAATATTCTCCTCCCTGGTTGTCCTTTCGACATATGGTCCCGTTGGAATGATCGCAAAACATCCTGACTATTTTTCCTCTTCTGCAAGGAATTCTTTCACTGTGCTCATCAACACTCGCTTCTCCCAAAGATTTCTCTCACTGTGCTTACTGTCGGCTGGCTCTTCTTGCCTCGGCTTAAGAGTCCTCTTCACGCCATTCTTCCATATTGTGATTGTGTTGGCTCGACCATCATAGATCATTTTTTGATCATATTGCCATGGCCTTCCTAACAATAGATGGCATGCATCCATGGGAACTACATCGCACAGTACATTGTCCTCTAATCCTTCAACTCAAAAGTTGATTAGGCACTGTCTTGTCCCCTTGACATGGTGTCCTTTCTGCAACCACGAGATCTTGTAGGGATGTGGGTGTTCTCGACACTTGAACCTGATCTTTCCGATGACTTCCGTTGACACAAGATTCTCCGTGCTTCCACAATCAACTATGGTTTTGCAACGCCATTCACCAATCCGCACCTTCGTCTGAAAGATCGCCTTCCATTGTGCTGGCTCCATCGGGTCACGTTGATCTTCCTCGATCAAGGCTCTCTAAACCGTCATATTCTGATTCTTCTTCTTTTGACCTCGACTGCTGTCGGATGCCGATTCTTCCCTCTCGTCGACTTGCTCATCCTTTCGACGCCGGGGTTTCGGCTCCTCTGCAGCATGTAGGTTCTCTGGGCATTCATATGCCTTTTGTCCCATTCCTCAACACTTTCAATAGATTATGGCTGGTCTGTTAGCACCTTTCTTATCGGATGGACCACTTCGACCATACGCACCTCGACCACGGTTCTCATGACCATCGCGTCGGTTCTCTTGCGCTTTCTCCCGTGTCGATGTCCCTTCTGCGTGTCGACTATCTTCGACACTTTCCTTCCTGTACCCGCTACTTTGGCCTTTCCTGGAGATAGTTTTTGCACCCCGACCAGTCATCCTTCCCCTGGTCGCTACGGATTTTCTTGACAGTTTCTATTCTGCCTTCAGAGCCAACTGCTCTGAATCTCGACATGCTGAGTTCATCTTGGATAGCATATTTTAATCCGTTCACATACCTGGCGACAGCTTCTTCTCCTTCATCAGTTTGTCCTGACTGAATCGATAATCGGTAGAACTCCTCCATGTACTCCTTCACAGTCATCTCTTTCTGTCGAAAGTTTTGTAACTTCCTGAACAAGGAAATCACATAGTCATTTGGCAAGAATTTTCCCTTCAGCTTGGCAACCATTCTATCCCAAGACTTAATTTTCTCCTTGCATTCCTTAAGTCTGTCAGCCTGTACGTTGTCCTACCACAACGAGACATGACCTTTCAACCTCAGACATGCAGTATTAACCTGTTTAGGATCCTCGATCTGCTCTATGTCGAATTATTTCTCCATCTCTCTGAACTGGTCGATCAAATCTTCTGGGTCCAAGCTTCCAGAGTACGTACGCTCGTCTATCTTCGCCCAACCTCTCATATCTGTTAGAAGTTTGATTACTTTTTCCTCTGGTTCCTCTACGGCTTCTTCCATGGCTTCCACCTCTTCGAATTCCTCGTTGCTGTGGTCTAGCGCCTCAGGAAAACAACCACGAATCTGGCTTTCTTTGATCGCGGTGACTTCATTTTTCAAAAATCGCATCGTCCTAATGCATTCGTCGAACATTTCACGATCCACCATAACGGCTGTTGCGCCACGTGCTCTTCGTCCTCGGACATTAATGCCTCTGTGATCCATTTTCAACCTCTGCTGGAACTCTCACACGTCCAATCGCAACCGGACTTTAGACAAGTCCTTCACAACTCCACCCAACCGCAGCTAGAGCTGTCCAACTCACTTGCAGGCTCAATATCATGAACGTCCCACGAACTCAAACGATTATTTTGATCTGATACAAACTGACGCAAGTCAGGTTGGAATAGTCGTCTTTCCAACCGGGCTTTCTTCGGGGCTCTGATCTATTGCGATCCGTGCTCTGATACCAACTGATGCAAGTCAGGTTGGTATAGTCATCTTTCCAACCGGGCTTTCTTCCGAGCTCTGATACCAACTGACGCAAGTCACCTTACCGGAATACTTTCTTGCTTAACAATACAAACGACACAAACCACAATGCTTACAGGAACGAGATGTAAAGCAGGATGCCAGAAGTGGCTTTATATTACTTCTCTGAATTCGGTTACAATGCAGAATAATTGTAAACAAGTAACTAACTACAATTGGCCTTAGTCGTTAAACCTTAGAAGTAACTGTGGTGTGTTCTCCCTATGTGTCTACCTCACCCTCTCCTGGTTTGCCTCAGAACTCTGAGCTGTTGCTCGATCTCAACTCTCCTCCTCATCAGCCGGTGTGATTCTTCATAACTCCTCTCGGATCTGCTCTCTAATGCTGCTTATTGAAGACTGAATATCCCCTTACAGGTTTCCTCTCCTTCGCCTTCTACCCTGCTGGTGCTATTCCCGAGATTACTGCAATCCTCGAGACACGCATCCTCTTATCCGTCGATCCTTCCAAATCCTGCAGACCTGTAACTGTCAGCTCCCAATCGTGTTGCACAGCCTCTGTCCGTGACGTCACCTATCATGTCCTTCACCTACTTGCAATAATTGTATTAACTTCGTCAGCAAGCTTGAACGGCTACCAGGTACAGTTCCTTGACTTTTTGTCCTTCCAACCCTGCCACAGTAGTCGATCACATCTCGACCTTCTTGTTGGCTTGCTTCTCACCTTCTTCGGTTCGCTAGTCCTCCCCTTCCTCCGTGCCTGGCTCCGCCAAACCTGTCGCGTCGTAGTTCGACCACTTGTCGTCTCCCCAACGTCTTACTCCACCCGTCGTGTATCGAGCATTTCCTGTCGACTCTCGACCCATTTCAACGTCCGCTGCGTTGCTCCAGTCGGTCGCACTCCAACTGCTTCTTCTCGATTTGTTGACTTTGACAAGTCAACCTGCTCCCCGGACGAGTGGTGATCGGCACTCCCGCTGGTCGGCTCCCTTGTGTCGATAAACTTCGACTGATCTCCCTAGGCCCCGATGCTCCTGCATCATCTTGGTTTCTTGATGGCTATCGTGCCTTCGATATTATATGATAATGGATGTGGATCATGCGACCGATTCACAATTTATCACCCATTACTTTCCTTTTGCATCTAAAGAATAAAATCATGTGTACTCACTGTTGTTCTCATATATTCCTTGATATTATTTTCATAGCATTGAATCCAAATAGCTCTTTCCTGGAAAAGTTTATCACCATATTGACATACGCACCATTTGAAGTGTTACATGAATGCGAGATTATCAAAGAATCTTAGAAAATGTTTGGTTCTAAATCCGCGTTGGAATTCATGTATTATTGACATTGATGATCCCTCTCGATATGAAAATCGGTATCACAGTAATTTAAAAACGTGGTGTGCTCACATTGCACATTCACTATAAGGTGGTTTCCTACGATATTATTTCCTCCACTCTTGACTTCGAAAAACACAAAATCAATTCATGGATTATGACTCAAAATTGTTATGGAATTAGAAACGTAAAAGAAAGATTAGATGCAAATGTGTGACCTAGTAACGATTTCGAAGAACTGACAATCTACATGGAGAAAGATGAAGAAAATGAGGCCACCTCTCTTTATTCATGTTCAAAAATTACTTCTCTCTATAGGTATATAACGTGTTGATTCTTTGCACCGAGAGGAGTGAGGTGTTCTACAGCCCAGTATGGGGGTGATGTTGTAATGTTCGTGCCTAACGAAATAATTAAAAAATTTAATGTCACCTTATAAAATAAAAAATTATAGAAAGTATTTAAAAAAAATCCATGTTGGCTCATAAAATAAAATATTATGAAAAGTGATTTATGTTCGTCTATAAAATAAAAACTTAAAACTTAAACACAGATCTATCAATCAAGAGAAATCAAATTTCTCGAGTTTAAATTTAAAAAAAAAATACACCTCAAGAAATTGGATCCGTCTCGGTGCTTGATAGATGCGGGATGAAGACGGATCTATGGTGGTAGTTAGTTTGATGCAATGTTAATGCACAATTTTTCTTTGTTTAGTCTAGAACTATGGTAATAAATTTGTTTGGGATAAAAAATCTCTTTGAAGCTCAATGAATGTTGTTAACATGTATGTTATTGATTATTGTTAAATATGAACATGTGAAAAATGGATATTGTGAACATCACAAAGCCTAAAATCGAGATTATACTAGTGAGGTTTGCGATTTAGTTGGTTCAATATTTTGCACCATCAAATACTTATTCCTGTGTTCTCTAGAATATCCATTCCCCTTTTCCAAATTCTATGTGTCTTTATCTACCACCGTCTTCCACTTTATTCTTGTCGTTTCTAGAAAAAGTTAGATGAGTGTGATGATACTTTGTGTGTCAAATATTTGGAGAATTCCAAGTGGTTATGTTTCCTTCTATCTTATCTTGAGGGTCCTCCAAGGATCATTAGGATATTCTATCCATCTTCTGTAAGAATACTCTTTTTTTAAATAGAGAATTGTCACTCGGAACATTGTGTTTTCTTATATACTTATAGTACTTTCGCAAATCTTTTTTTATTACAATGCAATCTAATTTTAGCATCTTGTAAATATTTACTATAGTCATACTGGAGTTCATTTTTTGAATGTTTGATGTCAAACTAGTGTAAAGGCCACACACAAGCTCATGGTAGATCTATTCGACCATGATAGTTCATAAGAAAAGATCGTGATAGTACATTTATTTTTACTATGTTCTATGTTTATAAAAATAATGTGACAATAGATCTTAATCACAAATAGAAATTATAGCCTCGTTTCAATTATGTTTGCATAATACACAAACATGCCTCCTAAATCTGTCTACCTCTCGTTCCAAATTTCTTGTTTTTTTAACATTGTATTGTAATTTACTAGGGCTACGGAAGTATAGAAATAAACTCACCTATAGTAGTTTTTTTTTTTTTTTCTTCCGGTTATAAATGAAATGTGTAAACATCAAGTTTTCATTTCCATACGATTTACGAATAAGTACCAAATATGAAACCAAAGTGGCATTAGTTGATTATTGAGTGAATGTCTTACATTCATATATATATGCTAGATTATTAATCCTTCAGTGAGTACTTATAGTCTAATCTCCCAGAAATATCATGTTTATGTCATGTACTTTGAATTTTCTTATAAACTTACTATATTTCGACAAATCATTTTTTCATTCCAATGGAATCCAATTTTAGCATCTTGTTGATATATGCTAACCACACTCGAAACTGTTTCACCAATGTACGAGAAATTACGTGACACAATAGATATTATTTGCAACTGTAAATTGTATGTTCATCTCAGTTTTATACGCATAATATAGATGGATGTACCTCCTAGGAATGTCTAGGCCCATTTCTGGTTATGTTGTGGATTTATCATTTCTGTTAACATAGTACTACAACATCGTAGGGTTATACAAGTGTAGAAATACTCAGCTATTCAACTTAACTTGCAGTTGAAATGATCTAAGATTACTTGTTGACACAAAAAATTATCTAGATCTCCATTATAACAAATTTACATAAACTTGGGGTGTACATGGCTAATATAGGAGAACTGTAAGTCCATGCCAAAAGCTTGGCAAGCCAACAACAATAAATAAAATTCGAAAATTAGACAATGAATCTATGGGTCCATTCACGTTTTACTCATGCCATGCACCATTATCCACACAGTTTGCAGTCTACACGTGTAACTTTTGTAAACAATATGAGTTGAATTATATGTACTCGAATAGCAGCAGTAGTCTTACATGCTTTTATGTTTATTTTGATGCTTGCAAAGTGGAGTTGTCATGAAAGTTTTATTTTGTTTGATTGAAATGTTGAGTATTTCCTAAGTGTAAAATTAATTTGGTGAGTTATATGATTTATTATGAATATTTCCCAAGTCTAAGTCATGCAATTTCTACTTCGGATTCGCCAAGATGTTCCCAAGTTTTGAAATGGTCCTATCTTGAAAAGGGATTTTAATTAGAAGTAGAATACAACCTCCATGAATGCCATTGTTTTAGTACCTTCCTCTAAGACACCCAGTTTTAGCATTATACATTAAACTATTTTTTCATTCTATTCGGTGGCCTTCAGCTTAGACGCAATGAGTTGTCCATGATATTTGTTTGAGCAAAGTCATGCAGAACCCGCAGTTTGTCCCAACAATTATTGCATGCGTTGGAATGCATCCAGAAACGCAAGCATTTCACTTGAAAGGGCTTGAAACCCATTTGCTTCTATATTAGCTATCTAGTTTCGTTGACCTAGAAGGATAGCTAGGGCATGAATGGGTCTATTTAGTTATTTATGAAGCTTGCATATGTGTCCCTGCTATAGTAATTTCCTTAGATTATTTTTTATATTATTCTTACTAGCTCGAAACTCCAAGCATACTTTCATAGTTGTGACTTCATATAGGACCAACATTTTTGCATTGTTGGAAAGAGAAAGACGCAGAAGAATTTACTTAACTTCAAAAATTTATAAACGTAAACAGTTTGTGTTAGAAACAGTTCTCAATTATCAATCACTTTGGCATTGAATTCAAAGGGCTCTAAGTTGAGCTCTTATGCTTTCTCTATATGCATTGATTTGCATAGAATCACCTTGTGAATGAAGCTATGACAAATTTAATTGAATGCCAATTTAAAAGCGTGGATTGCTTACTGAGTCATATCTAGTAGTACCCAACAACCCTGAAAAATGCATAGATATAACTTAAAGTAAAGGGTTTAAAAATGAGTAGGTTCTTTCATTTTCTTTAGCTCCACCTTACTTTCGTTATCTATGTTGGATTATTGAGCTTTATGTGAGTACTTATAGTCTAATCTCACATAAACAACATTGTAATTTTTTATGTGTGGGGATCTAGCCATGTTCATAACTTTAATGTGAATTGTGTTTTAATAAGAATAATTTAGTGCACAATATAATCAGAAAAAATAGAAAAGTAAGTTCAAATGCATTCATGTAAACTTGTAAAATAGATTTTCTAAAATTCAAAAATAGAATTAATTTGAATTTTTGAAGTTCGCTTATATAGTAATTTGAATTTTTGAAGTTGGCTTATATAGTAATTTGAATTTTTGAAGTTCGCTTATATAGTATAATGCTGAACTCTTATAGTGACTAATTTTTTTCGAGTGTAATGCAAAAAATTTAAACTTTTACTCGAGGTGGTTATGGAAGCCTATGTAAGATCAACCCCAATTATTTAACCCCCTTGGTCAATTTAATATCTTAAATTTGGAACAAATAAACTTTTTAAAAATCAACCCGAAAGTTATTAGATAACCTTAAAGTATAATAACTTTTAAAACCTAATTTTCATTAAATCTTCAATCATAAAATTACGAATTATAATTTATTATCTAAAATTTATTTCTCTTATATTTCTTTAATTACAACAGCATATTCTCAAAACCAAAATATCTTATATTTCTTTAATCACAACAACATATTCTCAAAACCAAAATAGCATATATCACCTTCAACAATAAAAATAGATTTACATAATAATGATACCGAATCAAAATTTCACCTATCAATTATAAAAATCAATGAAGCCATTTATTGCAAAACCAAAACTAACCATATTCTCTGCATAGTAATTACATTATTTGGCCTTTTCTCATTCACGAAAAGCAATGAATGTGAAAATGCATCTGTTTACAATCGCTTCTTGCTTGAACCATTTCATAAAATAGAAGTGTGATTCCTCATCCAGGTGGTGAGCTTCTGGTTTGTCTCCCGTAAATAAATTACAAGATTGAAACAGCTAGCAACCAATATCGTTTGGATGATGTATTTTATTCGATACTAAAAAGCAATCAGTAGAAATAAACTTATTCAGCAAGGAAGAATCCAATAAAAAATAATTCAAGTTCACTCATGGAATGAACAGTCTGCGGGAGCAAACCCAAGAAGAGATTGCTGCAAATCGTACTGAACAAAGAAATTTTGCTGCAGAAGATTCCCAATAATATTTGGTGCTGGGCCTGCAATGGGTTTCATCCCGAGGCATCTCACGTCATCCTCGACCTGCAGGATGTAATTCTCTGGTGGCGGACTAAACGTTTTCCCTCCCTGCAAAACAATTGAGAGTTCAGGAAATCTCAATTCACTCACACCGGAAGTGTTGAAGCAGAGATCAAATTGTTGTGTAGACAACGTTGTAGCCCTCGGATATGTAATTGCCACTTTTAGGGCCTCCACTACTATTTCATAGGCTTCCTCTGCCAAATAGGTGAGCGAAATCCGAGACTCTATTATTGTCCCTCCGTTGCCAAATTCATCCATCTCCCACGCATTGGTGGATATAGGAAGTTTCGCTCCATTTATGGTGATTTCTTCTATACCCACGTAATAGTTTGACTTTCCTACCCGCAGGATTGGGGTATATTGAATCGGCTTTCTCAATAATGAGGAGCCTGATCCTTCGATCATGTCTCCGAATACCAGAGAGCTTTTCACTGTGGTGGGCTCTAGATGGTCTCTTAAGCAGTAAGACAATTTTCCTCCGTATAAACTGGCGGTTTGTACGGCAAATGAATCGGATCCTTGACCTAATCCGAGTACGCCTAATTCGTTATCAAATCCGCATCCCATCAACACTTTATCGGCTTTGAATGGCTCCTCCGATGTGGACGTCAATGTAATTGTTTCACGAAGATAAGGACCTGTGATGAAAGAGCCGTCCAGGTAGTTTTGGGTATATTTGCAGGCCATTTTAGGCCTAATAGTGCATGATACTGCGGAAGAGAGGGCATGGCACTCTCTAGAGTAACAAGGGACGTATGATAAAGAAGAGGATTTGTCCGGATCAAAAGAGCTGCAGTTCTGGCAGGGATTGCAGTTCACCCAGATGAGATCGCTGCCGGTGTCTGGTACAGCCAGGATTTTCTGAGGAGGAGTCCCAACATAGAGCTCTACGAAATAAAGAGCGGATTCCATATTTGCACCAGAGGCTATTGGCATTTCATATGCCGTATTAGGTGCGATGTTCGAGCCCACTGGAGGTGAAGCAAGAGCCCTGCTAGCGGAATTGGAATAGAAATGATTGGAACTTATTCGGAAGGAGTCGACGCTTATGAGGGCTTCTATGGCCTGCTGCCTGTCTGGGAATTGCGTGTACAAGGGACTATGAATGGAATGGCGGTGGATCAGCTTCATTTTTATCTTGACGCTATCTCCATGTTGCAGGAGGATAAGGAGGACTAATACCAACCCTAACAAATTATATTTTCCCATACCTTGGACAGGACAGATTACAGATAGTTGGTGCAGAACTATCTGAATACGGAAGATGGAGAGATTGCAGATATTTGAATACAGAAGATGGAGAGAGTTGAAGAAATAGCCGAATACAGAAGATGGCAATCCCTAACGAGTCTGGTGAGTTCTATATATCTTATTTCAAATGGCATACTATACTATTTTTAATGTGAAATGTACTATTTTGAACAAGTTAAAAATTGACAAATTCCAAATTCCACTTTTCTAGTTGGTTTATCTTTTCCTATAAAGTTTCATTCTGACTTACTATCTTTTCCAAAATTTTGATGAACTATATTTGTTAAAATGGTTTAAAATTCTAAAAATAAGAACTTCCATATTCATGTTTTAATCAAATAAAGGAAAACTTAGATGTTCATCTTTCCATCAACCCAATGGAACTATACCTTTCAATGAAATTTGGTACAAAATTTTGACAAAAGAAATAGTAGAGTTTCTCTACTTTTCAAATTTGATTGAAATGATCATTGAATCCAACAATCTCCATGCCATGTGCGGCTGCTTATTGCTTTACAGCTAGGTACATAGAGTACATAGAGTTCGTGGATGAGTTTATTATGTATCATTAGTTAATTAGGTGCTTATTTGATTTAATAAATCAGTGTTAAATGGTTCACATATAAATGTTGGTTGATTCGTAAAATTTGAAACAATAATTGTGACAATTTAGTGACAGTTGTTTTGATGATTAACATGAACCAATAATGACTATTTAGTGATGAGTTGTTGGGGTGCTTAACATGACTTAGAGACTATTTAGTGATGAGTTGTTTGGATGATTAGCATGATTCAATGAATCTTGAATGGCTGATGTAATTAAAACTAATCACTTCATTAATTAAATATTGATCCAATTTAATAAAATTGGTTTACATGGTGAGATTCAATCCCACCATGTATCAACACCTATATATGTATAACACATATACATCTATCAATGTACAGCTATATATGTATGTATGTATGAAAAGATTAAGAAATGATTTTAGCAAATTTATTGGGATGCTTCTAGTTTTAGAATTGTCTTCAAACTTTAACTGGAATTATAGTAAAGGGCACTTTAATTTTTTCATAATATATGAAATTTTAATGTTTTGAGTTTTAGGTAACATGTTTTTTTGTTTCCTAGAGGTGTTATTTAAAAATACAAAAACTGTAAAAACTGTAATTTTTAAAATTATATTTATATACTTTGATATTGATTAATGCATATACAAATCTCACTAGTACTAATACTACCGGAATGTATAATGTACTTTACTTCTTTTTATACAACTAAATAATAGGTTAAACACAATTAATAAATTATATTTTTTAAAAGATAATGAAAAAATATTAAAATACACATTACACCTTTACTACCTTAAAAAAGGTAATTATAATATTGCCGACACCTAATTTAAAAATATCTCGGTGATAAGAGATAAAAGGAAAAAACAAATAAGTATTCAACATGAAAGCAAAGATTAGTGACCAAATTTGATTGGTTTGATTGCAAGCTTACATGCAAATCCATAACACAATTTAGTGGAATAACAATCAAAGCTCTTCATTAGAATTTCTATTTTATGACCTCATAAATGATATACATATCTAGATATATGTAACATGAATTATTTTTATAATGGTTGGAGCGAAATGGACAATTAATGGTTTTATGACTTAATAATTAGGTTAATCTACACGCGTAAGTGTAGATATCATTTTCTTATTCCTAAAAGGTATTTTTTCATTCTACTCACTCATGATCTATTATAGGTCCGAGTTATTTTTTCACTTACATAAAAATTAAAACTTGCTAAGCTCTAATCCCATAATTTTTGGGTTTGTTGCGCATTATTACATCTTTACTTTTCATAAATTAATTATTGCTCTGCCCAAACGATGGCTATGATTGTTTCCCCCCCTATAACGACACTCTTATATACAATGCACCCCTTGCTTACTGATCTTTCTTTCTCTCTTGTTGTTTTCTTGCTTGAAATCATAGTAGTGTGCGGGGCACCTTTGCGGTTCCACCTTGCACTGATGCACAACGCATGTGATCTTGCACACACAATACCAGTGATCAGAATTGAGCCCTTCCCATGCCTTCCAAATTGTTCGAAACCTTCCTAGAAGGGTAGTTCAAAATACATGTTTAAAGAAAAATGTAAGTTGATGAAATCAACTAGGATTTATGAGGGAGTAAAAATATTATAAAATTTCCAAACAGTGGTCATTTATTCAACAACGCATCAATGTCCTGACTTCAAGATCTTGTGACGCAAGTCACCTTACCAGAATACTTTCTTGCTTAACAATACAAACGACACAAACCACAATGCTTACACGAACGAGGTGTAAAGCAGGATGCCAGAAGTGGCTTTATATTACTTCTCCGAATTCTGTTACAATGCGGAATAACTCTAAACAAGTAACGAACTACAATCGGCCTCAGCCGTTACAATTTAGAAGTAACTGTGGTGTGTTCTCCCTGTGTTTCGACCTCACCCTCTCCTGGTTCGCCTCGAAACTCTGAGCCATGGCTCGATCTCAAATCTCCTCCTCAGCGGCCGGTGTGATTCTTCACAATTCCTCTCGGCTTTGCTCTCTGATGCTGCTGATCAAAGACTGAAGATCCCCTTACTGGTTTCCTCTCCTTCGTCTTCTACCCTGCTGGTGCTGTTCCCGAGATTACTGCAATCCCTGAGACACGCATCCTCTTGTCCGCCGATCCTTCCAAATCCTGCAGACCTGCAACTGTCAGCTCCCAACCGTGCTACACAGCCTCTGTCCATGACGTCACCTATCATGTCCTTCACCTACTTGCAATAACTGTATTAAATTCCTCAGGAACCTTGAATGACTACCAGGTACAGTTCCTTGACTTTCTGTCCTTCCGACCCTGCCATAGTATTCCGTCACATCTTGACCTTCTTGTTGGATTTCTTCTCACCTTCTACGGTTCGCCAGTCCTCCCCTTCCTCCACGCTTGGCTCTGCCAAACCTCTCGCGTCGTAGCTTGACCACTTGACGACTACCCGATGTCTTACTCCACCCATCGTCTATCGACCATTTCCTGTCGACTCTCCACTCCTTTCAACGTCCACTGCTCTGCTCCAGTCGGTCGCACTTTGACTGATTCTCATCGACTTGTTGACTTTAACATGTCAACCTGCTCCCCAGACCAGTGGTCATCCACACTCCTGCTGGTCGGCTCCCTTCTGTCGATCAACTTCGACTGATTTGCCTAGGCCCCGATGCTCTTGCATCAGACTCCCTAGGTGAAAAAGAATTCGACTGCCTCGTCAGTCTCCTGAACTCTTCTTTAGAGATCCATGTCGCTTCCCGCAACTCATCATCCTTCCATCGCACTAAGTATTCTTTCTTCTGTGCGCTGCACGTTCGTCCAACTATGCGTTCTTCGATTACTTCTGCGATCTCATCTTTGTGTTGATATGGGATTTGGTTTGTCGAGTCGATACCTATCGCTTCTTTGTTTCTGCTGCTTGACCCTTCTTCCAATTTGTGTAGCTTTGGAACGTTGAACGTTGCTGAAATGTTCAAGTCTTCTGGCAATTCCAACACATAAGCGTTGTCCGAAATCTTCTTCAGAATTCTGCATGGTCCTATCTTCTTCGGCTTCAGCTTGTTGTATGTACCTGTCAGCAATGTTTCCTTCTGTAGACATGCAAAGATCCAGTCCCCTTCTTGGAACAACTGTAGCCTTTTTTTCGTGTCGGCCCTCAAATTGTATGATGCGTTACTCTGTTCTATCCGTTTTCGCACATTTTCATGAACTTCATGCATATGCTCTGTGAATGATTCTGCATCGGCACTCTTCCTGGTTTCTCTTGGAAACTCGACCAAATCTACCACTCTATGTGGGATTCTCGCCTGAACAATATGAAATGGTTTCAATCCTGTCGACTGATTCACAGAATTGTTATATGCAAACTCTGCCTGTGCCAACACATTTTCCCACTGCTTGGGTCTGTCGGCTGCTAAACATCTCAGAAGGTTTCCCAAACTCCTGTTAACCACCGTGGTCTGCCCATCTATCTGTGGATGGTACGCCGAGCTAAACTGCAAATTTGTGTCCAGTTTCTTCCATAGGGTTCTCCAGAAATGCCCCATAAACTTGGTATCCCCATCAGACGTGATACTCTTTGGTAACCCATGCAATCTGACTATCTCCTTCAAGAATAGTACAACGATCCCTGTGGTGTCACTCGTCTTTTTACATGGAATGAAATGCGCCATCTTCGTAAACCTGTCGACTACAACAAATATTGAGTCGCTTCACTGCTGAGTCTTCGGAAATCCTAACACAAAATCCATTCTAAGATGCTCCCAAAGGTTATCGGGTACTGGAAATGGTTTGTACAACCCTGTGTTCCGACTCCTTCCCTTTGCCAACTAGCAAACTTGACATTGTCGAACCCACTTTTCGACATCTGTCGACATCCCTGGCGAGAAATACATTTCGTCAACCAATGCTTTGGTCTTGTCGATGCCAAAGTGCCTTGCTAACCCGCCATTATGAAATTCTCAGATTAGGTTCTCTCTTACTGATCCTCTCGGAATGCACAACTGACTTCCCCTGAACTGGTAGCCTTCTTGAATGAAGTAACCCAGATATGGAGTCCTATCGATACTCCAAGGTTCACGACAAGCCTTCCATGCTTTCACAAAATCCTTGTCGGTCTCATACTCTGTCTTTATTGACTCTATCCCTGTTTCCTGAACTGTCGTCGTGTTCAGTAGTGCAACTCTCCTACTCAAGGCGTCACCAACTTTATTCGACTTGCCTGACCTATGTCGCAACACGAATGTATACCTCTGAAGTAGTTCCACCCAATTCATGTGTTGTTGATCCAATTTCGACTGAGTGTTCAAATACCTCAGTGCTTGGTGATCTGTGTATAACAAAAATTCCTTGGGAAACAAATAATGCCTCCGCTTCTTCAGTGCTTGAATGATAGCATAAAACTCCTGGTTGTAGACAGAATACTTCTGCTTCGCCCCATTCAACTTTTCACTAAAGAATGCAATTGGTTGGCCCTCCTTGCTCAACACTGCACCAAGAATGGGCTCTCAGTGACCTTTTCCTTCAACTCGTCAAAAGCTCTTTGGACTTCGTCCGTCCACTTGAACTCACCCTTTCTCATGCATTCTGTCAATGGTGCACAAATTCGACTGAATCCCCGAATGAACTTCCGGTAGAAACTAGCAAGTCCATGGAAAGTCCTTACTCTAGTCGTAATTGTCGGTTCCGGCCAATCCACTATCGCTTTCAGCTTCTCTGGGTCCATCACCAACCCTTTACTCGAGATTACAAACCCCAAGTACACCAATTTCTTCTTCATGAAGAAACACTTTTGCAGGTTCACCATCAGCTTTTCTTCCTGCAATTTCTGCAACACCTGTCGAACGTGCTCCAAGTGCTCTGCCTTGGTTCGATTGAAAATCAAGATGTCATCTAAATAGACTACGACAAAATTTCCCAAAAACGGCTTCAGCATCTCATTCATCAACCTCATGAACGTGTTGGGTGCATTAGTCAACCCAAATGGCATGACTAACCACTCATATAACCCTTCCTTTGTCTTGAATCCTGTCTTTCATTCATCTCCTTCTCTGACCCTAATCTGTTGATAACC
Source organism: Larix kaempferi (assembly GCA_027924585.1). Classification (NCBI taxonomy): domain Eukaryota; kingdom Viridiplantae; phylum Streptophyta; class Pinopsida; order Pinales; family Pinaceae; genus Larix; species Larix kaempferi. Next base: position 9,699,358 of record BSBM01000506.1, read on the forward strand.
ACTCTTCAGGTCTATCATTGTGAAGTATGTCGCTCCACTCACGCAATCCATCAAGTCATCCATTCTCAGTAATGGAAATCGATAATTGATCATGATCCTGTTGATGGCTCTGGAGTTTGTACACATCCTCCATTCTCCTCCCTTCTTCAGTGTCAATACCGTTGGCATTGCACACGGGCTCAGACTTTCTATGATTAACCCGCTGTCCAACAACTCTTGGACCTGTCAGTTGAGTTCTTGTCCCTCTGTCGGACTCATCCTATATGGCGCTTTGTTTGGAAGACTCGATCCTGGAATCAAGTTGATCTGATGGGATATGCTCTTGGTCGGTGGCAATCCCATCGGTTTCTCATCAGCCATTATGTCACTAAACTCTTCGAGCAACTCCTCGATTTCGACCAGAATATTCTCCTCCCTGGTTGTCCTTTCGACATATGGTCCCGTTGGAATGATCGCAAAACATCCCGACTATTTTTCCTCTTCTGCAAGGAATTCTTTCACTGTGCTCATCAACACTCGCTTCTCCCAAAGATTTCTCTCACTGTGCTTACTGTCGGCTGGCTCTTCTTGCCTCGGCTTAAGAGTCCTCTTCACGCCATTCTTCCATATTGTGATTGTGTTGGCTCGACCATCATAGATCATTTTTTGATCATATTGCCATGGCCTTCCTAACAATAGATGGCATGCATCCATGGGAACTACATCGCACAGTACATTGTCCTCTAATCCTTCAACTCGAAAGTTGATTAGGCACTGTCTTGTCCCCTTGACATGGTGTCCTTTCTGCAACCACGAGATCTTGTAGGGATGTGGGTGTTCTCGACACTTGAACCTGATCTTTCCGATGACTTCCGTTGACACAAGATTCTCCGTGCTTCCACAATCAACTATGGTTTTGCAACGCCATTCACCAATCCGCACCTTCGTCTGAAAGATCGCCTTCCATTGTGCTGGCTCCATCGGGTCACGTTGATCTTCCTCGATCAAGGCTCTCTAAACCGTCATATTCTGATTCTTCTTCTTTTGACCTTGACTACTGTCGGATGCCGATTCTTCCCTCTCGTCGACTTGCTCATCCTTTCGACGCCGGGGTTTCGGCTCCTCTGCAGCATGTAGGTTCTCTGGGCATTCATATGCCTTTTGTCCCATTCCTCAACACTTTCAATAGATTATGGCTGGTCTGTTAGCACCTTTCTTGTCGGATGGACCACTTCGACGATACGCACCTCGACCACGGTTCTCATGACCATCGCGTCGGTTCTCTTGCGCTTTCTCCCGTGTCAATGTCCCTTCTGCGTGTCGACTATCTTCGACACTTTCCTTCCTGTACCCGCTACTTTGGCCTTTCCTGGAGATAGTTTTTGCACCCTGACCAGTCATCCTTCCCCTGGTCGCTACGGATTTTCTTGACAGTTTCTATTCTGCCTTCAGAGCCAACTGCTCTGAATCTCGACATGCTGAGTTCATCTTGGATAGCATATTTTAATCCGTTCACATACCTGGCGACAGCTTCTTCTCCTTCATCAGTTTGTCCTGACCGAATCGATAATCGGTAGAACTCCTCCATGTACTCCTTCACAGTCATCTCTTTCTGTCGAAAGTTTTGTAACTTCCTGAACAAGGAAATCACATAGTCATTTGGCAAGAATTTTCCCTTCAGCTTGGCAACCATTCTATCCCAAGACTTAATTTTCTCCTTGCCTTCCTTGAGTCTGTCAGCCTGTACGTTGTCCTACCACAACGAGACATGACCTTTCAACCTCAGACATGCAGTATTAACCTGTTTAGGATCCTCGATCTGCTCTATGTCGAATTATTTCTCCATCTCTCTGAACTGGTCGATCAAATCTTCTGGGTCCAAGCTTCCAGAGTACGTACGCTCGTCTATCTTCGCCCAACCTCTCATATCTGTTAGAAGGTTGATTACTTTTTCCTCTGGTTCCTCTACGGGTTCTTCCATGGCTTCCACCTCTTCGAATTCCTCGTTGCTGTGGTCTAGCGCCTCAGGAAAACAACCACGAATCTGGCTTTCTTTGATCGCGGCGACTTCATTTTTCAAAAATCGCATCGTCCTAATGCATTCGTCCAACATTTCACGATCCACCATAACGGCTGTTGCGCCACGTGCTCTTCGTCCTCGGACATTAATGCCTCTGTGATCCATTTTCAACCTCTGCTGGAACTCTCACACGTCCAATCGCAACCGGACTTTAGACAAGTCCTTCACAACTCCACCCAACCGCAGCTGGAGCTGTCCAACTCACTTGCAGGCTCAATATTATGAACGTCCCACGAACTCAAACGATTATTTTGATCTGATACAAACTGACGCAAGTCAGGTTGGAATAGTCGTCTTTCCAACCGGGCTTTCTTCGGGGCTCTGATCTATTGCGATCCGCGCTCTGATACCAACTGATGCAAGTCAGGTTGGTATAGTCATCTTTCCAACCGGGCTTTCTTCCGAGCTCTGATACCAACTGACGCAAGTCACCTTACCGGAATACTTTCTTTCTTAACAATACAAACGACACAAACCACAATGCTTACACGAACGAGATGTAAAGCAGGATGCCAGAAGTGGCTTTATATTACTTCTCTGAATTCGGTTACAATGCAGAATAATTGTAAACAAGTAACTAACTACAATTGGCCTTAGTCGTTAAACCTTAGAAGTAACTGTGGTGTGTTCTCCCTATGTGTCTACCTCACCCTCTCCTGGTTTGCCTCAGAACTCTGAGCTGTTGCTCGATCTCAACTCTCCTCCTCATCAGCCGGTGTGATTCTTCATAACTCCTCTCGGATCTGCTCTCTGATGCTGCTTATTGAAGACTGAATATCCCCTTACGGGTTTCCTCTCCTTCGCCTTCTACCCTGCTGGTGCTATTCCCGAGATTACTGCAATCCTCGAGACACGCATCCTCTTATCCGTCGATCCTTCCAAATCCTGCAGACCTGTAACTGTCAGCTCCCAATCGTGTTGCACAGCCTCTGTCCATGACGTCACCTGTCATGTCCTTCACCTACTTGCAATAATTGTATTAACTTCCTCAGCAAGCTTGAACGGCTACCAGGTACAGTTCCTTGACTTTTTGTCCTTCCAACCCTGCCACACTAGTCGATCACATCTCGACCTTCTTGTTGGCTTGCTTCTCACCTTCTTCGGTTCGCCAGTCCTCCCCTTCCTCCGCGCCTAGCTCCGCCAAATCTGTCGCGTCGTAGTTCGACCACTTGTCGTCTCCCCAACGTCTTACTCCACCCGTCGTGTATCGAGCATTTCCTGTCGACTCTCGACCCGTTTCAACGTCCGCTGCGTTGCTCCAGTCGGTCGCACTCCAACTGCTTCTTCTCGACTTGTTGACTTTGACAAGTCAACCTGCTCCCCGGACGAGTGGTGATCGGCACTCCCGCTGGTCGGCTCCCTTGTGTCGATAAACTTCGACTGATCTCCCTAGGCCCCGATGCTCCTGCATCATCTTGGTTTCTTGATGGCTATCGTGCCTTCGATATTATATGATAATGGATGTGGATCATGCGACCGATTCACAATTTATCACCAATTACTTTCCTTTTGCATCTAAAGAATAAAATCATGTGTACTCACTGTTGTTCTCATATATTCCTTGATATTATTTTCATAGCATTGAATCCAAATAGCTCTTTCCTGGAAAAGTTTATCACCATATTGACATACGCACCATTTGAAGTGTTACATGAATGCGAGATTATCAAAGAATCTTAGAAAATGTTTGGTTCTAAATCCGCGTTGGAATTCATGTATTATTGACATTGATGATCCCTCTCGATATGAAAATCGGTATCACAGTAATTTAAAAACGTGGTGTGCTCAAATTGCACATTCACTATAAGGTGGTTTCCTACGATATTATTTCCTCCACTCTTGACTTCGAAAAACACAAAATCAATTCATGGATTATGACTCAAAATTGTTATGGAATTAGAAACGTAAAAGAAATATTAGATGCAAATGTGTGACCTAGTAACGATTTCGAAGAACTGACAATCTACATGGAGAAAGATGAAGAAAATGAGGCCACCTCTCTTTATTCATGTTCAAAAATTACTTCTCTCTATAGGTATATAACGTGTTGATTCTTTGCACCGAGAGGAGTGAGGTGTTCTACAGCCCAGTATGGGGGTGATGTTGTAATGTTCGTGCCTAACGAAATAATTAAAAAATTTAATGTCACCTTATAAAATAAAAAATTATAGAAAGTATTTAAAAAAAATCCATGTTGGCTCATAAAATAAAATATTATGAAAAGTGATTTATGTTCGTCTATAAAATAAAAACTTAAAACTTAAACACAGATCTATCAATCAAGAGAAATCAAATTTCTCGAGTTTAAATTTAAAAAAAAAATACACCTCAAGAAATTGGATCCGTCTCGGTGCTTGATAGATGCGGGTTGAAGACGGATCCATGGTGGTAGTTAGTTTGATGCAATGTTAATGCACAATTTTTCTTTGTTTAGTCTAGAACTATGGTAATAAATTTGTTTGGGATAAAAAATCTCTTTGAAGCTCAATGAATGTTGTTAACATGTATGTTATTGATTATTGTTAAATATGAACATGTGAAAAATGGATATTGTGAACATCACAAAGCCTAAAATCGAGATTATACTAGTGAGGTTTGCGATTTAGTTGGTTCAATATTTTGCACCATCAAATACTTATTCCTGTGTTCTCTAGAATATCCATTCCCCTTTTCCAAATTCTATGTGTCTTTATCTACCACCTTCTTCCACTTTATTCTTGTCGTTTCTAGAAAAAGTTAGATGAGTGTGATGATACTTTGTGTGTCAAATATTTGGAGAATTCCAAGTGGTTATGTTTCCTTCTATCTTATCTTGAGGGTCCTCCAAGGATCATTAGGATATTCTATCCATCTTCTGTAAGAATACTCTTTTTTTAAATAGAGAATTGTCACTCGGAACATTGTGTTTTCTTATATACTTATAGTACTTTCGCAAATCTTTTTTTATTACAATGCAATCTAATTTTAGCATCTTGTAAATATTTACTATAGTCATACTGGAGTTCATTTTTTGAATGTTTGATGTCAAACTAGTGTAAAGGCCACACACAAGCTCATGGTAGATCTATTCGACCATGATAGTTCATAAGAAAAGATCGTGATAGTACATTTATTTTTACTATGTTCTATGTTTATAAAAATAATGTGACAATAGATCTTAATCACAAATAGAAATTATAGCCTCGTTTCAATTATGTTTGCATAATACACAAACATGCCTCCTAAATCTGTCTACCTCTCGTTCCAAATTTCTTGTTTTTTTAACATTGTATTGTAATTTACTAGGGCTACGGAAGTATAGAAATAAACTCACCTATAGTAGTTTCTTTTTTTTTCTTCCGGTTATAAATGAAATGTGTAAACATCAAGTTTTCATTTCCATACGATTTACGAATAAGTACCAAATATGAAACCAAAGTGGCATTAGTTGATTATTGAGTGAATGTCTTGCATTCATATATATATGCTAGATTATCCATCCTTCAGTGAGTACTTATAGTCTAATCTCCCAGAAATATCATGTTTATGTCATGTACTTTGAATTTTCTTATAAACTTACTATATTTCGACAAATCATTTTTTCATTCCAATGGAATCCAATTTTAGCATCTTGTTGATATATGCTAACCACACTCGAAACTGTTTCACCAATGTACGAGAAATTATGTGACACAATAGATATTATTTGCAACTGTAAATTGTATGTTCATCTCAGTTTTATACGCATAATATAGATGGATGTACCTCCTAGGAATGTCTAGGCCCATTTCTGGTTATGTTGTGGATTTATCATTTCGGTTAACATAGTACTACAACATCGTAGGGTTATACAAGTGTAGAAATACTCAGCTATTCAACTTAACTTGCAGTTGAAATGATCTAAGATTACTTGTTGACACAAAAAATTATCTAGATCTCCATTATAACAAATTTACATAAACTTGGGGTGTACATGGCTAATATAGGAGAACTGTAAGTCCATGCCAAAAGCTTGGCAAGCCAACAACAATAAATAAAATTCGAAAATTAGACAATGAATCTATGGGTCCATTCACGTTTTACTCATGCCATGCACCATTATCCACACAGTTTGCAGTCTACACGTGGAACTTTTGTAAACAATATGAGTTGAATTATATGTACTCGAATAGCAGCAGTAGTCTTACATGCTTTTATGTTTATTTTGATGCTTGCAAAGTGGAGTTGTCATGAAAGTTTTATTTTGTTTGATTGAAATGTTGAGTATTTCCTAAGTGTAAAATTAATTTGGTGAGTTATATGATTTATTATGAATATTTCCCAAGTCTAAGTCATGCAATTTCTACTTCGGATTCGCCAAGATGTTCCCAAGTTTTGAAATGGTCCTATCTTGAAAAGGGATTTTAATTAGAAGTAGAATACAACCTCCATGAATGCCATTGTTTTAGTACCTTCCTCTAAGACACCCAGTTTTAGCATTATACATTAAACTATTTTTTCATTCTATTCGGTGGCCTTCAACTTAGACGCAATGAGTTGTCCATGATATTTGTTTGAGCAAAGTCATGCAGAACCCGCAGTTTGTCCCAACAATTATTGCATGCGTTGGAATGCATCCAGAAACGCAAGCATTTCACTTGAAAGGGCTTGAAACCCATTTGCTTCTATATTAGCTATCTAGTTTCGTTGACCTAGAAGGATAGCTAGGGCATGAATGGGTCTATTTAGTTATTTATGAAGCTTGCATATGTGTCCCTGCTATAGTAATTTCCTTAGATTATTTTTTATATTATTCTTACTAGCTCGAAACTCCAAGCATACTTTCATAGTTGTGACTTCATATAGGACCAACATTTTTGCATTGTTGGAAAGAGAAAGACGCAGAAGAATTTACTTAACTTCAAAAATTTATAAACGTAGACAGTTTGTGTTAGAAACAGTTCTCAATTATCAATCACTTTGGCATTGAATTCAAAGGGCTCTAAGTTGAGCTCTTATGCTTTCTCTATATGCATTGATTTGCATAGAATCACCTTGTGAATGAAGCTATGACAAATTTAATTGAATGCCAATTTAAAAGCGTGGATTGCTTACTGAGTCATATCTAGTAGTACCCAACAACCCTGAAAAATGCATAGATATAACTTAAAGTAAAGGGTTTAAAAATGAGTAGGTTCTTTCATTTTCTTTAGCTCCACCTTACTTTAGTTATCTATGTTGGATTATTGAGCTTTATGTGAGTACTTATAGTCTAATCTCACATAAACAACATTGTAATTTTTTATGTGTGGGGATCTAGCCATGTTCATAACTTTAATGTGAATTGTGTTTTAATAAGAATAATTTAGTGCACAATATAATCAGAAAAAATAGAAAAGTAAGTTCAAATGCATTCATGTAAACTTGTAAAATAGATTTTCTAAAATTCAAAAATAGAATTAATTTGAATTTTTGAAGTTCGCTTATATAGTAATTTGAATTTTTGAAGTTGGCTTATATAGTAATTTGAATTTTTGAAGTTCGCTTATATAGTATAATGCTGAACTCTTATAGTGACTAATTTTTTTCGAGTGTAATGCAAAAAATTTAAACTTTTACTCGAGGTGGTTATGGAAGCCTATGTAAGATCAACCCCAATTATTTAACCCCCTTGGCCAATTTAATATCTTAAATTTGGAACAAATAAACTTTTTAAAAATCAACCCGAAAGTTATTAGATAACCTTAAAGTATAATAACTTTTAAAACCTAATTTTCATTAAATCTTCAATCATAAAATTACGAATTATAATTTATTATCTAAAATTTATTTCTCTTATATTTCTTTAATTACAACAGCATATTCTCAAAACCAAAATATCTTATATTTCTTTAATCACAACAACATATTCTCAAAACCAAAATAGCATATATCACCTTCAACAATAAAAATAGATTTACATAATAATGATACCGAATCAAAATTTCACCTATCAATTATAAAAATCAATGAAGCCATTTATTGCAAAACCAAAACTAACCATATTCTCTGCATAGTAATTACATTATTTGGCCTTTTCTCATTCACGAAAAGCAATGAATGTGAAAATGCATCTGTTTACAATCGCTTCTTGCTTGAACCATTTCATAAAATAGAAGTGTGATTCCTCATCCAGGTGGTGAGCTTCTGGTTTGTCTCCCGTAAATAAATTACAAGATTGAAACAGCTAGCAACCAATATCGTTTGGATGATGTATTTTATTCGATACTAAAAAGCAATCAGTAGAAATAAACTTATTCAGCAAGGAAGAATCCAATAAAAAATAATTCAAGTTCACTCATGGAATGAACAGTCTGCGGGAGCAAACCCAAGAAGAGATTGCTGCAAATCGTACTGAACAAAGAAATTTTGCTGCAGAAGATTCCCAATAATATTTGGTGCTGGGCCTGCAATGGGTTTCATCCCGAGGCATCTCACGTCATCCTCGACCTGCAGGATGTAATTCTCTGGTGGCGGACTAAACGTTTTCCCTCCCTGCAAAACAATTGAGAGTTCAGGAAATCTCAATTCACTCACACCGGAAGTGTTGAAGCAGAGATCAAATTGTTGTGTAGACAACGTTGTAGCCCTCGGATATGTAATTGCCACTTTTAGGGCCTCCACTACTATTTCATAGGCTTCCTCTGCCAAATAGGTGAGCGAAATCCGAGACTCTATTATTGTCCCTCCGTTGCCAAATTCATCCATCTCCCACGCATTGGTGGATATAGGAAGTTTCGCTCCATTTATGGTGATTTCTTCTATACCCACGTAATAGTTTGACTTTCCTACCCGCAGGATTGGGGTATATTGAATCGGCTTTCTCAATAATGAGGAGCCTGATCCTTCGATCATGTCTCCGAATACCAGAGAGCTTTTCACTGTGGTGGGCTCTAGATGGTCTCTTAAGCAGTAAGACAATTTTCCTCCGTATAAACTGGCGGTTTGTACGGCAAATGAATCGGATCCTTGACCTAATCCGAGTACGCCTAATTCGTTATCAAATCCGCATCCCATCAACACTTTATCGGCTTTGAATGGCTCCTCCGATGTGGACGTCAATGTAATTGTTTCACGAAGATAAGGACCTGTGATGAAAGAGCCGTCCAGGTAGTTTTGGGTATATTTGCAGGCCATTTTAGTCCTAATAGTGCATGATACTGCGGAAGAGAGGGCATGGCACTCTCTAGAGTAACAAGGGACGTATGATAAAGAAGAGGATTTGTCCGGATCAAAAGAGCTGCAGTTCTGGCAGGGATTGCAGTTCACCCAGATGAGATCGCTGCCGGTGTCTGGTACAGCCAGGATTTTCTGAGGAGGAGTCCCAACATAGAGCTCTACGAAATAAAGAGCGGATTCCATATTTGCACCAGAGGCTATTGGCATTTCATATGCCGTATTAGGTGCGATGTTCGAGCCCACTGGAGGTGAAGCAAGAGCCCTGCTAGCGGAATTGGAATAGAAATGATTGGAACTTATTCGGAAGGAGTCGACGCTTATGAGGGCTTCTATGGCCTGCTGCCTGTCTGGGAATTGCGTGTACAAGGGACTATGAATGGAATGGCGGTGGATCAGCTTCATTTTTATCTTGACGCTATCTCCATGTTGCAGGAGGATAAGGAGGACTAATACCAACCCTAACAAATTATATTTTCCCATACCTTGGACAGGACAGATTACAGATAGTTGGTGCAGAACTATCTGAATACGGAAGATGGAGAGATTGCAGATATTTGAATACAGAAGATGGAGAGAGTTGAAGAAATAGCCGAATACAGAAGATGGCAATCCCTAACGAGTCTGGTGAGTTCTATATATCTTATTTCAAATGGCATACTATACTATTTTTAATGTGAAATGTACTATTTTGAACAAGTTAAAAATTGACAAATTCCAAATTCCACTTTTCTAGTTGGTTTATCTTTTCCTATAAAGTTTCATTCTGACTTACTATCTTTTCCAAAATTTTGATGAACTATATTTGTTAAAATGGTTTAAAATTCTAAAAATAAGAACTTCCATATTCATGTTTTAATCAAATAAAGGAAAACTTAGATGTTCATCTTTCCATCAACCCAATGGAACTATACCTTTCAATGAAATTTGGTACAAAATTTTGACAAAAGAAATAGTAGAGTTTCTCTACTTTTCAAATTTGATTGAAATGATCATTGAATCCAACAATCTCCATGCCATGTGCGGCTGCTTATTGCTTTACAGCTAGGTACATAGAGTACATAGAGTTCGTGGATGAGTTTATTATGTATCATTAGTTAATTAGGTGCTTATTTGATTTAATAAATCAGTGTTAAATGGTTCACATATAAATGTTGGTTGATTCGTAAAATTTGAAACAATAATTGTGACAATTTAGTGACAGTTGTTTTGATGATTAACATGAACCAATAATGACTATTTAGTGATGAGTTGTTGGGGTGCTTAACATGACTTAGAGACTATTTAGTGATGAGTTGTTTGGATGATTAGCATGATTCAATGAATCTTGAATGGCTGATGTAATTAAAACTAATCACTTCATTAATTAAATATTGATCCAATTTAATAAAATTGGTTTACATGGTGAGATTCAATCCCACCATGTATCAACACCTATATATGTATAACACATATACATCTATAAATGTACAGCTATATATGTATGTATGTATGAAAAGATTAAGAAATGATTTTAGCAAATTTATTGGGATGCTTCTAGTTTTAGAATTGTCTTCAAACTTTAACTGGAATTATAGTAAAGGGCACTTTAATTTTTTCATAATATATGAAATTTTAATGTTTTGAGTTTTAGGTAACATGTTTTTTTGTTTCCTAGAGGTGTTATTTAAAAATACAAAAACTGTAAAAACTGTAATTTTTAAAATTATATTTATATACTTTGATATTGATTAATGCATATACAAATCTCACTAGTACTAATACTACCGGAATGTATAATGTACTTTACTTCTTTTTATACAACTAAATAATAGGTTAAACACAATTAATAAATTATATTTTTTAAAAGATAATGAAAAAATATTAAAATACACATTACACCTTTACTACCTTAAAAAAGGTAATTATAATATTGCCGACACCTAATTTAAAAATATCTCGGTGATAAGAGATAAAAGGAAAAAACAAATAAGTATTCAACATGAAAGCAAAGATTAGTGACCAAATTTGATTGGTTTGATTGCAAGCTTACATGCAAATCCATAACACAATTTAGTGGAATAACAATCAAAGCTCTTCATTAGAATTTCTATTTTATGACCTCATAAATGATATACATATCTAGATATATGTAACATGAATTATTTTTATAATGGTTGGAGCGAAATGGACAATTAATGGTTTTATGACTTAATAATTAGGTTAATCTACACGCGTAAGTGTAGATATCATTTTCTTATTCCTAAAAGGTATTTTTTCATTCTACTCACTCATGATCTATTATAGGTCCGAGTTATTTTTTCACTTACATAAAAATTAAAACTTGCTAAGCTCTAATCCCATAATTTTTGGGTTTGTTGCGCATTATTACATCTTTACTTTTCATAAATTAATTATTGCTCTGCCCAAACGATGGCTATGATTGTTTCCCCCCCTATAACGACACTCTTATATACAATGCACCCCTTGCTTACTGATCTTTCTTTCTCTCTTGTTGTTTTCTTGCTTGAAATCATAGTAGTTTGCGGGGCACCTTTGCGGTTCCACCTTGCACTGATGCACAACGCATGTGATCTTGCACACACAATACCAGTGATCGGAATTGAGCCCTTCCCATGCCTTCCAAATTGTTCGAAACCTTCCTAGAAGGGTAGTTCAAAATACATGTTTAAAGAAAAATGTAAGTTGATGAAATCAACTAGGATTTATGAGGGAGTACAAATATTATAAAATTTCCAAACAGTGGTCATTTATTCAACAACGCATCAATGTCCTGACTTCAAGATCTTGTGACGCAAGTCACCTTACCAGAATACTTTCTTGCTTAACAATACAAACGACACAAACCACAATGCTTACACGAACGAGGTGTAAAGCAGGATGCCAGAAGTGGCTTTATATTACTTCTCCGAATTCTGTTACAATGCGGAATAACTCTAAACAAGTAACGAACTACAATCGGCCTCAGCCGTTACAATTTAGAAGTAACTGTGGTGTGTTCTCCCTGTGTTTCGACCTCACCCTCTCCTGGTTCGCCTCGAAACTCTGAGCCATGGCTCGATCTCAAATCTCCTCCTCAGCGGCCGGTGTGATTCTTCACAATTCCTCTCGGCTTTGCTCTCTGATGCTGCTGATCAAAGACTGAAGATCCCCTTACTGGTTTCCTCTCCTTCGTCTTCTACCCTGCTGGTGCTGTTCCCGAGATTACTGCAATCCCTGAGACACGCATCCTCTTGTCCGCCGATCCTTCCAAATCCTGCAGACCTGCAACTGTCAGCTCCCAACCGTGCTACACAGCCTCTGTCCATGACGTCACCTATCATGTCCTTCACCTACTTGCAATAATTGTATTAAATTCCTCAGGAACCTTGAATGACTACCAGGTACAGTTCCTTGACTTTCTGTCCTTCCGACCCTGCCATAGTATTCCGTCACATCTTGACCTTCTTGTTGGCTTTCTTCTCACCTTCTACGGTTCGCCAGTCCTCCCCTTCCTCCACGCTTGGCTCTGCCAAACCTCTCGCGTCGTAGCTTGACCACTTGACGACTACCCGATGTCTTACTCCACCCATCGTCTATCGACCATTTCCTGTCGACTCTCCACTCCTTTCAACGTCCACTGCTCTGCTCCAGTCGGTCGCACTTTGACTGATTCTCATCGACTTGTTGACTTTAACATGTCAACCTGCTCCCCAGACCAGTGGTCATCCACACTCCTGCTGGTCGGCTCCCTTCTGTCGATCAACTTCGACTGATTTGCCTAGGCCCCGATGCTCTTGCATCAGACTCCCTAGGTGAAAAAGAATTCGACTGCCTCGTCAGTCTCCTGAACTCTTCTTTAGAGATCCATGTCGCTTCCCGCAACTCATCATCCTTCCATCGCACTAAGTATTCTTTCTTCTGTGCGCTGCACGTTCGTCCAACTATGCGTTCTTCGATTACTTCTGCGATCTCATCTTTGTGTTGATATGGGATTTGGTTTGTCGAGTCGATACCTATCGCTTCTTTGTTTCTGCTGCTTGACCCTTCTTCCAATTTGTGTAGCTTTGGAACGTTGAACGTTGCTGAAATGTTCAAGTCTTCTGGCAATTCCAACACATAAGCGTTGTCCGAAATCTTCTTCAGAATTCTGCATGGTCCTATCTTCTTCGGCTTCAGCTTGTTGTATGTACCTGTCAGCAATGTTTCCTTCTGTAGACATGCAAAGATCCAGTCCCCTTCTTGGAACAACTGTAGCCTTTTTTTCGTGTCGGCCCTCAAATTGTATGATGCGTTACTCTGTTCTATGCGTTTTCGCACATTTTCATGAACTTCATGCATATGCTCTGTGAATGATTCTGCATCGGCACTCTTCCTGGTTTCTCTTGGAAACTCGACCAAATCTACCACTCTATGTGGGATTCTCGCCTAAACAATATGAAATGGTTTCAATCCTGTCGACTGATTCACAGAATTGTTATATGCAAACTCTGCCTGTGCCAACACATTTTCCCACTGCTTGGGTCTGTCGGCTGCTAAACATCTCAGAAGGTTTCCCAAACTCCTGTTAACCACCGTGGTCTGCCCATCTATCTGTGGATGGTACGCCGAGCTAAACTGCAAATTTGTGTCCAGTTTCTTCCATAGGGTTCTCCAGAAATGCCCCATAAACTTGGTATCCCCATCAGACGTGATACTCTTTGGTAACCCATGCAATCTGACTATCTCCTTCAAGAATAGTACAACGATCCCTGTGGTGTCACTCGTCTTTTTACATGGAATGAAATGCGCCATCTTCGTAAACCTGTCGACTACAACAAATATTGAGTCGCTTCACTGCTGAGTCTTCGGAAATCCTAACACAAAATCCATTCTAAGATGCTCCCAAAGGTTATCGGGTACTGGAAATGGTTTGTACAACCCTGTGTTCCGACTCCTTCCCTTTGCCAACTAGCAAACTTGACACTGTCGAACCCACTTTTCGACATCTGTCGACATCCCTGGCGAGAAATACGTTTCGTCAACCAATGCTTTGGTCTTGTCGATGCCAAAGTGCCTTGCTAACCCGCCATTATGAAATTCTCAGATTAGGTTCTCTCTTACTGATCCTCTCGGAATGCACAACTGACTTCCCCTGAACTGGTAGCCTTCTTGAATGAAGTAACCCAGATATGGAGTCCTATCGATACTCCAAGGTTCACGACAAGCCTTCCATGCTTTCACAAAATCCTTGTCGGTCTCATACTCTGTCTTTATTGACTCTATCCCTGTTTCCTGAACTGTCGTCGTGTTCAGTAGTGCAAATCTCCTACTCAAGGCGTCGCCAACTTTATTCGACTTGCCTGACCTATGTCGCAACACGAATGTATACCTCTGAAGTAGTTCCACCCAATTCATGTGTTGTTGATCCAATTTCGACTGAGTGTTCAAATACCTCAGTGCTTGGTGATCTGTGTATAACAAAAATTCCTTGGGAAACAAATAATGCCTCCGCTTCTTCAGTGCTTGAATGATAGCATAAAACTCCTGGTTGTAGACAGAATACTTCTGCTTCGCCCCATTCAACTTTTCACTAAAGAATGCAATTGGTTGGCCCTCCTTGCTCAACACTGCACCAAGAATGGGCTCTCAGTGACCTTTTCCTTCAACTCGTCAAAAGCTCTTTGGACTTCGTCCGTCCACTTGAACTCACCCTTTCTCATGCATTCTGTCAATGGTGCACAAATTCGACTGAATCCCCGAATGAACTTCCGGTAGAAACTAGCAAGTCCATGGAAAGTCCTTACTCTAGTCGTAATTGTCGGTTCCGGCCAATCCACTATCGCTTTCAGCTTCTCTGGGTCCATCACCAACCCATTACTCGAGATTACAAACCCCAAGTACACCAATTTCTTCTTCACGAAGAAACACTTTTGCAGGTTCACCATCAGCTTTTCTTCCTGCAATTTCTGCAACACCTGTCGAACGTGCTCCAAGTGCTCTGCCTTGGTTCGATTGAAAATCAAGATGTCATCTAAATAGACTACGACAAAATTTCCCAAAAACGGCTTCAGCATCTCATTCATCAACCTCATGAACGTGTTGGGTGCATTAGTCAACCCAAATGGCATGACTAACCACTCATATAACCCTTCCTTTGTCTTGAATCCTGTCTTTCATTCATCTCCTTCTCTGACCCTAATCTGTTGATAACCACTCTTCAGGTCTATCATTGTGAAGTATGTCGCTCCACTCACGCAATCCATCAAGTCATCCATTCTCAGTAATGGAAATCGATACTTGATCGTGATCCTGTTGATGGCTCTGGAGTTTGTACACATCCTCCATTCTCCTCCCTTCTTCAGTGTCAATACCGTTGGCATTGCACACGGGCTCAGACTTTCTCTGATTAACCCGCTGTCCAACAACTCTTGGACCTGTCAGTTGAGTTCTTGTCCCTCTGTCGGACTCATCCTATATGGCGCTTTGTTTGGAAGACTCGATCCTGGAATCAAGTTGATCTGATGGGATATGCTCTTGGTCGGTGGCAATCCCATCGGTTTCTCATCAGCCATTATGTCACTAAACTCTTCGAGCAACTCCTCGATTTCGACCAGAATATTCTCCTCCCTGGTTGTCCTTTCGACATATGGTCCCGTTGGAATGATCGCAAAACATCCCGACTATTTTTCCTCTTCTGCAAGGAATTCTTTCACTGTGCTCATCAACACTCGCTTCTCCCAAAGATTTCTCTCACTGTGCTTACTGTCGGCTGGCTCTTCTTGCCTCGGCTTAAGAGTCCTCTTCACGCCATTCTTCCATATTGTGATTGTGTTGGCTCGACCATCATAGATCATTTTTTGATCATATTGCCATGGCCTTCCTAACAATAGATGGCATGCATCCATGGGAACTACATCGCACAGTACATTGTCCTCTAATCCTTCAACTCGAAAGTTGATTAGGCACTGTCTTGTCCCCTTGACATGGTGTCCTTTCTCCAACCACGAGATCTTGTAGGGATGTGGGTGTTCTCGACACTTGAACCTGATCTTTCCGATGACTTCCGTTGACACAAGATTCTCCGTGCTTCCACAATCAACTATGGTTTTGCAACGCCATTCACCAATCCGCACCTTCGTCTGAAAGATCGCCTTCCATTGTGCTGGCTCCATCGGGTCACGTTGATCTTCCTTGATCAAGGCTCTCTAAACCGTCATATTCTGATTCTTCTTCTTTTGACCTTGACTGCTGTCGGATGCCGATTCTTCCCTCTCGTCGACTTGCTCATCCTTTCGACGCCGGGTTTTCGGCTCCTCTGCAGCATGTAGGTTCTCTGGGCATTCATATGCCTTTTGTCCCATTCCTCGACACTTTCAATAGATTATGGCTGGTCTGTTAGCACCTTTCTTATCGGATGGACCACTTCGACCATACGCACCTCGACCGCGGTTCTCATGACCATCGCGTCGGTTCTCTTGCGCTTTCTCCCGTGTCGATGTCCCTTCTGCGTGTCGACTATCTTCGACACTTTCCTTCCTGTATCCGCTACTTTGGCCTTTCCTGGAGATAGTTTTTGCACCCCGACCAGTCATCCTTCCCCTGGTCGCTACGGATTTTCTTGACAGTTTCTATTCTGCCTTCAGAGCCAACTGCTCTGAATCTCGACATGCTGAGTTCATCTTGGATAGCATATTTTAATCCGTTCACATACCTGGCGACAGCTTCTTCTCCTTCATCAGTTTGTCCTGACCGAATCGATAATCGGTAGAACTCCTCCATGTACTCCTTCACAGTCATCTCTTTCTGTCGAAAGTTTTGTAACTTCCTGAACAAGGAAATCACATAGTCATTTGGCAAGAATTTTCCCTTCAGCTTGGCAACCATTCTATCCCAAGACTTAATTTTCTCCTTGCCTTCCTTGAGTCTGTCAGCCTGTACGTTGTCCTACCACAACGAGACATGACCTTTCAACCTCAGACATGCAGTATTAACCTGTTTAGGATCCTCGATCTGCTCTATGTCGAATTATTTCTCCATCTCTATGAACTGGTCGATCAAATCTTCTGGGTCCAAGCTTCCAGAGTACGTACGCTCGTCTATCTTCGCCCAACCTCTCATATCTGTTAGAAGGTTGATTACTTTTTCCTCTGGTTCCTCTACGGCTTCTTCCATGGCTTCCACCTCTTCGAATTCCTCGTTGCTGTGGTCTAGCGCCTCAGGAAAACAACCACGAATCTGGCTTTCTTTGATCGCGGCGACTTCATTTTTCAAAAATCGCATCGTCCTAATGCATTCGTCCAACATTTCACGATCCACCATAACGGCTGTTGCGCCACGTGCTCTTCGTCCTCGGACATTAATGCCTCTGTGATCCATTTTCAACCTCTGCTGGAACTCTCACACGTCCAATCGCAACCGGACTTTAGACAAGTCCTTCACAACTCCACCCAACCGCAGCTGGAGCTGTCCAACTCACTTGCAGGCTCAATATGATGAACGTCCCACGAACTCAAACGATTATTTTGATCTGATACAAACTGACGCAAGTCAGGTTGGAATAGTCGTCTTTCCAACCGGGCTTTCTTCGGGGCTCTGATCTATTGCGATCCGCGCTCTGATACCAACTGATGCAAGTCAGGTTGGTATAGTCATCTTTCCAACCGGGCTTTCTTCCGAGCTCTGATACCAACTGACGCAAGTCACCTTACCGGAATACTTTCTTTCTTAACAATACAAACGACACAAACCACAATGCTTACACGAACGAGATGTAAAGCAGGATGCCAGAAGTGGCTTTATATTACTTCTCTGAATTCGGTTACAATGCAGAATAATTGTAAACAAGTAACTAACTACAATTGGCCTTAGTCGTTAAACCTTAGAAGTAACTGTGGTGTGTTCTCCCTATGTGTCTACCTCACCCTCTCCTGGTTTGCCTCAGAACTCTGAGCTGTTGCTCGATCTCAACTCTCCTCCTCATCAGCCGGTGTGATTCTTCATAACTCCTCTCGGATCTGCTCTCTGATGCTGCTTATTGAAGACTGAATATCCCCTTACGGGTTTCCTCTCCTTCGCCTTCTACCCTGCTGGTGCTATTCCCGAGATTACTGCAATCCTCGAGACACGCATCCTCTTATCCGTCGATCCTTCCAAATCCTGCAGACCTGTAACTGTCAGCTCCCAATCGTGTTGCACAGCCTCTGTCCATGACGTCACCTGTCATGTCCTTCACCTACTTGCAATAATTGTATTAACTTCCTCAGCAAGCTTGAACGGCTACCAGGTACAGTTCCTTGACTTTTTGTCCTTCCAACCCTGCCACACTAGTCGATCACATCTCGACCTTCTTGTTGGCTTGCTTCTCACCTTCTTCGGTTCGCCAGTCCTCCCCTTCCTCCGCGCCTGGCTCCGCCAAATCTGTCGCGTCGTAGTTCGACCACTTGTCGTCTCCCCAACGTCTTACTCCACCCGTCGTGTATCGAGCATTTCCTGTCGACTCTCGACCCGTTTCAACGTCCGCTGCGTTGCTCCAGTCGGTCGCACTCCAACTGCTTCTTCTCGACTTGTTGACTTTGACAAGTCAACCTGCTCCCCGGACGAGTGGTGATCGGCACTCCCGCTGGTCGGCTCCCTTGTGTCGATAAACTTCGACTGATCTCCCTAGGCCCCGATGCTCCTGCATCATCTTGGTTTCTTGATGGCTATCGTGCCTTCGATATTATATGATAATGGATGTGGATCATGCGACCGATTCACAATTTATCACCCATTACTTTCCTTTTGCATCTAAAGAATAAAATCATGTGTACTCACTGTTGTTCTCATATATTCCTTGATATTATTTTCATAGCATTGAATCCAAATAGCTCTTTCCTGGAAGTGGTCATTTATTCATTCTGTACCACTGTGCATGCTCAAGTGTGCACTAGTGTCATCCTCATGATCTCATACACAAACATACATTCATTAGTATATTCTCAATATTATCAAAACATTCTAATTCTAAATAATCTTGAATATGTATAGTCATGATCATTAGTATTCAGGGTTTCAAGGAAGTCTTCTTTTACTCATGCATATTCTTGTTTGATCTAGTTAGTTAAATCATCAACCAAGATAAGAGACATAATATGCATAAACCCTTGATTGCTAACTTTATGAATAAGCATAGCCAATCATACCAAGTATACTTATATAAGGGATCCTAACACAAGGTAAGATTCTAACATGACATAGGAAAACATACCTGGATTAGTATACCTGCTTAGTTATGTACAACATACCTAAACAATCTCTTTAATGATTTAGAGATCCTGAGCTAGAACCTGCATGTCTCATAGGTTAAACATTATATAACAAAGTCATACATACCTCGTAAGTGGATGAGTCTTTGTCTTCATGTTGTCATGGTCATGGAACTTGATTTGTCTTTTGTGATGTACCTGTATCTTGTTAGCAGACAACATCAACCTCACACAACACCATAATGCATAAGTACAATCATATAGCCCTAATCAATGAATGTCTTCGATCATTCGCATGCATTCATACTGTTACTAGGGTGATAAGACAATTCTAAAATTAATCAAGATTGTACTAATAAATAACATGAAGACAAATCCATTATGAACTTAATCAAGAATCAGATTTCAAGACATACCTGAACCTCCTTAAGTCATACCTGTCAAGACTTCTTGTAGTCTTCTTATGTAAGGCCTTAGCCTCAACTCCCCCTGAAACTTGATCTGGAGCTTGATTAGGGTTTGCTAGGGAAACCCTAAAAATTCAATCTTTGACTTTCACACTTCTGAATGGATGGAAGGATGTGTCTTGCTGAGATGATCAAACTAGCATACTTCAATTTTGAAATCTCCAAAATTTGACCCCTCAAAATTGCCTTCAAAACTTCTGGATCTTCTGGACAGGAACCCGAACTAGGGTTTGATGAAGCCCACCCTTCTGTCCAATCAAAAGGTTCGATCCAAGGCTCTAAACTCTTATTTTTCTGAGGAGCTTCCAGCCGTGGTTACAAACTTCAAAAATTCAAACTTTTGTTTAAGCCCTAATTTTCCATCTTTCTGATCAAAATCCCGAACTAGGGTTTGATCAAGCCCGGTCTTCTACCCAACCAAAAAATTCGATCTCGGTCTCTAAATTTCGATTTTCCTGAGTAGCCTTCAGCCGTGGACTCCGATTCCAAAAATTCCAACTTTCTCCGAAACCTTAAATTCCGGAAGCCATGAATGAATGTGCTCAAAAAATAATTCTGTTTTGACAGAAATATGTACCTGATTGTTTCTGCTGTAACTCTAAATTTTTTGATCCACAGGGTCTCAAAACATTTCTTGAGATAGACTGACCTGTTATCTTTCCATCCTGATAGGTCTGACCTCAATTGGATTCTCTGAGAGAGAGTTATGCCAAATGTCGCAACGTGACCTGTTTATGGGATAAAACAGGAGAGCAAAATTGTACGGCGTGCCACGTGTCACTGTTTGAACTTCGGCCTCTAAAAATGTTTCCTAAGATATCTCATCCTATTATATTTCCATCCTGATAGGTCTGACCTCAATTGGACTCTCTGAGAGAGAGTTATGCCAAGTGTCGCAACGTGACCTGTTTATGAGATAAAACAGGAGAGCAAACTTGTACGGTGTTCCACGTGTCACTTGTTCAGTTTCGGCCTCTGAAAACGCTTCCTGATATAGTACAGTCTGTTTTCTACCTGTCACTTTTTACGACATTTCATTTGGAGCTTCCTAGCCCAAGTTATGACCTTTTTTCCTAGGTCACCTGATTTTGACCGAGATCTGGAAGAGGCAGAAACCCTAACTTGTACTGATCATAACTCACAAAGTACAACGAATCTGAGGGTTCCATTTGGACACAAGGTACTTGGGAATGTTATCTAAAACCTTTAAACTTTTCAGATCCTGAAACTTTGCATAAATGGATTTATAGCGAAAGTTCCACGATGACTGGTTTTTGCTATATAAAACCCTAACCTTCAAATTGTCGCAAGAGAAGCAAGTGTCGTAAGTGCCATACATTGCCTTCCTTCAGGTTAGCTCTGATACCATGTTAAGATTTAATATGCTAAGATATAAAATAGCATCATTACATTCCATTTCACAAGAATAGCATATACAGGATCACTGAAGAAACAACAAGCACAGCATAAACACAAGAGACACAGATTTATCCTGGGAAACCCTCATGGGGTAGAAAACCCAGCAAAGCTTCCTCAATATAGATGACCAGCAATATACAAAGATGCAAACACTGAGCATAAGCTCCTTCTTCTCCACAGCAGACCTCTCCTCCACAAGTGCGCCATTCTCAAGTGAGTGAGTGTGTCAAATGAGGAACACACCTCCTCTATTTATACACTACTCTGACTTTTCTTTTACACAAGACATGTAGGCTCGTATTTAACCATTGGGTTAAATACCCCATTACAACTGACTGGGCCGAACCCTCTAGGGTGGTCTAATAACCCTTTGACCCACATAACACATACAGGGCCGACCCCCACTAGGGAATTCTAATAACCCAAGTTACCCCAATCCGACGGAGGAATAAACATCTCTGAATATACAATAAGATCTTCACGGAGGAATGAAACATCTCTGGAATAATAAAGTACAAATATAATATTCTTTGAAGTTACAATATCTCAACACGTCCCACGAACTCGAACGATTATTTTGATCTGATACCAACTGACGCAAGTTAGGTTGGAATAGTCGTCTTTCCAACAGGGCTTTCTTCGGGGCTCTGATCTGTTGCGATCTGCGCTCTGATACCAACTGATGCAAGTCAGGTTGGTATAGTCATCTTTCCAACCGGGCTTTCTTCCGGGCTTTGATACCAACTGACGCAAGTCACCTTACCAGAATACTTTCTTGCTTAACAATAAGAACGACACAAACCACAATGCTTACACGAACGAGATGTAAAGCAAGATGCCAGAAGTGGCTTTATATTACTTCTCTGAATTCGGTTACAATGTGAAATAATTGTAAACAAGTAACTAACTACAATCGGCCTTAGTCGTTAAACCTTAGAAGTAACTGTGGTGTGTTCTCCCTATGTGTCTACCTCACCCTCTCCTGGTTCGCCTTAGAACTTTGAGCTATTGCTCGATCTCAACTCTCCTCCTCAGTGGCCGATGTGATTCTTCATAACTCCTCTCGGCTCTGCTCTCTGATGCTGCTGATTGAAGACTGAAGATCCCCTTACGGGTTTCCTCTCCTTCGTCTTCTACCCTGCTGGTGCTATTCCCGAGATTACTGCAATCCTCGAGACATGCATCCTCTTATCCGCCGATCCTTCCAAATCCTGCAGACCTGCAACTGTCAGCTCCCAATCTTGCTGCATAGCCTCTGTCCATGACGTCACCTGTCATGTCCTTCACCTACTTGCAATAACTGTATTAACTTCCTCAGCAACCTTGAATGGCTACCAGGTACAGTTCCTTGACTTTCTATCCTTCCGACCCTGCCATAGTATTCCGTCACATCTCGACCTTCGTGTTGGCTTTCTTCTCACCTTCTGCCATTTGCCAGTCCTCCCCTTCCTCCACGCTTGGCTCTGCCAAACCTCTCGCATCGTAGCTTTACCACTTGACGACTACTCGATCTCTTACTCCACCCATTGTCTATCGACCATTTCCTGTCGACTCTCCACTCCTTTCAACATCCACTGCGCTGCTCCAGTCGGTCGCACTTTGACTGATTCTCATCGACTTGTTGACTTTAACATGTCAACCTGCTCCCCAGACCAGTGGTCATCCACACTCCTGCTGGTCGGCTCCCTTCTGTCGATCAACTTCGACTGATTTGCCTAGGCCCCGATGCTCTTGCATCAGACTCCCCAGGTGAAAAAGAATTCGACTGCCCTGTCAGTCTCCTGAACTCTTCTTCAGAGATCCATGTCGCTTCCCGCAAATCATCATCCTTCCATCGCACTAAGTATTCTTTCTTCTGTGCGCTGCACGTTCGTCCAACTATGCATTCTTCGATTACTTCTGCGATCTCATCTTTGTGTTGATATGGGATTTGGTTGGTCGAGTTGATACCTATCGCTTCTTTGTTTATGCTGCTTGACCCTTCTTCCAATTTGTGTAGCTTTGGAACGTTGAACATTGCTGAAATGTTCAAGTCTTCTGGCAATTCCAACACATAAGTGTTGTCCGAAATCTTCTTCAGAATTCTGCATGGTCCTATCTTCTTCGGCTTTAGCTTGTTGTATGTACCTGTCAGCAATGTTTCCTTTTGTAGACATGCAAAGATCCAGTCCCCTTCTTGGAACAATTGTAGCCTTTTTTTCGTGTCGGCCCTCAAATTGTATGATGCGTTACTCTGTTCTATGCGTTTCCGCACATTTTCATGAACTTCATGCATATGCTCTGTGAATGATTCTGCATCGGCACTCTTCCTGGTTTCTCTTGGAAACTCGATCAAATCTACCACTCTATGTGGGATTCTCGCCTGAACAATATGAAATGGTTTCAATCCACTATCGCTTTCAGCTTCTCTGGGTCCATCACCAACCCTTTACTCGAGATTACAAACCCCAAGTACACCAATTTCTTCTTCACGAAGAAACACTTTTGCAGGTTCACCATCAACTTTTCTTCCTGCAATTTCTGCAACACCTGTCGAACGTGCTCCAAGTGCTCTGCCTTGGTTCGATTGAAAATCAAGATGTCATCTAAATAGACTACGACAAAATTTCCCAAAAACGGCTTCAGCATCTCATTCATCAACCTCATGAACGTGTTGGGTGCATTAGTCAACCCAAATGGCATGACTAACCACTCATATAACCCTTCCTTTGTCTTGAATCCTGTCTTTCATTCATCTCCTTCTCTGACCCTAATCTGTTGATAACCACTCTTCAGGTCTATCATTGTGAAGTATGTCGCTCCACTCACGCAATCCATCAAGTCATCCATTCTCAGTAATGGAAATCGATAATTGATCATGATCCTGTTGATGGCTCTGGAGTTTGTACACATCCTCCATTCTCCTCCCTTCTTCAGTGTCAATACCGTTGGCATTGCACACGGGCTCAGACTTTCTATGATTAACCCGCTGTCCAACAACTCTTGGACCTGTCAGTTGAGTTCTTGTCCCTCTGTCGGACTCATCCTATATGGCGCTTTGTTTGGAAGACTCGATCCTGGAATCAAGTTGATCTGATGGGATATGCTCTTGGTCGGTGGCAATCCCATCGGTTTCTCATCAGCCATTATGTCACTAAACTCTTCGAGCAACTCCTCGATTTCGACCAGAATATTCTCCTCCCTGGTTGTCCTTTCGACATATGGTCCCGTTGGAATGATCGCAAAACATCCTGACTATTTTTCCTCTTCTGCAAGGAATTCTTTCACTGTGCTCATCAACACTCGCTTCTCCCAAAGATTTCTCTCACTGTGCTTACTGTCGGCTGGCTCTTCTTGCCTCGGCTTAAGAGTCCTCTTCACGCCATTCTTCCATATTGTGATTGTGTTGGCTCGACCATCATAGATCATTTTTTGATCATATTGCCATGGCCTTCCTAACAATAGATGGCATGCATCCATGGGAACTACATCGCACAGTACATTGTCCTCTAATCCTTCAACTCAAAAGTTGATTAGGCACTGTCTTGTCCCCTTGACATGGTGTCCTTTCTGCAACCACGAGATCTTGTAGGGATGTGGGTGTTCTCGACACTTGAACCTGATCTTTCCGATGACTTCCGTTGACACAAGATTCTCCGTGCTTCCACAATCAACTATGGTTTTGCAACGCCATTCACCAATCCGCACCTTCGTCTGAAAGATCGCCTTCCATTGTGCTGGCTCCATCGGGTCACGTTGATCTTCCTCGATCAAGGCTCTCTAAACCGTCATATTCTGATTCTTCTTCTTTTGACCTCGACTGCTGTCGGATGCCGATTCTTCCCTCTCGTCGACTTGCTCATCCTTTCGACGCCGGGGTTTCGGCTCCTCTGCAGCATGTAGGTTCTCTGGGCATTCATATGCCTTTTGTCCCATTCCTCAACACTTTCAATAGATTATGGCTGGTCTGTTAGCACCTTTCTTATCGGATGGACCACTTCGACCATACGCACCTCGACCACGGTTCTCATGACCATCGCGTCGGTTCTCTTGCGCTTTCTCCCGTGTCGATGTCCCTTCTGCGTGTCGACTATCTTCGACACTTTCCTTCCTGTACCCGCTACTTTGGCCTTTCCTGGAGATAGTTTTTGCACCCCGACCAGTCATCCTTCCCCTGGTCGCTACGGATTTTCTTGACAGTTTCTATTCTGCCTTCAGAGCCAACTGCTCTGAATCTCGACATGCTGAGTTCATCTTGGATAGCATATTTTAATCCGTTCACATACCTGGCGACAGCTTCTTCTCCTTCATCAGTTTGTCCTGACTGAATCGATAATCGGTAGAACTCCTCCATGTACTCCTTCACAGTCATCTCTTTCTGTCGAAAGTTTTGTAACTTCCTGAACAAGGAAATCACATAGTCATTTGGCAAGAATTTTCCCTTCAGCTTGGCAACCATTCTATCCCAAGACTTAATTTTCTCCTTGCATTCCTTAAGTCTGTCAGCCTGTACGTTGTCCTACCACAACGAGACATGACCTTTCAACCTCAGACATGCAGTATTAACCTGTTTAGGATCCTCGATCTGCTCTATGTCGAATTATTTCTCCATCTCTCTGAACTGGTCGATCAAATCTTCTGGGTCCAAGCTTCCAGAGTACGTACGCTCGTCTATCTTCGCCCAACCTCTCATATCTGTTAGAAGTTTGATTACTTTTTCCTCTGGTTCCTCTACGGCTTCTTCCATGGCTTCCACCTCTTCGAATTCCTCGTTGCTGTGGTCTAGCGCCTCAGGAAAACAACCACGAATCTGGCTTTCTTTGATCGCGGTGACTTCATTTTTCAAAAATCGCATCGTCCTAATGCATTCGTCGAACATTTCACGATCCACCATAACGGCTGTTGCGCCACGTGCTCTTCGTCCTCGGACATTAATGCCTCTGTGATCCATTTTCAACCTCTGCTGGAACTCTCACACGTCCAATCGCAACCGGACTTTAGACAAGTCCTTCACAACTCCACCCAACCGCAGCTAGAGCTGTCCAACTCACTTGCAGGCTCAATATCATGAACGTCCCACGAACTCAAACGATTATTTTGATCTGATACAAACTGACGCAAGTCAGGTTGGAATAGTCGTCTTTCCAACCGGGCTTTCTTCGGGGCTCTGATCTATTGCGATCCGTGCTCTGATACCAACTGATGCAAGTCAGGTTGGTATAGTCATCTTTCCAACCGGGCTTTCTTCCGAGCTCTGATACCAACTGACGCAAGTCACCTTACCGGAATACTTTCTTGCTTAACAATACAAACGACACAAACCACAATGCTTACAGGAACGAGATGTAAAGCAGGATGCCAGAAGTGGCTTTATATTACTTCTCTGAATTCGGTTACAATGCAGAATAATTGTAAACAAGTAACTAACTACAATTGGCCTTAGTCGTTAAACCTTAGAAGTAACTGTGGTGTGTTCTCCCTATGTGTCTACCTCACCCTCTCCTGGTTTGCCTCAGAACTCTGAGCTGTTGCTCGATCTCAACTCTCCTCCTCATCAGCCGGTGTGATTCTTCATAACTCCTCTCGGATCTGCTCTCTAATGCTGCTTATTGAAGACTGAATATCCCCTTACAGGTTTCCTCTCCTTCGCCTTCTACCCTGCTGGTGCTATTCCCGAGATTACTGCAATCCTCGAGACACGCATCCTCTTATCCGTCGATCCTTCCAAATCCTGCAGACCTGTAACTGTCAGCTCCCAATCGTGTTGCACAGCCTCTGTCCGTGACGTCACCTGTCATGTCCTTCACCTACTTGCAATAATTGTATTAACTTCGTCAGCAAGCTTGAACGGCTACCAGGTACAGTTCCTTGACTTTTTGTCCTTCCAACCCTGCCACAGTAGTCGATCACATCTCGACCTTCTTGTTGGCTTGCTTCTCACCTTCTTCGGTTCGCTAGTCCTCCCCTTCCTCCGTGCCTGGCTCCGCCAAACCTGTCGCGTCGTAGTTCGACCACTTGTCGTCTCCCCAACGTCTTACTCCACCCGTCGTGTATCGAGCATTTCCTGTCGACTCTCGACCCATTTCAACGTCCGCTGCGTTGCTCCAGTCGGTCGCACTCCAACTGCTTCTTCTCGATTTGTTGACTTTGACAAGTCAACCTGCTCCCCGGACGAGTGGTGATCGGCACTCCCGCTGGTCGGCTCCCTTGTGTCGATAAACTTCGACTGATCTCCCTAGGCCCCGATGCTCCTGCATCATCTTGGTTTCTTGATGGCTATCGTGCCTTCGATATTATATGATAATGGATGTGGATCATGCGACCGATTCACAATTTATCACCCATTACTTTCCTTTTGCATCTAAAGAATAAAATCATGTGTACTCACTGTTGTTCTCATATATTCCTTGATATTATTTTCATAGCATTGAATCCAAATAGCTCTTTCCTGGAAAAGTTTATCACCATATTGACATACGCACCATTTGAAGTGTTACATGAATGCGAGATTATCAAAGAATCTTAGAAAATGTTTGGTTCTAAATCCGCGTTGGAATTCATGTATTATTGACATTGATGATCCCTCTCGATATGAAAATCGGTATCACAGTAATTTAAAAACGTGGTGTGCTCACATTGCACATTCACTATAAGGTGGTTTCCTACGATATTATTTCCTCCACTCTTGACTTCGAAAAACACAAAATCAATTCATGGATTATGACTCAAAATTGTTATGGAATTAGAAACGTAAAAGAAAGATTAGATGCAAATGTGTGACCTAGTAACGATTTCGAAGAACTGACAATCTACATGGAGAAAGATGAAGAAAATGAGGCCACCTCTCTTTATTCATGTTCAAAAATTACTTCTCTCTATAGGTATATAACGTGTTGATTCTTTGCACCGAGAGGAGTGAGGTGTTCTACAGCCCAGTATGGGGGTGATGTTGTAATGTTCGTGCCTAACGAAATAATTAAAAAATTTAATGTCACCTTATAAAATAAAAAATTATAGAAAGTATTTAAAAAAAATCCATGTTGGCTCATAAAATAAAATATTATGAAAAGTGATTTATGTTCGTCTATAAAATAAAAACTTAAAACTTAAACACAGATCTATCAATCAAGAGAAATCAAATTTCTCGAGTTTAAATTTAAAAAAAAAATACACCTCAAGAAATTGGATCCGTCTCGGTGCTTGATAGATGCGGGATGAAGACGGATCTATGGTGGTAGTTAGTTTGATGCAATGTTAATGCACAATTTTTCTTTGTTTAGTCTAGAACTATGGTAATAAATTTGTTTGGGATAAAAAATCTCTTTGAAGCTCAATGAATGTTGTTAACATGTATGTTATTGATTATTGTTAAATATGAACATGTGAAAAATGGATATTGTGAACATCACAAAGCCTAAAATCGAGATTATACTAGTGAGGTTTGCGATTTAGTTGGTTCAATATTTTGCACCATCAAATACTTATTCCTGTGTTCTCTAGAATATCCATTCCCCTTTTCCAAATTCTATGTGTCTTTATCTACCACCGTCTTCCACTTTATTCTTGTCGTTTCTAGAAAAAGTTAGATGAGTGTGATGATACTTTGTGTGTCAAATATTTGGAGAATTCCAAGTGGTTATGTTTCCTTCTATCTTATCTTGAGGGTCCTCCAAGGATCATTAGGATATTCTATCCATCTTCTGTAAGAATACTCTTTTTTTAAATAGAGAATTGTCACTCGGAACATTGTGTTTTCTTATATACTTATAGTACTTTCGCAAATCTTTTTTTATTACAATGCAATCTAATTTTAGCATCTTGTAAATATTTACTATAGTCATACTGGAGTTCATTTTTTGAATGTTTGATGTCAAACTAGTGTAAAGGCCACACACAAGCTCATGGTAGATCTATTCGACCATGATAGTTCATAAGAAAAGATCGTGATAGTACATTTATTTTTACTATGTTCTATGTTTATAAAAATAATGTGACAATAGATCTTAATCACAAATAGAAATTATAGCCTCGTTTCAATTATGTTTGCATAATACACAAACATGCCTCCTAAATCTGTCTACCTCTCGTTCCAAATTTCTTGTTTTTTTAACATTGTATTGTAATTTACTAGGGCTACGGAAGTATAGAAATAAACTCACCTATAGTAGTTTTTTTTTCTTTTTTCTTCCGGTTATAAATGAAATGTGTAAACATCAAGTTTTCATTTCCATACGATTTACGAATAAGTACCAAATATGAAACCAAAGTGGCATTAGTTGATTATTGAGTGAATGTCTTACATTCATATATATATGCTAGATTATTAATCCTTCAGTGAGTACTTATAGTCTAATCTCCCAGAAATATCATGTTTATGTCATGTACTTTGAATTTTCTTATAAACTTACTATATTTCGACAAATCATTTTTTCATTCCAATGGAATCCAATTTTAGCATCTTGTTGATATATGCTAACCACACTCGAAACTGTTTCACCAATGTACGAGAAATTACGTGACACAATAGATATTATTTGCAACTGTAAATTGTATGTTCATCTCAGTTTTATACGCATAATATAGATGGATGTACCTCCTAGGAATGTCTAGGCCCATTTCTGGTTATGTTGTGGATTTATCATTTCGGTTAACATAGTACTACAACATCGTAGGGTTATACAAGTGTAGAAATACTCAGCTATTCAACTTAACTTGCAGTTGAAATGATCTAAGATTACTTGTTGACACAAAAAATTATCTAGATCTCCATTATAACAAATTTACATAAACTTGGGGTGTACATGGCTAATATAGGAGAACTGTAAGTCCATGCCAAAAGCTTGGCAAGCCAACAACAATAAATAAAATTCGAAAATTAGACAATGAATCTATGGGTCCATTCACGTTTTACTCATGCCATGCACCATTATCCACACAGTTTGCAGTCTACACGTGTAACTTTTGTAAACAATATGAGTTGAATTATATGTACTCGAATAGCAGCAGTAGTCTTACATGCTTTTATGTTTATTTTGATGCTTGCAAAGTGGAGTTGTCATGAAAGTTTTATTTTGTTTGATTGAAATGTTGAGTATTTCCTAAGTGTAAAATTAATTTGGTGAGTTATATGATTTATTATGAATATTTCCCAAGTCTAAGTCATGCAATTTCTACTTCGGATTCGCCAAGATGTTCCCAAGTTTTGAAATGGTCCTATCTTGAAAAGGGATTTTAATTAGAAGTAGAATACAACCTCCATGAATGCCATTGTTTTAGTACCTTCCTCTAAGACACCCAGTTTTAGCATTATACATTAAACTATTTTTTCATTCTATTCGGTGGCCTTCAGCTTAGACGCAATGAGTTGTCCATGATATTTGTTTGAGCAAAGTCATGCAGAACCCGCAGTTTGTCCCAACAATTATTGCATGCGTTGGAATGCATCCAGAAACGCAAGCATTTCACTTGAAAGGGCTTGAAACCCATTTGCTTCTATATTAGCTATCTAGTTTCGTTGACCTAGAAGGATAGCTAGGGCATGAATGGGTCTATTTAGTTATTTATGAAGCTTGCATATGTGTCCCTGCTATAGTAATTTCCTTAGATTATTTTTTATATTATTCTTACTAGCTCGAAACTCCAAGCATACTTTCATAGTTGTGACTTCATATAGGACCAACATTTTTGCATTGTTGGAAAGAGAAAGACGCAGAAGAATTTACTTAACTTCAAAAATTTATAAACGTAAACAGTTTGTGTTAGAAACAGTTCTCAATTATCAATCACTTTGGCATTGAATTCAAAGGGCTCTAAGTTGAGCTCTTATGCTTTCTCTATATGCATTGATTTGCATAGAATCACCTTGTGAATGAAGCTATGACAAATTTAATTGAATGCCAATTTAAAAGCGTGGATTGCTTACTGAGTCATATCTAGTAGTACCCAACAACCCTGAAAAATGCATAGATATAACTTAAAGTAAAGGGTTTAAAAATGAGTAGGTTCTTTCATTTTCTTTAGCTCCACCTTACTTTCGTTATCTATGTTGGATTATTGAGCTTTATGTGAGTACTTATAGTCTAATCTCACATAAACAACATTGTAATTTTTTATGTGTGGGGATCTAGCCATGTTCATAACTTTAATGTGAATTGTGTTTTAATAAGAATAATTTAGTGCACAATATAATCAGAAAAAATAGAAAAGTAAGTTCAAATGCATTCATGTAAACTTGTAAAATAGATTTTCTAAAATTCAAAAATAGAATTAATTTGAATTTTTGAAGTTCGCTTATATAGTAATTTGAATTTTTGAAGTTGGCTTATATAGTAATTTGAATTTTTGAAGTTCGCTTATATAGTATAATGCTGAACTCTTATAGTGACTAATTTTTTTCGAGTGTAATGCAAAAAATTTAAACTTTTACTCGAGGTGGTTATGGAAGCCTATGTAAGATCAACCCCAATTATTTAACCCCCTTGGTCAATTTAATATCTTAAATTTGGAACAAATAAACTTTTTAAAAATCAACCCGAAAGTTATTAGATAACCTTAAAGTATAATAACTTTTAAAACCTAATTTTCATTAAATCTTCAATCATAAAATTACGAATTATAATTTATTATCTAAAATTTATTTCTCTTATATTTCTTTAATTACAACAGCATATTCTCAAAACCAAAATATCTTATATTTCTTTAATCACAACAACATATTCTCAAAACCAAAATAGCATATATCACCTTCAACAATAAAAATAGATTTACATAATAATGATACCGAATCAAAATTTCACCTATCAATTATAAAAATCAATGAAGCCATTTATTGCAAAACCAAAACTAACCATATTCTCTGCATAGTAATTACATTATTTGGCCTTTTCTCATTCACGAAAAGCAATGAATGTGAAAATGCATCTGTTTACAATCGCTTCTTGCTTGAACCATTTCATAAAATAGAAGTGTGATTCCTCATCCAGGTGGTGAGCTTCTGGTTTGTCTCCCGTAAATAAATTACAAGATTGAAACAGCTAGCAACCAATATCGTTTGGATGATGTATTTTATTCGATACTAAAAAGCAATCAGTAGAAATAAACTTATTCAGCAAGGAAGAATCCAATAAAAAATAATTCAAGTTCACTCATGGAATGAACAGTCTGCGGGAGCAAACCCAAGAAGAGATTGCTGCAAATCGTACTGAACAAAGAAATTTTGCTGCAGAAGATTCCCAATAATATTTGGTGCTGGGCCTGCAATGGGTTTCATCCCGAGGCATCTCACGTCATCCTCGACCTGCAGGATGTAATTCTCTGGTGGCGGACTAAACGTTTTCCCTCCCTGCAAAACAATTGAGAGTTCAGGAAATCTCAATTCACTCACACCGGAAGTGTTGAAGCAGAGATCAAATTGTTGTGTAGACAACGTTGTAGCCCTCGGATATGTAATTGCCACTTTTAGGGCCTCCACTACTATTTCATAGGCTTCCTCTGCCAAATAGGTGAGCGAAATCCGAGACTCTATTATTGTCCCTCCGTTGCCAAATTCATCCATCTCCCACGCATTGGTGGATATAGGAAGTTTCGCTCCATTTATGGTGATTTCTTCTATACCCACGTAATAGTTTGACTTTCCTACCCGCAGGATTGGGGTATATTGAATCGGCTTTCTCAATAATGAGGAGCCTGATCCTTCGATCATGTCTCCGAATACCAGAGAGCTTTTCACTGTGGTGGGCTCTAGATGGTCTCTTAAGCAGTAAGACAATTTTCCTCCGTATAAACTGGCGGTTTGTACGGCAAATGAATCGGATCCTTGACCTAATCCGAGTACGCCTAATTCGTTATCAAATCCGCATCCCATCAACACTTTATCGGCTTTGAATGGCTCCTCCGATGTGGACGTCAATGTAATTGTTTCACGAAGATAAGGACCTGTGATGAAAGAGCCGTCCAGGTAGTTTTGGGTATATTTGCAGGCCATTTTAGGCCTAATAGTGCATGATACTGCGGAAGAGAGGGCATGGCACTCTCTAGAGTAACAAGGGACGTATGATAAAGAAGAGGATTTGTCCGGATCAAAAGAGCTGCAGTTCTGGCAGGGATTGCAGTTCACCCAGATGAGATCGCTGCCGGTGTCTGGTACAGCCAGGATTTTCTGAGGAGGAGTCCCAACATAGAGCTCTACGAAATAAAGAGCGGATTCCATATTTGCACCAGAGGCTATTGGCATTTCATATGCCGTATTAGGTGCGATGTTCGAGCCCACTGGAGGTGAAGCAAGAGCCCTGCTAGCGGAATTGGAATAGAAATGATTGGAACTTATTCGGAAGGAGTCGACGCTTATGAGGGCTTCTATGGCCTGCTGCCTGTCTGGGAATTGCGTGTACAAGGGACTATGAATGGAATGGCGGTGGATCAGCTTCATTTTTATCTTGACGCTATCTCCATGTTGCAGGAGGATAAGGAGGACTAATACCAACCCTAACAAATTATATTTTCCCATACCTTGGACAGGACAGATTACAGATAGTTGGTGCAGAACTATCTGAATACGGAAGATGGAGAGATTGCAGATATTTGAATACAGAAGATGGAGAGAGTTGAAGAAATAGCCGAATACAGAAGATGGCAATCCCTAACGAGTCTGGTGAGTTCTATATATCTTATTTCAAATGGCATACTATACTATTTTTAATGTGAAATGTACTATTTTGAACAAGTTAAAAATTGACAAATTCCAAATTCCACTTTTCTAGTTGGTTTATCTTTTCCTATAAAGTTTCATTCTGACTTACTATCTTTTCCAAAATTTTGATGAACTATATTTGTTAAAATGGTTTAAAATTCTAAAAATAAGAACTTCCATATTCATGTTTTAATCAAATAAAGGAAAACTTAGATGTTCATCTTTCCATCAACCCAATGGAACTATACCTTTCAATGAAATTTGGTACAAAATTTTGACAAAAGAAATAGTAGAGTTTCTCTACTTTTCAAATTTGATTGAAATGATCATTGAATCCAACAATCTCCATGCCATGTGCGGCTGCTTATTGCTTTACAGCTAGGTACATAGAGTACATAGAGTTCGTGGATGAGTTTATTATGTATCATTAGTTAATTAGGTGCTTATTTGATTTAATAAATCAGTGTTAAATGGTTCACATATAAATGTTGGTTGATTCGTAAAATTTGAAACAATAATTGTGACAATTTAGTGACAGTTGTTTTGATGATTAACATGAACCAATAATGACTATTTAGTGATGAGTTGTTGGGGTGCTTAACATGACTTAGAGACTATTTAGTGATGAGTTGTTTGGATGATTAGCATGATTCAATGAATCTTGAATGGCTGATGTAATTAAAACTAATCACTTCATTAATTAAATATTGATCCAATTTAATAAAATTGGTTTACATGGTGAGATTCAATCCCACCATGTATCAACACCTATATATGTATAACACATATACATCTATCAATGTACAGCTATATATGTATGTATGTATGAAAAGATTAAGAAATGATTTTAGCAAATTTATTGGGATGCTTCTAGTTTTAGAATTGTCTTCAAACTTTAACTGGAATTATAGTAAAGGGCACTTTAATTTTTTCATAATATATGAAATTTTAATGTTTTGAGTTTTAGGTAACATGTTTTTTTGTTTCCTAGAGGTGTTATTTAAAAATACAAAAACTGTAAAAACTGTAATTTTTAAAATTATATTTATATACTTTGATATTGATTAATGCATATACAAATCTCACTAGTACTAATACTACCGGAATGTATAATGTACTTTACTTCTTTTTATACAACTAAATAATAGGTTAAACACAATTAATAAATTATATTTTTTAAAAGATAATGAAAAAATATTAAAATACACATTACACCTTTACTACCTTAAAAAAGGTAATTATAATATTGCCGACACCTAATTTAAAAATATCTCGGTGATAAGAGATAAAAGGAAAAAACAAATAAGTATTCAACATGAAAGCAAAGATTAGTGACCAAATTTGATTGGTTTGATTGCAAGCTTACATGCAAATCCATAACACAATTTAGTGGAATAACAATCAAAGCTCTTCATTAGAATTTCTATTTTATGACCTCATAAATGATATACATATCTAGATATATGTAACATGAATTATTTTTATAATGGTTGGAGCGAAATGGACAATTAATGGTTTTATGACTTAATAATTAGGTTAATCTACACGCGTAAGTGTAGATATCATTTTCTTATTCCTAAAAGGTATTTTTTCATTCTACTCACTCATGATCTATTATAGGTCCGAGTTATTTTTTCACTTACATAAAAATTAAAACTTGCTAAGCTCTAATCCCATAATTTTTGGGTTTGTTGCGCATTATTACATCTTTACTTTTCATAAATTAATTATTGCTCTGCCCAAACGATGGCTATGATTGTTTCCCCCCCCTATAACGACACTCTTATATACAATGCACCCCTTGCTTACTGATCTTTCTTTCTCTCTTGTTGTTTTCTTGCTTGAAATCATAGTAGTGTGCGGGGCACCTTTGCGGTTCCACCTTGCACTGATGCACAACGCATGTGATCTTGCACACACAATACCAGTGATCAGAATTGAGCCCTTCCCATGCCTTCCAAATTGTTCGAAACCTTCCTAGAAGGGTAGTTCAAAATACATGTTTAAAGAAAAATGTAAGTTGATGAAATCAACTAGGATTTATGAGGGAGTAAAAATATTATAAAATTTCCAAACAGTGGTCATTTATTCAACAACGCATCAATGTCCTGACTTCAAGATCTTGTGACGCAAGTCACCTTACCAGAATACTTTCTTGCTTAACAATACAAACGACACAAACCACAATGCTTACACGAACGAGGTGTAAAGCAGGATGCCAGAAGTGGCTTTATATTACTTCTCCGAATTCTGTTACAATGCGGAATAACTCTAAACAAGTAACGAACTACAATCGGCCTCAGCCGTTACAATTTAGAAGTAACTGTGGTGTGTTCTCCCTGTGTTTCGACCTCACCCTCTCCTGGTTCGCCTCGAAACTCTGAGCCATGGCTCGATCTCAAATCTCCTCCTCAGCGGCCGGTGTGATTCTTCACAATTCCTCTCGGCTTTGCTCTCTGATGCTGCTGATCAAAGACTGAAGATCCCCTTACTGGTTTCCTCTCCTTCGTCTTCTACCCTGCTGGTGCTGTTCCCGAGATTACTGCAATCCCTGAGACACGCATCCTCTTGTCCGCCGATCCTTCCAAATCCTGCAGACCTGCAACTGTCAGCTCCCAACCGTGCTACACAGCCTCTGTCCATGACGTCACCTATCATGTCCTTCACCTACTTGCAATAACTGTATTAAATTCCTCAGGAACCTTGAATGACTACCAGGTACAGTTCCTTGACTTTCTGTCCTTCCGA
Source organism: Larix kaempferi (assembly GCA_027924585.1). Lineage (NCBI taxonomy): Eukaryota > Viridiplantae > Streptophyta > Pinopsida > Pinales > Pinaceae > Larix > Larix kaempferi. The sequence continues at coordinate 9,736,096 of BSBM01000506.1, forward strand.
CCCTGCCATAGTATTCCGTCACATCTTGACCTTCTTGTTGGATTTCTTCTCACCTTCTACGGTTCGCCAGTCCTCCCCTTCCTCCACGCTTGGCTCTGCCAAACCTCTCGCGTCGTAGCTTGACCACTTGACGACTACCCGATGTCTTACTCCACCCATCGTCTATCGACCATTTCCTGTCGACTCTCCACTCCTTTCAACGTCCACTGCTCTGCTCCAGTCGGTCGCACTTTGACTGATTCTCATCGACTTGTTGACTTTAACATGTCAACCTGCTCCCCAGACCAGTGGTCATCCACACTCCTGCTGGTCGGCTCCCTTCTGTCGATCAACTTCGACTGATTTGCCTAGGCCCCGATGCTCTTGCATCAGACTCCCTAGGTGAAAAAGAATTCGACTGCCTCGTCAGTCTCCTGAACTCTTCTTTAGAGATCCATGTCGCTTCCCGCAACTCATCATCCTTCCATCGCACTAAGTATTCTTTCTTCTGTGCGCTGCACGTTCGTCCAACTATGCGTTCTTCGATTACTTCTGCGATCTCATCTTTGTGTTGATATGGGATTTGGTTTGTCGAGTCGATACCTATCGCTTCTTTGTTTCTGCTGCTTGACCCTTCTTCCAATTTGTGTAGCTTTGGAACGTTGAACGTTGCTGAAATGTTCAAGTCTTCTGGCAATTCCAACACATAAGCGTTGTCCGAAATCTTCTTCAGAATTCTGCATGGTCCTATCTTCTTCGGCTTCAGCTTGTTGTATGTACCTGTCAGCAATGTTTCCTTCTGTAGACATGCAAAGATCCAGTCCCCTTCTTGGAACAACTGTAGCCTTTTTTTCGTGTCGGCCCTCAAATTGTATGATGCGTTACTCTGTTCTATCCGTTTTCGCACATTTTCATGAACTTCATGCATATGCTCTGTGAATGATTCTGCATCGGCACTCTTCCTGGTTTCTCTTGGAAACTCGACCAAATCTACCACTCTATGTGGGATTCTCGCCTGAACAATATGAAATGGTTTCAATCCTGTCGACTGATTCACAGAATTGTTATATGCAAACTCTGCCTGTGCCAACACATTTTCCCACTGCTTGGGTCTGTCGGCTGCTAAACATCTCAGAAGGTTTCCCAAACTCCTGTTAACCACCGTGGTCTGCCCATCTATCTGTGGATGGTACGCCGAGCTAAACTGCAAATTTGTGTCCAGTTTCTTCCATAGGGTTCTCCAGAAATGCCCCATAAACTTGGTATCCCCATCAGACGTGATACTCTTTGGTAACCCATGCAATCTGACTATCTCCTTCAAGAATAGTACAACGATCCCTGTGGTGTCACTCGTCTTTTTACATGGAATGAAATGCGCCATCTTCGTAAACCTGTCGACTACAACAAATATTGAGTCGCTTCACTGCTGAGTCTTCGGAAATCCTAACACAAAATCCATTCTAAGATGCTCCCAAAGGTTATCGGGTACTGGAAATGGTTTGTACAACCCTGTGTTCCGACTCCTTCCCTTTGCCAACTAGCAAACTTGACATTGTCGAACCCACTTTTCGACATCTGTCGACATCCCTGGCGAGAAATACATTTCGTCAACCAATGCTTTGGTCTTGTCGATGCCAAAGTGCCTTGCTAACCCGCCATTATGAAATTCTCAGATTAGGTTCTCTCTTACTGATCCTCTCGGAATGCACAACTGACTTCCCCTGAACTGGTAGCCTTCTTGAATGAAGTAACCCAGATATGGAGTCCTATCGATACTCCAAGGTTCACGACAAGCCTTCCATGCTTTCACAAAATCCTTGTCGGTCTCATACTCTGTCTTTATTGACTCTATCCCTGTTTCCTGAACTGTCGTCGTGTTCAGTAGTGCAACTCTCCTACTCAAGGCGTCACCAACTTTATTCGACTTGCCTGACCTATGTCGCAACACGAATGTATACCTCTGAAGTAGTTCCACCCAATTCATGTGTTGTTGATCCAATTTCGACTGAGTGTTCAAATACCTCAGTGCTTGGTGATCTGTGTATAACAAAAATTCCTTGGGAAACAAATAATGCCTCCGCTTCTTCAGTGCTTGAATGATAGCATAAAACTCCTGGTTGTAGACAGAATACTTCTGCTTCGCCCCATTCAACTTTTCACTAAAGAATGCAATTGGTTGGCCCTCCTTGCTCAACACTGCACCAAGAATGGGCTCTCAGTGACCTTTTCCTTCAACTCGTCAAAAGCTCTTTGGACTTCGTCCGTCCACTTGAACTCACCCTTTCTCATGCATTCTGTCAATGGTGCACAAATTCGACTGAATCCCCGAATGAACTTCCGGTAGAAACTAGCAAGTCCATGGAAAGTCCTTACTCTAGTCGTAATTGTCGGTTCCGGCCAATCCACTATCGCTTTCAGCTTCTCTGGGTCCATCACCAACCCTTTACTCGAGATTACAAACCCCAAGTACACCAATTTCTTCTTCACGAAGAAACACTTTTGCAGGTTCACCATCAGCTTTTCTTCCTGCAATTTCTGCAACACCTGTCGAACGTGCTCCAAGTGCTCTGCCTTGGTTCGATTGAAAATCAAGATGTCATCTAAATAGACTACGACAAAATTTCCCAAAAACGGCTTCAGCATCTCATTCATCAACCTCATGAACGTGTTGGGTGCATTAGTTAACCCAAATGGCATGACTAACCACTCATATAACCCTTCCTTTGTCTTGAATCCTGTCTTTCATTCATCTCCTTCTCTGACCCTAATCTGTTGATAACCACTCTTCAGGTCTATCATTGTGAAGTATGTCGCTCCACTCACGCAATCCATCAAGTCATCCATTCTCAGTAATGGAAATCGATACTTGATCATGATCCTGTTGATGGCTCTGGAGTTTGTACACATCCTCCATTCTCCTCCCTTCTTCAGTGTCAATACCGTTGGCATTGCACACGGGCTCAGACTTTCTCTGATTAACCCGCTGTCCAACAACTCTTGGACCTGTCAGTTGAGTTCTTGTCCCTCTGTCGGACTCATCCTATATGGCGCTTTGTTTGGAAGACTCGATCCTGGAATCAAGTTGATCTGATGGGATATGCTCTTGGTCGGTGGCAATCCCATCGGTTTCTCATCAGCCATTATGTCACTAAACTCTTCGAGCAACTCCTCGATTTCGACCAGAATATTCTCCTCCCTGGTTGTCCTTTCGACATATGGTCCCGTTGGAATGATCGCAAAACATCCCGACTATTTTTCCTCTTCTGCAAGGAATTCTTTCACTGTGCTCATCAACACTCGCTTCTCCCAAAGATTTCTCTCACTGTGCTTACTGTCGGCTGGCTCTTCTTGCCTCGGCTTAAGAGTCCTCTTCACGCCATTCTTCCATATTGTGATTGTGTTGGCTCGACCATCATAGATCATTTTTTGATCATATTGCCATGGCCTTCCTAACAATAGATGGCATGCATCCATGGGAACTACATCGCACAGTACATTGTCCTCTAATCCTTCAACTCGAAAGTTGATTAGGCACTGTCTTGTCCCCTTGACATGGTGTCCTTTCTGCAACCACGAGATCTTGTAGGGATGTGGGTGTTCTCGACACTTGAACCTGATCTTTCCGATGACTTCCGTTGACACAAGATTCTCCGTGCTTCCACAATCAACTATGGTTTTGCAACGCCATTCACCAATCCGCACCTTCGTCTGAAAGATCGCCTTCCATTGTGCTGGCTCCATCGGGTCACGTTGATCTTCCTTGATCAAGGCTCTCTAAACCGTCATATTCTGATTCTTCTTCTTTTGACCTTGACTACTGTCGGATGCCGATTCTTCCCTCTCGTCGACTTGCTCATCCTTTCGACGCCGGGTTTTCGGCTCCTCTGTAGCATGTAGGTTCTCTGGGCATTCATATGCCTTTTGTCCCATTCCTTGACACTTTCAATAGATTATGGCTGGTCTGTTAGCACCTTTCTTATCGGATGGACCACTTCGACCATACGCACCTCGACCGCGGTTCTCATGACCATCGCGTCGGTTCTCTTGCGCTTTCTCCCGTGTCGATGTCCCTTCTGCGTGTCGACTATCTTCGACACTTTCCTTCCTGTACCCGCTACTTTGGCCTTTCCTGGAGATAGTTTTTGCACCCTGACCAGTCATCCTTCCCCTGGTCGCTACGGATTTTCTTGACAGTTTCTATTCTGCCTTCAGAGCCAACTGCTCTGAATCTCGACATGCTGAGTTCATCTTGGATAGCATATTTTAATCCGTTCACATACCTGGCGACAGCTTCTTCTCCTTCATCAGTTTGTCCTGACCGAATCGATAATCGGTAGAACTCCTCCATGTACTCCTTCACAGTCATCTCTTTCTGTCGAAAGTTTTGTAACTTCCTGAACAAGGAAATCACATAGTCATTTGGCAAGAATTTTCCCTTCAGCTTGGCAACCATTCTATCCCAAGACTTAATTTTCTCCTTGCCTTCCTTGAGTCTGTCAGCCTGTACGTTGTCCTACCACAACGAGACATGACCTTTCAACCTCAGACATGCAGTATTAACCTGTTTAGGATCCTCGATCTGCTCTATGTCGAATTATTTCTCCATCTCTCTGAACTGGTCGATCAAATCTTCTGGGTCCAAGCTTCCAGAGTACGTACGCTCGTCTATCTTCGCCCAACCTCTCATATCTGTTAGAAGGTTGATTACTTTTTCCTCTGGTTCCTCTACGGCTTCTTCCATGGCTTCCACCTCTTCGAATTCCTCGTTGCTGTGGTCTAGCGCCTCAGGAAAACAACCACGAATCTGGCTTTCTTTGATCGCGGCGACTTCATTTTTCAAAAATCGCATCGTCCTAATGCATTCGTCCAACATTTCACGATCCACCATAACGGCTGTTGCGCCACGTGCTCTTCGTCCTCGGACATTAATGCCTCTGTGATCCATTTTCAACCTCTGCTGGAACTCTCACACGTCCAATCGCAACCGGACTTTAGACAAGTCCTTCACAACTCCACCCAACCGCAGCTGGAGCTGTCCAACTCACTTGCAGGCTCAATATTATGAACGTCCCACGAACTCAAACGATTATTTTGATCTGATACAAACTGACGCAAGTCAGGTTGGAATAGTCGTCTTTCCAACCGGGCTTTCTTCGGGGCTCTGATCTATTGCGATCCGCGCTCTGATACCAACTGATGCAAGTCAGGTTGGTATAGTCATCTTTCCAACCGGGCTTTCTTCCGAGCTCTGATACCAACTGACGCAAGTCACCTTACCGGAATACTTTCTTTCTTAACAATACAAACGACACAAACCACAATGCTTACACGAACGAGATGTAAAGCAGGATGCCAGAAGTGGCTTTATATTACTTCTCTGAATTCGGTTACAATGCAGAATAATTGTAAACAAGTAACTAACTACAATTGGCCTTAGTCGTTAAACCTTAGAAGTAACTGTGGTGTGTTCTCCCTATGTGTCTACCTCACCCTCTCCTGGTTTGCCTCAGAACTCTGAGCTGTTGCTCGATCTCAACTCTCCTCCTCATCAGCCGGTGTGATTCTTCATAACTCCTCTCGGATCTGCTCTCTGATGCTGCTTATTGAAGACTGAATATCCCCTTACGGGTTTCCTCTCCTTCGCCTTCTACCCTGCTGGTGCTATTCCCGAGATTACTGCAATCCTCGAGACACGCATCCTCTTATCCGTCGATCCTTCCAAATCCTGCAGACCTGTAACTGTCAGCTCCCAATCGTGTTGCACAGCCTCTGTCCATGACGTCACCTGTCATGTCCTTCACCTACTTGCAATAATTGTATTAACTTCCTCAGCAAGCTTGAACGGCTACCAGGTACAGTTCCTTGACTTTTTGTCCTTCCAACCCTGCCACACTAGTCGATCACATCTCGACCTTCTTGTTGGCTTGCTTCTCACCTTCTTCGGTTCGCCAGTCCTCCCCTTCCTCCGCGCCTAGCTCCGCCAAATCTGTCGCGTCGTAGTTCGACCACTTGTCGTCTCCCCAACGTCTTACTCCACCCGTCGTGTATCGAGCATTTCCTGTCGACTCTCGACCCGTTTCAACGTCCGCTGCGTTGCTCCAGTCGGTCGCACTCCAACTGCTTCTTCTCGACTTGTTGACTTTGACAAGTCAACCTGCTCCCCGGACGAGTGGTGATCGGCACTCCCGCTGGTCGGCTCCCTTGTGTCGATAAACTTCGACTGATCTCCCTAGGCCCCGATGCTCCTGCATCATCTTGGTTTCTTGATGGCTATCGTGCCTTCGATATTATATGATAATGGATGTGGATCATGCGACCGATTCACAATTTATCACCAATTACTTTCCTTTTGCATCTAAAGAATAAAATCATGTGTACTCACTGTTGTTCTCATATATTCCTTGATATTATTTTCATAGCATTGAATCCAAATAGCTCTTTCCTGGAAAAGTTTATCACCATATTGACATACGCACCATTTGAAGTGTTACATGAATGCGAGATTATCAAAGAATCTTAGAAAATGTTTGGTTCTAAATCCGCGTTGGAATTCATGTATTATTGACATTGATGATCCCTCTCGATATGAAAATCGGTATCACAGTAATTTAAAAACGTGGTGTGCTCAAATTGCACATTCACTATAAGGTGGTTTCCTACGATATTATTTCCTCCACTCTTGACTTCGAAAAACACAAAATCAATTCATGGATTATGACTCAAAATTGTTATGGAATTAGAAACGTAAAAGAAATATTAGATGCAAATGTGTGACCTAGTAACGATTTCGAAGAACTGACAATCTACATGGAGAAAGATGAAGAAAATGAGGCCACCTCTCTTTATTCATGTTCAAAAATTACTTCTCTCTATAGGTATATAACGTGTTGATTCTTTGCACCGAGAGGAGTGAGGTGTTCTACAGCCCAGTATGGGGGTGATGTTGTAATGTTCGTGCCTAACGAAATAATTAAAAAATTTAATGTCACCTTATAAAATAAAAAATTATAGAAAGTATTTAAAAAAAATCCATGTTGGCTCATAAAATAAAATATTATGAAAAGTGATTTATGTTCGTCTATAAAATAAAAACTTAAAACTTAAACACAGATCTATCAATCAAGAGAAATCAAATTTCTCGAGTTTAAATTTAAAAAAAAAATACACCTCAAGAAATTGGATCCGTCTCGGTGCTTGATAGATGCGGGTTGAAGACGGATCTATGGTGGTAGTTAGTTTGATGCAATGTTAATGCACAATTTTTCTTTGTTTAGTCCAGAACTATGGTAATAAATTTGTTTGGGATAAAAAATATCTTTGAAGCTCAATGAATGTTGTTAACATGTATGTTATTGATTATTGTTAAATATGAACATGTGAAAAATGGATATTGTGAACATCACAAAGCCTAAAATCGAGATTATACTAGTGAGGTTTGCGATTTAGTTGGTTCAATATTTTGCACCATCAAATACTTATTCCTGTGTTCTCTAGAATATCCATTCCCCTTTTCCAAATTCTATGTGTCTTTATTTACCACCGTCTTCCACTTTATTCTTGTCGTTTCTAGAAAAAGTTAGATGAGTGTGATGATACTTTGTGTGTCAAATATTTGGAGAATTCCAAGTGGTTATGTTTCCTTCTATCTTATCTTGAGGGTCCTCCAAGGATCATTAGGATATTCTATCCATCTTCTGTAAGAATACTCTTTTTTTAAATAGAGAATTGTCACTCGGAACATTGTGTTTTCTTATATACTTATAGTACTTTCGCAAATCTTTTTTTATTACAATGCAATCTAATTTTAGCATCTTGTAAATATTTACTATAGTCATACTGGAGTTCATTTTTTGAATGTTTGATGTCAAACTAGTGTAAAGGCCACACACAAGCTCATGGTAGATCTATTCGACCATGATAGTTCATAAGAAAAGATCGTGATAGTACATTTATTTTTACTATGTTCTATGTTTATAAAAATAATGTGACAATAGATCTTAATCACAAATAGAAATTATAGCCTCGTTTCAATTATGTTTGCATAATACACAAACATGCCTCCGAAATCTGTCTACCTCTCGTTCCAAATTTCTTGTTTTTTTAACATTGTATTGTAATTTACTAGGGCTACGGAAGTATAGAAATAAACTCACCTATAGTAGTTTCTTTTTTTTTCTTCCGGTTATAAATGAAATGTGTAAACATCAAGTTTTCATTTCCATACGATTTACGAATAAGTACCAAATATGAAACCAAAGTGGCATTAGTTGATTATTGAGTGAATGTCTTGCATTCATATATATATGCTAGATTATTAATCCTTCAGTGAGTACTTATAGTCTAATCTCCCAGAAATATCATGTTTATGTCATGTACTTTGAATTTTCTTATAAACTTACTATATTTCGACAAATCATTTTTTCATTCCAATGGAATCCAATTTTAGCATCTTGTTGATATATGCTAACCACACTCGAAACTGTTTCACCAATGTACGAGAAATTATGTGACACAATAGATATTATTTGCAACTGTAAATTGTATGTTCATCTCAGTTTTATACGCATAATATAGATGGATGTACCTCCTAGGAATGTCTAGGCCCATTTCTGGTTATGTTGTGGATTTATCATTTCGGTTAACATAGTACTACAACATCGTAGGGTTATACAAGTGTAGAAATACTCAGCTATTCAACTTAACTTGCAGTTGAAATGATCTAAGATTACTTGTTGACACAAAAAATTATCTAGATCTCCATTATAACAAATTTACATAAACTTGGGGTGTACATGGCTAATATAGGAGAACTGTAAGTCCATGCCAAAAGCTTGGCAAGCCAACAACAATAAATAAAATTCGAAAATTAGACAATGAATCTATGGGTCCATTCACGTTTTACTCATGCCATGCACCATTATCCACACAGTTTGCAGTCTACACGTGGAACTTTTGTAAACAATATGAGTTGAATTATATGTACTCGAATAGCAGCAGTAGTCTTACATGCTTTTATGTTTATTTTGATGCTTGCAAAGTGGAGTTGTCATGAAAGTTTTATTTTGTTTGATTGAAATGTTGAGTATTTCCTAAGTGTAAAATTAATTTGGTGAGTTATATGATTTATTATGAATATTTCCCAAGTCTAAGTCATGCAATTTCTACTTCGGATTCGCCAAGATGTTCCCAAGTTTTGAAATGGTCCTATCTTGAAAAGGGATTTTAATTAGAAGTAGAATACAACCTCCATGAATGCCATTGTTTTAGTACCTTCCTCTAAGACACCCAGTTTTAGCATTATACATTAAACTATTTTTTCATTCTATTCGGTGGCCTTCAGCTTAGACGCAATGAGTTGTCCATGATATTTGTTTGAGCAAAGTCATGCAGAACCCGCAGTTTGTCCCAACAATTATTGCATGCGTTGGAATGCATCCAGAAACGCAAGCATTTCACTTGAAAGGGCTTGAAACCCATTTGCTTCTATATTAGCTATCTAGTTTCGTTGACCTAGAAGGATAGCTAGGGCATGAATGGGTCTATTTAGTTATTTATGAAGCTTGCATATGTGTCCCTGCTATAGTAATTTCCTTAGATTATTTTTTATATTATTCTTACTAGCTCGAAACTCCAAGCATACTTTCATAGTTGTGACTTCATATAGGACCAACATTTTTGCATTGTTGGAAAGAGAAAGACGCAGAAGAATTTACTTAACTTCAAAAATTTATAAACGTAGACAGTTTGTGTTAGAAACAGTTCTCAATTATCAATCACTTTGGCATTGAATTCAAAGGGCTCTAAGTTGAGCTCTTATGCTTTCTCTATATGCATTGATTTGCATAGAATCACCTTGTGAATGAAGCTATGACAAATTTAATTGAATGCCAATTTAAAAGCGTGGATTGCTTACTGAGTCATATCTAGTAGTACCCAACAACCCTGAAAAATGCATAGATATAACTTAAAGTAAAGGGTTTAAAAATGAGTAGGTTCTTTCATTTTCTTTAGCTCCACCTTACTTTAGTTATCTATGTTGGATTATTGAGCTTTATGTGAGTACTTATAGTCTAATCTCACATAAACAACATTGTAATTTTTTATGTGTGGGGATCTAGCCATGTTCATAACTTTAATGTGAATTGTGTTTTAATAAGAATAATTTAGTGCACAATATAATCAGAAAAAATAGAAAAGTAAGTTCAAATGCATTCATGTAAACTTGTAAAATAGATTTTCTAAAATTCAAAAATAGAATTAATTTGAATTTTTGAAGTTCGCTTATATAGTAATTTGAATTTTTGAAGTTGGCTTATATAGTAATTTGAATTTTTGAAGTTCGCTTATATAGTATAATGCTGAACTCTTATAGTGACTAATTTTTTTCGAGTGTAATGCAAAAAATTTAAACTTTTACTCGAGGTGGTTATGGAAGCCTATGTAAGATCAACCCCAATTATTTAACCCCCTTGGCCAATTTAATATCTTAAATTTGGAACAAATAAACTTTTTAAAAATCAACCCGAAAGTTATTAGATAACCTTAAAGTATAATAACTTTTAAAACCTAATTTTCATTAAATCTTCAATCATAAAATTACGAATTATAATTTATTATCTAAAATTTATTTCTCTTATATTTCTTTAATTACAACAGCATATTCTCAAAACCAAAATATCTTATATTTCTTTAATCACAACAACATATTCTCAAAACCAAAATAGCATATATCACCTTCAACAATAAAAATAGATTTACATAATAATGATACCGAATCAAAATTTCACCTATCAATTATAAAAATCAATGAAGCCATTTATTGCAAAACCAAAACTAACCATATTCTCTGCATAGTAATTACATTATTTGGCCTTTTCTCATTCACGAAAAGCAATGAATGTGAAAATGCATCTGTTTACAATCGCTTCTTGCTTGAACCATTTCATAAAATAGAAGTGTGATTCCTCATCCAGGTGGTGAGCTTCTGGTTTGTCTCCCGTAAATAAATTACAAGATTGAAACAGCTACCAACCAATATCGTTTGGATGATGTATTTTATTCGATACTAAAAAGCAATCAGTAGAAATAAACTTATTCAGCAAGGAAGAATCCAATAAAAAATAATTCAAGTTCACTCATGGAATGAACAGTCTGCGGGAGCAAACCCAAGAAGAGATTGCTGCAAATCGTACTGAACAAAGAAATTTTGCTGCAGAAGATTCCCAATAATATTTGGTGCTGGGCCTGCAATGGGTTTCATCCCGAGGCATCTCACGTCATCCTCGACCTGCAGGATGTAATTCTCTGGTGGCGGACTAAACGTTTTCCCTCCCTGCAAAACAATTGAGAGTTCAGGAAATCTCAATTCACTCACACCGGAAGTGTTGAAGCAGAGATCAAATTGTTGTGTAGACAACGTTGTAGCCCTCGGATATGTAATTGCCACTTTTAGGGCCTCCACTACTATTTCATAGGCTTCCTCTGCCAAATAGGTGAGCGAAATCCGAGACTCTATTATTGTCCCTCCGTTGCCAAATTCATCCATCTCCCACGCATTGGTGGATATAGGAAGTTTCGCTCCATTTATGGTGATTTCTTCTATACCCACGTAATAGTTTGACTTTCCTACCCGCAGGATTGGGGTATATTGAATCGGCTTTCTCAATAATGAGGAGCCTGATCCTTCGATCATGTCTCCGAATACCAGAGAGCTTTTCACTGTGGTGGGCTCTAGATGGTCTCTTAAGCAGTAAGACAATTTTCCTCCGTATAAACTGGCGGTTTGTACGGCAAATGAATCGGATCCTTGACCTAATCCGAGTACGCCTAATTCGTTATCAAATCCGCATCCCATCAACACTTTATCGGCTTTGAATGGCTCCTCCGATGTGGACGTCAATGTAATTGTTTCACGAAGATAAGGACCTGTGATGAAAGAGCCGTCCAGGTAGTTTTGGGTATATTTGCAGGCCATTTTAGTCCTAATAGTGCATGATACTGCGGAAGAGAGGGCATGGCACTCTCTAGAGTAACAAGGGACGTATGATAAAGAAGAGGATTTGTCCGGATCAAAAGAGCTGCAGTTCTGGCAGGGATTGCAGTTCACCCAGATGAGATCGCTGCCGGTGTCTGGTACAGCCAGGATTTTCTGAGGAGGAGTCCCAACATAGAGCTCTACGAAATAAAGAGCGGATTCCATATTTGCACCAGAGGCTATTGGCATTTCATATGCCGTATTAGGTGCGATGTTCGAGCCCACTGGAGGTGAAGCAAGAGCCCTGCTAGCGGAATTGGAATAGAAATGATTGGAACTTATTCGGAAGGAGTCGACGCTTATGAGGGCTTCTATGGCCTGCTGCCTGTCTGGGAATTGCGTGTACAAGGGACTATGAATGGAATGGCGGTGGATCAGCTTCATTTTTATCTTGACGCTATCTCCATGTTGCAGGAGGATAAGGAGGACTAATACCAACCCTAACAAATTATATTTTCCCATACCTTGGACAGGACAGATTACAGATAGTTGGTGCAGAACTATCTGAATACGGAAGATGGAGAGATTGCAGATATTTGAATACAGAAGATGGAGAGAGTTGAAGAAATAGCCGAATACAGAAGATGGCAATCCCTAACGAGTCTGGTGAGTTCTATATATCTTATTTCAAATGGCATACTATACTATTTTTAATGTGAAATGTACTATTTTGAACAAGTTAAAAATTGACAAATTCCAAATTCCACTTTTCTAGTTGGTTTATCTTTTCCTATAAAGTTTCATTCTGACTTACTATCTTTTCCAAAATTTTGATGAACTATATTTGTTAAAATGGTTTAAAATTCTAAAAATAAGAACTTCCATATTCATGTTTTAATCAAATAAAGGAAAACTTAGATGTTCATCTTTCCATCAACCCAATGGAACTATACCTTTCAATGAAATTTGGTACAAAATTTTGACAAAAGAAATAGTAGAGTTTCTCTACTTTTCAAATTTGATTGAAATGATCATTGAATCCAACAATCTCCATGCCATGTGCGGCTGCTTATTGCTTTACAGCTAGGTACATAGAGTACATAGAGTTCGTGGATGAGTTTATTATGTATCATTAGTTAATTAGGTGCTTATTTGATTTAATAAATCAGTGTTAAATGGTTCACATATAAATGTTGGTTGATTCGTAAAATTTGAAACAATAATTGTGACAATTTAGTGACAGTTGTTTTGATGATTAACATGAACCAATAATGACTATTTAGTGATGAGTTGTTGGGGTGCTTAACATGACTTAGAGACTATTTAGTGATGAGTTGTTTGGATGATTAGCATGATTCAATGAATCTTGAATGGCTGATGTAATTAAAACTAATCACTTCATTAATTAAATATTGATCCAATTTAATAAAATTGGTTTACATGGTGAGATTCAATCCCACCATGTATCAACACCTATATATGTATAACACATATACATCTATAAATGTACAGCTATATATGTATGTATGTATGAAAAGATTAAGAAATGATTTTAGCAAATTTATTGGGATGCTTCTAGTTTTAGAATTGTCTTCAAACTTTAACTGGAATTATAGTAAAGGGCACTTTAATTTTTTCATAATATATGAAATTTTAATGTTTTGAGTTTTAGGTAACATGTTTTTTTGTTTCCTAGAGGTGTTATTTAAAAATACAAAAACTGTAAAAACTGTAATTTTTAAAATTATATTTATATACTTTGATATTGATTAATGCATATACAAATCTCACTAGTACTAATACTACCGGAATGTATAATGTACTTTACTTCTTTTTATACAACTAAATAATAGGTTAAACACAATTAATAAATTATATTTTTTAAAAGATAATGAAAAAATATTAAAATACACATTACACCTTTACTACCTTAAAAAAGGTAATTATAATATTGCCGACACCTAATTTAAAAATATCTCGGTGATAAGAGATAAAAGGAAAAAACAAATAAGTATTCAACATGAAAGCAAAGATTAGTGACCAAATTTGATTGGTTTGATTGCAAGCTTACATGCAAATCCATAACACAATTTAGTGGAATAACAATCAAAGCTCTTCATTAGAATTTCTATTTTATGACCTCATAAATGATATACATATCTAGATATATGTAACATGAATTATTTTTATAATGGTTGGAGCGAAATGGACAATTAATGGTTTTATGACTTAATAATTAGGTTAATCTACACGCGTAAGTGTAGATATCATTTTCTTATTCCTAAAAGGTATTTTTTCATTCTACTCACTCATGATCTATTATAGGTCCGAGTTATTTTTTCACTTACATAAAAATTAAAACTTGCTAAGCTCTAATCCCATAATTTTTGGGTTTGTTGCGCATTATTACATCTTTACTTTTCATAAATTAATTATTGCTCTGCCCAAACGATGGCTATGATTGTTTCCCCCCCTATAACGACACTCTTATATACAATGCACCCCTTGCTTACTGATCTTTCTTTCTCTCTTGTTGTTTTCTTGCTTGAAATCATAGTAGTTTGCGGGGCACCTTTGCGGTTCCACCTTGCACTGATGCACAACGCATGTGATCTTGCACACACAATACCAGTGATCGGAATTGAGCCCTTCCCATGCCTTCCAAATTGTTCGAAACCTTCCTAGAAGGGTAGTTCAAAATACATGTTTAAAGAAAAATGTAAGTTGATGAAATCAACTAGGATTTATGAGGGAGTACAAATATTATAAAATTTCCAAACAGTGGTCATTTATTCAACAACGCATCAATGTCCTGACTTCAAGATCTTGTGACGCAAGTCACCTTACCAGAATACTTTCTTGCTTAACAATACAAACGACACAAACCACAATGCTTACACGAACGAGGTGTAAAGCAGGATGCCAGAAGTGGCTTTATATTACTTCTCCGAATTCTGTTACAATGCGGAATAACTCTAAACAAGTAACGAACTACAATCGGCCTCAGCCGTTACAATTTAGAAGTAACTGTGGTGTGTTCTCCCTGTGTTTCGACCTCACCCTCTCCTGGTTCGCCTCGAAACTCTGAGCCATGGCTCGATCTCAAATCTCCTCCTCAGCGGCCGGTGTGATTCTTCACAATTCCTCTCGGCTTTGCTCTCTGATGCTGCTGATCAAAGACTGAAGATCCCCTTACTGGTTTCCTCTCCTTCGTCTTCTACCCTGCTGGTGCTGTTCCCGAGATTACTGCAATCCCTGAGACACGCATCCTCTTGTCCGCCGATCCTTCCAAATCCTGCAGACCTGCAACTGTCAGCTCCCAACCGTGCTACACAGCCTCTGTCCATGACGTCACCTATCATGTCCTTCACCTACTTGCAATAATTGTATTAAATTCCTCAGGAACCTTGAATGACTACCAGGTACAGTTCCTTGACTTTCTGTCCTTCCGACCCTGCCATAGTATTCCGTCACATCTTGACCTTCTTGTTGGCTTTCTTCTCACCTTCTACGGTTCGCCAGTCCTCCCCTTCCTCCACGCTTGGCTCTGCCAAACCTCTCGCGTCGTAGCTTGACCACTTGACGACTACCCGATGTCTTACTCCACCCATCGTCTATCGACCATTTCCTGTCGACTCTCCACTCCTTTCAACGTCCACTGCTCTGCTCCAGTCGGTCGCACTTTGACTGATTCTCATCGACTTGTTGACTTTAACATGTCAACCTGCTCCCCAGACCAGTGGTCATCCACACTCCTGCTGGTCGGCTCCCTTCTGTCGATCAACTTCGACTGATTTGCCTAGGCCCCGATGCTCTTGCATCAGACTCCCTAGGTGAAAAAGAATTCGACTGCCTCGTCAGTCTCCTGAACTCTTCTTTAGAGATCCATGTCGCTTCCCGCAACTCATCATCCTTCCATCGCACTAAGTATTCTTTCTTCTGTGCGCTGCACGTTCGTCCAACTATGCGTTCTTCGATTACTTCTGCGATCTCATCTTTGTGTTGATATGGGATTTGGTTTGTCGAGTCGATACCTATCGCTTCTTTGTTTCTGCTGCTTGACCCTTCTTCCAATTTGTGTAGCTTTGGAACGTTGAACGTTGCTGAAATGTTCAAGTCTTCTGGCAATTCCAACACATAAGCGTTGTCCGAAATCTTCTTCAGAATTCTGCATGGTCCTATCTTCTTCGGCTTCAGCTTGTTGTATGTACCTGTCAGCAATGTTTCCTTCTGTAGACATGCAAAGATCCAGTCCCCTTCTTGGAACAACTGTAGCCTTTTTTTCGTGTCGGCCCTCAAATTGTATGATGCGTTACTCTGTTCTATGCGTTTTCGCACATTTTCATGAACTTCATGCATATGCTCTGTGAATGATTCTGCATCGGCACTCTTCCTGGTTTCTCTTGGAAACTCGACCAAATCTACCACTCTATGTGGGATTCTCGCCTAAACAATATGAAATGGTTTCAATCCTGTCGACTGATTCACAGAATTGTTATATGCAAACTCTGCCTGTGCCAACACATTTTCCCACTGCTTGGGTCTGTCGGCTGCTAAACATCTCAGAAGGTTTCCCAAACTCCTGTTAACCACCGTGGTCTTCCCATCTATCTGTGGATGGTACGCCGAGCTAAACTGCAAATTTGTGTCCAGTTTCTTCCATAGGGTTCTCCAGAAATGCCCCATAAACTTGGTATCCCCATCAGACGTGATACTCTTTGGTAACCCATGCAATCTGACTATCTCCTTCAAGAATAGTACAACGATCCCTGTGGTGTCACTCGTCTTTTTACATGGAATGAAATGCGCCATCTTCGTAAACCTGTCGACTACAACAAATATTGAGTCGCTTCACTGCTGAGTCTTCGGAAATCCTAACACAAAATCCATTCTAAGATGCTCCCAAAGGTTATCGGGTACTGGAAATGGTTTGTACAACCCTGTGTTCCGACTCCTTCCCTTTGCCAACTAGCAAACTTGACACTGTCGAACCCACTTTTCGACATCTGTCGACATCCCTGGCGAGAAATACGTTTCGTCAACCAATGCTTTGGTCTTGTCGATGCCAAAGTGCCTTGCTAACCCGCCATTATGAAATTCTCAGATTAGGTTCTCTCTTACTGATCCTCTCGGAATGCACAACTGACTTCCCCTGAACTGGTAGCCTTCTTGAATGAAGTAACCCAGATATGGAGTCCTATCGATACTCCAAGGTTCACGACAAGCCTTCCATGCTTTCACAAAATCCTTGTCGGTCTCATACTCTGTCTTTATTGACTCTATCCCTGTTTCCTGAACTGTCGTCGTGTTCAGTAGTGCAACTCTCCTACTCAAGGCGTCGCCAACTTTATTCGACTTGCCTGACCTATGTCGCAACACGAATGTATACCTCTGAAGTAGTTCCACCCAATTCATGTGTTGTTGATCCAATTTCGACTGAGTGTTCAAATACCTCAGTGCTTGGTGATCTGTGTATAACAAAAATTCCTTGGGAAACAAATAATGCCTCCGCTTCTTCAGTGCTTGAATGATAGCATAAAACTCCTGGTTGTAGACAGAATACTTCTGCTTCGCCCCATTCAACTTTTCACTAAAGAATGCAATTGGTTGGCCCTCCTTGCTCAACACTGCACCAAGAATGGGCTCTCAGTGACCTTTTCCTTCAACTCGTCAAAAGCTCTTTGGACTTCGTCCGTCCACTTGAACTCACCCTTTCTCATGCATTCTGTCAATGGTGCACAAATTCGACTGAATCCCCGAATGAACTTCCGGTAGAAACTAGCAAGTCCATGGAAAGTCCTTACTCTAGTCGTAATTGTCGGTTCCGGCCAATCCACTATCGCTTTCAGCTTCTCTGGGTCCATCACCAACCCATTACTCGAGATTACAAACCCCAAGTACACCAATTTCTTCTTCACGAAGAAACACTTTTGCAGGTTCACCATCAGCTTTTCTTCCTGCAATTTCTGCAACACCTGTCGAACGTGCTCCAAGTGCTCTGCCTTGGTTCGATTGAAAATCAAGATGTCATCTAAATAGACTACGACAAAATTTCCCAAAAACGGCTTCAGCATCTCATTCATCAACCTCATGAACGTGTTGGGTGCATTAGTCAACCCAAATGGCATGACTAACCACTCATATAACCCTTCCTTTGTCTTGAATCCTGTCTTTCATTCATCTCCTTCTCTGACCCTAATCTGTTGATAACCACTCTTCAGGTCTATCATTGTGAAGTATGTCGCTCCACTCACGCAATCCATCAAGTCATCCATTCTCAGTAATGGAAATCGATACTTGATCGTGATCCTGTTGATGGCTCTGGAGTTTGTACACATCCTCCATTCTCCTCCCTTCTTCAGTGTCAATACCGTTGGCATTGCACACGGGCTCAGACTTTCTCTGATTAACCCGCTGTCCAACAACTCTTGGACCTGTCAGTTGAGTTCTTGTCCCTCTGTCGGACTCATCCTATATGGCGCTTTGTTTGGAAGACTCGATCCTGGAATCAAGTTGATCTGATGGGATATGCTCTTGGTCGGTGGCAATCCCATCGGTTTCTCATCAGCCATTATGTCACTAAACTCTTCGAGCAACTCCTCGATTTCGACCAGAATATTCTCCTCCCTGGTTGTCCTTTCGACATATGGTCCCGTTGGAATGATCGCAAAACATCCCGACTATTTTTCCTCTTCTGCAAGGAATTCTTTCACTGTGCTCATCAACACTCGCTTCTCCCAAAGATTTCTCTCACTGTGCTTACTGTCGGCTGGCTCTTCTTGCCTCGGCTTAAGAGTCCTCTTCACGCCATTCTTCCATATTGTGATTGTGTTGGCTCGACCATCATAGATCATTTTTTGATCATATTGCCATGGCCTTCCTAACAATAGATGGCATGCATCCATGGGAACTACATCGCACAGTACATTGTCCTCTAATCCTTCAACTCGAAAGTTGATTAGGCACTGTCTTGTCCCCTTGACATGGTGTCCTTTCTCCAACCACGAGATCTTGTAGGGATGTGGGTGTTCTCGACACTTGAACCTGATCTTTCCGATGACTTCCGTTGACACAAGATTCTCCGTGCTTCCACAATCAACTATGGTTTTGCAACGCCATTCACCAATCCGCACCTTCGTCTGAAAGATCGCCTTCCATTGTGCTGGCTCCATCGGGTCACGTTGATCTTCCTTGATCAAGGCTCTCTAAACCGTCATATTCTGATTCTTCTTCTTTTGACCTTGACTGCTGTCGGATGCCGATTCTTCCCTCTCGTCGACTTGCTCATCCTTTCGACGCCGGGTTTTCGGCTCCTCTGCAGCATGTAGGTTCTCTGGGCATTCATATGCCTTTTGTCCCATTCCTCGACACTTTCAATAGATTATGGCTGGTCTGTTAGCACCTTTCTTATCGGATGGACCACTTCGACCATACGCACCTCGACCGCGGTTCTCATGACCATCGCGTCGGTTCTCTTGCGCTTTCTCCCGTGTCGATGTCCCTTCTGCGTGTCGACTATCTTCGACACTTTCCTTCCTGTACCCGCTACTTTGGCCTTTCCTGGAGATAGTTTTTGCACCCCGACCAGTCATCCTTCCCCTGGTCGCTACGGATTTTCTTGACAGTTTCTATTCTGCCTTCAGAGCCAACTGCTCTGAATCTCGACATGCTGAGTTCATCTTGGATAGCATATTTTAATCCGTTCACATACCTGGCGACAGCTTCTTCTCCTTCATCAGTTTGTCCTGACCGAATCGATAATCGGTAGAACTCCTCCATGTACTCCTTCACAGTCATCTCTTTCTGTCGAAAGTTTTGTAACTTCCTGAACAAGGAAATCACATAGTCATTTGGCAAGAATTTTCCCTTCAGCTTGGCAACCATTCTATCCCAAGACTTAATTTTCTCCTTGCCTTCCTTGAGTCTGTCAGCCTGTACGTTGTCCTACCACAACGAGACATGACCTTTCAACCTCAGACATGCAGTATTAACCTGTTTAGGATCCTCGATCTGCTCTATGTCGAATTATTTCTCCATCTCTCTGAACTGGTCGATCAAATCTTCTGGGTCCAAGCTTCCAGAGTACGTACGCTCGTCTATCTTCGCCCAACCTCTCATATCTGTTAGAAGGTTGATTACTTTTTCCTCTGGTTCCTCTACGGCTTCTTCCATGGCTTCCACCTCTTCGAATTCCTCGTTGCTGTGGTCTAGCGCCTCAGGAAAACAACCACGAATCTGGCTTTCTTTGATCGCGGCGACTTCATTTTTCAAAAATCGCATCGTCCTAATGCATTCGTCCAACATTTCACGATCCACCATAACGGCTGTTGCGCCACGTGCTCTTCGTCCTCGGACATTAATGCCTCTGTGATCCATTTTCAACCTCTGCTGGAACTCTCACACATCCAATCGCAACCGGACTTTAGACAAGTCCTTCACAACTCCACCCAACCGCAGCTGGAGCTGTCCAACTCACTTGCAGGCTCAATATAATGAACGTCCCACGAACTCAAACGATTATTTTGATCTGATACAAACTGACACAAGTCAGGTTGGAATAGTCGTCTTTCCAACCGGGCTTTCTTCGGGGCTCTGATCTATTGCGATCCGCGCTCTGATACCAACTGATGCAAGTCAGGTTGGTATAGTCATCTTTCCAACCGGGCTTTCTTCCGAGCTCTGATACCAACTGACGCAAGTCACCTTACCGGAATACTTTCTTTCTTAACAATACAAACGACACAAACCACAATGCTTACACGAACGAGATGTAAAGCAGGATGCCAGAAGTGGCTTTATATTACTTCTCTGAATTCGGTTACAATGCAGAATAATTGTAAACAAGTAACTAACTACAATTGGCCTTAGTCGTTAAACCTTAGAAGTAACTGTGGTGTGTTCTCCCTATGTGTCTACCTCACCCTCTCCTGGTTTGCCTCAGAACTCTGAGCTGTTGCTCGATCTCAACTCTCCTCCTCATCAGCCGGTGTGATTCTTCATAACTCCTCTCGGATCTGCTCTCTGATGCTGCTTATTGAAGACTGAATATCCCCTTACGGGTTTCCTCTCCTTCGCCTTCTACCCTGCTGGTGCTATTCCCGAGATTACTGCAATCCTCGAGACACGCATCCTCTTATCCGTCGATCCTTCCAAATACTGCAGACCTGTAACTGTCAGCTCCCAATCGTGTTGCACAGCCTCTGTCCATGACGTCACCTGTCATGTCCTTCACCTACTTGCAATAATTGTATTAACTTCCTCAGCAAGCTTGAACGGCTACCAGGTACAGTTCCTTGACTTTTTGTCCTTCCAACCCTGCCACACTAGTCGATCACATCTCGACCTTCTTGTTGGCTTGCTTCTCACCTTCTTCGGTTCGCCAGTCCTCCCCTTCCTCCGCGCCTGGCTCCGCCAAATCTGTCGCGTCGTAGTTCGACCACTTGTCGTCTCCCCAACGTCTTACTCCACCCGTCGTGTATCGAGCATTTCCTGTCGACTGTCGACCCGTTTCAACGTCCGCTGCGTTGCTCCAGTCGGTCGCACTCCAACTGCTTCTTCTCGACTTGTTGACTTTGACAAGTCAACCTGCTCCCCGGACGAGTGGTGATCGGCACTCCCGCTGGTCGGCTCCCTTGTGTCGATAAACTTCGACTGATCTCCCTAGGCCCCGATGCTCCTGCATCATCTTGGTTTCTTGATGGCTATCGTGCCTTCTATATTATATGATAATGGATGTGGATCATGCGACCGATTCACAATTTATCACCCATTACTTTCCTTTTGCATCTAAAGAATAAAATCATGTGTACTCACTGTTGTTCTCATATATTCCTTGATATTATTTTCATAGCATTGAATCCAAATAGCTCTTTCCTGGAAAAGTTTATCACCATATTGACATACACACCATTTGAAGTGTTACATGAATGCGAGATTATCAAAGAATCTTAGAAAATGTTTGGTTCTAAATCCGCGTTGGAATTCATGTATTATTGACATTGATGATCCCTCTCGATATGAAAATCGGTATCACAGTAATTTAAAAACGTGGTGTGCTCACATTGCACATTCACTATAAGGTGGTTTCCTACGATATTATTTCCTCCACTCTTGACTTCGAAAAACACAAAATCAATTCATGGATTATGACTCAAAATTGTTATGGAATTAGAAACGTAAAAGAAAGATTAGATGCAAATGTGTGACCTAGTAACGATTTCGAAGAACTGACAATCTACATGGAGAAAGATGAAGAAAATGAGGCCACCTCTCTTTATTCATGTTCAAAAATTACTTCTCTCTATAGGTATATAACGTGTTGATTCTTTGCACCGAGAGGAGTGAGGTGTTCTACAGCCCAGTATGGGGGTGATGTTGTAATGTTCGTGCCTAACGAAATAATTAAAAAATTTAATGTCACCTTATAAAATAAAAAATTATAGAAAGTATTTAAAAAAAATCCATGTTGGCTCATAAAATAAAATATTATGAAAAGTGATTTATGTTCGTCTATAAAATAAAAACTTAAAACTTAAACACAGATCTATCAATCAAGAGAAATCAAATTTCTCGAGTTTAAATTTAAAAAAAAAATACACCTCAAGAAATTGGATCCGTCTCGGTGCTTGATAGATGCGGGTTGAAGACGGATCTATGGTGGTAGTTAGTTTGATGCAATGTTAATGCACAATTTTTCTTTGTTTAGTCCAGAACTATGGTAATAAATTTGTTTGGGATAAAAAATCTCTTTGAAGCTCAATGAATGTTGTTAACATGTATGTTATTGATTATTGTTAAATATGAACATGTGAAAAATGGATATTGTGAACATCACAAAGCCTAAAATCGAGATTATACTAGTGAGGTTTGCGATTTAGTTGGTTCAATATTTTGCACCATCAAATACTTATTCCTGTGTTCTCTAGAATATCCATTCCCCTTTTCCAAATTCTATGTGTCTTTATCTACCACCGTCTTCCACTTTATTCTTGTCGTTTCTAGAAAAAGTTAGATGAGTGTGATGATACTTTGTGTGTCAAATATTTGGAGAATTCCAAGTGGTTATGTTTCCTTCTATCTTATCTTGAGGGTCCT
Organism: Larix kaempferi; assembly: GCA_027924585.1. Taxonomy (NCBI): domain Eukaryota; kingdom Viridiplantae; phylum Streptophyta; class Pinopsida; order Pinales; family Pinaceae; genus Larix; species Larix kaempferi. Next base: position 9,759,143 of record BSBM01000506.1, read on the forward strand.
CCAAGGATCATTAGGATATTCTATCCATCTTCTGTAAGAATACTCTTTTTTTAAATAGAGAATTGTCACTCGGAACATTGTGTTTTCTTATATACTTATAGTACTTTCGCAAATCTTTTTTTATTACAATGCAATCTAATTTTAGCATCTTGTAAATATTTACTATAGTCATACTGGAGTTCATTTTTTGAATGTTTGATGTCAAACTAGTGTAAAGGCCACACACAAGCTCATGGTAGATCTATTCGACCATGATAGTTCATAAGAAAAGATCGTGATAGTACATTTATTTTTACTATGTTCTATGTTTATAAAAATAATGTGACAATAGATCTTAATCACAAATAGAAATTATAGCCTCGTTTCAATTATGTTTGCATAATACACAAACATGCCTCCTAAATCTGTCTACCTCTCGTTCCAAATTTCTTGTTTTTTTAACATTGTATTGTAATTTACTAGGGCTACGGAAGTATAGAAATAAACTCACCTATAGTAGTTTCTTTTTTTTTCTTCCGGTTATAAATGAAATGTGTAAACATCAAGTTTTCATTTCCATACGATTTACGAATAAGTACCAAATATGAAACCAAAGTGGCATTAGTTGATTATTGAGTGAATGTCTTACATTCATATATATATGCTAGATTATCAATCCTTCAGTGAGTACTTATAGTCTAATCTCCCAGAAATATCATGTTTATGTCATGTACTTTGAATTTTCTTATAAACTTACTATATTTCGACAAATCATTTTTTCATTCCAATGGAATCCAATTTTAGCATCTTGTTGATATATGCTAACCACACTCGAAACTGTTTCACCAATGTACGAGAAATTACGTGACACAATAGATATTATTTGCAACTGTAAATTGTATGTTCATCTCAGTTTTATACGCATAATATAGATGGATGTACCTCCTAGGAATGTCTAGGCCCATTTCTGGTTATGTTGTGGATTTATCATTTCGGTTAACATAGTACTACAACATCGTAGGGTTATACAAGTGTAGAAATACTCAGCTATTCAACTTAACTTGCAGTTGAAATGATCTAAGATTACTTGTTGACACAAAAAATTATCTAGATCTCCATTATAACAAATTTACATAAACTTGGGGTGTACATGGCTAATATAGGAGAACTGTAAGTCCATGCCAAAAGCTTGGCAAGCCAACAACAATAAATAAAATTCGAAAATTAGACAATGAATCTATGGGTCCATTCACGTTTTACTCATGCCATGCACCATTATCCACACAGTTTGCAGTCTACACGTGGAACTTTTGTAAACAATATGAGTTGAATTATATGTACTCGAATAGCAGCAGTAGTCTTACATGCTTTTATGTTTATTTTGATGCTTGCAAAGTGGAGTTGTCATGAAAGTTTTATTTTGTTTGATTGAAATGTTGAGTATTTCCTAAGTGTAAAATTAATTTGGTGAGTTATATGATTTATTATGAATATTTCCCAAGTCTAAGTCATGCAATTTCTACTTCGGATTCGCCAAGATGTTCCCAAGTTTTGAAATGGTCCTATCTTGAAAAGGGATTTTAATTAGAAGTAGAATACAACCTCCATGAATGCCATTGTTTTAGTACCTTCCTCTAAGACACCCAGTTTTAGCATTATACATTAAACTATTTTTTCATTCTATTCGGTGGCCTTCAGCTTAGACGCAATGAGTTGTCCATGATATTTGTTTGAGCAAAGTCATGCAGAACCCGCAGTTTGTCCCAACAATTATTGCATGCGTTGGAATGCATCCAGAAACGCAAGCATTTCACTTGAAAGGGCTTGAAACCCATTTGCTTCTATATTAGCTATCTAGTTTCGTTGACCTAGAAGGATAGCTAGGGCATGAATGGGTCTATTTAGTTATTTATGAAGCTTGCATATGTGTCCCTGCTATAGTAATTTCCTTAGATTATTTTTTATATTATTCTTACTAGCTCGAAACTCCAAGCATACTTTCATAGTTGTGACTTCATATAGGACCAACATTTTTGCATTGTTGGAAAGAGAAAGACGCAGAAGAATTTACTTAACTTCAAAAATTTATAAACGTAGACAGTTTGTGTTAGAAACAGTTCTCAATTATCAATCACTTTGGCATTGAATTCAAAGGGCTCTAAGTTGAGCTCTTATGCTTTCTCTATATGCATTGATTTGCATAGAATCACCTTGTGAATGAAGCTATGACAAATTTAATTGAATGCCAATTTAAAAGCGTGGATTGCTTACTGAGTCATATCTAGTAGTACCCAACAACCCTGAAAAATGCATAGATATAACTTAAAGTAAAGGGTTTAAAAATGAGTAGGTTCTTTCATTTTCTTTAGCTCCACCTTACTTTCGTTATCTATGTTGGATTATTGAGCTTTATGTGAGTACTTATAGTCTAATCTCACATAAACAACATTGTAATTTTTTATGTGTGGGGATCTAGCCATGTTCATAACTTTAATGTGAATTGTGTTTTAATAAGAATAATTTAGTGCACAATATAATCAGAAAAAATAGAAAAGTAAGTTCAAATGCATTCATGTAAACTTGTAAAATAGATTTTCTAAAATTCAAAAATAGAATTAATTTGAATTTTTGAAGTTCGCTTATATAGTAATTTGAATTTTTGAAGTTGGCTTATATAGTAATTTGAATTTTTGAAGTTCGCTTATATAGTATAATGCTGAACTCTTATAGTGACTAATTTTTTTCGAGTGTAATGCAAAAAATTTAAACTTTTACTCGAGGTGGTTATGGAAGCCTATGTAAGATCAACCCCAATTATTTAACCCCCTTGGCCAATTTAATATCTTAAATTTGGAACAAATAAACTTTTTAAAAATCAACCCGAAAGTTATTAGATAACCTTAAAGTATAATAACTTTTAAAACCTAATTTTCATTAAATCTTCAATCATAAAATTACGAATTATAATTTATTATCTAAAATTTATTTCTCTTATATTTCTTTAATTACAACAGCATATTCTCAAAACCAAAATATCTTATATTTCTTTAATCACAACAACATATTCTCAAAACCAAAATAGCATATATCACCTTCAACAATAAAAATAGATTTACATAATAATGATACCGAATCAAAATTTCACCTATCAATTATAAAAATCAATGAAGCCATTTATTGCAAAACCAAAACTAACCATATTCTCTGCATAGTAATTACATTATTTGGCCTTTTCTCATTCACGAAAAGCAATGAATGTGAAAATGCATCTGTTTACAATCGCTTCTTGCTTGAACCATTTCATAAAATAGAAGTGTGATTCCTCATCCAGGTGGTGAGCTTCTGGTTTGTCTCCCGTAAATAAATTACAAGATTGAAACAGCTACCAACCAATATCGTTTGGATGATGTATTTTATTCGATACTAAAAAGCAATCAGTAGAAATAAACTTATTCAGCAAGGAAGAATCCAATAAAAAATAATTCAAGTTCACTCATGGAATGAACAGTCTGCGGGAGCAAACCCAAGAAGAGATTGCTGCAAATCGTACTGAACAAAGAAATTTTGCTGCAGAAGATTCCCAATAATATTTGGTGCTGGGCCTGCAATGGGTTTCATCCCGAGGCATCTCACGTCATCCTCGACCTGCAGGATGTAATTCTCTGGTGGCGGACTAAACGTTTTCCCTCCCTGCAAAACAATTGAGAGTTCAGGAAATCTCAATTCACTCACACCGGAAGTGTTGAAGCAGAGATCAAATTGTTGTGTAGACAACGTTGTAGCCCTCGGATATGTAATTGCCACTTTTAGGGCCTCCACTACTATTTCATAGGCTTCCTCTGCCAAATAGGTGAGCGAAATCCGAGACTCTATTATTGTCCCTCCGTTGCCAAATTCATCCATCTCCCACGCATTGGTGGATATAGGAAGTTTCGCTCCATTTATGGTGATTTCTTCTATACCCACGTAATAGTTTGACTTTCCTACCCGCAGGATTGGGGTATATTGAATCGGCTTTCTCAATAATGAGGAGCCTGATCCTTCGATCATGTCTCCGAATACCAGAGAGCTTTTCACTGTGGTGGGCTCTAGATGGTCTCTTAAGCAGTAAGACAATTTTCCTCCGTATAAACTGGCGGTTTGTACGGCAAATGAATCGGATCCTTGACCTAATCCGAGTACGCCTAATTCGTTATCAAATCCGCATCCCATCAACACTTTATCGGCTTTGAATGGCTCCTCCGATGTGGACGTCAATGTAATTGTTTCACGAAGATAAGGACCTGTGATGAAAGAGCCGTCCAGGTAGTTTTGGGTATATTTGCAGGCCATTTTAGGCCTAATAGTGCATGATACTGCGGAAGAGAGGGCATGGCACTCTCTAGAGTAACAAGGGACGTATGATAAAGAAGAGGATTTGTCCGGATCAAAAGAGCTGCAGTTCTGGCAGGGATTGCAGTTCACCCAGATGAGATCGCTGCCGGTGTCTGGTACAGCCAGGATTTTCTGAGGAGGAGTCCCAACATAGAGCTCTACGAAATAAAGAGCGGATTCCATATTTGCACCAGAGGCTATTGGCATTTCATATGCCGTATTAGGTGCGATGTTCGAGCCCACTGGAGGTGAAGCAAGAGCCCTGCTAGCGGAATTGGAATAGAAATGATTGGAACTTATTCGGAAGGAGTCGACGCTTATGAGGGCTTCTATGGCCTGCTGCCTGTCTGGGAATTGCGTGTACAAGGGACTATGAATGGAATGGCGGTGGATCAGCTTCATTTTTATCTTGACGCTATCTCCATGTTGCAGGAGGATAAGGAGGACTAATACCAACCCTAACAAATTATATTTTCCCATACCTTGGACAGGACAGATTACAGATAGTTGGTGCAGAACTATCTGAATACGGAAGATGGAGAGATTGCAGATATTTGAATACAGAAGATGGAGAGAGTTGAAGAAATAGCCGAATACAGAAGATGGCAATCCCTAACGAGTCTGGTGAGTTCTATATATCTTATTTCAAATGGCATACTATACTATTTTTAATGTGAAATGTACTATTTTGAACAAGTTAAAAATTGACAAATTCCAAATTCCACTTTTCTAGTTGGTTTATCTTTTCCTATAAAGTTTCATTCTGACTTACTATCTTTTCCAAAATTTTGATGAACTATATTTGTTAAAATGGTTTAAAATTCTAAAAATAAGAACTTCCATATTCATGTTTTAATCAAATAAAGGAAAACTTAGATGTTCATCTTTCCATCAACCCAATGGAACTATACCTTTCAATGAAATTTGGTACAAAATTTTGACAAAAGAAATAGTAGAGTTTCTCTACTTTTCAAATTTGATTGAAATGATCATTGAATCCAACAATCTCCATGCCATGTGCGGCTGCTTATTGCTTTACAGCTAGGTACATAGAGTACATAGAGTTCGTGGATGAGTTTATTATGTATCATTAGTTAATTAGGTGCTTATTTGATTTAATAAATCAGTGTTAAATGGTTCACATATAAATGTTGGTTGATTCGTAAAATTTGAAACAATAATTGTGACAATTTAGTGACAGTTGTTTTGATGATTAACATGAACCAATAATGACTATTTAGTGATGAGTTGTTGGGGTGCTTAACATGACTTAGAGACTATTTAGTGATGAGTTGTTTGGATGATTAGCATGATTCAATGAATCTTGAATGGCTGATGTAATTAAAACTAATCACTTCATTAATTAAATATTGATCCAATTTAATAAAATTGGTTTACATGGTGAGATTCAATCCCACCATGTATCAACACCTATATATGTATAACACATATACATCTATAAATGTACAGCTATATATGTATGTATGTATGAAAAGATTAAGAAATGATTTTAGCAAATTTATTGGGATGCTTCTAGTTTTAGAATTGTCTTCAAACTTTAACTGGAATTATAGTAAAGGGCACTTTAATTTTTTCATAATATATGAAATTTTAATGTTTTGAGTTTTAGGTAACATGTTTTTTTGTTTCCTAGAGGTGTTATTTAAAAATACAAAAACTGTAAAAACTGTAATTTTTAAAATTATATTTATATACTTTGATATTGATTAATGCATATACAAATCTCACTAGTACTAATACTACCGGAATTTATAATGTACTTTACTTCTTTTTATACAACTAAATAATAGGTTAAACACAATTAATAAATTATATTTTTTAAAAGATAATGAAAAAATATTAAAATACACATTACACCTTTACTACCTTAAAAAAGGTAATTATAATATTGCCGACACCTAATTTAAAAATATCTCGGTGATAAGAGATAAAAGGAAAAAACAAATAAGTATTCAACATGAAAGCAAAGATTAGTGACCAAATTTGATTGGTTTGATTGCAAGCTTACATGCAAATCCATAACACAATTTAGTGGAATAACAATCAAAGCTCTTCATTAGAATTTCTATTTTATGACCTCATAAATGATATACATATCTAGATATATGTAACATGAATTATTTTTATAATGGTTGGAGCGAAATGGACAATTAATGGTTTTATGACTTAATAATTAGGTTAATCTACACGCGTAAGTGTAGATATCATTTTCTTATTCCTAAAAGGTATTTTTTCATTATACTCACTCATGATCTATTATAGGTCCGAGTTATTTTTTCACTTACATAAAAATTAAAACTTGCTAAGCTCTAATCCCATAATTTTTGGGTTTGTTGCGCATTATTACATCTTTACTTTTCATAAATTAATTATTGCTCTGCCCAAACGATGGCTATGATTGTTTCCCCCCCTATAACGACACTCTTATATACAATGCACCCCTTGCTTACTGATCTTTCTTTCTCTCTTGTTGTTTTCTTGCTTGAAATCATAGTAGTGTGCTGGGCACCTTTGCGGTTCCACCTTGCACTGATGCACAACGCATGTGATCTTGCACACACAATACCAGTGATCAGAATTGAGCCCTTCCCATGCCTTCCAAATTGTTCGAAACCTTCCTAGAAGGGTAGTTCAAAATACATGTTTAAAGAAAAATGTAAGTTGATGAAATCAACTAGGATTTATGAGGGAGTACAAATATTATAAAATTTCCAAACAGTGGTCATTTATTCAACAACGCATCAATGTCCTGACTTCAAGATCTTGTGACGCAAGTCACCTTACCAGAATACTTTCTTGCTTAACAATACAAACGACACAAACCACAATGCTTACACGAACGAGGTGTAAAGCAGGATGCCAGAAGTGGCTTTATATTACTTCTCCGAATTCTGTTACAATGCGGAATAACTCTAAACAAGTAACGAACTACAATCGGCCTCAGCCGTTACAATTTAGAAGTAACTGTGGTGTGTTCTCCCTGTGTTTCGACCTCACCCTCTCCTGGTTCGCCTCGAAACTCTGAGCCATGGCTCGATCTCAAATCTCCTCCTCAGCGGCCGGTGTGATTCTTCACAATTCCTCTCGGCTTTGCTCTCTGATGCTGCTGATCAAAGACTGAAGATCCCCTTACTGGTTTCCTCTCCTTCGTCTTCTACCCTGCTGGTGCTGTTCCCGAGATTACTGCAATCCCTGAGACACGCATCCTCTTGTCCGCCGATCCTTCCAAATCCTGCAGACCTGCAACTGTCAGCTCCCAACCGTGCTACACAGCCTCTGTCCATGACGTCACCTATCATGTCCTTCACCTACTTGCAATAACTGTATTAAATTCCTCAGGAACCTTGAATGACTACCAGGTACAGTTCCTTGACTTTCTGTCCTTCCGACCCTGCCATAGTATTCCGTCACATCTTGACCTTCTTGTTGGCTTTCTTCTCACCTTCTACGGTTCGCCAGTCCTCCCCTTCCTCCACGCTTGGCTCTGCCAAACCTCTCGCGTCGTAGCTTGACCACTTGACGACTACCCGATGTCTTACTCCACCCATCGTCTATCGACCATTTCCTGTCAACTCTCCACTCCTTTCAACGTCCACTGCTCTGCTCCAGTCGGTCGCACTTTGACTGATTCTCATCGACTTGTTGACTTTAACATGTCAACCTGCTCCCCAGACCAGTGGTCATCCACACTCCTGCTGGTCGGCTCCCTTCTGTCGATCAACTTCGACTGATTTTCCTAGGCCCCGATGCTCTTGCATCAGACTCCCTAGGTGAAAAAGAATTCGACTGCCTCGTCAGTCTCCTGAACTCTTCTTTAGAGATCCATGTCGCTTCCCGCAACTCATCATCCTTCCATCGCACTAAGTATTCTTTCTTCTGTGCGCTGCACGTTCGTCCAACTATGCGTTCTTCGATTACTTCTGCGATCTCATCTTTGTGTTGATATGGGATTTGGTTTGTCGAGTCGATACCTATCGCTTCTTTGTTTCTGCTGCTTGACCCTTCTTCCAATTTGTGTAGCTTTGGAACGTTGAACGTTGCTGAAATGTTCAAGTCTTCTGGCAATTCCAACACATAAGCGTTGTCCGAAATCTTCTTCAGAATTCTGCATGGTCCTATCTTCTTCGGCTTCAGCTTGTTGTATGTACCTGTCAGCAATGTTTCCTTCTGTAGACATGCAAAGATCCAGTCCCCTTCTTGGAACAACTGTAGCCTTTTTTTCGTGTCGGCCCTCAAATTGTATGATGCGTTACTCTGTTCTATGCGTTTTCGCACATTTTCATGAACTTCATGCATATGCTCTGTGAATGATTCTGCATCGGCACTCTTCCTGGTTTCTCTTGGAAACTCGACCAAATCTACCACTCTATGTGGGATTCTCGCCTAAACAATATGAAATGGTTTCAATCCTGTCGACTGATTCACAGAATTGTTATATGCAAACTCTGCCTGTGCCAACACATTTTCCCACTGCTTGGGTCTGTCGGCTGCTAAACATCTCAGAAGGTTTCCCAAACTCCTGTTAACCACCGTGGTCTGCCCATCTATCTGTGGATGGTACGCCGAGCTAAACTGCAAATTTGTGTCCAGTTTCTTCCATAGGGTTCTCCAGAAATGCCCCATAAACTTGGTATCCCCATCAGACGTGATACTCTTTGGTAACCCATGCAATCTGACTATCTCCTTCAAGAATAGTACAACGATCCCTGTGGTGTCACTCGTCTTTTTACATGGAATGAAATGCGCCATCTTCGTAAACCTGTCGACTACAACAAATATTGAGTCGCTTCATTGCTGAGTCTTCGGAAATCCTAACACAAAATCCATTCTAAGATGCTCCCAAAGGTTATCGGGTACTGGAAATGGTTTGTACAACCCTGTGTTCCGACTCCTTCCCTTTGCCAACTAGCAAACTTGACACTGTCGAACCCACTTTTCGACATCTGTCGACATCCCTGGCGAGAAATACGTTTCGTCAACCAATGCTTTGGTCTTGTCGATGCCAAAGTGCCTTGCTAACCCGCCATTATGAAATTCTCAGATTAGGTTCTCTCTTACTGATCCTCTCGGAATGCACAACTGACTTCCCCTGAACTGGTAGCCTTCTTGAATGAAGTAACCCAGATATGGAGTCCTATCGATACTCCAAGGTTCACGACAAGCCTTCCATGCTTTCACAAAATCCTTGTCGGTCTCATACTCTGTCTTTATTGACTCTATCCCTGTTTCCTGAACTGTCGTCGTGTTCAGTAGTGCAACTCTCCTACTCAAGGCGTCGCCAACTTTATTCGACTTGCCTGACCTATGTCGCAACACGAATGTATACCTCTGAAGTAGTTCCACCCAATTCATGTGTTGTTGATCCAATTTCGACTGAGTGTTCAAATACCTCAGTGCTTGGTGATCTGTGTATAACAAAAATTCCTTGGGAAACAAATAATGCCTCCGCTTCTTCAGTGCTTGAATGATAGCATAAAACTCCTGGTTGTAGACAGAATACTTCTGCTTCGCCCCATTCAACTTTTCACTAAAGAATGCAATTGGTTGGCCCTCCTTGCTCAACAATGCACCAAGAATGGGCTCTCAGTGACCTTTTCCTTCAACTCGTCAAAAGCTCTTTGGACTTCGTCCGTCCACTTGAACTCACCCTTTCTCATGCATTCTGTCAATGGTGCAAAAATTCGACTGAATCCCCGAATGAACTTCCGGTAGAAACTAGCAAGTCCATGGAAAGTCCTTACTCTAGTCGTAATTGTCGGTTCCGGCCAATCCACTATCACTTTCAGCTTCTCTGGGTCCATCACCAACCCTTTACTCGAGATTACAAACCCCAAGTACACCAATTTCTTCTTCACGAAGAAACACTTTTGCAGGTTCACCATCAGCTTTTCTTCCTGCAATTTCTGCAACACCTGTCGAACGTGCTCCAAGTGCTCTGCCTTGGTTCGATTGAAAATCAAGATGTCATCTAAATAGACTACGACAAAATTTCCCAAAAACGGCTTCAGCATCTCATTCATCAACCTCATGAACGTGTTGGGTGCATTAGTCAACCCAAATGGCATGACTAACCACTCATATAACCCTTCCTTTGTCTTGAATCCTGTCTTTCATTCATCTCCTTCTCTGACCCTAATCTGTTGATAACCACTCTTCAGGTCTATCATTGTGAAGTATGTCGCTCCACTCACGCAATCCATCAAGTCATCCATTCTCAGTAATGGAAATCGATACTTGATCGTGATCCTGTTGATGGCTCTGGAGTTTGTACACATCCTCCATTCTCCTCCCTTCTTCAGTGTCAATACCGTTGGCATTGCACACGGTCTCAGACTTTCTCTGATTAACCCGCTGTCCAACAACTCTTGGACCTGTCAGTTGAGTTCTTGTCCCTCTGTCGGACTCATCCTATATGGCGCTTTGTTTGGAAGACTCGATCCTGGAATCAAGTTGATCTGATGGGATATGCTCTTGGTCGGTGGCAATCCCATCGGTTTCTCATCAGCCATTATGTCACTAAACTCTTCGAGCAACTCCTCGATTTCGACCAGAATATTCTCCTCCCTGGTTGTCCTTTCGACATATGGTCCCGTTGGAATGATCGCAAAACATCCCGACTATTTTTCCTCTTCTGCAAGGAATTCTTTCACTGTGCTCATCAACACTCGCTTCTCCCAAAGATTTCTCTCACTGTGCTTACTGTCGGCTGGCTCTTCTTGCCTCGGCTTAAGAGTCCTCTTCACGCCATTCTTCCATATTGTGATTGTGTTGGCTCGACCATCATAGATCATTTTTTGATCATATTGCCATGGCCTTCCTAACAATAGATGGCATGCATCCATGGGAACTACATCGCACAGTACATTGTCCTCTAATCCTTCAACTCGAAAGTTGATTAGGCACTGTCTTGTCCCCTTGACATGGTGTCCTTTCTGCAACCACGAGATCTTGTAGGGATGTGGGTGTTCTCGACACTTGAACCTGATCTTTCCGATGACTTCCGTTGACACAAGATTCTCCGTGCTTCCACAATCAACTATGGTTTTGCAACGCCATTCACCAATCCGCACCTTCGTCTGAAAGATCGCCTTCCATTGTGCTGGCTCCATCGGGTCACGTTGATCTTCCTTGATCAAGGCTCTCTAAACCGTCATATTCTGATTCTTCTTCTTTTGACCTGGACTGCTGTCGGATGCCGATTCTTCCCTCTCGTCGACTTGCTCATCCTTTCGACGCCGGGTTTTCGGCTCCTCTGCAGCATGTAGGTTCTCTGGGCATTCATATGCCTTTTGTCCCATTCCTCGACACTTTCAATAGATTATGGCTGGTCTGTTAGCACCTTTCTTATCGGATGGACCACTTCGACCATACGCACCTCGACCGCGGTTCTCATGACCATCGCGTCGGTTCTCTTGCGCTTTCTCCCGTGTCGATGTCCCTTCTGCGTGTCGACTATCTTCGACACTTTCCTTCCTGTACCCGCTACTTTGGCCTTTCCTGGAGATAGTTTTTGCACCCCGACCAGTCATCCTTCCCCTGGTCGCTACGGATTTTCTTGACAGTTTCTATTCTGCCTTCAGAGCCAACTGCTCTGAATCTCGACATGCTGAGTTCATCTTGGATAGCATATTTTAATCCGTTCACATACCTGGCGACAGCTTCTTCTCCTTCATCAGTTTGTCCTGACCGAATCGATAATCGGTAGAACTCCTCCATGTACTCCTTCACAGTCATCTCTTTCTGTCGAAAGTTTTGTAACTTCCTGAACAAGGAAATCACATAGTCATTTGGCAAGAATTTTCCCTTCAGCTTGGCAACCATTCTATCCCAAGACTTAATTTTCTCCTTGCCTTCCTTGAGTCTGTCAGCCTGTACGTTGTCCTACCACAACGAGACATGACCTTTCAACCTCAGACATGCAGTATTAACCTGTTTAGGATCCTCGATCTGCTCTATGTCGAATTATTTCTCCATCTCTATGAACTGGTCGATCAAATCTTCTGGGTCCAAGCTTCCAGAGTACGTACGCTCGTCTATCTTCGCCCAACCTCTCATATCTGTTAGAAGGTTGATTACTTTTTCCTCTGGTTCCTCTACGGCTTCTTCCATGGCTTCCACCTCTTCGAATTCCTCGTTGCTGTGGTCTAGCGCCTCAGGAAAACAACCACGAATCTGGCTTTCTTTGATCGCGGCGACTTCATTTTTCAAAAATCGCATCGTCCTAATGCATTCGTCCAACATTTCACGATCCACCATAACGGCTGTTGCGCCACGTGCTCTTCGTCCTCGGACATTAATGCCTCTGTGATCCATTTTCAACCTCTGCTGGAACTCTCACACGTCCAATCGCAACCGGACTTTAGACAAGTCCTTCACAACTCCACCCAACCGCAGCTGGAGCTGTCCAACTCACTTGCAGGCTCAATATGATGAACGTCCCACGAACTCAAACGATTATTTTGATCTGATACAAACTGACGCAAGTCAGGTTGGAATAGTCGTCTTTCCAACCGGGCTTTCTTCGGGGCTCTGATCTATTGCGATCCGCGCTCTGATACCAACTGATGCAAGTCAGGTTGGTATAGTCATCTTTCCAACCGGGCTTTCTTCCGAGCTCTGATACCAACTGACGCAAGTCACCTTACCGGAATACTTTCTTTCTTAACAATACAAACGACACAAACCACAATGCTTACACGAACGAGATGTAAAGCAGGATGCCAGAAGTGGCTTTATATTACTTCTCTGAATTCGGTTACAATGCAGAATAATTGTAAACAAGTAACTAACTACAATTGGCCTTAGTCGTTAAACCTTAGAAGTAACTGTGGTGTGTTCTCCCTATGTGTCTACCTCACCCTCTCCTGGTTTGCCTCAGAACTCTGAGCTGTTGCTCGATCTCAACTCTCCTCCTCATCAGCCGGTGTGATTCTTCATAACTCCTCTCGGATCTGCTCTCTGATGCTGCTTATTGAAGACTGAATATCCCCTTACGGGTTTCCTCTCCTTCGCCTTCTACCCTGCTGGTGCTATTCCCGAGATTACTGCAATCCTCGAGACACGCATCCTCTTATCCGTCGATCCTTCCAAATCCTGCAGACCTGTAACTGTCAGCTCCCAATCGTGTTGCACAGCCTCTGTCCATGACGTCACCTGTCATGTCCTTCACCTACTTGCAATAATTGTATTAACTTCCTCAGCAAGCTTGAACGGCTACCAGGTACAGTTCCTTGACTTTTTGTCCTTCCAACCCTGCCACACTAGTCGATCACATCTCGACCTTCTTGTTGGCTTGCTTCTCACCTTCTTCGGTTCGCCAGTCCTCCCCTTCCTCCGCGCCTGGCTCCGCCAAATCTGTCGCGTCGTAGTTCGACCACTTGTCGTCTCCCCAACGTCTTACTCCACCCGTCGTGTATCGAGCATTTCCTGTCGACTCTCGACCCGTTTCAACGTCCGCTGCGTTGCTCCAGTCGGTCGCACTCCAACTGCTTCTTCTCGACTTGTTGACTTTGACAAGTCAACCTGCTCCCCGGACGAGTGGTGATCGGCACTCCCGCTGGTCGGCTCCCTTGTGTCGATAAACTTCGACTGATCTCCCTAGGCCCCGATGCTCCTGCATCATCTTGGTTTCTTGATGGCTATCGTGCCTTCGATATTATATGATAATGGATGTGGATCATGCGACCGATTCACAATTTATCACCCATTACTTTCCTTTTGCATCTAAAGAATAAAATCATGTGTACTCACTGTTGTTCTCATATATTCCTTGATATTATTTTCATAGCATTGAATCCAAATAGCTCTTTCCTGGAAGTGGTCATTTATTCATTCTGTACCACTGTGCATGCTCAAGTGTGCACTAGTGTCATCCTCATGATCTCATACACAAACATACATTCATTAGTATATTCTCAATATTATCAAAACATTCTAATTCTAAATAATCTTGAATATGTATAGTCATGATCATTAGTATTCAGGGTTTCAAGGAAGTCTTCTTTTACTCATGCATATTCTTGTTTGATCTAGTTAGTTAAATCATCAACCAAGATAAGAGACATAATATGCATAAACCCTTGATTGCTAACTTTATGAATAAGCATAGCCAATCATACCAAGTATACTTATATAAGGGATCCTAACACAAGGTAAGATTCTAACATGACATAGGAAAACATACCTGGATTAGTATACCTGCTTAGTTATGTACAACATACCTAAACAATCTCTTTAATGATTTAGAGATCCTGAGCTAGAACCTGCATGTCTCATAGGTTAAACATTATATAACAAAGTCATACATACCTCGTAAGTGGATGAGTCTTTGTCTTCATGTTGTCATGGTCATGGAACTTGATTTGTCTTTTGTGATGTACCTGTATCTTGTTAGCAGACAACATCAACCTCACACAACACCATAATGCATAAGTACAATCATATAGCCCTAATCAATGAATGTCTTCGATCATTCGCATGCATTCATACTGTTACTAGGGTGATAAGACAATTCTAAAATTAATCAAGATTGTACTAATAAATAACATGAAGACAAATCCATTATGAACTTAATCAAGAATCAGATTTCAAGACATACCTGAACCTCCTTAAGTCATACCTGTCAAGACTTCTTGTAGTCTTCTTATGTAAGGCCTTAGCCTCAACTCCCCCTGAAACTTGATCTGGAGCTTGATTAGGGTTTGCTAGGGAAACCCTAAAAATTCAATCTTTGACTTTCACACTTCTGAATGGATGGAAGGATGTGTCTTGCTGAGATGATCAAACTAGCATACTTCAATTTTGAAATCTCCAAAATTTGACCCCTCAAAATTGCCTTCAAAACTTCTGGATCTTCTGGACAGGAACCCGAACTAGGGTTTGATGAAGCCCACCCTTCTGTCCAATCAAAAGGTTCGATCCAAGGCTCTAAACTCTTATTTTTCTGAGGAGCTTCCAGCCGTGGTTACAAACTTCAAAAATTCAAACTTTTGTTTAAGCCCTAATTTTCCATCTTTCTGATCAAAATCCCGAACTAGGGTTTGATCAAGCCCGGTCTTCTACCCAACCAAAAAATTCGATCTCGGTCTCTAAATTTCGATTTTCCTGAGTAGCCTTCAGCCGTGGACTCCGATTCCAAAAATTCCAACTTTCTCCGAAACCTTAAATTCCGGAAGCCATGAATGAATGTGCTCAAAAAATAATTCTGTTTTGACAGAAATATGTACCTGATTGTTTCTGCTGTAACTCTAAATTTTTTGATCCACAGGGTCTCAAAACATTTCTTGAGATAGACTGACCTGTTATCTTTCCATCCTGATAGGTCTGACCTCAATTGGATTCTCTGAGAGAGAGTTATGCCAAATGTCGCAACGTGACCTGTTTATGGGATAAAACAGGAGAGCAAAATTGTACGGCGTGCCACGTGTCACTGTTTGAACTTCGGCCTCTAAAAATGTTTCCTAAGATATCTCATCCTATTATATTTCCATCCTGATAGGTCTGACCTCAATTGGACTCTCTGAGAGAGAGTTATGCCAAGTGTCGCAACGTGACCTGTTTATGAGATAAAACAGGAGAGCAAACTTGTACGGTGTTCCACGTGTCACTTGTTCAGTTTCGGCCTCTGAAAACGCTTCCTGAGATAGTACAGTCTGTTTTCTACCTGTCACTTTTTACGACATTTCATTTGGAGCTTCCTAGCCCAAGTTATGACCTTTTTTCCTAGGTCACCTGATTTTGACCGAGATCTGGAAGAGGCAGAAACCCTAACTTGTACTGATCATAACTCACAAAGTACAACGAATCTGAGGGTTCCATTTGGACACAAGGTACTTGGGAATGTTATCTAAAACCTTTAAACTTTTCAGATCCTGAAACTTTTCATAAATGGATTTATAGCGAAAGTTCCACGATGACTGGTTTTTGCTATATAAAACCCTAACCTTCAAATTGTCGCAAGAGAAGCAAGTGTCGTAAGTGCCATACATTGCCTTCCTTCAGGTTAGCTCTGATACCATGTTAAGATTTAATATGCTAAGATATAAAATAGCATCATTACATTCCATTTCACAAGAATAGCATATACAGGATCACTGAAGAAACAACAAGCACAGCATAAACACAAGAGACACAGATTTATCCTGGGAAACCCTCATGGGGTAGAAAACCCAGCAAAGCTTCCTCAATATAGATGACCAGCAATATACAAAGATGCAAACACTGAGCATAAGCTCCTTCTTCTCCACAGCAGACCTCTCCTCCACAAGTGCGCCATTCTCAAGTGAGTGAGTGTGTCAAATGAGGAACACACCTCCTCTATTTATACACTACTCTGACTTTTCTTTTACACAAGACATGTAGGCTCGTATTTAACCATTGGGTTAAATACCCCATTACAACTGACTGGGCCGAACCCTCTAGGGTGGTCTAATAACCCTTTGACCCACATAACACATACAGGGCCGACCCCCACTAGGGAATTCTAATAACCCAAGTTACCCCAATCCGACGGAGGAATAAACATCTCTGAATATACAATAAGATCTTCACGGAGGAATGAAACATCTCTGGAATAATAAAGTACAAATATAATATTCTTTGAAGTTACAATATCTCAACATGTCCCACGAACTCGAACGATTATTTTGATCTGATACCAACTGACGCAAGTTAGGTTGGAATAGTCGTCTTTCCAACAGGGCTTTCTTCGGGGCTCTGATCTGTTGCGATCTGCGCTCTGATACCAACTGATGCAAGTCAGGTTGGTATAGTCATCTTTCCAACCGGGCTTTCTTCCGGGCTTTGATACCAACTGACGCAAGTCACCTTACCAGAATACTTTCTTGCTTAACAATAAGAACGACACAAACCACAATGCTTACACGAACGAGATGTAAAGCAAGATGCCAGAAGTGGCTTTATATTACTTCTCTGAATTCGGTTACAATGTGAAATAATTGTAAACAAGTAACTAACTACAATCGGCCTTAGTCGTTAAACCTTAGAAGTAACTGTGGTGTGTTCTCCCTATGTGTCTACCTCACCCTCTCCTGGTTCGCCTTAGAACTTTGAGCTATTGCTCGATCTCAACTCTCCTCCTCAGTGGCCGATGTGATTCTTCATAACTCCTCTCGGCTCTGCTCTCTGATGCTGCTGATTGAAGACTGAAGATCCCCTTACGGGTTTCCTCTCCTTCGTCTTCTACCCTGCTGGTGCTATTCCCGAGATTACTGCAATCCTCGAGACATGCATCCTCTTATCCGCCGATCCTTCCAAATCCTGCAGACCTGCAACTGTCAGCTCCCAATCTTGCTGCATAGCCTCTGTCCATGACGTCACCTGTCATGTCCTTCACCTACTTGCAATAACTGTATTAACTTCCTCAGCAACCTTGAATGGCTACCAGGTACAGTTCCTTGACTTTCTATCCTTCCGACCCTGCCATAGTATTCCGTCACATCTCGACCTTCGTGTTGGCTTTCTTCTCACCTTCTGCCATTTGCCAGTCCTCCCCTTCCTCCACGCTTGGCTCTGCCAAACCTCTCGCATCGTAGCTTTACCACTTGACGACTACTCGATCTCTTACTCCACCCATTGTCTATCGACCATTTCCTGTCGACTCTCCACTCCTTTCAACATCCACTGCGCTGCTCCAGTCGGTCGCACTTTGACTGATTCTCATCGACTTGTTGACTTTAACATGTCAACCTGCTCCCCAGACCAGTGGTCATCCACACTCCTGCTGGTCGGCTCCCTTCTGTCGATCAACTTCGACTGATTTGCCTAGGCCCCGATGCTCTTGCATCAGACTCCCCAGGTGAAAAAGAATTCGACTGCCCTGTCAGTCTCCTGAACTCTTCTTCAGAGATCCATGTCGCTTCCCGCAAATCATCATCCTTCCATCGCACTAAGTATTCTTTCTTCTGTGCGCTGCACGTTCGTCCAACTATGCATTCTTCGATTACTTCTGCGATCTCATCTTTGTGTTGATATGGGATTTGGTTGGTCGAGTTGATACCTATCGCTTCTTTGTTTATGCTGCTTGACCCTTCTTCCAATTTGTGTAGCTTTGGAACGTTGAACATTGCTGAAATGTTCAAGTCTTCTGGCAATTCCAACACATAAGTGTTGTCCGAAATCTTCTTCAGAATTCTGCATGGTCCTATCTTCTTCGGCTTTAGCTTGTTGTATGTACCTGTCAGCAATGTTTCCTTTTGTAGACATGCAAAGATCCAGTCCCCTTCTTGGAACAATTGTAGCCTTTTTTTCGTGTCGGCCCTCAAATTGTATGATGCGTTACTCTGTTCTATGCGTTTCCGCACATTTTCATGAACTTCATGCATATGCTCTGTGAATGATTCTGCATCGGCACTCTTCCTGGTTTCTCTTGGAAACTCGACCAAATCTACCACTCTATGTGGGATTCTCGCCTGAACAATATGAAATGGTTTCAATCCACTATCGCTTTCAGCTTCTCTGGGTCCATCACCAACCCTTTACTCGAGATTACAAACCCCAAGTACACCAATTTCTTCTTCACGAAGAAACACTTTTGCAGGTTCACCATCAACTTTTCTTCCTGCAATTTCTGCAACACCTGTCGAACGTGCTCCAAGTGCTCTGCCTTGGTTCGATTGAAAATCAAGATGTCATCTAAATAGACTACGACAAAATTTCCCAAAAACGGCTTCAGCATCTCATTCATCAACCTCATGAACGTGTTGGGTGCATTAGTCAACCCAAATGGCATGACTAACCACTCATATAACCCTTCCTTTGTCTTGAATCCTGTCTTTCATTCATCTCCTTCTCTGACCCTAATCTGTTGATAACCACTCTTCAGGTCTATCATTGTGAAGTATGTCGCTCCACTCACGCAATCCATCAAGTCATCCATTCTCAGTAATGGAAATCGATAATTGATCATGATCCTGTTGATGGCTCTGGAGTTTGTACACATCCTCCATTCTCCTCCCTTCTTCAGTGTCAATACCGTTGGCATTGCACACGGGCTCAGACTTTCTATGATTAACCCGCTGTCCAACAACTCTTGGACCTGTCAGTTGAGTTCTTGTCCCTCTGTCGGACTCATCCTATATGGCGCTTTGTTTGGAAGACTCGATCCTGGAATCAAGTTGATCTGATGGGATATGCTCTTGGTCGGTGGCAATCCCATCGGTTTCTCATCAGCCATTATGTCACTAAACTCTTCGAGCAACTCCTCGATTTCGACCAGAATATTCTCCTCCCTGGTTGTCCTTTCGACATATGGTCCCGTTGGAATGATCGCAAAACATCCTGACTATTTTTCCTCTTCTGCAAGGAATTCTTTCACTGTGCTCATCAACACTCGCTTCTCCCAAAGATTTCTCTCACTGTGCTTACTGTCGGCTGGCTCTTCTTGCCTCGGCTTAAGAGTCCTCTTCACGCCATTCTTCCATATTGTGATTGTGTTGGCTCGACCATCATAGATCATTTTTTGATCATATTGCCATGGCCTTCCTAACAATAGATGGCATGCATCCATGGGAACTACATCGCACAGTACATTGTCCTCTAATCCTTCAACTCAAAAGTTGATTAGGCACTGTCTTGTCCCCTTGACATGGTGTCCTTTCTGCAACCACGAGATCTTGTAGGGATGTGGGTGTTCTCGACACTTGAACCTGATCTTTCCGATGACTTCCGTTGACACAAGATTCTCCGTGCTTCCACAATCAACTATGGTTTTGCAACGCCATTCACCAATCCGCACCTTCGTCTGAAAGATCGCCTTCCATTGTGCTGGCTCCATCGGGTCACGTTGATCTTCCTCGATCAAGGCTCTCTAAACCGTCATATTCTGATTCTTCTTCTTTTGACCTCGACTGCTGTCGGATGCCGATTCTTCCCTCTCGTCGACTTGCTCATCCTTTCGACGCCGGGGTTTCGGCTCCTCTGCAGCATGTAGGTTCTCTGGGCATTCATATGCCTTTTGTCCCATTCCTCAACACTTTCAATAGATTATGGCTGGTCTGTTAGCACCTTTCTTATCGGATGGACCACTTCGACCATACGCACCTCGACCACGGTTCTCATGACCATCGCGTCGGTTCTCTTGCGCTTTCTCCCGTGTCGATGTCCCTTCTGCGTGTCGACTATCTTCGACACTTTCCTTCCTGTACCCGCTACTTTGGCCTTTCCTGGAGATAGTTTTTGCACCCCGACCAGTCATCCTTCCCCTGGTCGCTACGGATTTTCTTGACAGTTTCTATTCTGCCTTCAGAGCCAACTGCTCTGAATCTCGACATGCTGAGTTCATCTTGGATAGCATATTTTAATCCGTTCACATACCTGGCGACAGCTTCTTCTCCTTCATCAGTTTGTCCTGACTGAAGCGATAATCGGTAGAACTCCTCCATGTACTCCTTCACAGTCATCTCTTTCTGTCGAAAGTTTTGTAACTTCCTGAACAAGGAAATCACATAGTCATTTGGCAAGAATTTTCCCTTCAGCTTGGCAACCATTCTATCCCAAGACTTAATTTTCTCCTTGCCTTCCTTAAGTCTGTCAGCCTGTACGTTGTCCTACCACAACGAGACATGACCTTTCAACCTCAGACATGCAGTATTAACCTGTTTAGGATCCTCGATCTGCTCTATGTCGAATTATTTCTCCATCTCTCTGAACTGGTCGATCAAATCTTCTGGGTCCAAGCTTCCAGAGTACGTACGCTCGTCTATCTTCGCCCAACCTCTCATATCTGTTAGAAGTTTGATTACTTTTTCCTCTGGTTCCTCTACGGCTTCTTCCATGGCTTCCACCTCTTCGAATTCCTCGTTGCTGTGGTCTAGCGCCTCAGGAAAACAACCACGAATCTGGCTTTCTTTGATCGCGGTGACTTCATTTTTCAAAAATCGCATCGTCCTAATGCATTCGTCGAACATTTCACGATCCACCATAACGGCTGTTGCGCCACGTGCTCTTCGTCCTCGGACATTAATGCCTCTGTGATCCATTTTCAACCTCTGCTGGAACTCTCACACGTCCAATCGCAACCGGACTTTAGACAAGTCCTTCACAACTCCACCCAACCGCAGCTAGAGCTGTCCAACTCACTTGCAGGCTCAATATCATGAACGTCCCACGAACTCAAACGATTATTTTGATCTGATACAAACTGACGCAAGTCAGGTTGGAATAGTCGTCTTTCCAACCGGGCTTTCTTCGGGGCTCTGATCTATTGCGATCCGTGCTCTGATACCAACTGATGCAAGTCAGGTTGGTATAGTCATCTTTCCAACCGGGCTTTCTTCCGAGCTCTGATACCAACTGACGCAAGTCACCTTACCGGAATACTTTCTTGCTTAACAATACAAACGACACAAACCACAATGCTTACAGGAACGAGATGTAAAGCAGGATGCCAGAAGTGGCTTTATATTACTTCTCTGAATTCGGTTACAATGCAGAATAATTGTAAACAAGTAACTAACTACAATTGGCCTTAGTCGTTAAACCTTAGAAGTAACTGTGGTGTGTTCTCCCTATGTGTCTACCTCACCCTCTCCTGGTTTGCCTCAGAACTCTGAGCTGTTGCTCGATCTCAACTCTCCTCCTCATCAGCCGGTGTGATTCTTCATAACTCCTCTCGGATCTGCTCTCTAATGCTGCTTATTGAAGACTGAATATCCCCTTACAGGTTTCCTCTCCTTCGCCTTCTACCCTGCTGGTGCTATTCCCGAGATTACTGCAATCCTCGAGACACGCATCCTCTTATCCGTCGATCCTTCCAAATCCTGCAGACCTGTAACTGTCAGCTCCCAATCGTGTTGCACAGCCTCTGTCCGTGACGTCACCTGTCATGTCCTTCACCTACTTGCAATAATTGTATTAACTTCGTCAGCAAGCTTGAACGGCTACCAGGTACAGTTCCTTGACTTTTTGTCCTTCCAACCCTGCCACAGTAGTCGATCACATCTCGACCTTCTTGTTGGCTTGCTTCTCACCTTCTTCGGTTCGCTAGTCCTCCCCTTCCTCCGTGCCTGGCTCCGCCAAACCTGTCGCGTCGTAGTTCGACCACTTGTCGTCTCCCCAACGTCTTACTCCACCCGTCGTGTATCGAGCATTTCCTGTCGACTCTCGACCCATTTCAACGTCCGCTGCGTTGCTCCAGTCGGTCGCACTCCAACTGCTTCTTCTCGATTTGTTGACTTTGACAAGTCAACCTGCTCCCCGGACGAGTGGTGATCGGCACTCCCGCTGGTCGGCTCCCTTGTGTCGATAAACTTCGACTGATCTCCCTAGGCCCCGATGCTCCTGCATCATCTTGGTTTCTTGATGGCTATCGTGCCTTCGATATTATATGATAATGGATGTGGATCATGCGACCGATTCACAATTTATCACCCATTACTTTCCTTTTGCATCTAAAGAATAAAATCATGTGTACTCACTGTTGTTCTCATATATTCCTTGATATTATTTTCATAGCATTGAATCCAAATAGCTCTTTCCTGGAAAAGTTTATCACCATATTGACATACGCACCATTTGAAGTGTTACATGAATGCGAGATTATCAAAGAATCTTAGAAAATGTTTGGTTCTAAATCCGCGTTGGAATTCATGTATTATTGACATTGATGATCCCTCTCGATATGAAAATCGGTATCACAGTAATTTAAAAACGTGGTGTGCTCACATTGCACATTCACTATAAGGTGGTTTCCTACGATATTATTTCCTCCACTCTTGACTTCGAAAAACACAAAATCAATTCATGGATTATGACTCAAAATTGTTATGGAATTAGAAACGTAAAAGAAAGATTAGATGCAAATGTGTGACCTAGTAACGATTTCGAAGAACTGACAATCTACATGGAGAAAGATGAAGAAAATGAGGCCACCTCTCTTTATTCATGTTCAAAAATTACTTCTCTCTATAGGTATATAACGTGTTGATTCTTTGCACCGAGAGGAGTGAGGTGTTCTACAGCCCAGTATGGGGGTGATGTTGTAATGTTCGTGCCTAACGAAATAATTAAAAAATTTAATGTCACCTTATAAAATAAAAAATTATAGAAAGTATTTAAAAAAAATCCATGTTGGCTCATAAAATAAAATATTATGAAAAGTGATTTATGTTCGTCTATAAAATAAAAACTTAAAACTTAAACACAGATCTATCAATCAAGAGAAATCAAATTTCTCGAGTTTAAATTTAAAAAAAAAATACACCTCAAGAAATTGGATCCGTCTCGGTGCTTGATAGATGCGGGATGAAGACGGATCTATGGTGGTAGTTAGTTTGATGCAATGTTAATGCACAATTTTTCTTTGTTTAGTCTAGAACTATGGTAATAAATTTGTTTGGGATAAAAAATCTCTTTGAAGCTCAATGAATGTTGTTAACATGTATGTTATTGATTATTGTTAAATATGAACATGTGAAAAATGGATATTGTGAACATCACAAAGCCTAAAATCGAGATTATACTAGTGAGGTTTGCGATTTAGTTGGTTCAATATTTTGCACCATCAAATACTTATTCCTGTGTTCTCTAGAATATCCATTCCCCTTTTCCAAATTCTATGTGTCTTTATCTACCACCGTCTTCCACTTTATTCTTGTCGTTTCTAGAAAAAGTTAGATGAGTGTGATGATACTTTGTGTGTCAAATATTTGGAGAATTCCAAGTGGTTATGTTTCCTTCTATCTTATCTTGAGGGTCCTCCAAGGATCATTAGGATATTCTATCCATCTTCTGTAAGAATACTCTTTTTTTAAATAGAGAATTGTCACTCGGAACATTGTGTTTTCTTATATACTTATAGTACTTTCGCAAATCTTTTTTTATTACAATGCAATCTAATTTTAGCATCTTGTAAATATTTACTATAGTCATACTGGAGTTCATTTTTTGAATGTTTGATGTCAAACTAGTGTAAAGGCCACACACAAGCTCATGGTAGATCTATTCGACCATGATAGTTCATAAGAAAAGATCGTGATAGTACATTTATTTTTACTATGTTCTATGTTTATAAAAATAATGTGACAATAGATCTTAATCACAAATAGAAATTATAGCCTCGTTTCAATTATGTTTGCATAATAGACAAACATGCCTCCTAAATCTGTCTACCTCTCGTTCAGAATTTCTTGTTTTTTTAACATTGTATTGTAATTTACTAGGGCTACGGAAGTATAGAAATAAACTCACCTATAGTAGTTTTTTTTTTTTTTTCTTCCGGTTATAAATGAAATGTGTAAACATCAAGTTTTCATTTCCATACGATTTACGAATAAGTACCAAATATGAAACCAAAGTGGCATTAGTTGATTATTGAGTGAATGTCTTACATTCATATATATATGCTAGATTATTAATCCTTCAGTGAGTACTTATAGTCTAATCTCCCAGAAATATCATGTTTATGTCATGTACTTTGAATTTTCTTATAAACTTACTATATTTCGACAAATCATTTTTTCATTCCAATGGAATCCAATTTTAGCATCTTGTTGATATATGCTAACCACACTCGAAACTGTTTCACCAATGTACGAGAAATTACGTGACACAATAGATATTATTTGCAACTGTAAATTGTATGTTCATCTCAGTTTTATACGCATAATATAGATGGATGTACCTCCTAGGAATGTCTAGGCCCATTTCTGGTTATGTTGTGGATTTATCATTTCGGTTAACATAGTACTACAACATCGTAGGGTTATACAAGTGTAGAAATACTCAGCTATTCAACTTAACTTGCAGTTGAAATGATCTAAGATTACTTGTTGACACAAAAAATTATCTAGATCTCCATTATAACAAATTTACATAAACTTGGGGTGTACATGGCTAATATAGGAGAACTGTAAGTCCATGCCAAAAGCTTGGCAAGCCAACAACAATAAATAAAATTCGAAAATTAGACAATGAATCTATGGGTCCATTCACGTTTTACTCATGCCATGCACCATTATCCACACAGTTTGCAGTCTACACGTGTAACTTTTGTAAACAATATGAGTTGAATTATATGTACTCGAATAGCAGCAGTAGTCTTACATGCTTTTATGTTTATTTTGATGCTTGCAAAGTGGAGTTGTCATGAAAGTTTTATTTTGTTTGATTGAAATGTTGAGTATTTCCTAAGTGTAAAATTAATTTGGTGAGTTATATGATTTATTATGAATATTTCCCAAGTCTAAGTCATGCAATTTCTACTTCGGATTCGCCAAGATGTTCCCAAGTTTTGAAATGGTCCTATCTTGAAAAGGGATTTTAATTAGAAGTAGAATACAACCTCCATGAATGCCATTGTTTTAGTACCTTCCTCTAAGACACCCAGTTTTAGCATTATACATTAAACTATTTTTTCATTCTATTCGGTGGCCTTCAGCTTAGACGCAATGAGTTGTCCATGATATTTGTTTGAGCAAAGTCATGCAGAACCCGCAGTTTGTCCCAACAATTATTGCATGCGTTGGAATGCATCCAGAAACGCAAGCATTTCACTTGAAAGGGCTTGAAACCCATTTGCTTCTATATTAGCTATCTAGTTTCGTTGACCTAGAAGGATAGCTAGGGCATGAATGGGTCTATTTAGTTATTTATGAAGCTTGCATATGTGTCCCTGCTATAGTAATTTCCTTAGATTATTTTTTATATTATTCTTACTAGCTCGAAACTCCAAGCATACTTTCATAGTTGTGACTTCATATAGGACCAACATTTTTGCATTGTTGGAAAGAGAAAGACGCAGAAGAATTTACTTAACTTCAAAAATTTATAAACGTAGACAGTTTGTGTTAGAAACAGTTCTCAATTATCAATCACTTTGGCATTGAATTCAAAGGGCTCTAAGTTGAGCTCTTATGCTTTCTCTATATGCATTGATTTGCATAGAATCACCTTGTGAATGAAGCTATGACAAATTTAATTGAATGCCAATTTAAAAGCGTGGATTGCTTACTGAGTCATATCTAGTAGTACCCAACAACCCTGAAAAATGCATAGATATAACTTAAAGTAAAGGGTTTAAAAATGAGTAGGTTCTTTCATTTTCTTTAGCTCCACCTTACTTTCGTTATCTATGTTGGATTATTGAGCTTTATGTGAGTACTTATAGTCTAATCTCACATAAACAACATTGTAATTTTTTATGTGTGGGGATCTAGCCATGTTCATAACTTTAATGTGAATTGTGTTTTAATAAGAATAATTTAGTGCACAATATAATCAGAAAAAATAGAAAAGTAAGTTCAAATGCATTCATGTAAACTTGTAAAATAGATTTTCTAAAATTCAAAAATAGAATTAATTTGAATTTTTGAAGTTCGCTTATATAGTAATTTGAATTTTTGAAGTTGGCTTATATAGTAATTTGAATTTTTGAAGTTCGCTTATATAGTATAATGCTGAACTCTTATAGTGACTAATTTTTTTCGAGTGTAATGCAAAAAATTTAAACTTTTACTCGAGGTGGTTATGGAAGCCTATGTAAGATCAACCCCAATTATTTAACCCCCTTGGTCAATTTAATATCTTAAATTTGGAACAAATAAACTTTTTAAAAATCAACCCGAAAGTTATTAGATAACCTTAAAGTATAATAACTTTTAAAACCTAATTTTCATTAAATCTTCAATCATAAAATTACGAATTATAATTTATTATCTAAAATTTATTTCTCTTATATTTCTTTAATTACAACAGCATATTCTCAAAACCAAAATATCTTATATTTCTTTAATCACAACAACATATTCTCAAAACCAAAATAGCATATATCACCTTCAACAATAAAAATAGATTTACATAATAATGATACCGAATCAAAATTTCACCTATCAATTATAAAAATCAATGAAGCCATTTATTGCAAAACCAAAACTAACCATATTCTCTGCATAGTAATTACATTATTTGGCCTTTTCTCATTCACGAAAAGCAATGAATGTGAAAATGCATCTGTTTACAATCGCTTCTTGCTTGAACCATTTCATAAAATAGAAGTGTGATTCCTCATCCAGGTGGTGAGCTTCTGGTTTGTCTCCCGTAAATAAATTACAAGATTGAAACAGCTAGCAACCAATATCGTTTGGATGATGTATTTTATTCGATACTAAAAAGCAATCAGTAGAAATAAACTTATTCAGCAAGGAAGAATCCAATAAAAAATAATTCAAGTTCACTCATGGAATGAACAGTCTGCGGGAGCAAACCCAAGAAGAGATTGCTGCAAATCGTACTGAACAAAGAAATTTTGCTGCAGAAGATTCCCAATAATATTTGGTGCTGGGCCTGCAATGGGTTTCATCCCGAGGCATCTCACGTCATCCTCGACCTGCAGGATGTAATTCTCTGGTGGCGGACTAAACGTTTTCCCTCCCTGCAAAACAATTGAGAGTTCAGGAAATCTCAATTCACTCACACCGGAAGTGTTGAAGCAGAGATCAAATTGTTGTGTAGACAACGTTGTAGCCCTCGGATATGTAATTGCCACTTTTAGGGCCTCCACTACTATTTCATAGGCTTCCTCTGCCAAATAGGTGAGCGAAATCCGAGACTCTATTATTGTCCCTCCGTTGCCAAATTCATCCATCTCCCACGCATTGGTGGATATAGGAAGTTTCGCTCCATTTATGGTGATTTCTTCTATACCCACGTAATAGTTTGACTTTCCTACCCGCAGGATTGGGGTATATTGAATCGGCTTTCTCAATAATGAGGAGCCTGATCCTTCGATCATGTCTCCGAATACCAGAGAGCTTTTCACTGTGGTGGGCTCTAGATGGTCTCTTAAGCAGTAAGACAATTTTCCTCCGTATAAACTGGCGGTTTGTACGGCAAATGAATCGGATCCTTGACCTAATCCGAGTACGCCTAATTCGTTATCAAATCCGCATCCCATCAACACTTTATCGGCTTTGAATGGCTCCTCCGATGTGGACGTCAATGTAATTGTTTCACGAAGATAAGGACCTGTGATGAAAGAGCCGTCCAGGTAGTTTTGGGTATATTTGCAGGCCATTTTAGGCCTAATAGTGCATGATACTGCGGAAGAGAGGGCATGGCACTCTCTAGAGTAACAAGGGACGTATGATAAAGAAGAGGATTTGTCCGGATCAAAAGAGCTGCAGTTCTGGCAGGGATTGCAGTTCACCCAGATGAGATCGCTGCCGGTGTCTGGTACAGCCAGGATTTTCTGAGGAGGAGTCCCAACATAGAGCTCTACGAAATAAAGAGCGGATTCCATATTTGCACCAGAGGCTATTGGCATTTCATATGCCGTATTAGGTGCGATGTTCGAGCCCACTGGAGGTGAAGCAAGAGCCCTGCTAGCGGAATTGGAATAGAAATGATTGGAACTTATTCGGAAGGAGTCGACGCTTATGAGGGCTTCTATGGCCTGCTGCCTGTCTGGGAATTGCGTGTACAAGGGACTATGAATGGAATGGCGGTGGATCAGCTTCATTTTTATCTTGACGCTATCTCCATGTTGCAGGAGGATAAGGAGGACTAATACCAACCCTAACAAATTATATTTTCCCATACCTTGGACAGGACAGATTACAGATAGTTGGTGCAGAACTATCTGAATACGGAAGATGGAGAGATTGCAGATATTTGAATACAGAAGATGGAGAGAGTTGAAGAAATAGCCGAATACAGAAGATGGCAATCCCTAACGAGTCTGGTGAGTTCTATATATCTTATTTCAAATGGCATACTATACTATTTTTAATGTGAAATGTACTATTTTGAACAAGTTAAAAATTGACAAATTCCAAATTCCACTTTTCTAGTTGGTTTATCTTTTCCTATAAAGTTTCATTCTGACTTACTATCTTTTCCAAAATTTTGATGAACTATATTTGTTAAAATGGTTTAAAATTCTAAAAATAAGAACTTCCATATTCATGTTTTAATCAAATAAAGGAAAACTTAGATGTTCATCTTTCCATCAACCCAATGGAACTATACCTTTCAATGAAATTTGGTACAAAATTTTGACAAAAGAAATAGTAGAGTTTCTCTACTTTTCAAATTTGATTGAAATGATCATTGAATCCAACAATCTCCATGCCATGTGCGGCTGCTTATTGCTTTACAGCTAGGTACATAGAGTACATAGAGTTCGTGGATGAGTTTATTATGTATCATTAGTTAATTAGGTGCTTATTTGATTTAATAAATCAGTGTTAAATGGTTCACATATAAATGTTGGTTGATTCGTAAAATTTGAAACAATAATTGTGACAATTTAGTGACAGTTGTTTTGATGATTAACATGAACCAATAATGACTATTTAGTGATGAGTTGTTGGGGTGCTTAACATGACTTAGAGACTATTTAGTGATGAGTTGTTTGGATGATTAGCATGATTCAATGAATCTTGAATGGCTGATGTAATTAAAACTAATCACTTCATTAATTAAATATTGATCCAATTTAATAAAATTGGTTTACATGGTGAGATTCAATCCCACCATGTATCAACACCTATATATGTATAACACATATACATCTATCAATGTACAGCTATATATGTATGTATGTATGAAAAGATTAAGAAATGATTTTAGCAAATTTATTGGGATGCTTCTAGTTTTAGAATTGTCTTCAAACTTTAACTGGAATTATAGTAAAGGGCACTTTAATTTTTTCATAATATATGAAATTTTAATGTTTTGAGTTTTAGGTAACATGTTTTTTTGTTTCCTAGAGGTGTTATTTAAAAATACAAAAACTGTAAAAACTGTAATTTTTAAAATTATATTTATATACTTTGATATTGATTAATGCATATACAAATCTCACTAGTACTAATACTACCGGAATGTATAATGTACTTTACTTCTTTTTATACAACTAAATAATAGGTTAAACACAATTAATAAATTATATTTTTTAAAAGATAATGAAAAAATATTAAAATACACATTACACCTTTACTACCTTAAAAAAGGTAATTATAATATTGCCGACACCTAATTTAAAAATATCTCGGTGATAAGAGATAAAAGGAAAAAACAAATAAGTATTCAACATGAAAGCAAAGATTAGTGACCAAATTTGATTGGTTTGATTGCAAGCTTACATGCAAATCCATAACACAATTTAGTGGAATAACAATCAAAGCTCTTCATTAGAATTTCTATTTTATGACCTCATAAATGATATACATATCTAGATATATGTAACATGAATTATTTTTATAATGGTTGGAGCGAAATGGACAATTAATGGTTTTATGACTTAATAATTAGGTTAATCTACACGCGTAAGTGTAGATATCATTTTCTTATTCCTAAAAGGTATTTTTTCATTCTACTCACTCATGATCTATTATAGGTCCGAGTTATTTTTTCACTTACATAAAAATTAAAACTTGCTAAGCTCTAATCCCATAATTTTTGGGTTTGTTGCGCATTATTACATCTTTACTTTTCATAAATTAATTATTGCTCTGCCCAAACGATGGCTATGATTGTTTCCCCCCCTATAACGACACTCTTATATACAATGCACCCCTTGCTTACTGATCTTTCTTTCTCTCTTGTTGTTTTCTTGCTTGAAATCATAGTAGTGTGCGGGGCACCTTTGCGGTTCCACCTTGCACTGATGCACAACGCATGTGATCTTGCACACACAATACCAGTGATCAGAATTGAGCCCTTCCCATGCCTTCCAAATTGTTCGAAACCTTCCTAGAAGGGTAGTTCAAAATACATGTTTAAAGAAAAATGTAAGTTGATGAAATCAACTAGGATTTATGAGGGAGTAAAAATATTATAAAATTTCCAAACAGTGGTCATTTATTCAACAACGCATCAATGTCCTGACTTCAAGATCTTGTGACGCAAGTCACCTTACCAGAATACTTTCTTGCTTAACAATACAAACGACACAAACCACAATGCTTACACGAACGAGGTGTAAAGCAGGATGGCAGAAGTGGCTTTATATTACTTCTCCGAATTCTGTTACAATGCGGAATAACTCTAAACAAGTAACGAACTACAATCGGCCTCAGCCGTTACAATTTAGAAGTAACTGTGGTGTGTTCTCCCTGTGTTTCGACCTCACCCTCTCCTGGTTCGCCTCGAAACTCTGAGCCATGGCTCGATCTCAAATCTCCTCCTCAGCGGCCGGTGTGATTCTTCACAATTCCTCTCGGCTTTGCTCTCTGATGCTGCTGATCAAAGACTGAAGATCCCCTTACTGGTTTCCTCTCCTTCGTCTTCTACCCTGCTGGTGCTGTTCCCGAGATTACTGCAATCCCTGAGACACGCATCCTCTTGTCCGCCGATCCTTCCAAATCCTGCAGACCTGCAACTGTCAGCTCCCAACCGTGCTACACAGCCTCTGTCCATGACGTCACCTATCATGTCCTTCACCTACTTGCAATAACTGTATTAAATTCCTCAGGAACCTTGAATGACTACCAGGTACAGTTCCTTGACTTTCTGTCCTTCCGACCCTGCCATAGTATTCCGTCACATCTTGACCTTCTTGTTGGATTTCTTCTCACCTTCTACGGTTCGCCAGTCCTCCCCTTCCTCCACGCTTGGCTCTGCCAAACCTCTCGCGTCGTAGCTTGACCACTTGACGACTACCCGATGTCTTACTCCACCCATCGTCTATCGACCATTTCCTGTCGACTCTCCACTCCTTTCAACGTCCACTGCTCTGCTCCAGTCGGTCGCACTTTGACTGATTCTCATCGACTTGTTGACTTTAACATGTCAACCTGCTCCCCAGACCAGTGGTCATCCACACTCCTGCTGGTCGGCTCCCTTCTGTCGATCAACTTCGACTGATTTGCCTAGGCCCCGATGCTCTTGCATCAGACTCCCTAGGTGAAAAAGAATTCGACTGCCTCGTCAGTCTCCTGAACTCTTCTTTAGAGATCCATGTCGCTTCCCGCAACTCATCATCCTTCCATCGCACTAAGTATTCTTTCTTCTGTGCGCTGCACGTTCGTCCAACTATGCGTTCTTCGATTACTTCTGCGATCTCATCTTTGTGTTGATATGGGATTTGGTTTGTCGAGTCGATACCTATCGCTTCTTTGTTTCTGCTGCTTGACCCTTCTTCCAATTTGTGTAGCTTTGGAACGTTGAACGTTGCTGAAATGTTCAAGTCTTCTGGCAATTCCAACACATAAGCGTTGTCCGAAATCTTCTTCAGAATTCTGCATGGTCCTATCTTCTTCGGCTTCAGCTTGTTGTATGTACCTGTCAGCAATGTTTCCTTCTGTAGACATGCAAAGATCCAGTCCCCTTCTTGGAACAACTGTAGCCTTTTTTTCGTGTCGGCCCTCAAATTGTATGATGCGTTACTCTGTTCTATCCGTTTTCGCACATTTTCATGAACTTCATGCATATGCTCTGTGAATGATTCTGCATCGGCACTCTTCCTGGTTTCTCTTGGAAACTCGACCAAATCTACCACTCTATGTGGGATTCTCGCCTGAACAATATGAAATGGTTTCAATCCTGTCGACTGATTCACAGAATTGTTATATGCAAACTCTGCCTGTGCCAACACATTTTCCCACTGCTTGGGTCTGTCGGCTGCTAAACATCTCAGAAGGTTTCCCAAACTCCTGTTAACCACCGTGGTCTGCCCATCTATCTGTGGATGGTACGCCGAGCTAAACTGCAAATTTGTGTCCAGTTTCTTCCATAGGGTTCTCCAGAAATGCCCCATAAACTTGGTATCCCCATCAGACGTGATACTCTTTGGTAACCCATGCAATCTGACTATCTCCTTCAAGAATAGTACAACGATCCCTGTGGTGTCACTCGTCTTTTTACATGGAATGAAATGCGCCATCTTCGTAAACCTGTCGACTACAACAAATATTGAGTCGCTTCACTGCTGAGTCTTCGGAAATCCTAACACAAAATCCATTCTAAGATGCTCCCAAAGGTTATCGGGTACTGGAAATGGTTTGTACAACCCTGTGTTCCGACTCCTTCCCTTTGCCAACTAGCAAACTTGACATTGTCGAACCCACTTTTCGACATCTGTCGACATCCCTGGCGAGAAATACATTTCGTCAACCAATGCTTTGGTCTTGTCGATGCCAAAGTGCCTTGCTAACCCGCCATTATGAAATTCTCAGATTAGGTTCTCTCTTACTGATCCTCTCGGAATGCACAACTGACTTCCCCTGAACTGGTAGCCTTCTTGAATGAAGTAACCCAGATATGGAGTCCTATCGATACTCCAAGGTTCACGACAAGCCTTCCATGCTTTCACAAAATCCTTGTCGGTCTCATACTCTGTCTTTATTGACTCTATCCCTGTTTCCTGAACTGTCGTCGTGTTCAGTAGTGCAACTCTCCTACTCAAGGCGTCACCAACTTTATTCGACTTGCCTGACCTATGTCGCAACACGAATGTATACCTCTGAAGTAGTTCCACCCAATTCATGTGTTGTTGATCCAATTTCGACTGAGTGTTCAAATACCTCAGTGCTTGGTGATCTGTGTATAACAAAAATTCCTTGGGAAACAAATAATGCCTCCGCTTCTTCAGTGCTTGAATGATAGCATAAAACTCCTGGTTGTAGACAGAATACTTCTGCTTCGCCCCATTCAACTTTTCACTAAAGAATGCAATTGGTTGGCCCTCCTTGCTCAACACTGCACCAAGAATGGGCTCTCAGTGACCTTTTCCTTCAACTCGTCAAAAGCTCTTTGGACTTCGTCCGTCCACTTGAACTCACCCTTTCTCATGCATTCTGTCAATGGTGCACAAATTCGACTGAATCCCCGAATGAACTTCCGGTAGAAACTAGCAAGTCCATGGAAAGTCCTTACTCTAGTCGTAATTGTCGGTTCCGGCCAATCCACTATCGCTTTCAGCTTCTCTGGGTCCATCACCAACCCTTTACTCGAGATTACAAACCCCAAGTACACCAATTTCTTCTTCACGAAGAAACACTTTTGCAGGTTCACCATCAGCTTTTCTTCCTGCAATTTCTGCAACACCTGTCGAACGTGCTCCAAGTGCTCTGCCTTGGTTCGATTGAAAATCAAGATGTCATCTAAATAGACTACGACAAAATTTCCCAAAAACGGCTTCAGCATCTCATTCATCAACCTCATGAACGTGTTGGGTGCATTAGTTAACCCAAATGGCATGACTAACCACTCATATAACCCTTCCTTTGTCTTGAATCCTGTCTTTCATTCATCTCCTTCTCTGACCCTAATCTGTTGATAACCACTCTTCAGGTCTATCATTGTGAAGTATGTCGCTCCACTCACGCAATCCATCAAGTCATCCATTCTCAGTAATGGAAATCGATACTTGATCATGATCCTGTTGATGGCTCTGGAGTTTGTACACATCCTCCATTCTCCTCCCTTCTTCAGTGTCAATACCGTTGGCATTGCACACGGGCTCAGACTTTCTCTGATTAACCCGCTGTCCAACAACTCTTGGACCTGTCAGTTGAGTTCTTGTCCCTCTGTCGGACTCATCCTATATGGCGCTTTGTTTGGAAGACTCGATCCTGGAATCAAGTTGATCTGATGGGATATGCTCTTGGTCGGTGGCAATCCCATCGGTTTCTCATCAGCCATTATGTCACTAAACTCTTCGAGCAACTCCTCGATTTCGACCAGAATATTCTCCTCCCTGGTTGTCCTTTCGACATATGGTCCCGTTGGAATGATCGCAAAACATCCCGACTATTTTTCCTCTTCTGCAAGGAATTCTTTCACTGTGCTCATCAACACTCGCTTCTCCCAAAGATTTCTCTCACTGTGCTTACTGTCGGCTGGCTCTTCTTGCCTCGGCTTAAGAGTCCTCTTCACGCCATTCTTCCATATTGTGATTGTGTTGGCTCGACCATCATAGATCATTTTTTGATCATATTGCCATGGCCTTCCTAACAATAGATGGCATGCATCCATGGGAACTACATCGCACAGTACATTGTCCTCTAATCCTTCAACTCGAAAGTTGATTAGGCACTGTCTTGTCCCCTTGACATGGTGTCCTTTCTGCAACCACGAGATCTTGTAGGGATGTGGGTGTTCTCGACACTTGAACCTGATCTTTCCGATGACTTCCGTTGACACAAGATTCTCCGTGCTTCCACAATCAACTATGGTTTTGCAACGCCATTCACCAATCCGCACCTTCGTCTGAAAGATCGCCTTCCATTGTGCTGGCTCCATCGGGTCACGTTGATCTTCCTTGATCAAGGCTCTCTAAACCGTCATATTCTGATTCTTCTTCTTTTGACCTTGACTACTGTCGGATGCCGATTCTTCCCTCTCGTCGACTTGCTCATCCTTTCGACGCCGGGTTTTCGGCTCCTCTGTAGCATGTAGGTTCTCTGGGCATTCATATGCCTTTTGTCCCATTCCTTGACACTTTCAATAGATTATGGCTGGTCTGTTAGCACCTTTCTTATCGGATGGACCACTTCGACCATACGCACCTCGACCGCGGTTCTCATGACCATCGCGTCGGTTCTCTTGCGCTTTCTCCCGTGTCGATGTCCCTTCTGCGTGTCGACTATCTTCGACACTTTCCTTCCTGTACCCGCTACTTTGGCCTTTCCTGGAGATAGTTTTTGCACCCTGACCAGTCATCCTTCCCCTGGTCGCTACGGATTTTCTTGACAGTTTCTATTCTGCCTTCAGAGCCAACTGCTCTGAATCTCGACATGCTGAGTTCATCTTGGATAGCATATTTTAATCCGTTCACATACCTGGCGACAGCTTCTTCTCCTTCATCAGTTTGTCCTGACCGAATCGATAATCGGTAGAACTCCTCCATGTACTCCTTCACAGTCATCTCTTTCTGTCGAAAGTTTTGTAACTTCCTGAACAAGGAAATCACATAGTCATTTGGCAAGAATTTTCCCTTCAGCTTGGCAACCATTCTATCCCAAGACTTAATTTTCTCCTTGCCTTCCTTGAGTCTGTCAGCCTGTACGTTGTCCTACCACAACGAGACATGACCTTTCAACCTCAGACATGCAGTATTAACCTGTTTAGGATCCTCGATCTGCTCTATGTCGAATTATTTCTCCATCTCTCTGAACTGGTCGATCAAATCTTCTGGGTCCAAGCTTCCAGAGTACGTACGCTCGTCTATCTTCGCCCAACCTCTCATATCTGTTAGAAGGTTGATTACTTTTTCCTCTGGTTCCTCTACGGCTTCTTCCATGGCTTCCACCTCTTCGAATTCCTCGTTGCTGTGGTCTAGCGCCTCAGGAAAACAACCACGAATCTGGCTTTCTTTGATCGCGGCGACTTCATTTTTCAAAAATCGCATCGTCCTAATGCATTCGTCCAACATTTCACGATCCACCATAACGGCTGTTGCGCCACGTGCTCTTCGTCCTCGGACATTAATGCCTCTGTGATCCATTTTCAACCTCTGCTGGAACTCTCACACGTCCAATCGCAACCGGACTTTAGACAAGTCCTTCACAACTCCACCCAACCGCAGCTGGAGCTGTCCAACTCACTTGCAGGCTCAATATTATGAACGTCCCACGAACTCAAACGATTATTTTGATCTGATACAAACTGACGCAAGTCAGGTTGGAATAGTCGTCTTTCCAACCGGGCTTTCTTCGGGGCTCTGATCTATTGCGATCCGCGCTCTGATACCAACTGATGCAAGTCAGGTTGGTATAGTCATCTTTCCAACCGGGCTTTCTTCCGAGCTCTGATACCAACTGACGCAAGTCACCTTACCGGAATACTTTCTTTCTTAACAATACAAACGACACAAACCACAATGCTTACACGAACGAGATGTAAAGCAGGATGCCAGAAGTGGCTTTATATTACTTCTCTGAATTCGGTTACAATGCAGAATAATTGTAAACAAGTAACTAACTACAATTGGCCTTAGTCGTTAAACCTTAGAAGTAACTGTGGTGTGTTCTCCCTATGTGTCTACCTCACCCTCTCCTGGTTTGCCTCAGAACTCTGAGCTGTTGCTCGATCTCAACTCTCCTCCTCATCAGCCGGTGTGATTCTTCATAACTCCTCTCGGATCTGCTCTCTGATGCTGCTTATTGAAGACTGAATATCCCCTTACGGGTTTCCTCTCCTTCGCCTTCTACCCTGCTGGTGCTATTCCCGAGATTACTGCAATCCTCGAGACACGCATCCTCTTATCCGTCGATCCTTCCAAATCCTGCAGACCTGTAACTGTCAGCTCCCAATCGTGTTGCACAGCCTCTGTCCATGACGTCACCTGTCATGTCCTTCACCTACTTGCAATAATTGTATTAACTTCCTCAGCAAGCTTGAACGGCTACCAGGTACAGTTCCTTGACTTTTTGTCCTTCCAACCCTGCCACACTAGTCGATCACATCTCGACCTTCTTGTTGGCTTGCTTCTCACCTTCTTCGGTTCGCCAGTCCTCCCCTTCCTCCGCGCCTAGCTCCGCCAAATCTGTCGCGTCGTAGTTCGACCACTTGTCGTCTCCCCAACGTCTTACTCCACCCGTCGTGTATCGAGCATTTCCTGTCGACTCTCGACCCGTTTCAACGTCCGCTGCGTTGCTCCAGTCGGTCGCACTCCAACTGCTTCTTCTCGACTTGTTGACTTTGACAAGTCAACCTGCTCCCCGGACGAGTGGTGATCGGCACTCCCGCTGGTCGGCTCCCTTGTGTCGATAAACTTCGACTGATCTCCCTAGGCCCCGATGCTCCTGCATCATCTTGGTTTCTTGATGGCTATCGTGCCTTCGATATTATATGATAATGGATGTGGATCATGCGACCGATTCACAATTTATCACCAATTACTTTCCTTTTGCATCTAAAGAATAAAATCATGTGTACTCACTGTTGTTCTCATATATTCCTTGATATTATTTTCATAGCATTGAATCCAAATAGCTCTTTCCTGGAAAAGTTTATCACCATATTGACATACGCACCATTTGAAGTGTTACATGAATGCGAGATTATCAAAGAATCTTAGAAAATGTTTGGTTCTAAATCCGCGTTGGAATTCATGTATTATTGACATTGATGATCCCTCTCGATATGAAAATCGGTATCACAGTAATTTAAAAACGTGGTGTGCTCAAATTGCACATTCACTATAAGGTGGTTTCCTACGATATTATTTCCTCCACTCTTGACTTCGAAAAACACAAAATCAATTCATGGATTATGACTCAAAATTGTTATGGAATTAGAAACGTAAAAGAAATATTAGATGCAAATGTGTGACCTAGTAACGATTTCGAAGAACTGACAATCTACATGGAGAAAGATGAAGAAAATGAGGCCACCTCTCTTTATTCATGTTCAAAAATTACTTCTCTCTATAGGTATATAACGTGTTGATTCTTTGCACCGAGAGGAGTGAGGTGTTCTACAGCCCAGTATGGGGGTGATGTTGTAATGTTCGTGCCTAACGAAATAATTAAAAAATTTAATGTCACCTTATAAAATAAAAAATTATAGAAAGTATTTAAAAAAAATCCATGTTGGCTCATAAAATAAAATATTATGAAAAGTGATTTATGTTCGTCTATAAAATAAAAACTTAAAACTTAAACACAGATCTATCAATCAAGAGAAATCAAATTTCTCGAGTTTAAATTTAAAAAAAAAATACACCTCAAGAAATTGGATCCGTCTCGGTGCTTGATAGATGCGGGTTGAAGACGGATCTATGGTGGTAGTTAGTTTGATGCAATGTTAATGCACAATTTTTCTTTGTTTAGTCCAGAACTATGGTAATAAATTTGTTTGGGATAAAAAATATCTTTGAAGCTCAATGAATGTTGTTAACATGTATGTTATTGATTATTGTTAAATATGAACATGTGAAAAATGGATATTGTGAACATCACAAAGCCTAAAATCGAGATTATACTAGTGAGGTTTGCGATTTAGTTGGTTCAATATTTTGCACCATCAAATACTTATTCCTGTGTTCTCTAGAATATCCATTCCCCTTTTCCAAATTCTATGTGTCTTTATTTACCACCGTCTTCCACTTTATTCTTGTCGTTTCTAGAAAAAGTTAGATGAGTGTGATGATACTTTGTGTGTCAAATATTTGGAGAATTCCAAGTGGTTATGTTTCC
Organism: Larix kaempferi; assembly: GCA_027924585.1. NCBI lineage: Eukaryota > Viridiplantae > Streptophyta > Pinopsida > Pinales > Pinaceae > Larix > Larix kaempferi. The sequence continues at coordinate 9,798,616 of BSBM01000506.1, forward strand.
TTCTATCTTATCTTGAGGGTCCTCCAAGGATCATTAGGATATTCTATCCATCTTCTGTAAGAATACTCTTTTTTTAAATAGAGAATTGTCACTCGGAACATTGTGTTTTCTTATATACTTATAGTACTTTCGCAAATCTTTTTTTATTACAATGCAATCTAATTTTAGCATCTTGTAAATATTTACTATAGTCATACTGGAGTTCATTTTTTGAATGTTTGATGTCAAACTAGTGTAAAGGCCACACACAAGCTCATGGTAGATCTATTCGACCATGATAGTTCATAAGAAAAGATCGTGATAGTACATTTATTTTTACTATGTTCTATGTTTATAAAAATAATGTGACAATAGATCTTAATCACAAATAGAAATTATAGCCTCGTTTCAATTATGTTTGCATAATACACAAACATGCCTCCGAAATCTGTCTACCTCTCGTTCCAAATTTCTTGTTTTTTTAACATTGTATTGTAATTTACTAGGGCTACGGAAGTATAGAAATAAACTCACCTATAGTAGTTTCTTTTTTTTTCTTCCGGTTATAAATGAAATGTGTAAACATCAAGTTTTCATTTCCATACGATTTACGAATAAGTACCAAATATGAAACCAAAGTGGCATTAGTTGATTATTGAGTGAATGTCTTGCATTCATATATATATGCTAGATTATTAATCCTTCAGTGAGTACTTATAGTCTAATCTCCCAGAAATATCATGTTTATGTCATGTACTTTGAATTTTCTTATAAACTTACTATATTTCGACAAATCATTTTTTCATTCCAATGGAATCCAATTTTAGCATCTTGTTGATATATGCTAACCACACTCGAAACTGTTTCACCAATGTACGAGAAATTATGTGACACAATAGATATTATTTGCAACTGTAAATTGTATGTTCATCTCAGTTTTATACGCATAATATAGATGGATGTACCTCCTAGGAATGTCTAGGCCCATTTCTGGTTATGTTGTGGATTTATCATTTCGGTTAACATAGTACTACAACATCGTAGGGTTATACAAGTGTAGAAATACTCAGCTATTCAACTTAACTTGCAGTTGAAATGATCTAAGATTACTTGTTGACACAAAAAATTATCTAGATCTCCATTATAACAAATTTACATAAACTTGGGGTGTACATGGCTAATATAGGAGAACTGTAAGTCCATGCCAAAAGCTTGGCAAGCCAACAACAATAAATAAAATTCGAAAATTAGACAATGAATCTATGGGTCCATTCACGTTTTACTCATGCCATGCACCATTATCCACACAGTTTGCAGTCTACACGTGGAACTTTTGTAAACAATATGAGTTGAATTATATGTACTCGAATAGCAGCAGTAGTCTTACATGCTTTTATGTTTATTTTGATGCTTGCAAAGTGGAGTTGTCATGAAAGTTTTATTTTGTTTGATTGAAATGTTGAGTATTTCCTAAGTGTAAAATTAATTTGGTGAGTTATATGATTTATTATGAATATTTCCCAAGTCTAAGTCATGCAATTTCTACTTCGGATTCGCCAAGATGTTCCCAAGTTTTGAAATGGTCCTATCTTGAAAAGGGATTTTAATTAGAAGTAGAATACAACCTCCATGAATGCCATTGTTTTAGTACCTTCCTCTAAGACACCCAGTTTTAGCATTATACATTAAACTATTTTTTCATTCTATTCGGTGGCCTTCAGCTTAGACGCAATGAGTTGTCCATGATATTTGTTTGAGCAAAGTCATGCAGAACCCGCAGTTTGTCCCAACAATTATTGCATGCGTTGGAATGCATCCAGAAACGCAAGCATTTCACTTGAAAGGGCTTGAAACCCATTTGCTTCTATATTAGCTATCTAGTTTCGTTGACCTAGAAGGATAGCTAGGGCATGAATGGGTCTATTTAGTTATTTATGAAGCTTGCATATGTGTCCCTGCTATAGTAATTTCCTTAGATTATTTTTTATATTATTCTTACTAGCTCGAAACTCCAAGCATACTTTCATAGTTGTGACTTCATATAGGACCAACATTTTTGCATTGTTGGAAAGAGAAAGACGCAGAAGAATTTACTTAACTTCAAAAATTTATAAACGTAGACAGTTTGTGTTAGAAACAGTTCTCAATTATCAATCACTTTGGCATTGACTTCAAAGGGCTCTAAGTTGAGCTCTTATGCTTTCTCTATATGCATTGATTTGCATAGAATCACCTTGTGAATGAAGCTATGACAAATTTAATTGAATGCCAATTTAAAAGCGTGGATTGCTTACTGAGTCATATCTAGTAGTACCCAACAACCCTGAAAAATGCATAGATATAACTTAAAGTAAAGGGTTTAAAAATGAGTAGGTTCTTTCATTTTCTTTAGCTCCACCTTACTTTAGTTATCTATGTTGGATTATTGAGCTTTATGTGAGTACTTATAGTCTAATCTCACATAAACAACATTGTAATTTTTTATGTGTGGGGATCTAGCCATGTTCATAACTTTAATGTGAATTGTGTTTTAATAAGAATAATTTAGTGCACAATATAATCAGAAAAAATAGAAAAGTAAGTTCAAATGCATTCATGTAAACTTGTAAAATAGATTTTCTAAAATTCAAAAATAGAATTAATTTGAATTTTTGAAGTTCGCTTATATAGTAATTTGAATTTTTGAAGTTGGCTTATATAGTAATTTGAATTTTTGAAGTTCGCTTATATAGTATAATGCTGAACTCTTATAGTGACTAATTTTTTTCGAGTGTAATGCAAAAAATTTAAACTTTTACTCGAGGTGGTTATGGAAGCCTATGTAAGATCAACCCCAATTATTTAACCCCCTTGGCCAATTTAATATCTTAAATTTGGAACAAATAAACTTTTTAAAAATCAACCCGAAAGTTATTAGATAACCTTAAAGTATAATAACTTTTAAAACCTAATTTTCATTAAATCTTCAATCATAAAATTACGAATTATAATTTATTATCTAAAATTTATTTCTCTTATATTTCTTTAATTACAACAGCATATTCTCAAAACCAAAATATCTTATATTTCTTTAATCACAACAACATATTCTCAAAACCAAAATAGCATATATCACCTTCAACAATAAAAATAGATTTACATAATAATGATACCGAATCAAAATTTCACCTATCAATTATAAAAATCAATGAAGCCATTTATTGCAAAACCAAAACTAACCATATTCTCTGCATAGTAATTACATTATTTGGCCTTTTCTCATTCACGAAAAGCAATGAATGTGAAAATGCATCTGTTTACAATCGCTTCTTGCTTGAACCATTTCATAAAATAGAAGTGTGATTCCTCATCCAGGTGGTGAGCTTCTGGTTTGTCTCCCGTAAATAAATTACAAGATTGAAACAGCTACCAACCAATATCGTTTGGATGATGTATTTTATTCGATACTAAAAAGCAATCAGTAGAAATAAACTTATTCAGCAAGGAAGAATCCAATAAAAAATAATTCAAGTTCACTCATGGAATGAACAGTCTGCGGGAGCAAACCCAAGAAGAGATTGCTGCAAATCGTACTGAACAAAGAAATTTTGCTGCAGAAGATTCCCAATAATATTTGGTGCTGGGCCTGCAATGGGTTTCATCCCGAGGCATCTCACGTCATCCTCGACCTGCAGGATGTAATTCTCTGGTGGCGGACTAAACGTTTTCCCTCCCTGCAAAACAATTGAGAGTTCAGGAAATCTCAATTCACTCACACCGGAAGTGTTGAAGCAGAGATCAAATTGTTGTGTAGACAACGTTGTAGCCCTCGGATATGTAATTGCCACTTTTAGGGCCTCCACTACTATTTCATAGGCTTCCTCTGCCAAATAGGTGAGCGAAATCCGAGACTCTATTATTGTCCCTCCGTTGCCAAATTCATCCATCTCCCACGCATTGGTGGATATAGGAAGTTTCGCTCCATTTATGGTGATTTCTTCTATACCCACGTAATAGTTTGACTTTCCTACCCGCAGGATTGGGGTATATTGAATCGGCTTTCTCAATAATGAGGAGCCTGATCCTTCGATCATGTCTCCGAATACCAGAGAGCTTTTCACTGTGGTGGGCTCTAGATGGTCTCTTAAGCAGTAAGACAATTTTCCTCCGTATAAACTGGCGGTTTGTACGGCAAATGAATCGGATCCTTGACCTAATCCGAGTACGCCTAATTCGTTATCAAATCCGCATCCCATCAACACTTTATCGGCTTTGAATGGCTCCTCCGATGTGGACGTCAATGTAATTGTTTCACGAAGATAAGGACCTGTGATGAAAGAGCCGTCCAGGTAGTTTTGGGTATATTTGCAGGCCATTTTAGTCCTAATAGTGCATGATACTGCGGAAGAGAGGGCATGGCACTCTCTAGAGTAACAAGGGACGTATGATAAAGAAGAGGATTTGTCCGGATCAAAAGAGCTGCAGTTCTGGCAGGGATTGCAGTTCACCCAGATGAGATCGCTGCCGGTGTCTGGTACAGCCAGGATTTTCTGAGGAGGAGTCCCAACATAGAGCTCTACGAAATAAAGAGCGGATTCCATATTTGCACCAGAGGCTATTGGCATTTCATATGCCGTATTAGGTGCGATGTTCGAGCCCACTGGAGGTGAAGCAAGAGCCCTGCTAGCGGAATTGGAATAGAAATGATTGGAACTTATTCGGAAGGAGTCGACGCTTATGAGGGCTTCTATGGCCTGCTGCCTGTCTGGGAATTGCGTGTACAAGGGACTATGAATGGAATGGCGGTGGATCAGCTTCATTTTTATCTTGACGCTATCTCCATGTTGCAGGAGGATAAGGAGGACTAATACCAACCCTAACAAATTATATTTTCCCATACCTTGGACAGGACAGATTACAGATAGTTGGTGCAGAACTATCTGAATACGGAAGATGGAGAGATTGCAGATATTTGAATACAGAAGATGGAGAGAGTTGAAGAAATAGCCGAATACAGAAGATGGCAATCCCTAACGAGTCTGGTGAGTTCTATATATCTTATTTCAAATGGCATACTATACTATTTTTAATGTGAAATGTACTATTTTGAACAAGTTAAAAATTGACAAATTCCAAATTCCACTTTTCTAGTTGGTTTATCTTTTCCTATAAAGTTTCATTCTGACTTACTATCTTTTCCAAAATTTTGATGAACTATATTTGTTAAAATGGTTTAAAATTCTAAAAATAAGAACTTCCATATTCATGTTTTAATCAAATAAAGGAAAACTTAGATGTTCATCTTTCCATCAACCCAATGGAACTATACCTTTCAATGAAATTTGGTACAAAATTTTGACAAAAGAAATAGTAGAGTTTCTCTACTTTTCAAATTTGATTGAAATGATCATTGAATCCAACAATCTCCATGCCATGTGCGGCTGCTTATTGCTTTACAGCTAGGTACATAGAGTACATAGAGTTCGTGGATGAGTTTATTATGTATCATTAGTTAATTAGGTGCTTATTTGATTTAATAAATCAGTGTTAAATGGTTCACATATAAATGTTGGTTGATTCGTAAAATTTGAAACAATAATTGTGACAATTTAGTGACAGTTGTTTTGATGATTAACATGAACCAATAATGACTATTTAGTGATGAGTTGTTGGGGTGCTTAACATGACTTAGAGACTATTTAGTGATGAGTTGTTTGGATGATTAGCATGATTCAATGAATCTTGAATGGCTGATGTAATTAAAACTAATCACTTCATTAATTAAATATTGATCCAATTTAATAAAATTGGTTTACATGGTGAGATTCAATCCCACCATGTATCAACACCTATATATGTATAACACATATACATCTATAAATGTACAGCTATATATGTATGTATGTATGAAAAGATTAAGAAATGATTTTAGCAAATTTATTGGGATGCTTCTAGTTTTAGAATTGTCTTCAAACTTTAACTGGAATTATAGTAAAGGGCACTTTAATTTTTTCATAATATATGAAATTTTAATGTTTTGAGTTTTAGGTAACATGTTTTTTTGTTTCCTAGAGGTGTTATTTAAAAATACAAAAACTGTAAAAACTGTAATTTTTAAAATTATATTTATATACTTTGATATTGATTAATGCATATACAAATCTCACTAGTACTAATACTACCGGAATGTATAATGTACTTTACTTCTTTTTATACAACTAAATAATAGGTTAAACACAATTAATAAATTATATTTTTTAAAAGATAATGAAAAAATATTAAAATACACATTACACCTTTACTACCTTAAAAAAGGTAATTATAATATTGCCGACACCTAATTTAAAAATATCTCGGTGATAAGAGATAAAAGGAAAAAACAAATAAGTATTCAACATGAAAGCAAAGATTAGTGACCAAATTTGATTGGTTTGATTGCAAGCTTACATGCAAATCCATAACACAATTTAGTGGAATAACAATCAAAGCTCTTCATTAGAATTTCTATTTTATGACCTCATAAATGATATACATATCTAGATATATGTAACATGAATTATTTTTATAATGGTTGGAGCGAAATGGACAATTAATGGTTTTATGACTTAATAATTAGGTTAATCTACACGCGTAAGTGTAGATATCATTTTCTTATTCCTAAAAGGTATTTTTTCATTCTACTCACTCATGATCTATTATAGGTCCGAGTTATTTTTTCACTTACATAAAAATTAAAACTTGCTAAGCTCTAATCCCATAATTTTTGGGTTTGTTGCGCATTATTACATCTTTACTTTTCATAAATTAATTATTGCTCTGCCCAAACGATGGCTATGATTGTTTCCCCCCCTATAACGACACTCTTATATACAATGCACCCCTTGCTTACTGATCTTTCTTTCTCTCTTGTTGTTTTCTTGCTTGAAATCATAGTAGTGTGCGGGGCACCTTTGCGGTTCCACCTTGCACTGATGCACAACGCATGTGATCTTGCACACACAATACCAGTGATCGGAATTGAGCCCTTCCCATGCCTTCCAAATTGTTCGAAACCTTCCTAGAAGGGTAGTTCAAAATACATGTTTAAAGAAAAATGTAAGTTGATGAAATCAACTAGGATTTATGAGGGAGTACAAATATTATAAAATTTCCAAACAGTGGTCATTTATTCAACAACGCATCAATGTCCTGACTTCAAGATCTTGTGACGCAAGTCACCTTACCAGAATACTTTCTTGCTTAACAATACAAACGACACAAACCACAATGCTTACACGAACGAGGTGTAAAGCAGGATGCCAGAAGTGGCTTTATATTACTTCTCCGAATTCTGTTACAATGCGGAATAACTCTAAACAAGTAACGAACTACAATCGGCCTCAGCCGTTACAATTTAGAAGTAACTGTGGTGTGTTCTCCCTGTGTTTCGACCTCACCCTCTCCTGGTTCGCCTCGAAACTCTGAGCCATGGCTCGATCTCAAATCTCCTCCTCAGCGGCCGGTGTGATTCTTCACAATTCCTCTCGGCTTTGCTCTCTGATGCTGCTGATCAAAGACTGAAGATCCCCTTACTGGTTTCCTCTCCTTCGTCTTCTACCCTGCTGGTGCTGTTCCCGAGATTACTGCAATCCCTGAGACACGCATCCTCTTGTCCGCCGATCCTTCCAAATCCTGCAGACCTGCAACTGTCAGCTCCCAACCGTGCTACACAGCCTCTGTCCATGACGTCACCTATCATGTCCTTCACCTACTTGCAATAATTGTATTAAATTCCTCAGGAACCTTGAATGACTACCAGGTACAGTTCCTTGACTTTCTGTCCTTCCGACCCTGCCATAGTATTCCGTCACATCTTGACCTTCTTGTTGGCTTTCTTCTCACCTTCTACGGTTCGCCAGTCCTCCCCTTCCTCCACGCTTGGCTCTGCCAAACCTCTCGCGTCGTAGCTTGACCACTTGACGACTACCCGATGTCTTACTCCACCCATCGTCTATCGACCATTTCCTGTCGACTCTCCACTCCTTTCAACGTCCACTGCTCTGCTCCAGTCGGTCGCACTTTGACTGATTCTCATCGACTTGTTGACTTTAACATGTCAACCTGCTCCCCAGACCAGTGGTCATCCACACTCCTGCTGGTCGGCTCCCTTCTGTCGATCAACTTCGACTGATTTGCCTAGGCCCCGATGCTCTTGCATCAGACTCCCTAGGTGAAAAAGAATTCGACTGCCTCGTCAGTCTCCTGAACTCTTCTTTAGAGATCCATGTCGCTTCCCGCAACTCATCATCCTTCCATCGCACTAAGTATTCTTTCTTCTGTGCGCTGCACGTTCGTCCAACTATGCGTTCTTCGATTACTTCTGCGATCTCATCTTTGTGTTGATATGGGATTTGGTTTGTCGAGTCGATACCTATCGCTTCTTTGTTTCTGCTGCTTGACCCTTCTTCCAATTTGTGTAGCTTTGGAACGTTGAACGTTGCTGAAATGTTCAAGTCTTCTGGCAATTCCAACACATAAGCGTTGTCCGAAATCTTCTTCAGAATTCTGCATGGTCCTATCTTCTTCGGCTTCAGCTTGTTGTATGTACCTGTCAGCAATGTTTCCTTCTGTAGACATGCAAAGATCCAGTCCCCTTCTTGGAACAACTGTAGCCTTTTTTTCGTGTCGGCCCTCAAATTGTATGATGCGTTACTCTGTTCTATGCGTTTTCGCACATTTTCATGAACTTCATGCATATGCTCTGTGAATGATTCTGCATCGGCACTCTTCCTGGTTTCTCTTGGAAACTCGACCAAATCTACCACTCTATGTGGGATTCTCGCCTAAACAATATGAAATGGTTTCAATCCTGTCGACTGATTCACAGAATTGTTATATGCAAACTCTGCCTGTGCCAACACATTTTCCCACTGCTTGGGTCTGTCGGCTGCTAAACATCTCAGAAGGTTTCCCAAACTCCTGTTAACCACCGTGGTCTGCCCATCTATCTGTGGATGGTACGCCGAGCTAAACTGCAAATTTGTGTCCAGTTTCTTCCATAGGGTTCTCCAGAAATGCCCCATAAACTTGGTATCCCCATCAGACGTGATACTCTTTGGTAACCCATGCAATCTGACTATCTCCTTCAAGAATAGTACAACGATCCCTGTGGTGTCACTCGTCTTTTTACATGGAATGAAATGCGCCATCTTCGTAAACCTGTCGACTACAACAAATATTGAGTCGCTTCACTGCTGAGTCTTCGGAAATCCTAACACAAAATCCATTCTAAGATGCTCCCAAAGGTTATCGGGTACTGGAAATGGTTTGTACAACCCTGTGTTCCGACTCCTTCCCTTTGCCAACTAGCAAACTTGACACTGTCGAACCCACTTTTCGACATCTGTCGACATCCCTGGCGAGAAATACGTTTCGTCAACCAATGCTTTGGTCTTGTCGATGCCAAAGTGCCTTGCTAACCCGCCATTATGAAATTCTCAGATTAGGTTCTCTCTTACTGATCCTCTCGGAATGCACAACTGACTTCCCCTGAACTGGTAGCCTTCTTGAATGAAGTAACCCAGATATGGAGTCCTATCGATACTCCAAGGTTCACGACAAGCCTTCCATGCTTTCACAAAATCCTTGTCGGTCTCATACTCTGTCTTTATTGACTCTATCCCTGTTTCCTGAACTGTCGTCGTGTTCAGTAGTGCAACTCTCCTACTCAAGGCGTCGCCAACTTTATTCGACTTGCCTGACCTATGTCGCAACACGAATGTATACCTCTGAAGTAGTTCCACCCAATTCATGTGTTGTTGATCCAATTTCGACTGAGTGTTCAAATACCTCAGTGCTTGGTGATCTGTGTATAACAAAAATTCCTTGGGAAACAAATAATGCCTCCGCTTCTTCAGTGCTTGAATGATAGCATAAAACTCCTGGTTGTAGACAGAATACTTCTGCTTCGCCCCATTCAACTTTTCACTAAAGAATGCAATTGGTTGGCCCTCCTTGCTCAACACTGCACCAAGAATGGGCTCTCAGTGACCTTTTCCTTCAACTCGTCAAAAGCTCTTTGGACTTCGTCCGTCCACTTGAACTCACCCTTTCTCATGCATTCTGTCAATGGTGCACAAATTCGACTGAATCCCCGAATGAACTTCCGGTAGAAACTAGCAAGTCCATGGAAAGTCCTTACTCTAGTCGTAATTGTCGGTTCCGGCCAATCCACTATCGCTTTCAGCTTCTCTGGGTCCATCACCAACCCATTACTCGAGATTACAAACCCCAAGTACACCAATTTCTTCTTCACGAAGAAACACTTTTGCAGGTTCACCATCAGCTTTTCTTCCTGCAATTTCTGCAACACCTGTCGAACGTGCTCCAAGTGCTCTGCCTTGGTTCGATTGAAAATCAAGATGTCATCTAAATAGACTACGACAAAATTTCCCAAAAACGGCTTCAGCATCTCATTCATCAACCTCATGAACGTGTTGGGTGCATTAGTCAACCCAAATGGCATGACTAACCACTCATATAACCCTTCCTTTGTCTTGAATCCTGTCTTTCATTCATCTCCTTCTCTGACCCTAATCTGTTGATAACCACTCTTCAGGTCTATCATTGTGAAGTATGTCGCTCCACTCACGCAATCCATCAAGTCATCCATTCTCAGTAATGGAAATCGATACTTGATCGTGATCCTGTTGATGGCTCTGGAGTTTGTACACATCCTCCATTCTCCTCCCTTCTTCAGTGTCAATACCGTTGGCATTGCACACGGGCTCAGACTTTCTCTGATTAACCCGCTGTCCAACAACTCTTGGACCTGTCAGTTGAGTTCTTGTCCCTCTGTCGGACTCATCCTATATGGCGCTTTGTTTGGAAGACTCGATCCTGGAATCAAGTTGATCTGATGGGATATGCTCTTGGTCGGTGGCAATCCCATCGGTTTCTCATCAGCCATTATGTCACTAAACTCTTCGAGCAACTCCTCGATTTCGACCAGAATATTCTCCTCCCTGGTTGTCCTTTCGACATATGGTCCCGTTGGAATGATCGCAAAACATCCCGACTATTTTTCCTCTTCTGCAAGGAATTCTTTCACTGTGCTCATCAACACTCGCTTCTCCCAAAGATTTCTCTCACTGTGCTTACTGTCGGCTGGCTCTTCTTGCCTCGGCTTAAGAGTCCTCTTCACGCCATTCTTCCATATTGTGATTGTGTTGGCTCGACCATCATAGATCATTTTTTGATCATATTGCCATGGCCTTCCTAACAATAGATGGCATGCATCCATGGGAACTACATCGCACAGTACATTGTCCTCTAATCCTTCAACTCGAAAGTTGATTAGGCACTGTCTTGTCCCCTTGACATGGTGTCCTTTCTCCAACCACGAGATCTTGTAGGGATGTGGGTGTTCTCGACACTTGAACCTGATCTTTCCGATGACTTCCGTTGACACAAGATTCTCCGTGCTTCCACAATCAACTATGGTTTTGCAACGCCATTCACCAATCCGCACCTTCGTCTGAAAGATCGCCTTCCATTGTGCTGGCTCCATCGGGTCACGTTGATCTTCCTTGATCAAGGCTCTCTAAACCGTCATATTCTGATTCTTCTTCTTTTGACCTTGACTGCTGTCGGATGCCGATTCTTCCCTCTCGTCGACTTGCTCATCCTTTCGACGCCGGGTTTTCGGCTCCTCTGCAGCATGTAGGTTCTCTGGGCATTCATATGCCTTTTGTCCCATTCCTCGACACTTTCAATAGATTATGGCTGGTCTGTTAGCACCTTTCTTATCGGATGGACCACTTCGACCATACGCACCTCGACCGCGGTTCTCATGACCATCGCGTCGGTTCTCTTGCGCTTTCTCCCGTGTCGATGTCCCTTCTGCGTGTCGACTATCTTCGACACTTTCCTTCCTGTACCCGCTACTTTGGCCTTTCCTGGAGATAGTTTTTGCACCCCGACCAGTCATCCTTCCCCTGGTCGCTACGGATTTTCTTGACAGTTTCTATTCTGCCTTCAGAGCCAACTGCTCTGAATCTCGACATGCTGAGTTCATCTTGGATAGCATATTTTAATCCGTTCACATACCTGGCGACAGCTTCTTCTCCTTCATCAGTTTGTCCTGACCGAATCGATAATCGGTAGAACTCCTCCATGTACTCCTTCACAGTCATCTCTTTCTGTCGAAAGTTTTGTAACTTCCTGAACAAGGAAATCACATAGTCATTTGGCAAGAATTTTCCCTTCAGCTTGGCAACCATTCTATCCCAAGACTTAATTTTCTCCTTGCCTTCCTTGAGTCTGTCAGCCTGTACGTTGTCCTACCACAACGAGACATGACCTTTCAACCTCAGACATGCAGTATTAACCTGTTTAGGATCCTCGATCTGCTCTATGTCGAATTATTTCTCCATCTCTCTGAACTGGTCGATCAAATCTTCTGGGTCCAAGCTTCCAGAGTACGTACGCTCGTCTATCTTCGCCCAACCTCTCATATCTGTTAGAAGGTTGATTACTTTTTCCTCTGGTTCCTCTACGGCTTCTTCCATGGCTTCCACCTCTTCGAATTCCTCGTTGCTGTGGTCTAGCGCCTCAGGAAAACAACCACGAATCTGGCTTTCTTTGATCGCGGCGACTTCATTTTTCAAAAATCGCATCGTCCTAATGCATTCGTCCAACATTTCACGATCCACCATAACGGCTGTTGCGCCACGTGCTCTTCGTCCTCGGACATTAATGCCTCTGTGATCCATTTTCAACCTCTGCTGGAACTCTCACACATCCAATCGCAACCGGACTTTAGACAAGTCCTTCACAACTCCACCCAACCGCAGCTGGAGCTGTCCAACTCACTTGCAGGCTCAATATAATGAACGTCCCACGAACTCAAACGATTATTTTGATCTGATACAAACTGACACAAGTCAGGTTGGAATAGTCGTCTTTCCAACCGGGCTTTCTTCGGGGCTCTGATCTATTGCGATCCGCGCTCTGATACCAACTGATGCAAGTCAGGTTGGTATAGTCATCTTTCCAACCGGGCTTTCTTCCGAGCTCTGATACCAACTGACGCAAGTCACCTTACCGGAATACTTTCTTTCTTAACAATACAAACGACACAAACCACAATGCTTACACGAACGAGATGTAAAGCAGGATGCCAGAAGTGGCTTTATATTACTTCTCTGAATTCGGTTACAATGCAGAATAATTGTAAACAAGTAACTAACTACAATTGGCCTTAGTCGTTAAACCTTAGAAGTAACTGTGGTGTGTTCTCCCTATGTGTCTACCTCACCCTCTCCTGGTTTGCCTCAGAACTCTGAGCTGTTGCTCGATCTCAACTCTCCTCCTCATCAGCCGGTGTGATTCTTCATAACTCCTCTCGGATCTGCTCTCTGATGCTGCTTATTGAAGACTGAATATCCCCTTACGGGTTTCCTCTCCTTCGCCTTCTACCCTGCTGGTGCTATTCCCGAGATTACTGCAATCCTCGAGACACGCATCCTCTTATCCGTCGATCCTTCCAAATACTGCAGACCTGTAACTGTCAGCTCCCAATCGTGTTGCACAGCCTCTGTCCATGACGTCACCTGTCATGTCCTTCACCTACTTGCAATAATTGTATTAACTTCCTCAGCAAGCTTGAACGGCTACCAGGTACAGTTCCTTGACTTTTTGTCCTTCCAACCCTGCCACACTAGTCGATCACATCTCGACCTTCTTGTTGGCTTGCTTCTCACCTTCTTCGGTTCGCCAGTCCTCCCCTTCCTCCGCGCCTGGCTCCGCCAAATCTGTCGCGTCGTAGTTCGACCACTTGTCGTCTCCCCAACGTCTTACTCCACCCGTCGTGTATCGAGCATTTCCTGTCGACTGTCGACCCGTTTCAACGTCCGCTGCGTTGCTCCAGTCGGTCGCACTCCAACTGCTTCTTCTCGACTTGTTGACTTTGACAAGTCAACCTGCTCCCCGGACGAGTGGTGATCGGCACTCCCGCTGGTCGGCTCCCTTGTGTCGATAAACTTCGACTGATCTCCCTAGGCCCCGATGCTCCTGCATCATCTTGGTTTCTTGATGGCTATCGTGCCTTCTATATTATATGATAATGGATGTGGATCATGCGACCGATTCACAATTTATCACCCATTACTTTCCTTTTGCATCTAAAGAATAAAATCATGTGTACTCACTGTTGTTCTCATATATTCCTTGATATTATTTTCATAGCATTGAATCCAAATAGCTCTTTCCTGGAAAAGTTTATCACCATATTGACATACACACCATTTGAAGTGTTACATGAATGCGAGATTATCAAAGAATCTTAGAAAATGTTTGGTTCTAAATCCGCGTTGGAATTCATGTATTATTGACATTGATGATCCCTCTCGATATGAAAATCGGTATCACAGTAATTTAAAAACGTGGTGTGCTCACATTGCACATTCACTATAAGGTGGTTTCCTACGATATTATTTCCTCCACTCTTGACTTCGAAAAACACAAAATCAATTCATGGATTATGACTCAAAATTGTTATGGAATTAGAAACGTAAAAGAAAGATTAGATGCAAATGTGTGACCTAGTAACGATTTCGAAGAACTGACAATCTACATGGAGAAAGATGAAGAAAATGAGGCCACCTCTCTTTATTCATGTTCAAAAATTACTTCTCTCTATAGGTATATAACGTGTTGATTCTTTGCACCGAGAGGAGTGAGGTGTTCTACAGCCCAGTATGGGGGTGATGTTGTAATGTTCGTGCCTAACGAAATAATTAAAAAATTTAATGTCACCTTATAAAATAAAAAATTATAGAAAGTATTTAAAAAAAATCCATGTTGGCTCATAAAATAAAATATTATGAAAAGTGATTTATGTTCGTCTATAAAATAAAAACTTAAAACTTAAACACAGATCTATCAATCAAGAGAAATCAAATTTCTCGAGTTTAAATTTAAAAAAAAAATACACCTCAAGAAATTGGATCCGTCTCGGTGCTTGATAGATGCGGGTTGAAGACGGATCTATGGTGGTAGTTAGTTTGATGCAATGTTAATGCACAATTTTTCTTTGTTTAGTCCAGAACTATGGTAATAAATTTGTTTGGGATAAAAAATCTCTTTGAAGCTCAATGAATGTTGTTAACATGTATGTTATTGATTATTGTTAAATATGAACATGTGAAAAATGGATATTGTGAACATCACAAAGCCTAAAATCGAGATTATACTAGTGAGGTTTGCGATTTAGTTGGTTCAATATTTTGCACCATCAAATACTTATTCCTGTGTTCTCTAGAATATCCATTCCCCTTTTCCAAATTCTATGTGTCTTTATCTACCACCGTCTTCCACTTTATTCTTGTCGTTTCTAGAAAAAGTTAGATGAGTGTGATGATACTTTGTGTGTCAAATATTTGGAGAATTCCAAGTGGTTATGTTTCCTTCTATCTTATCTTGAGGGTCCTCCAAGGATCATTAGGATATTCTATCCATCTTCTGTAAGAATACTCTTTTTTTAAATAGAGAATTGTCACTCGGAACATTGTGTTTTCTTATATACTTATAGTACTTTCGCAAATCTTTTTTTATTACAATGCAATCTAATTTTAGCATCTTGTAAATATTTACTATAGTCATACTGGAGTTCATTTTTTGAATGTTTGATGTCAAACTAGTGTAAAGGCCACACACAAGCTCATGGTAGATCTATTCGACCATGATAGTTCATAAGAAAAGATCGTGATAGTACATTTATTTTTACTATGTTCTATGTTTATAAAAATAATGTGACAATAGATCTTAATCACAAATAGAAATTATAGCCTCGTTTCAATTATGTTTGCATAATACACAAACATGCCTCCTAAATCTGTCTACCTCTCGTTCCAAATTTCTTGTTTTTTTAACATTGTATTGTAATTTACTAGGGCTACGGAAGTATAGAAATAAACTCACCTATAGTAGTTTCTTTTTTTTTCTTCCGGTTATAAATGAAATGTGTAAACATCAAGTTTTCATTTCCATACGATTTACGAATAAGTACCAAATATGAAACCAAAGTGGCATTAGTTGATTATTGAGTGAATGTCTTACATTCATATATATATGCTAGATTATCAATCCTTCAGTGAGTACTTATAGTCTAATCTCCCAGAAATATCATGTTTATGTCATGTACTTTGAATTTTCTTATAAACTTACTATATTTCGACAAATCATTTTTTCATTCCAATGGAATCCAATTTTAGCATCTTGTTGATATATGCTAACCACACTCGAAACTGTTTCACCAATGTACGAGAAATTACGTGACACAATAGATATTATTTGCAACTGTAAATTGTATGTTCATCTCAGTTTTATACGCATAATATAGATGGATGTACCTCCTAGGAATGTCTAGGCCCATTTCTGGTTATGTTGTGGATTTATCATTTCGGTTAACATAGTACTACAACATCGTAGGGTTATACAAGTGTAGAAATACTCAGCTATTCAACTTAACTTGCAGTTGAAATGATCTAAGATTACTTGTTGACACAAAAAATTATCTAGATCTCCATTATAACAAATTTACATAAACTTGGGGTGTACATGGCTAATATAGGAGAACTGTAAGTCCATGCCAAAAGCTTGGCAAGCCAACAACAATAAATAAAATTCGAAAATTAGACAATGAATCTATGGGTCCATTCACGTTTTACTCATGCCATGCACCATTATCCACACAGTTTGCAGTCTACACGTGGAACTTTTGTAAACAATATGAGTTGAATTATATGTACTCGAATAGCAGCAGTAGTCTTACATGCTTTTATGTTTATTTTGATGCTTGCAAAGTGGAGTTGTCATGAAAGTTTTATTTTGTTTGATTGAAATGTTGAGTATTTCCTAAGTGTAAAATTAATTTGGTGAGTTATATGATTTATTATGAATATTTCCCAAGTCTAAGTCATGCAATTTCTACTTCGGATTCGCCAAGATGTTCCCAAGTTTTGAAATGGTCCTATCTTGAAAAGGGATTTTAATTAGAAGTAGAATACAACCTCCATGAATGCCATTGTTTTAGTACCTTCCTCTAAGACACCCAGTTTTAGCATTATACATTAAACTATTTTTTCATTCTATTCGGTGGCCTTCAGCTTAGACGCAATGAGTTGTCCATGATATTTGTTTGAGCAAAGTCATGCAGAACCCGCAGTTTGTCCCAACAATTATTGCATGCGTTGGAATGCATCCAGAAACGCAAGCATTTCACTTGAAAGGGCTTGAAACCCATTTGCTTCTATATTAGCTATCTAGTTTCGTTGACCTAGAAGGATAGCTAGGGCATGAATGGGTCTATTTAGTTATTTATGAAGCTTGCATATGTGTCCCTGCTATAGTAATTTCCTTAGATTATTTTTTATATTATTCTTACTAGCTCGAAACTCCAAGCATACTTTCATAGTTGTGACTTCATATAGGACCAACATTTTTGCATTGTTGGAAAGAGAAAGACGCAGAAGAATTTACTTAACTTCAAAAATTTATAAACGTAGACAGTTTGTGTTAGAAACAGTTCTCAATTATCAATCACTTTGGCATTGAATTCAAAGGGCTCTAAGTTGAGCTCTTATGCTTTCTCTATATGCATTGATTTGCATAGAATCACCTTGTGAATGAAGCTATGACAAATTTAATTGAATGCCAATTTAAAAGCGTGGATTGCTTACTGAGTCATATCTAGTAGTACCCAACAACCCTGAAAAATGCATAGATATAACTTAAAGTAAAGGGTTTAAAAATGAGTAGGTTCTTTCATTTTCTTTAGCTCCACCTTACTTTCGTTATCTATGTTGGATTATTGAGCTTTATGTGAGTACTTATAGTCTAATCTCACATAAACAACATTGTAATTTTTTATGTGTGGGGATCTAGCCATGTTCATAACTTTAATGTGAATTGTGTTTTAATAAGAATAATTTAGTGCACAATATAATCAGAAAAAATAGAAAAGTAAGTTCAAATGCATTCATGTAAACTTGTAAAATAGATTTTCTAAAATTCAAAAATAGAATTAATTTGAATTTTTGAAGTTCGCTTATATAGTAATTTGAATTTTTGAAGTTGGCTTATATAGTAATTTGAATTTTTGAAGTTCGCTTATATAGTATAATGCTGAACTCTTATAGTGACTAATTTTTTTCGAGTGTAATGCAAAAAATTTAAACTTTTACTCGAGGTGGTTATGGAAGCCTATGTAAGATCAACCCCAATTATTTAACCCCCTTGGCCAATTTAATATCTTAAATTTGGAACAAATAAACTTTTTAAAAATCAACCCGAAAGTTATTAGATAACCTTAAAGTATAATAACTTTTAAAACCTAATTTTCATTAAATCTTCAATCATAAAATTACGAATTATAATTTATTATCTAAAATTTATTTCTCTTATATTTCTTTAATTACAACAGCATATTCTCAAAACCAAAATATCTTATATTTCTTTAATCACAACAACATATTCTCAAAACCAAAATAGCATATATCACCTTCAACAATAAAAATAGATTTACATAATAATGATACCGAATCAAAATTTCACCTATCAATTATAAAAATCAATGAAGCCATTTATTGCAAAACCAAAACTAACCATATTCTCTGCATAGTAATTACATTATTTGGCCTTTTCTCATTCACGAAAAGCAATGAATGTGAAAATGCATCTGTTTACAATCGCTTCTTGCTTGAACCATTTCATAAAATAGAAGTGTGATTCCTCATCCAGGTGGTGAGCTTCTGGTTTGTCTCCCGTAAATAAATTACAAGATTGAAACAGCTACCAACCAATATCGTTTGGATGATGTATTTTATTCGATACTAAAAAGCAATCAGTAGAAATAAACTTATTCAGCAAGGAAGAATCCAATAAAAAATAATTCAAGTTCACTCATGGAATGAACAGTCTGCGGGAGCAAACCCAAGAAGAGATTGCTGCAAATCGTACTGAACAAAGAAATTTTGCTGCAGAAGATTCCCAATAATATTTGGTGCTGGGCCTGCAATGGGTTTCATCCCGAGGCATCTCACGTCATCCTCGACCTGCAGGATGTAATTCTCTGGTGGCGGACTAAACGTTTTCCCTCCCTGCAAAACAATTGAGAGTTCAGGAAATCTCAATTCACTCACACCGGAAGTGTTGAAGCAGAGATCAAATTGTTGTGTAGACAACGTTGTAGCCCTCGGATATGTAATTGCCACTTTTAGGGCCTCCACTACTATTTCATAGGCTTCCTCTGCCAAATAGGTGAGCGAAATCCGAGACTCTATTATTGTCCCTCCGTTGCCAAATTCATCCATCTCCCACGCATTGGTGGATATAGGAAGTTTCGCTCCATTTATGGTGATTTCTTCTATACCCACGTAATAGTTTGACTTTCCTACCCGCAGGATTGGGGTATATTGAATCGGCTTTCTCAATAATGAGGAGCCTGATCCTTCGATCATGTCTCCGAATACCAGAGAGCTTTTCACTGTGGTGGGCTCTAGATGGTCTCTTAAGCAGTAAGACAATTTTCCTCCGTATAAACTGGCGGTTTGTACGGCAAATGAATCGGATCCTTGACCTAATCCGAGTACGCCTAATTCGTTATCAAATCCGCATCCCATCAACACTTTATCGGCTTTGAATGGCTCCTCCGATGTGGACGTCAATGTAATTGTTTCACGAAGATAAGGACCTGTGATGAAAGAGCCGTCCAGGTAGTTTTGGGTATATTTGCAGGCCATTTTAGGCCTAATAGTGCATGATACTGCGGAAGAGAGGGCATGGCACTCTCTAGAGTAACAAGGGACGTATGATAAAGAAGAGGATTTGTCCGGATCAAAAGAGCTGCAGTTCTGGCAGGGATTGCAGTTCACCCAGATGAGATCGCTGCCGGTGTCTGGTACAGCCAGGATTTTCTGAGGAGGAGTCCCAACATAGAGCTCTACGAAATAAAGAGCGGATTCCATATTTGCACCAGAGGCTATTGGCATTTCATATGCCGTATTAGGTGCGATGTTCGAGCCCACTGGAGGTGAAGCAAGAGCCCTGCTAGCGGAATTGGAATAGAAATGATTGGAACTTATTCGGAAGGAGTCGACGCTTATGAGGGCTTCTATGGCCTGCTGCCTGTCTGGGAATTGCGTGTACAAGGGACTATGAATGGAATGGCGGTGGATCAGCTTCATTTTTATCTTGACGCTATCTCCATGTTGCAGGAGGATAAGGAGGACTAATACCAACCCTAACAAATTATATTTTCCCATACCTTGGACAGGACAGATTACAGATAGTTGGTGCAGAACTATCTGAATACGGAAGATGGAGAGATTGCAGATATTTGAATACAGAAGATGGAGAGAGTTGAAGAAATAGCCGAATACAGAAGATGGCAATCCCTAACGAGTCTGGTGAGTTCTATATATCTTATTTCAAATGGCATACTATACTATTTTTAATGTGAAATGTACTATTTTGAACAAGTTAAAAATTGACAAATTCCAAATTCCACTTTTCTAGTTGGTTTATCTTTTCCTATAAAGTTTCATTCTGACTTACTATCTTTTCCAAAATTTTGATGAACTATATTTGTTAAAATGGTTTAAAATTCTAAAAATAAGAACTTCCATATTCATGTTTTAATCAAATAAAGGAAAACTTAGATGTTCATCTTTCCATCAACCCAATGGAACTATACCTTTCAATGAAATTTGGTACAAAATTTTGACAAAAGAAATAGTAGAGTTTCTCTACTTTTCAAATTTGATTGAAATGATCATTGAATCCAACAATCTCCATGCCATGTGCGGCTGCTTATTGCTTTACAGCTAGGTACATAGAGTACATAGAGTTCGTGGATGAGTTTATTATGTATCATTAGTTAATTAGGTGCTTATTTGATTTAATAAATCAGTGTTAAATGGTTCACATATAAATGTTGGTTGATTCGTAAAATTTGAAACAATAATTGTGACAATTTAGTGACAGTTGTTTTGATGATTAACATGAACCAATAATGACTATTTAGTGATGAGTTGTTGGGGTGCTTAACATGACTTAGAGACTATTTAGTGATGAGTTGTTTGGATGATTAGCATGATTCAATGAATCTTGAATGGCTGATGTAATTAAAACTAATCACTTCATTAATTAAATATTGATCCAATTTAATAAAATTGGTTTACATGGTGAGATTCAATCCCACCATGTATCAACACCTATATATGTATAACACATATACATCTATAAATGTACAGCTATATATGTATGTATGTATGAAAAGATTAAGAAATGATTTTAGCAAATTTATTGGGATGCTTCTAGTTTTAGAATTGTCTTCAAACTTTAACTGGAATTATAGTAAAGGGCACTTTAATTTTTTCATAATATATGAAATTTTAATGTTTTGAGTTTTAGGTAACATGTTTTTTTGTTTCCTAGAGGTGTTATTTAAAAATACAAAAACTGTAAAAACTGTAATTTTTAAAATTATATTTATATACTTTGATATTGATTAATGCATATACAAATCTCACTAGTACTAATACTACCGGAATGTATAATGTACTTTACTTCTTTTTATACAACTAAATAATAGGTTAAACACAATTAATAAATTATATTTTTTAAAAGATAATGAAAAAATATTAAAATACACATTACACCTTTACTACCTTAAAAAAGGTAATTATAATATTGCCGACACCTAATTTAAAAATATCTCGGTGATAAGAGATAAAAGGAAAAAACAAATAAGTATTCAACATGAAAGCAAAGATTAGTGACCAAATTTGATTGGTTTGATTGCAAGCTTACATGCAAATCCATAACACAATTTAGTGGAATAACAATCAAAGCTCTTCATTAGAATTTCTATTTTATGACCTCATAAATGATATACATATCTAGATATATGTAACATGAATTATTTTTATAATGGTTGGAGCGAAATGGACAATTAATGGTTTTATGACTTAATAATTAGGTTAATCTACACGCGTAAGTGTAGATATCATTTTCTTATTCCTAAAAGGTATTTTTTCATTCTACTCACTCATGATCTATTATAGGTCCGAGTTATTTTTTCACTTACATAAAAATTAAAACTTGCTAAGCTCTAATCCCATAATTTTTGGGTTTGTTGCGCATTATTACATCTTTACTTTTCATAAATTAATTATTGCTCTGCCCAAACGATGGCTATGATTGTTTCCCCCCCTATAACGACACTCTTATATACAATGCACCCCTTGCTTACTGATCTTTCTTTCTCTCTTGTTGTTTTCTTGCTTGAAATCATAGTAGTGTGCGGGGCACCTTTGCGGTTCCACCTTGCACTGATGCACAACGCATGTGATCTTGCACACACAATACCAGTGATCGGAATTGAGCCCTTCCCATGCCTTCCAAATTGTTCGAAACCTTCCTAGAAGGGTAGTTCAAAATACATGTTTAAAGAAAAATGTAAGTTGATGAAATCAACTAGGATTTATGAGGGAGTACAAATATTATAAAATTTCCAAACAGTGGTCATTTATTCAACAACGCATCAATGTCCTGACTTCAAGATCTTGTGACGCAAGTCACCTTACCAGAATACTTTCTTGCTTAACAATACAAACGACACAAACCACAATGCTTACACGAACGAGGTGTAAAGCAGGATGCCAGAAGTGGCTTTATATTACTTCTCCGAATTCTGTTACAATGCGGAATAACTCTAAACAAGTAACGAACTACAATCGGCCTCAGCCGTTACAATTTAGAAGTAACTGTGGTGTGTTCTCCCTGTGTTTCGACCTCACCCTCTCCTGGTTCGCCTCGAAACTCTGAGCCATGGCTCGATCTCAAATCTCCTCCTCAGCGGCCGGTGTGATTCTTCACAATTCCTCTCGGCTTTGCTCTCTGATGCTGCTGATCAAAGACTGAAGATCCCCTTACTGGTTTCCTCTCCTTCGTCTTCTACCCTGCTGGTGCTGTTCCCGAGATTACTGCAATCCCTGAGACACGCATCCTCTTGTCCGCCGATCCTTCCAAATCCTGCAGACCTGCAACTGTCAGCTCCCAACCGTGCTACACAGCCTCTGTCCATGACGTCACCTATCATGTCCTTCACCTACTTGCAATAATTGTATTAAATTCCTCAGGAACCTTGAATGACTACCAGGTACAGTTCCTTGACTTTCTGTCCTTCCGACCCTGCCATAGTATTCCGTCACATCTTGACCTTCTTGTTGGCTTTCTTCTCACCTTCTACGGTTCGCCAGTCCTCCCCTTCCTCCACGCTTGGCTCTGCCAAACCTCTCGCGTCGTAGCTTGACCACTTGACGACTACCCGATGTCTTACTCCACCCATCGTCTATCGACCATTTCCTGTCGACTCTCCACTCCTTTCAACGTCCACTGCTCTGCTCCAGTCGGTCGCACTTTGACTGATTCTCATCGACTTGTTGACTTTAACATGTCAACCTGCTCCCCAGACCAGTGGTCATCCACACTCCTGCTGGTCGGCTCCCTTCTGTCGATCAACTTCGACTGATTTGCCTAGGCCCCGATGCTCTTGCATCAGACTCCCTAGGTGAAAAAGAATTCGACTGCCTCGTCAGTCTCCTGAACTCTTCTTTAGAGATCCATGTCGCTTCCCGCAACTCATCATCCTTCCATCGCACTAAGTATTCTTTCTTCTGTGCGCTGCACGTTCGTCCAACTATGCGTTCTTCGATTACTTCTGCGATCTCATCTTTGTGTTGATATGGGATTTGGTTTGTCGAGTCGATACCTATCGCTTCTTTGTTTCTGCTGCTTGACCCTTCTTCCAATTTGTGTAGCTTTGGAACGTTGAACGTTGCTGAAATGTTCAAGTCTTCTGGCAATTCCAACACATAAGCGTTGTCCGAAATCTTCTTCAGAATTCTGCATGGTCCTATCTTCTTCGGCTTCAGCTTGTTGTATGTACCTGTCAGCAATGTTTCCTTCTGTAGACATGCAAAGATCCAGTCCCCTTCTTGGAACAACTGTAGCCTTTTTTTCGTGTCGGCCCTCAAATTGTATGATGCGTTACTCTGTTCTATGCGTTTTCGCACATTTTCATGAACTTCATGCATATGCTCTGTGAATGATTCTGCATCGGCACTCTTCCTGGTTTCTCTTGGAAACTCGACCAAATCTACCACTCTATGTGGGATTCTCGCCTAAACAATATGAAATGGTTTCAATCCTGTCGACTGATTCACAGAATTGTTATATGCAAACTCTGCCTGTGCCAACACATTTTCCCACTGCTTGGGTCTGTCGGCTGCTAAACATCTCAGAAGGTTTCCCAAACTCCTGTTAACCACCGTGGTCTGCCCATCTATCTGTGGATGGTACGCCGAGCTAAACTGCAAATTTGTGTCCAGTTTCTTCCATAGGGTTCTCCAGAAATGCCCCATAAACTTGGTATCCCCATCAGACGTGATACTCTTTGGTAACCCATGCAATCTGACTATCTCCTTCAAGAATAGTACAACGATCCCTGTGGTGTCACTCGTCTTTTTACATGGAATGAAATGCGCCATCTTCGTAAACCTGTCGACTACAACAAATATTGAGTCGCTTCACTGCTGAGTCTTCGGAAATCCTAACACAAAATCCATTCTAAGATGCTCCCAAAGGTTATCGGGTACTGGAAATGGTTTGTACAACCCTGTGTTCCGACTCCTTCCCTTTGCCAACTAGCAAACTTGACACTGTCGAACCCACTTTTCGACATCTGTCGACATCCCTGGCGAGAAATACGTTTCGTCAACCAATGCTTTGGTCTTGTCGATGCCAAAGTGCCTTGCTAACCCGCCATTATGAAATTCTCAGATTAGGTTCTCTCTTACTGATCCTCTCGGAATGCACAACTGACTTCCCCTGAACTGGTAGCCTTCTTGAATGAAGTAACCCAGATATGGAGTCCTATCGATACTCCAAGGTTCACGACAAGCCTTCCATGCTTTCACAAAATCCTTGTCGGTCTCATACTCTGTCTTTATTGACTCTATCCCTGTTTCCTGAACTGTCGTCGTGTTCAGTAGTGCAACTCTCCTACTCAAGGCGTCGCCAACTTTATTCGACTTGCCTGACCTATGTCGCAACACGAATGTATACCTCTGAAGTAGTTCCACCCAATTCATGTGTTGTTGATCCAATTTCGACTGAGTGTTCAAATACCTCAGTGCATGGTGATCTGTGTATAACAAAAATTCCTTGGGAAACAAATAATGCCTCCGCTTCTTCAGTGCTTGAATGATAGCATAAAACTCCTGGTTGTAGACAGAATACTTCTGCTTCGCCCCATTCAACTTTTCACTAAAGAATGCAATTGGTTGGCCCTCCTTGCTCAACACTGCACCAAGAATGGGCTCTCAGTGACCTTTTCCTTCAACTCGTCAAAAGCTCTTTGGACTTCGTCCGTCCACTTGAACTCACCCTTTCTCATGCATTCTGTCAATGGTGCACAAATTCGACTGAATCCCCGAATGAACTTCCGGTAGAAACTAGCAAGTCCATGGAAAGTCCTTACTCTAGTCGTAATTGTCGGTTCCGGCCAATCCACTATCGCTTTCAGCTTCTCTGGGTCCATCACCAACCCATTACTCGAGATTACAAACCCCAAGTACACCAATTTCTTCTTCACGAAGAAACACTTTTGCAGGTTCACCATCAGCTTTTCTTCCTGCAATTTCTGCAACACCTGTCGAACGTGCTCCAAGTGCTCTGCCTTGGTTCGATTGAAAATCAAGATGTCATCTAAATAGACTACGACAAAATTTCCCAAAAACGGCTTCAGCATCTCATTCATCAACCTCATGAACGTGTTGGGTGCATTAGTCAACCCAAATGGCATGACTAACCACTCATATAACCCTTCCTTTGTCTTGAATCCTGTCTTTCATTCATCTCCTTCTCTGACCCTAATCTGTTGATAACCACTCTTCAGGTCTATCATTGTGAAGTATGTCGCTCCACTCACGCAATCCATCAAGTCATCCATTCTCAGTAATGGAAATCGATACTTGATCGTGATCCTGTTGATGGCTCTGGAGTTTGTACACATCCTCCATTCTCCTCCCTTCTTCAGTGTCAATACCGTTGGCATTGCACACGGGCTCAGACTTTCTCTGATTAACCCGCTGTCCAACAACTCTTGGACCTGTCAGTTGAGTTCTTGTCCCTCTGTCGGACTCATCCTATATGGCGCTTTGTTTGGAAGACTCGATCCTGGAATCAAGTTGATCTGATGGGATATGCTCTTGGTCGGTGGCAATCCCATCGGTTTCTCATCAGCCATTATGTCACTAAACTCTTCGAGCAACTCCTCGATTTCGACCAGAATATTCTCCTCCCTGGTTGTCCTTTCGACATATGGTCCCGTTGGAATGATCGCAAAACATCCCGACTATTTTTCCTCTTCTGCAAGGAATTCTTTCACTGTGCTCATCAACACTCGCTTCTCCCAAAGATTTCTCTCACTGTGCTTACTGTCGGCTGGCTCTTCTTGCCTCGGCTTAAGAGTCCTCTTCACGCCATTCTTCCATATTGTGATTGTGTTGGCTCGACCATCATAGATCATTTTTTGATCATATTGCCATGGCCTTCCTAACAATAGATGGCATGCATCCATGGGAACTACATCGCACAGTACATTGTCCTCTAATCCTTCAACTCGAAAGTTGATTAGGCACTGTCTTGTCCCCTTGACATGGTGTCCTTTCTCCAACCACGAGATCTTGTAGGGATGTGGGTGTTCTCGACACTTGAACCTGATCTTTCCGATGACTTCCGTTGACACAAGATTCTCCGTGCTTCCACAATCAACTATGGTTTTGCAACGCCATTCACCAATCCGCACCTTCGTCTGAAAGATCGCCTTCCATTGTGCTGGCTCCATCGGGTCACGTTGATCTTCCTTGATCAAGGCTCTCTAAACCGTCATATTCTGATTCTTCTTCTTTTGACCTTGACTGCTGTCGGATGCCGATTCTTCCCTCTCGTCGACTTGCTCATCCTTTCGACGCCGGGTTTTCGGCTCCTCTGCAGCATGTAGGT
This sequence comes from Larix kaempferi, assembly GCA_027924585.1. Classification (NCBI taxonomy): domain Eukaryota; kingdom Viridiplantae; phylum Streptophyta; class Pinopsida; order Pinales; family Pinaceae; genus Larix; species Larix kaempferi. The sequence goes on from BSBM01000506.1 coordinate 9,825,685, forward strand.
TCTCTGGGCATTCATATGCCTTTTGTCCCATTCCTCGACACTTTCAATAGATTATGGCTGGTCTGTTAGCACCTTTCTTATCGGATGGACCACTTCGACCATACGCACCTCGACCGCGGTTCTCATGACCATCGCGTCGGTTCTCTTGCGCTTTCTCCCGTGTCGATGTCCCTTCTGCGTGTCGACTATCTTCGACACTTTCCTTCCTGTACCCGCTACTTTGGCCTTTCCTGGAGATAGTTTTTGCACCCCGACCAGTCATCCTTCCCCTGGTCGCTACGGATTTTCTTGACAGTTTCTATTCTGCCTTCAGAGCCAACTGCTCTGAATCTCGACATGCTGAGTTCATCTTGGATAGCATATTTTAATCCGTTCACATACCTGGCGACAGCTTCTTCTCCTTCATCAGTTTGTCCTGACCGAATCGATAATCGGTAGAACTCCTCCATGTACTCCTTCACAGTCATCTCTTTCTGTCGAAAGTTTTGTAACTTCCTGAACAAGGAAATCACATAGTCATTTGGCAAGAATTTTCCCTTCAGCTTGGCAACCATTCTATCCCAAGACTTAATTTTCTCCTTGCCTTCCTTGAGTCTGTCAGCCTGTACGTTGTCCTACCACAACGAGACATGACCTTTCAACCTCAGACATGCAGTATTAACCTGTTTAGGATCCTCGATCTGCTCTATGTCGAATTATTTCTCCATCTCTCTGAACTGGTCGATCAAATCTTCTGGGTCCAAGCTTCCAGAGTACGTACGCTCGTCTATCTTCGCCCAACCTCTCATATCTGTTAGAAGGTTGATTACTTTTTCCTCTGGTTCCTCTACGGCTTCTTCCATGGCTTCCACCTCTTCGAATTCCTCGTTGCTGTGGTCTAGCGCCTCAGGAAAACAACCACGAATCTGGCTTTCTTTGATCGCGGCGACTTCATTTTTCAAAAATCGCATCGTCCTAATGCATTCGTCCAACATTTCACGATCCACCATAACGGCTGTTGCGCCACGTGCTCTTCGTCCTCGGACATTAATGCCTCTGTGATCCATTTTCAACCTCTGCTGGAACTCTCACACGTCCAATCGCAACCGGACTTTAGACAAGTCCTTCACAACTCCACCCAACCGCAGCTGGAGCTGTCCAACTCACTTGCAGGCTCAATATAATGAACGTCCCACGAACTCAAACGATTATTTTGATCTGATACAAACTGACACAAGTCAGGTTGGAATAGTCGTCTTTCCAACCGGGCTTTCTTCGGGGCTCTGATCTATTGCGATCCGCGCTCTGATACCAACTGATGCAAGTCAGGTTGGTATAGTCATCTTTCCAACCGGGCTTTCTTCCGAGCTCTGATACCAACTGACGCAAGTCACCTTACCGGAATACTTTCTTTCTTAACAATACAAACGACACAAACCACAATGCTTACACGAACGAGATGTAAAGCAGGATGCCAGAAGTGGCTTTATATTACTTCTCTGAATTCGGTTACAATGCAGAATAATTGTAAACAAGTAACTAACTACAATTGGCCTTAGTCGTTAAACCTTAGAAGTAACTGTGGTGTGTTCTCCCTATGTGTCTACCTCACCCTCTCCTGGTTTGCCTCAGAACTCTGAGCTGTTGCTCGATCTCAACTCTCCTCCTCATCAGCCGGTGTGATTCTTCATAACTCCTCTCGGATCTGCTCTCTGATGCTGCTTATTGAAGACTGAATATCCCCTTACGGGTTTCCTCTCCTTCGCCTTCTACCCTGCTGGTGCTATTCCCGAGATTACTGCAATCCTCGAGACACGCATCCTCTTATCCGTCGATCCTTCCAAATACTGCAGACCTGTAACTGTCAGCTCCCAATCGTGTTGCACAGCCTCTGTCCATGACGTCACCTGTCATGTCCTTCACCTACTTGCAATAATTGTATTAACTTCCTCAGCAAGCTTGAACGGCTACCAGGTACAGTTCCTTGACTTTTTGTCCTTCCAACCCTGCCACACTAGTCGATCACATCTCGACCTTCTTGTTGGCTTGCTTCTCACCTTCTTCGGTTCGCCAGTCCTCCCCTTCCTCCGCGCCTGGCTCCGCCAAATCTGTCGCGTCGTAGTTCGACCACTTGTCGTCTCCCCAACGTCTTACTCCACCCGTCGTGTATCGAGCATTTCCTGTCGACTGTCGACCCGTTTCAACGTCCGCTGCGTTGCTCCAGTCGGTCGCACTCCAACTGCTTCTTCTCGACTTGTTGACTTTGACAAGTCAACCTGCTCCCCGGACGAGTGGTGATCGGCACTCCCGCTGGTCGGCTCCCTTGTGTCGATAAACTTCGACTGATCTCCCTAGGCCCCGATGCTCCTGCATCATCTTGGTTTCTTGATGGCTATCGTGCCTTCTATATTATATGATAATGGATGTGGATCATGCGACCGATTCACAATTTATCACCCATTACTTTCCTTTTGCATCTAAAGAATAAAATCATGTGTACTCACTGTTGTTCTCATATATTCCTTGATATTATTTTCATAGCATTGAATCCAAATAGCTCTTTCCTGGAAAAGTTTATCACCATATTGACATACACACCATTTGAAGTGTTACATGAATGCGAGATTATCAAAGAATCTTAGAAAATGTTTGGTTCTAAATCCGCGTTGGAATTCATGTATTATTGACATTGATGATCCCTCTCGATATGAAAATCGGTATCACAGTAATTTAAAAACGTGGTGTGCTCACATTGCACATTCACTATAAGGTGGTTTCCTACGATATTATTTCCTCCACTCTTGACTTCGAAAAACACAAAATCAATTCATGGATTATGACTCAAAATTGTTATGGAATTAGAAACGTAAAAGAAAGATTAGATGCAAATGTGTGACCTAGTAACGATTTCGAAGAACTGACAATCTACATGGAGAAAGATGAAGAAAATGAGGCCACCTCTCTTTATTCATGTTCAAAAATTACTTCTCTCTATAGGTATATAACGTGTTGATTCTTTGCACCGAGAGGAGTGAGGTGTTCTACAGCCCAGTATGGGGGTGATGTTGTAATGTTCGTGCCTAACGAAATAATTAAAAAATTTAATGTCACCTTATAAAATAAAAAATTATAGAAAGTATTTAAAAAAAATCCATGTTGGCTCATAAAATAAAATATTATGAAAAGTGATTTATGTTCGTCTATAAAATAAAAACTTAAAACTTAAACACAGATCTATCAATCAAGAGAAATCAAATTTCTCGAGTTTAAATTTAAAAAAAAAATACACCTCAAGAAATTGGATCCGTCTCGGTGCTTGATAGATGCGGGTTGAAGACGGATCTATGGTGGTAGTTAGTTTGATGCAATGTTAATGCACAATTTTTCTTTGTTTAGTCCAGAACTATGGTAATAAATTTGTTTGGGATAAAAAATCTCTTTGAAGCTCAATGAATGTTGTTAACATGTATGTTATTGATTATTGTTAAATATGAACATGTGAAAAATGGATATTGTGAACATCACAAAGCCTAAAATCGAGATTATACTAGTGAGGTTTGCGATTTAGTTGGTTCAATATTTTGCACCATCAAATACTTATTCCTGTGTTCTCTAGAATATCCATTCCCCTTTTCCAAATTCTATGTGTCTTTATCTACCACCGTCTTCCACTTTATTCTTGTCGTTTCTAGAAAAAGTTAGATGAGTGTGATGATACTTTGTGTGTCAAATATTTGGAGAATTCCAAGTGGTTATGTTTCCTTCTATCTTATCTTGAGGGTCCTCCAAGGATCATTAGGATATTCTATCCATCTTCTGTAAGAATACTCTTTTTTTAAATAGAGAATTGTCACTCGGAACATTGTGTTTTCTTATATACTTATAGTACTTTCGCAAATCTTTTTTTATTACAATGCAATCTAATTTTAGCATCTTGTAAATATTTACTATAGTCATACTGGAGTTCATTTTTTGAATGTTTGATGTCAAACTAGTGTAAAGGCCACACACAAGCTCATGGTAGATCTATTCGACCATGATAGTTCATAAGAAAAGATCGTGATAGTACATTTATTTTTACTATGTTCTATGTTTATAAAAATAATGTGACAATAGATCTTAATCACAAATAGAAATTATAGCCTCGTTTCAATTATGTTTGCATAATACACAAACATGCCTCCTAAATCTGTCTACCTCTCGTTCCAAATTTCTTGTTTTTTTAACATTGTATTGTAATTTACTAGGGCTACGGAAGTATAGAAATAAACTCACCTATAGTAGTTTCTTTTTTTTTCTTCCGGTTATAAATGAAATGTGTAAACATCAAGTTTTCATTTCCATACGATTTACGAATAAGTACCAAATATGAAACCAAAGTGGCATTAGTTGATTATTGAGTGAATGTCTTACATTCATATATATATGCTAGATTATCAATCCTTCAGTGAGTACTTATAGTCTAATCTCCCAGAAATATCATGTTTATGTCATGTACTTTGAATTTTCTTATAAACTTACTATATTTCGACAAATCATTTTTTCATTCCAATGGAATCCAATTTTAGCATCTTGTTGATATATGCTAACCACACTCGAAACTGTTTCACCAATGTACGAGAAATTACGTGACACAATAGATATTATTTGCAACTGTAAATTGTATGTTCATCTCAGTTTTATACGCATAATATAGATGGATGTACCTCCTAGGAATGTCTAGGCCCATTTCTGGTTATGTTGTGGATTTATCATTTCGGTTAACATAGTACTACAACATCGTAGGGTTATACAAGTGTAGAAATACTCAGCTATTCAACTTAACTTGCAGTTGAAATGATCTAAGATTACTTGTTGACACAAAAAATTATCTAGATCTCCATTATAACAAATTTACATAAACTTGGGGTGTACATGGCTAATATAGGAGAACTGTAAGTCCATGCCAAAAGCTTGGCAAGCCAACAACAATAAATAAAATTCGAAAATTAGACAATGAATCTATGGGTCCATTCACGTTTTACTCATGCCATGCACCATTATCCACACAGTTTGCAGTCTACACGTGGAACTTTTGTAAACAATATGAGTTGAATTATATGTACTCGAATAGCAGCAGTAGTCTTACATGCTTTTATGTTTATTTTGATGCTTGCAAAGTGGAGTTGTCATGAAAGTTTTATTTTGTTTGATTGAAATGTTGAGTATTTCCTAAGTGTAAAATTAATTTGGTGAGTTATATGATTTATTATGAATATTTCCCAAGTCTAAGTCATGCAATTTCTACTTCGGATTCGCCAAGATGTTCCCAAGTTTTGAAATGGTCCTATCTTGAAAAGGGATTTTAATTAGAAGTAGAATACAACCTCCATGAATGCCATTGTTTTAGTACCTTCCTCTAAGACACCCAGTTTTAGCATTATACATTAAACTATTTTTTCATTCTATTCGGTGGCCTTCAGCTTAGACGCAATGAGTTGTCCATGATATTTGTTTGAGCAAAGTCATGCAGAACCCGCAGTTTGTCCCAACAATTATTGCATGCGTTGGAATGCATCCAGAAACGCAAGCATTTCACTTGAAAGGGCTTGAAACCCATTTGCTTCTATATTAGCTATCTAGTTTCGTTGACCTAGAAGGATAGCTAGGGCATGAATGGGTCTATTTAGTTATTTATGAAGCTTGCATATGTGTCCCTGCTATAGTAATTTCCTTAGATTATTTTTTATATTATTCTTACTAGCTCGAAACTCCAAGCATACTTTCATAGTTGTGACTTCATATAGGACCAACATTTTTGCATTGTTGGAAAGAGAAAGACGCAGAAGAATTTACTTAACTTCAAAAATTTATAAACGTAGACAGTTTGTGTTAGAAACAGTTCTCAATTATCAATCACTTTGGCATTGAATTCAAAGGGCTCTAAGTTGAGCTCTTATGCTTTCTCTATATGCATTGATTTGCATAGAATCACCTTGTGAATGAAGCTATGACAAATTTAATTGAATGCCAATTTAAAAGCGTGGATTGCTTACTGAGTCATATCTAGTAGTACCCAACAACCCTGAAAAATGCATAGATATAACTTAAAGTAAAGGGTTTAAAAATGAGTAGGTTCTTTCATTTTCTTTAGCTCCACCTTACTTTCGTTATCTATGTTGGATTATTGAGCTTTATGTGAGTACTTATAGTCTAATCTCACATAAACAACATTGTAATTTTTTATGTGTGGGGATCTAGCCATGTTCATAACTTTAATGTGAATTGTGTTTTAATAAGAATAATTTAGTGCACAATATAATCAGAAAAAATAGAAAAGTAAGTTCAAATGCATTCATGTAAACTTGTAAAATAGATTTTCTAAAATTCAAAAATAGAATTAATTTGAATTTTTGAAGTTCGCTTATATAGTAATTTGAATTTTTGAAGTTGGCTTATATAGTAATTTGAATTTTTGAAGTTCGCTTATATAGTATAATGCTGAACTCTTATAGTGACTAATTTTTTTCGAGTGTAATGCAAAAAATTTAAACTTTTACTCGAGGTGGTTATGGAAGCCTATGTAAGATCAACCCCAATTATTTAACCCCCTTGGCCAATTTAATATCTTAAATTTGGAACAAATAAACTTTTTAAAAATCAACCCGAAAGTTATTAGATAACCTTAAAGTATAATAACTTTTAAAACCTAATTTTCATTAAATCTTCAATCATAAAATTACGAATTATAATTTATTATCTAAAATTTATTTCTCTTATATTTCTTTAATTACAACAGCATATTCTCAAAACCAAAATATCTTATATTTCTTTAATCACAACAACATATTCTCAAAACCAAAATAGCATATATCACCTTCAACAATAAAAATAGATTTACATAATAATGATACCGAATCAAAATTTCACCTATCAATTATAAAAATCAATGAAGCCATTTATTGCAAAACCAAAACTAACCATATTCTCTGCATAGTAATTACATTATTTGGCCTTTTCTCATTCACGAAAAGCAATGAATGTGAAAATGCATCTGTTTACAATCGCTTCTTGCTTGAACCATTTCATAAAATAGAAGTGTGATTCCTCATCCAGGTGGTGAGCTTCTGGTTTGTCTCCCGTAAATAAATTACAAGATTGAAACAGCTACCAACCAATATCGTTTGGATGATGTATTTTATTCGATACTAAAAAGCAATCAGTAGAAATAAACTTATTCAGCAAGGAAGAATCCAATAAAAAATAATTCAAGTTCACTCATGGAATGAACAGTCTGCGGGAGCAAACCCAAGAAGAGATTGCTGCAAATCGTACTGAACAAAGAAATTTTGCTGCAGAAGATTCCCAATAATATTTGGTGCTGGGCCTGCAATGGGTTTCATCCCGAGGCATCTCACGTCATCCTCGACCTGCAGGATGTAATTCTCTGGTGGCGGACTAAACGTTTTCCCTCCCTGCAAAACAATTGAGAGTTCAGGAAATCTCAATTCACTCACACCGGAAGTGTTGAAGCAGAGATCAAATTGTTGTGTAGACAACGTTGTAGCCCTCGGATATGTAATTGCCACTTTTAGGGCCTCCACTACTATTTCATAGGCTTCCTCTGCCAAATAGGTGAGCGAAATCCGAGACTCTATTATTGTCCCTCCGTTGCCAAATTCATCCATCTCCCACGCATTGGTGGATATAGGAAGTTTCGCTCCATTTATGGTGATTTCTTCTATACCCACGTAATAGTTTGACTTTCCTACCCGCAGGATTGGGGTATATTGAATCGGCTTTCTCAATAATGAGGAGCCTGATCCTTCGATCATGTCTCCGAATACCAGAGAGCTTTTCACTGTGGTGGGCTCTAGATGGTCTCTTAAGCAGTAAGACAATTTTCCTCCGTATAAACTGGCGGTTTGTACGGCAAATGAATCGGATCCTTGACCTAATCCGAGTACGCCTAATTCGTTATCAAATCCGCATCCCATCAACACTTTATCGGCTTTGAATGGCTCCTCCGATGTGGACGTCAATGTAATTGTTTCACGAAGATAAGGACCTGTGATGAAAGAGCCGTCCAGGTAGTTTTGGGTATATTTGCAGGCCATTTTAGGCCTAATAGTGCATGATACTGCGGAAGAGAGGGCATGGCACTCTCTAGAGTAACAAGGGACGTATGATAAAGAAGAGGATTTGTCCGGATCAAAAGAGCTGCAGTTCTGGCAGGGATTGCAGTTCACCCAGATGAGATCGCTGCCGGTGTCTGGTACAGCCAGGATTTTCTGAGGAGGAGTCCCAACATAGAGCTCTACGAAATAAAGAGCGGATTCCATATTTGCACCAGAGGCTATTGGCATTTCATATGCCGTATTAGGTGCGATGTTCGAGCCCACTGGAGGTGAAGCAAGAGCCCTGCTAGCGGAATTGGAATAGAAATGATTGGAACTTATTCGGAAGGAGTCGACGCTTATGAGGGCTTCTATGGCCTGCTGCCTGTCTGGGAATTGCGTGTACAAGGGACTATGAATGGAATGGCGGTGGATCAGCTTCATTTTTATCTTGACGCTATCTCCATGTTGCAGGAGGATAAGGAGGACTAATACCAACCCTAACAAATTATATTTTCCCATACCTTGGACAGGACAGATTACAGATAGTTGGTGCAGAACTATCTGAATACGGAAGATGGAGAGATTGCAGATATTTGAATACAGAAGATGGAGAGAGTTGAAGAAATAGCCGAATACAGAAGATGGCAATCCCTAACGAGTCTGGTGAGTTCTATATATCTTATTTCAAATGGCATACTATACTATTTTTAATGTGAAATGTACTATTTTGAACAAGTTAAAAATTGACAAATTCCAAATTCCACTTTTCTAGTTGGTTTATCTTTTCCTATAAAGTTTCATTCTGACTTACTATCTTTTCCAAAATTTTGATGAACTATATTTGTTAAAATGGTTTAAAATTCTAAAAATAAGAACTTCCATATTCATGTTTTAATCAAATAAAGGAAAACTTAGATGTTCATCTTTCCATCAACCCAATGGAACTATACCTTTCAATGAAATTTGGTACAAAATTTTGACAAAAGAAATAGTAGAGTTTCTCTACTTTTCAAATTTGATTGAAATGATCATTGAATCCAACAATCTCCATGCCATGTGCGGCTGCTTATTGCTTTACAGCTAGGTACATAGAGTACATAGAGTTCGTGGATGAGTTTATTATGTATCATTAGTTAATTAGGTGCTTATTTGATTTAATAAATCAGTGTTAAATGGTTCACATATAAATGTTGGTTGATTCGTAAAATTTGAAACAATAATTGTGACAATTTAGTGACAGTTGTTTTGATGATTAACATGAACCAATAATGACTATTTAGTGATGAGTTGTTGGGGTGCTTAACATGACTTAGAGACTATTTAGTGATGAGTTGTTTGGATGATTAGCATGATTCAATGAATCTTGAATGGCTGATGTAATTAAAACTAATCACTTCATTAATTAAATATTGATCCAATTTAATAAAATTGGTTTACATGGTGAGATTCAATCCCACCATGTATCAACACCTATATATGTATAACACATATACATCTATAAATGTACAGCTATATATGTATGTATGTATGAAAAGATTAAGAAATGATTTTAGCAAATTTATTGGGATGCTTCTAGTTTTAGAATTGTCTTCAAACTTTAACTTGAATTATAGTAAAGGGCACTTTAATTTTTTCATAATATATGAAATTTTAATGTTTTGAGTTTTAGGTAACATGTTTTTTTGTTTCCTAGAGGTGTTATTTAAAAATACAAAAACTGTAAAAACTGTAATTTTTAAAATTATATTTATATACTTTGATATTGATTAATGCATATACAAATCTCACTAGTACTAATACTACCGGAATGTATAATGTACTTTACTTCTTTTTATATATCCCGGTGATAAGAGATAAAAGGAAAAAACAAATAAGTATTCAACATGAAAGCAAAGATTAGTGACCAAATTTGATTGGTTTGATTGCAAGCTTACATGCAAATCCATAACACAATTTAGTGGAATAACAATCAAAGCTCTTCATTAGAATTTCTATTTTATGACCTCATAAATGATATACATATCTAGATATATGTAACATGAATTATTTTTATAATGGTTGGAGCGAAATGGACAATTAATGGTTTTATGACTTAATAATTAGGTTAATCTACACGCGTAAGTGTAGATATCATTTTCTTATTCCTAAAAGGTATTTTTTCATTCTACTCACTCATGATCTATTATAGGTCCGAGTTATTTTTTCACTTACATAAAAATTAAAACTTGCTAAGCTCTAATCCCATAATTTTTGGGTTTGTTGCGCATTATTACATCTTTACTTTTCATAAATTAATTATTGCTCTGCCCAAACGATGGCTATGATTGTTTCCCCCCCTATAACGACACTCTTATATACAATGCACCCCTTGCTTACTGATCTTTCTTTCTCTCTTGTTGTTTTCTTGCTTGAAATCATAGTAGTGTGCGGGGCACCTTTGCGGTTCCACCTTGCACTGATGCACAACGCATGTGATCTTGCACACACAATACCAGTGATCGGAATTGAGCCCTTCCCATGCCTTCCAAATTGTTCGAAACCTTCCTAGAAGGGTAGTTCAAAATACATGTTTAAAGAAAAATGTAAGTTGATGAAATCAACTAGGATTTATGAGGGAGTACAAATATTATAAAATTTCCAAACAGTGGTCATTTATTCAACAACGCATCAATGTCCTGACTTCAAGATCTTGTGACGCAAGTCACCTTACCAGAATACTTTCTTGCTTAACAATACAAACGACACAAACCACAATGCTTACACGAACGAGGTGTAAAGCAGGATGCCAGAAGTGGCTTTATATTACTTCTCCGAATTCTGTTACAATGCGGAATAACTCTAAACAAGTAACGAACTACAATCGGCCTCAGCCGTTACAATTTAGAAGTAACTGTGGTGTGTTCTCCCTGTGTTTCGACCTCACCCTCTCCTGGTTCGCCTCGAAACTCTGAGCCATGGCTCGATCTCAAATCTCCTCCTCAGCGACCGGTGTGATTCTTCACAATTCCTCTCGGCTTTGCTCTCTGATGCTGCTGATCAAAGACTGAAGATCCCCTTACTGGTTTCCTCTCCTTCGTCTTCTACCCTGCTGGTGCTGTTCCCGAGATTACTGCAATCCCTGAGACACGCATCCTCTTGTCCGCCGATCCTTCCAAATCCTGCAGACCTGCATTTGTCAGCTCCCAACCGTGCTACACAGCCTCTGTCCATGACGTCACCTATCATGTCCTTCACCTACTTGCAATAACTGTATTAAATTCCTCAGGAACCTTGAATGACTACCAGGTACAGTTCCTTGACTTTCTGTCCTTCCGACCCTGCCATAGTATTCCGTCACATCTTGACCTTCTTGTTGGCTTTCTTCTCACCTTCTACGGTTCGCCAGTCCTCCCCTTCCTCCACGCTTGGCTCTGCCAAACCTCTCGCGTCGTAGCTTGACCACTTGACGACTACCCGATGTCTTACTCCACCCATCGTCTATCGACCATTTCCTGTCGACTCTCCACTCCTTTCAACGTCCACTGCTCTGCTCCAGTCGGTCGCACTTTGACTGATTCTCATCGACTTGTTGACTTTAACATGTCAACCTGCTCCCCAGACCAGTGGTCATCCACACTCCTGCTGGTCGGCTCCCTTCTGTCGATCAACTTCGACTGATTTGCCTAGGCCCCGATGCTCTTGCATCAGACTCCCTAGGTGAAAAAGAATTCGACTGCCTCGTCAGTCTCCTGAACTCTTCTTTAGAGATCCATGTCGCTTCCCGCAACTCATCATCCTTCCATCGCACTAAGTATTCTTTCTTCTGTGCGCTGCACGTTCGTCCAACTATGCGTTCTTCGATTACTTCTGCGATCTCATCTTTGTGTTGATATGGGATTTGGTTTGTCGAGTCGATACCTATCGCTTCTTTGTTTCTGCTGCTTGACCCTTCTTCCAATTTGTGTAGCTTTGGAACGTTGAACGTTGCTGAAATGTTCAAGTCTTCTGGCAATTCCAACACATAAGCGTTGTCCGAAATCTTCTTCAGAATTCTGCATGGTCCTATCTTCTTCGGCTTCAGCTTGTTGTATGTACCTGTCAGCAATGTTTCCTTCTGTAGACATGCAAAGATCCAGTCCCCTTCTTGGAACAACTGTAGCCTTTTTTTCGTGTCGACCCTCAAATTGTATGATGCGTTACTCTGTTCTATCCGTTTTCGCACATTTTCATGAACTTCATGCATATGCTCTGTGAATGATTCTGCATCGGCACTCTTCCTGGTTTCTCTTGGAAACTCGACCAAATCTACCACTCTATGTGGGATTCTCGCCTAAACAATATGAAATGGTTTCAATCCTGTCGACTGATTCACAGAATTGTTATATGCAAACTCTGCCTGTGCCAACACATTTTCCCACTGCTTGGGTCTGTCGGCTGCTAAACATCTCAGAAGGTTTCCCAAACTCCTGTTAACCACCGTGGTCTGCCCATCTATCTGTGGATGGTACGCCGAGCTAAACTGCAAATTTGTGTCCAGTTTCTTCCATAGGGTTCTCCAGAAATGCCCCATAAACTTGGTATCCCCATCAGACGTGATACTCTTTGGTAACCCATGCAATCTGACTATCTCCTTCAAGAATAGTACAACGATCCCTGTGGTGTCACTCGTCTTTTTACATGGAATGAAATGCGCCATCTTCGTAAACCTGTCGACTACAACAAATATTGAGTCGCTTCACTGCTGAGTCTTCGGAAATCCTAACACAAAATCCATTCTAAGATGCTCCCAAAGGTTATCGGGTACTGGAAATGGTTTGTACAACCCTGTGTTCCGACTCCTTCCCTTTGCCAACTAGCAAACTTGACATTGTCGAACCCACTTTTCGACATCTGTCGACATCCCTGGCGAGAAATACGTTTTGTCAACCAATGCTTTGGTCTTGTCGATGCCAAAGTGCCTTGCTAACCCGCCATTATGAAATTCTCAGATTAGGTTCTCTCTTACTGATCCTCTCGGAATGCACAACTGACTTCCCCTGAACTGGTAGCCTTCTTGAATGAAGTAACCCAGATATGGAGTCCTATCGATACTCCAAGGTTCACGACAAGCCTTCCATGCTTTCACAAAATCCTTGTCGGTCTCATACTCTGTCTTTATTGACTCTATCCCTGTTTCCTGAACTGTCGTCGTGTTCAGTAGTGCAACTCTCCTACTCAAGGCGTCGCCAACTTTATTCGACTTGCCTGACCTATGTCGCAACACGAATGTATACCTCTGAAGTAGTTCCACCCAATTCATGTGTTGTTGATCCAATTTCGACTGAGTGTTCAAATACCTCAGTGCTTGGTGATCTGTGTATAACAAAAATTCCTTGGGAAACAAATAATGCCTCCGCTTCTTCAGTGCTTGAATGATAGCATAAAACTCCTGGTTGTAGACAGAATACTTCTGCTTCGCCCCATTCAACTTTTCACTAAAGAATGCAATTGGTTGGCCCTCCTTGCTCAACACTGCACCAAGAATGGGCTCTCAGTGACCTTTTCCTTCAACTCGTCAAAAGCTCTTTGGACTTCGTCCGTCCACTTGAACTCACCCTTTCTCATGCATTCTGTCAATGGTGCACAAATTCGACTGAATCCCCGAATGAACTTCCGGTAGAAACTAGCAAGTCCATGGAAAGTCCTTACTCTAGTCGTAATTGTCGGTTCCGGCCAATCCACTATCGCTTTCAGCTTCTCTGGGTCCATCACCAACCCATTACTCGAGATTACAAACCCCAAGTACACCAATTTCTTCTTCACGAAGAAACACTTTTGCAGGTTCACCATCAGCTTTTCTTCCTGCAATTTCTGCAACACCTGTCGAACGTGCTCCAAGTGCTCTGCCTTGGTTCGATTGAAAATCAAGATGTCATCTAAATAGACTACGACAAAATTTCCCAAAAATGGCTTCAGCATCTCATTCATCAACCTCATGAACGTGTTGGGTGCATTAGTCAACCCAAATGGCATGACTAACCACTCATATAACCCTTCCTTTGTCTTGAATCCTGTCTTTCATTCATCTCCTTCTCTGACCCTAATCTGTTGATAACCACTCTTCAGGTCTATCATTGTGAAGTATGTCGCTCCACTCACGCAATCCATCAAGTCATCCATTCTCAGTAATGGAAATCGATACTTGATCGTGATCCTGTTGATGGCTCTGGAGTTTGTACACATCCTCCATTCTCCTCCCTTCTTCAGTGTCAATACCGTTGGCATTGCACACGGGCTCAGACTTTCTCTGATTAACCCGCTGTCCAACAACTCTTGGACCTATCAGTTGAGTTCTTGTCCCTCTGTCGGACTCATCCTATATGGCGCTTTGTTTGGAAGACTCGATCCTGGAATCAAGTTGATCTGATGGGATATGCTCTTGGTCGGTGGCAATCCCATCGGTTTCTCATCAGCCATTATGTCACTAAACTCTTCGAGCAACTCCTCGATTTCGACCAGAATATTCTCCTCCCTGGTTGTCCTTTCGACATATGGTCCCGTTGGAATGATCGCAAAACATCCCGACTATTTTTCCTCTTCTGCAAGGAATTCTTTCACTGTGCTCATCAACACTCGCTTCTCCCAAAGATTTCTCTCACTGTGCTTACTGTCGGCTGGCTCTTCTTGCCTCGGCTTAAGAGTCCTCTTCACGCCATTCTTCCATATTGTGATTGTGTTGGCTCGACCATCATAGATCATTTTTTGATCATATTGCCATGGCCTTCCTAACAATAGATGGCATGCATCCATGGGAACTACATCGCACAGTACATTGTCCTCTAATCCTTCAACTCGAAAGTTGATTAGGCACTGTCTTGTCCCCTTGACATGGTGTCCTTTCTGCAACCACGAGATCTTGTAGGGATGTGGGTGTTCTCGACACTTGAACCTGATCTTTCCGATGACTTCCGTTGACACAAGATTCTCCGTGCTTCCACAATCAACTATGGTTTTGCAACGCCATTCACCAATCCGCACCTTCGTCTGAAAGATCGCCTTCCATTGTGCTGGCTCCATCGGGTCACGTTGATCTTCCTTGATCAAGGCTCTCTAAACCGTCATATTCTGATTCTTCTTCTTTTGACCTTGACTGCTGTCGGATGCCGATTCTTCCCTCTCGTCGACTTGCTCATCCTTTCGACGCCGGGTTTTCGGCTCCTCTGCAGCATGTAGGTTCTCTGGGCATTCATATGCCTTTTGTCCCATTCCTCGACACTTTCAATAGATTATGGCTGGTCTGTTAGCACCTTTCTTATCGGATGGACCACTTCGACCATACGCACCTCGACCGCGGTTCTCATGACCATCGCGTCGGTTCTCTTGCGCTTTCTCCCGTGTCGATGTCCCTTCTGCGTGTCGACTATCTTCGACACTTTCCTTCCTGTACCCGCTACTTTGGCCTTTCCTGGAGATAGTTTTTGCACCCCGACCAGTCATCCTTCCCCTGGTCGCTACGGATTTTCTTGACAGTTTCTATTCTGCCTTCAGAGCCAACTGCTCTGAATCTCGACATGCTGAGTTCATCTTGGATAGCATATTTTAATCCGTTCACATACCTGGCGACAGCTTCTTCTCCTTCATCAGTTTGTCCTGACCGAATCGATAATCGGTAGAACTCCTCCATGTACTCCTTCACAGTCATCTCTTTCTGTCGAAAGTTTTGTAACTTCCTGAACAAGGAAATCACATAGTCATTTGGCAAGAATTTTCCCTTCAGCTTGGCAACCATTCTATCCCAAGACTTAATTTTCTCCTTGCCTTCCTTGAGTCTGTCAGCCTGTACGTTGTCCTACCACAACGAGACATGACCTTTCAACCTCAGACATGCAGTATTAACCTGTTTAGGATCCTCGATCTGCTCTATGTCGAATTATTTCTCCATCTCTCTGAACTGGTCGATCAAATCTTCTGGGTCCAAGCTTCCAGAGTACGTACGCTCGTCTATCTTCGCCCAACCTCTCATATCTGTTAGAAGGTTGATTACTTTTTCCTCTGGTTCCTCTACGGCTTCTTCCATGGCTTCCACCTCTTCGAATTCCTCGTTGCTGTGGTCTAGCGCCTCAGGAAAACAACCACGAATCTGGCTTTCTTTGATTGCGGCGACTTCATTTTTCAAAAATCGCATCGTCCTAATGCATTCGTCAAACATTTCACGATCCACCATAACGGCTGTTGCGCCACGTGCTCTTCGTCCTCGGACATTAATGCCTCTGTGATCCATTTTCAACCTCTGCTGGAACTCTCACACGTCCAATCGCAACCGGACTTTAGACAAGTCCTTCACAACTCCACCCAACCGCAGCTGGAGCTGTCCAACTCACTTGCAGGCTCAATATAATGAACGTCCCACGAACTCAAACGATTATTTTGATCTGATACAAACTGACGCAAGTCAGGTTGGAATAGTCGTCTTTCCAACCGGGCTTTCTTCGGGGCTCTGATCTATTGCGATCCGCGCTCTGATACCAACTGATGCAAGTCAGGTTGGTATAGTCATCTTTCCAACCGGGCTTTCTTCCGAGCTCTGATACCAACTGACGCAAGTCACCTTACCGGAATACTTTCTTTCTTAACAATACAAACGACACAAACCACAATGCTTACACGAACGAGATGTAAAGCAGGATGCCAGAAGTGGCTTTATATTACTTCTCTGAATTCGGTTACAATGCAGAATAATTGTAAACAAGTAACTAACTACAATTGGCCTTAGTCGTTAAACCTTAGAAGTAACTGTGGTGTGTTCTCCCTATGTGTCTACCTCACCCTCTCCTGGTTTGCCTCAGAACTCTGAGCTGTTGCTCGATCTCAACTCTCCTCCTCATCAGCCGGTGTGATTCTTCATAACTCCTCTCGGATCTGCTCTCTGATGCTGCTTATTGAAGACTGAATATCCCCTTACGGGTTTCCTCTCCTTCGCCTTCTACCCTGCTGGTGCTATTCCCGAGATTACTGCAATCCTCGAGACACGCATCCTCTTATCCATCGATCCTTCCAAATCCTGCAGACCTGTAACTGTCAGCTCCCAATCGTGTTGCACAGCCTCTGTCCATGACGTCACCTGTCATGTCCTTCACCTACTTGCAATAATTGTATTAACTTCCTCAGCAAGCTTGAACGGCTACCAGGTACAGTTCCTTGACTTTTTGTCCTTCCAACCCTGCCACACTAGTCGATCACATCTCGACCTTCTTGTTGGATTGCTTCTCACCTTCTTCGGTTCGCCAGTCCTCCCCTTCCTCCGCGCCTGGCTCCGTCAAATCTGTCGCGTCGTAGTTCGACCACTTGTCGTCTCCCCAACGTCTTACTCCACCAGTCGTGTATCGAGCATTTCCTGTCGACTCTCGACCCGTTTCAACGTCCGCTGCGTTGCTCCAGTCGGTCGCACTCCAACTGCTTCTTCTCGACTTGTTGACTTTGACAAGTCAACCTGCTCCCCGGACGAGTGGTGATCGGCACTCCCGCTGGTCGGCTCCCTTGTGTCGATAAACTTCGACTGATCTCCCTAGGCCCCGATGCTCCTGCATCATCTTGGTTTCTTGATGGCTATCGTGCCTTCGATATTATATGATAATGGATGTGGATCATGCGACCGATTCACAATTTATCACCCATTACTTTCCTTTTGCATCTAAAGAATAAAATCATGTGTACTCACTGTTGTTCTCATATATTCCTTGATATTATTTTCATAGCATTGAATCCAAATAGCTCTTTCCTGGAAAAGTTTATCACCATATTGACATACACACCATTTGAAGTGTTACATGAATGCGAGATTATCAAAGAATCTTAGAAAATGTTTGGTTCTAAATCCGCGTTGGAATTCATGTATTATTGACATTGATGATCCCTCTCGATATGAAAATCGGTATCACAGTAATTTAAAAACGTGGTGTGCTCACATTGCACATTCACTATAAGGTGGTTTCCTACGATATTATTTCCTCCACTCTTGACTTCGAAAAACACAAAATCAATTCATGGATTATGACTCAAAATTGTTATGGAATTAGAAACGTAAAAGAAAGATTAGATGCAAATGTGTGACCTAGTAACGATTTCGAAGAACTGGCAATCTACATGGAGAAAGATGAAGAAAATGAGGCCACCTCTCTTTATTCATGTTCAATTATTACTTCTCTCTATAGGTATATAACGTGTTGATTCTTTGCACCGAGAGGAGTGAGGTGTTCTACAGCCCAGTATGGGGGTGATGTTGTAATGTTCGTGCCTAACGAAATAATTAAAAAATTTAATGTCACCTTATAAAATAAAAAATTATAGAAAGTATTTAAAAAAAATCCATGTTGGCTCATAAAATAAAATATTATGAAAAGTGATTTATGTTCGTCTATAAAATAAAAACTTAAAACTTAAACACAGATCTATCAATCAAGAGAAATCAAATTTCTCGAGTTTAAATTTAAAAAAAAAATACACCTCAAGAAATTCGATCCGTCTCGGTGCTTGATAGATGCGGGTTGAAGACGGATCTATGGTGGTAGTTAGTTTGATGCAATGTTTAATGCACAATTTTTCTTTGTTTAGTCCAGAACTATGGTAATAAATTTGTTTGGGATAAAAAATCTCTTTGAAGCTCAATGAATGTTGTTAACATGTATGTTATTGATTATTGTTAAATATGAACATGTGAAAAATGGATATTGTGAACATCACAAAGCCTAAAATCGAGATTATACTAGTGAGGTTTGCGATTTAGTTGGTTCAATATTTTGCACCATCAAATACTTATTCCTGTGTTCTCTAGAATATCCATTCCCCTTTTCCAAATTCTATGTGTCTTTATCTACCACCGTCTTCCACTTTATTCTTGTCGTTTCTAGAAAAAGTTAGATGAGTGTGATGATACTTTGTGTGTCAAATATTTGGAGAATTCCAAGTGGTTATGTTTCCTTCTATCTTATCTTGAGGGTCCTCCAAGGATCATTAGGATATTCTATCCATCTTCTGTAAGAATACTCTTTTTTTAAATAGAGAATTGTCACTCGGAACATTGTGTTTTCTTATATACTTATATAGTACTTTCGCAAATCTTTTTTTATTACAATGCAATCTAATTTTAGCATCTTGTAAATATTTACTATAGTCATACTGGAGTTCATTTTTTGAATGTTTGATGTCAAACTAGTGTAAAGGCCACACACAAGCTCATGGTAGATCTATTCGACCATGATAGTTCATAAGAAAAGATCGTGATAGTACATTTATTTTTACTATGTTCTATGTTTATAAAAATAATGTGACAATAGATCTTAATCACAAATAGAAATTATAGCCTCGTTTCAATTATGTTTGCATAATACACAAACATGCCTCCTAAATCTGTCTACCTCTCGTTCCAAATTTCTTGTTTTTTTAACATTGTATTGTAATTTACTAGGGCTACGGAAGTATAGAAATAAACTCACCTATAGTAGTTTCTTTTTTTTTCTTCCGGTTATAAATGAAATGTGTAAACATCAAGTTTTCATTTCCATACGATTTACGAATAAGTACCAAATATGAAACCAAAGTGGCATTAGTTGATTATTGAGTGAATGTCTTACATTCATATATATATGCTAGATTATCAATCCTTCAGTGAGTACTTATAGTCTAATCTCCCAGAAATATCATGTTTATGTCATGTACTTTGAATTTTCTTATAAACTTACTATATTTCGACAAATCATTTTTTCATTCCAATGGAATCCAATTTTAGCATCTTGTTGATATATGCTAACCACACTCGAAACTGTTTCACCAATGTACGAGAAATTACGTGACACAATAGATATTATTTGCAACTGTAAATTGTATGTTCATCTCAGTTTTATACGCATAATATAGATGGATGTACCTCCTAGGAATGTCTAGGCCCATTTCTGGTTATGTTGTGGATTTATCATTTCGGTTAACATAGTACTACAACATCGTAGGGTTATACAAGTGTAGAAATACTCAGCTATTCAACTTAACTTGCAGTTGAAATGATCTAAGATTACTTGTTGACACAAAAAATTATCTAGATCTCCATTATAACAAATTTACATAAACTTGGGGTGTACATGGCTAATATAGGAGAACTGTAAGTCCATGCCAAAAGCTTGGCAAGCCAACAACAATAAATAAAATTCGAAAATTAGACAATGAATCTATGGGTCCATTCACGTTTTACTCATGCCATGCACCATTATCCACACAGTTTGCAGTCTACACGTGGAACTTTTGTAAACAATATGAGTTGAATTATATGTACTCGAATAGCAGCAGTAGTCTTACATGCTTTTATGTTTATTTTGATGCTTGCAAAGTGGAGTTGTCATGAAAGTTTTATTTTGTTTGATTGAAATGTTGAGTATTTCCTAAGTGTAAAATTAATTTGGTGAGTTATATGATTTATTATGAATATTTCCCAAGTCTAAGTCATGCAATTTCTACTTCGGATTCGCCAAGATGTTCCCAAGTTTTGAAATGGTCCTATCTTGAAAAGGGATTTTAATTAGAAGTAGAATACAACCTCCATGAATGCCATTGTTTTAGTACCTTCCTCTAAGACACCCAGTTTTAGCATTATACATTAAACTATTTTTTCATTCTATTCGGTGGCCTTCAGCTTAGACGCAATGAGTTGTCCATGATATTTGTTTGAGCAAAGTCATGCAGAACCCACAGTTTGTCCCAACAATTATTGCATGCGTTGGAATGCATCCAGAAACGCAAGCATTTCACTTGAAAGGGCTTGAAACCCATTTGCTTCTATATTAGCTATCTAGTTTCGTTGACCTAGAAGGATAGCTAGGGCATGAATGGGTCTATTTAGTTATTTATGAAGCTTGCATATGTGTCCCTGCTATAGTAATTTCCTTAGATTATTTTTTATATTATTCTTACTAGCTCGAAACTCCAAGCATACTTTCATAGTTGTGACTTCATATAGGACCAACATTTTTGCATTGTTGGAAAGAGAAAGACGCAGAAGAATTTACTTAACTTCAAAAATTTATAAACGTAGACAGTTTGTGTTAGAAACAGTTCTCAATTATCAATCACTTTGGCATTGAATTCAAAGGGCTCTAAGTTGAGCTCTTATGCTTTCTCTATATGCATTGATTTGCATAGAATCACCTTGTGAATGAAGCTATGACAAATTTAATTGAATGCCAATTTAAAAGCGTGGATTGCTTACTGAGTCATATCTAGTAGTACCCAACAACCCTGAAAAATGCATAGATATAACTTAAAGTAAAGGGTTTAAAAATGAGTAGGTTCTTTCATTTTCTTTAGCTCCACCTTACTTTCGTTATCTATGTTGGATTATTGAGCTTTATGTGAGTACTTATAGTCTAATCTCACATAAACAACATTGTAATTTTTTATGTGTGGGGATCTAGCCATGTTCATAACTTTAATGTGAATTGTGTTTTAATAAGAATAATTTAGTGCACAATATAATCAGAAAAAATAGAAAAGTAAGTTCAAATGCATTCATGTAAACTTGTAAAATAGATTTTCTAAAATTCAAAAATAGAATTAATTTGAATTTTTGAAGTTCGCTTATATAGTAATTTGAATTTTTGAAGTTGGCTTATATAGTAATTTGAATTTTTGAAGTTCGCTTATATAGTATAATGCTGAACTCTTATAGTGACTAATTTTTTTCGAGTGTAATGCAAAAAATTTAAACTTTTACTCGAGGTGGTTATGGAAGCCTATGTAAGATCAACCCCAATTATTTAACCCCCTTGGCCAATTTAATATCTTAAATTTGGAACAAATAAACTTTTTAAAAATCAACCCGAAAGTTATTAGATAACCTTAAAGTATAATAACTTTTAAAACCTAATTTTCATTAAATCTTCAATCATAAAATTACGAATTATAATTTATTATCTAAAATTTATTTCTCTTATATTTCTTTAATTACAACAGCATATTCTCAAAACCAAAATATCTTATATTTCTTTAATCACAACAACATATTCTCAAAACCAAAATAGCATATATCACCTTCAACAATAAAAATAGATTTACATAATAATGATACCGAATCAAAATTTCACCTATCAATTATAAAAATCAATGAAGCCATTTATTGCAAAACCAAAACTAACCATATTCTCTGCATAGTAATTACATTATTTGGCCTTTTCTCATTCACGAAAAGCAATGAATGTGAAAATGCATCTGTTTACAATCGCTTCTTGCTTGAACCATTTCATAAAATAGAAGTGTGATTCCTCATCCAGGTGGTGAGCTTCTGGTTTGTCTCCCGTAAATAAATTACAAGATTGAAACAGCTACCAACCAATATCGTTTGGATGATGTATTTTATTCGATACTAAAAAGCAATCAGTAGAAATAAACTTATTCAGCAAGGAAGAATCCAATAAAAAATAATTCAAGTTCACTCATGGAATGAACAGTCTGCGGGAGCAAACCCAAGAAGAGATTGCTGCAAATCGTACTGAACAAAGAAATTTTGCTGCAGAAGATTCCCAATAATATTTGGTGCTGGGCCTGCAATGGGTTTCATCCCGAGGCATCTCACGTCATCCTCGACCTGCAGGATGTAATTCTCTGGTGGCGGACTAAACGTTTTCCCTCCCTGCAAAACAATTGAGAGTTCAGGAAATCTCAATTCACTCACACCGGAAGTGTTGAAGCAGAGATCAAATTGTTGTGTAGACAACGTTGTAGCCCTCGGATATGTAATTGCCACTTTTAGGGCCTCCACTACTATTTCATAGGCTTCCTCTGCCAAATAGGTGAGCGAAATCCGAGACTCTATTATTGTCCCTCCGTTGCCAAATTCATCCATCTCCCACGCATTGGTGGATATAGGAAGTTTCGCTCCATTTATGGTGATTTCTTCTATACCCACGTAATAGTTTGACTTTCCTACCCGCAGGATTGGGGTATATTGAATCGGCTTTCTCAATAATGAGGAGCCTGATCCTTCGATCATGTCTCCGAATACCAGAGAGCTTTTCACTGTGGTGGGCTCTAGATGGTCTCTTAAGCAGTAAGACAATTTTCCTCCGTATAAACTGGCGGTTTGTACGGCAAATGAATCGGATCCTTGACCTAATCCGAGTACGCCTAATTCGTTATCAAATCCGCATCCCATCAACACTTTATCGGCTTTGAATGGCTCCTCCGATGTGGACGTCAATGTAATTGTTTCACGAAGATAAGGACCTGTGATGAAAGAGCCGTCCAGGTAGTTTTGGGTATATTTGCAGGCCATTTTAGGCCTAATAGTGCATGATACTGCGGAAGAGAGGGCATGGCACTCTCTAGAGTAACAAGGGACGTATGATAAAGAAGAGGATTTGTCCGGATCAAAAGAGCTGCAGTTCTGGCAGGGATTGCAGTTCACCCAGATGAGATCGCTGCCGGTGTCTGGTACAGCCAGGATTTTCTGAGGAGGAGTCCCAACATAGAGCTCTACGAAATAAAGAGCGGATTCCATATTTGCACCAGAGGCTATTGGCATTTCATATGCCGTATTAGGTGCGATGTTCGAGCCCACTGGAGGTGAAGCAAGAGCCCTGCTAGCGGAATTGGAATAGAAATGATTGGAACTTATTCGGAAGGAGTCGACGCTTATGAGGGCTTCTATGGCCTGCTGCCTGTCTGGGAATTGCGTGTACAAGGGACTATGAATGGAATGGCGGTGGATCAGCTTCATTTTTATCTTGACGCTATCTCCATGTTGCAGGAGGATAAGGAGGACTAATACCAACCCTAACAAATTATATTTTCCCATACCTTGGACAGGACAGATTACAGATAGTTGGTGCAGAACTATCTGAATACGGAAGATGGAGAGATTGCAGATATTTGAATACAGAAGATGGAGAGAGTTGAAGAAATAGCCGAATACAGAAGATGGCAATCCCTAACGAGTCTGGTGAGTTCTATATATCTTATTTCAAATGGCATACTATACTATTTTTAATGTGAAATGTACTATTTTGAACAAGTTAAAAATTGACAAATTCCAAATTCCACTTTTCTAGTTGGTTTATCTTTTCCTATAAAGTTTCATTCTGACTTACTATCTTTTCCAAAATTTTGATGAACTATATTTGTTAAAATGGTTTAAAATTCTAAAAATAAGAACTTCCATATTCATGTTTTAATCAAATAAAGGAAAACTTAGATGTTCATCTTTCCATCAACCCAATGGAACTATACCTTTCAATGAAATTTGGTACAAAATTTTGACAAAAGAAATAGTAGAGTTTCTCTACTTTTCAAATTTGATTGAAATGATCATTGAATCCAACAATCTCCATGCCATGTGCGGCTGCTTATTGCTTTACAGCTAGGTACATAGAGTACATAGAGTTCGTGGATGAGTTTATTATGTATCATTAGTTAATTAGGTGCTTATTTGATTTAATAAATCAGTGTTAAATGGTTCACATATAAATGTTGGTTGATTCGTAAAATTTGAAACAATAATTGTGACAATTTAGTGACAGTTGTTTTGATGATTAACATGAACCAATAATGACTATTTAGTGATGAGTTGTTGGGGTGCTTAACATGACTTAGAGACTATTTAGTGATGAGTTGTTTGGATGATTAGCATGATTCAATGAATCTTGAATGGCTGATGTAATTAAAACTAATCACTTCATTAATTAAATATTGATCCAATTTAATAAAATTGGTTTACATGGTGAGATTCAATCCCACCATGTATCAACACCTATATATGTATAACACATATACATCTATAAATGTACAGCTATATATGTATGTATGTATGAAAAGATTAAGAAATGATTTTAGCAAATTTATTGGGATGCTTCTAGTTTTAGAATTGTCTTCAAACTTTAACTGGAATTATAGTAAAGGGCACTTTAATTTTTTCATAATATATGAAATTTTAATGTTTTGAGTTTTAGGTAACATGTTTTTTTGTTTCCTAGAGGTGTTATTTAAAAATACAAAAACTGTAAAAACTGTAATTTTTAAAATTATATTTATATACTTTGATATTGATTAATGCATATACAAATCTCACTAGTACTAATACTACCGGAATTTATAATGTACTTTACTTCTTTTTATACAACTAAATAATAGGTTAAACACAATTAATAAATTATATTTTTTAAAAGATAATGAAAAAATATTAAAATACACATTACACCTTTACTACCTTAAAAAAGGTAATTATAATATTGCCGACACCTAATTTAAAAATATCTCGGTGATAAGAGATAAAAGGAAAAAACAAATAAGTATTCAACATGAAAGCAAAGATTAGTGACCAAATTTGATTGGTTTGATTGCAAGCTTACATGCAAATCCATAACACAATTTAGTGGAATAACAATCAAAGCTCTTCATTAGAATTTCTATTTTATGACCTCATAAATGATATACATATCTAGATATATGTAACATGAATTATTTTTATAATGGTTGGAGCGAAATGGACAATTAATGGTTTTATGACTTAATAATTAGGTTAATCTACACGCGTAAGTGTAGATATCATTTTCTTATTCCTAAAAGGTATTTTTTCATTATACTCACTCATGATCTATTATAGGTCCGAGTTATTTTTTCACTTACATAAAAATTAAAACTTGCTAAGCTCTAATCCCATAATTTTTGGGTTTGTTGCGCATTATTACATCTTTACTTTTCATAAATTAATTATTGCTCTGCCCAAACGATGGCTATGATTGTTTCCCCCCCTATAACGACACTCTTATATACAATGCACCCCTTGCTTACTGATCTTTCTTTCTCTCTTGTTGTTTTCTTGCTTGAAATCATAGTAGTGTGCTGGGCACCTTTGCGGTTCCACCTTGCACTGATGCACAACGCATGTGATCTTGCACACACAATACCAGTGATCAGAATTGAGCCCTTCCCATGCCTTCCAAATTGTTCGAAACCTTCCTAGAAGGGTAGTTCAAAATACATGTTTAAAGAAAAATGTAAGTTGATGAAATCAACTAGGATTTATGAGGGAGTACAAATATTATAAAATTTCCAAACAGTGGTCATTTATTCAACAACGCATCAATGTCCTGACTTCAAGATCTTGTGACGCAAGTCACCTTACCAGAATACTTTCTTGCTTAACAATACAAACGACACAAACCACAATGCTTACACGAACGAGGTGTAAAGCAGGATGCCAGAAGTGGCTTTATATTACTTCTCCGAATTCTGTTACAATGCGGAATAACTCTAAACAAGTAACGAACTACAATCGGCCTCAGCCGTTACAATTTAGAAGTAACTGTGGTGTGTTCTCCCTGTGTTTCGACCTCACCCTCTCCTGGTTCGCCTCAAAACTCTGAGCCATGGCTCGATCTCAAATCTCCTCCTCAGCGGCCGGTGTGATTCTTCACAATTCCTCTCGGCTTTGCTCTCTGATGCTGCTGATCAAAGACTGAAGATCCCCTTACTGGTTTCCTCTCCTTCGTCTTCTACCCTGCTGGTGCTGTTCCCGAGATTACTGCAATCCCTGAGACACGCATCCTCTTGTCCGCCGATCCTTCCAAATCCTGCAGACCTGCAACTGTCAGCTCCCAACCGTGCTACACAGCCTCTGTCCATGACGTCACCTATCATGTCCTTCACCTACTTGCAATAACTGTATTAAATTCCTCAGGAACCTTGAATGACTACCAGGTACAGTTCCTTGACTTTCTGTCCTTCCGACCCTGCCATAGTATT